>CM076578.1:1590636370-1591284268 GCA_034641835.2 Pinus albicaulis
ATGTGAGATGACCAAATTTGGGGACCTGGAATGATTAGCTCTGCCCTCTACAGTTTAGAGATCTCAAAGCAAGTGAAAACAACTCAAAGGAAATGAAATCTAAAACGCAAACTGGAAAGGAACAACAATCTAAAAGCAATGAACAGGAATTGAATAGCGGCGTAAAATAAACAGTGAATTCAATTCATAACCAAGAAAACTAGATTTCTACTCTTTAATCCTGTCGACAGCCACGCAACAATCAACTATCGTAATTCATAAACAAAAGGAACAACAACTGGAATTAGATACAAAAAAACAACATTTTATAACAATTGAATCATGAATCATGCTTCTTATAAAGAATGGAATAACAATGACTCTGTATTTGATCCAATTAGCAATAACTCAATTCTTTAATTGTAATAAACGAACTTCACACAACAGAAATAAACTAATAGAAATACGAACAACAGATCGCTCCACCAGGGCCGGGCCCTCAACCACCGGTGAAGCGTTGCTGTGCTTTACTCCAGCGCTTGAGAAATGGAACAACGGTGAACTCCTTTATTAATCAGGCATTAATAATGTTTACAAACAGCTCACACTCTCTTAACAAGAGTCGATGCACAATTCTGCAAATTACAATAAGAAAAGTCTCTCCATCCCCCCATACACAATACATGCTTCTCCTTTTATAATCAGAAGGTGGAGAAATTAAATAGCAAATAGGATCTCTAATAATAATATTGAATTTCTTCCAACCAATTGATCAAAAATAAAATAGATTTACATCCGTCTTTCAACAACAGCAAGTCGAATTTGGCTTTGTAGCTGAGATTTGGAGGACGGCCGCAACCACAGATCTGAGAAAATCGTGCTCAAAGAACCCTGCGTTTCTCTCAGTACAAGCCGAATTTGGGCAAACCGTTCTTCAAATAAAGTTAATTGGGTCCGTTCTGAACAAAACCCATGTTCCGGATTTTCCAGATTCGTCTTCATTTGCTCAGAATCTCAACCGCAAAACTGTCACTCTTTATTCCAGCGCATTTCTGAGTTGGCACTTTTAATGATCAAATCTTCAATCTGGAAATTATCTTGGAGGCTAAAAATGGTGAATAATGTTACAACTGATTTATTAAAACTATCATTGGTAAAATCATGCATAATCATCAATTTATTAGAAATAAAGGAGAATAAATAATATTCATTCATAAGAGCATAAATCATTATAAAATGGATTTAAATAATAAATTATAATAAATGACGTGATGAAGAATGGTAAAAATTGGTGGAATAAGCATTCACAAGTGATAATAATAATGGCATATTAACGGCCCAACATACCCCCACACTCAATATGTTGCATGTCCTCATGCAACGAAAACCTGAATATATTGCATGTCCTCATGCAACCCAAAGACAAAGACCCATGTGTTAACCAAGCAATAAAAAATATGTTCATCTTAGCTCATGAAATGGATAGAACAAATGAATTCTTCCTTAATTAATGAATATTCACTTTTAGTAATCTTGATGAAGGCATAACAATTTTTATATTGACATTCAACTATATGTATGAAGTTGCAGCAAAATATGATATAAGTAACAACAAACTTCATTAACTATTTTCTCAAAAACTACAAACCAGCTTTTGTTGAAATTTGGCAAGTAAATTTATAATATATGAATGTCTTTATGATCCAAAAATCAGATCGTTTTGATGCACGGATCATGAGATATAAACAAAATGGCTGTAGGTGAGAGTGCATGATTTCCGAAATTTTATGAACCAATTTATCTTGAAATTATATGGGTTTGTATTAATGATACGTCTGTGTTTTCCAGAAATCACAAGAATTGAGTTCATGGTTTTTTAAAAATATTATGGAAATCAATTTCTGCATTGTGTAAAAATGAAATTGTATGCCTTAAATGAGAAAGAAAATTAAAAACATCCATCATGCGTAGCAATTCCTCCCCCTCTCTGAAAAATTAGCATGCCCTCATGCGATGCTAGAAAAAAAAATTGAGGTGGTTGCTACCAGCTGTTGAATTCTATGCTTGGTGTAAAACAACATGGAATAAGGGAGGTGTTGAGAGTGAATAAAAATAGCAATGGATGATAAAGAAGATGAATAACATGGTCATAAGAAAGAAATGAATGAAAGGAACACTCCCCCATACTCGAAAATGATATGCTGCTGAAAAAGGGAAAGTGGTAAAGATGTGGAATGAAGGATGATAAATAATGCTCAAAATGGATTTTCATGAAATTCTCCTAAATTCGTAATAAATCAGAAAATTATGCGATTTTACCTCAAGTTTTACCTCCAAAGATGTGGAATGACATATATGGACTGGCAGTTGTTGAAGCAGAGTTGGTGCTGAAAGTGATGCAAAAGGTGGAATCCAGGTGAGCACATCATGGCTGAAGAATTGTTCACGTTCGCGAGTTGCTCGAGCCTCTTCTGTTAGTTGCAATACTGTAGTCATGCTGTGAATAGAATTCTACCCATACTTGTTGTTTTCCTGCAAACAAAGCACTATTTGGCATACAATGTTCTTGAATCCATAGTGTAAGCAATAGATAAGATGCATGCAAAAATTTCAATCAGAAAAACTTATGTGTACATGCAATACTAATATTTTGGAAAATCAACAAGTGATGGCAGAGTGCAGTAATCATATCGCATGCAATCCCATAATGCATACATTCCCCCCTCCAATTGGAAAATGAATTCCATGACCATAAAGCATATGAGAGGTGTTGTGCTGACGGCAAGGCACGGGAATGAACAATATATCAGTAAATGAAGCAGAGTACACATATCAATGATAGGACAACGAGAGTTATGATTATAATGAGAGCAGAGTGTGTAAAGATAGTTATGAATAAGAGATAGGACGCTTTGGATTGATGATAGTTTATGCAAAACAAAAAAGGACAACAATATGCTAAAAAGATGCTTAACTGACAGCATTCTAGCTGAAAATGATGTGATTGATCTAAAAACAATTTCTCATGCATAAAGGTTCAAAACAGGGAAAAAAAATTAAGGAAATAACTTCTCTGATAAAAAGAAAAAAATAAGAAAAGGGTATTATAGTAATAATTGACGATAAGATATAACTTCAATACCATAAGCAGAGCCGCTGCTGCCAGCAGGCGTCCATAGCCTCGGCAGGGTTGCTTTTTAACCCATATGAGCCAGAATCCTCAATTTATAACTAGAGAGTTACATTGTTGTTCTACAGAAAAGATCAATGTGCTGGCGTGGTAACCGGATAACCACACTGCCATTCACTGGGATGTAGCAAAAGTGATCAGGCCGGCTCGTGATGAGACCTCCTGTTCCAAGGATAATTGGGCTATCCAATGGATCATAACCCTGGTGTAGTGGCCATAATGGGAATGTCACTTTGTTACAGCCTTATGAACATGGTAGGCTGGCTCGTAATGAGACCCCCTATCCTCCATCTGCGAACAAAATTTTGTTATTATTACACATTTTTATGATAAAAAGAGGGAGGCTCAACACTCCTTAAGAGCAGGGATGGTGGAAGAAGTTGAACATGTCAATAGAAAAATATACCCATAATCTCATTTATTACAGACAGAGAAGATTATAATCCAGAAGGGTGGAACCGGCATGGTATTAAGATGATCAATCAATATCATGTTCAACAGAAAACAATGCAGTAAAGTAGTATATAAATAATTGTGTCCCTTTTGAAAATAATCTATCATCAAGGAGCTGTCCTGTTAAAGATCATAACGTGAATGATATTAACTCGCTTCAATAGATTCCATAATTCTTGTCCTCGTAAAAATAGTGTACTTCATGCCATGAAAGGGAATCAGTAAAATGTGGTTGAGATGAACTAGGAATAATCCCACAAGAGGAAGGAAGGGTTGCTCCCAAAGTGTTGCTTCTTTGAAGGAACAACAAAAACACTCAAAAAAAGTGTTGTTCCTTGTAGGGAACAACAAAGGAAATGCACACCAAAAAGAAAAAATACACACAAAAAAAGTGTGAAAATGCAAATGTCATTCCTTTGGAAAAAGGAACAGCAAAAACTAAAAGTGCCGTTCCTTTAGAAAAGGAACAGCAAAATGGACAATCATAAAATGCAAACATGCAAAAAAACAAATTAGCTGTTCACGGCATTGATGCTAAGGATGAGTTACACTTTGAATGAAGCAACACCTGAAACACAAAATATAAGAGAAATTAGAAAAAAAACAACAAAAACAGTATGTAAATAAATAAATTAAGTTACAACAGCTATGATGTTATGTCAAAAAAATGATTTATTCGAAAAATGTTTTGGCAGCAAAGACATGACATAAATCTTCAAATGGAAATCAATTTTTCATTTCTTCTATTACGAATCCGTTGGGTAATGAGTTAGATGAAATTCCTTTGTTTCATAAAATTTCTTTCAAAAATCACTCGTCCATAAATTGACCTTCTTTATTTTCCCAAGACCTGCAAAAGACGAGTGTCTACCTGCAAGAAAACATTAAATCATGGAGAAAGAGAGGTGCGCGGGCTCCCCTAATCCAAGAATTATGCAAAAAACTAACAAGTAGTTACTCTGTAGAACAAATCCATGGAGAAAATAACAAAGTAAAATTTATTTGTTACTTGCGGGAGAGCAGTGGCCAATCATGCTAACCTGCAGTGTTTTAGTCACAACTTCTTTGTTTTTCGTCCAAATTGAGTGATTCCAAAGCCAAATGAGAGCTAATTCAAAGGTTAATCTCCAATAGCAACAGGTTTTAAAAATTCAATGATATGATATGTCAATTTTACTTAGAACAACATGCATAACAGAGTCATTTTCGCTTACCCCACTTAGAACAACAGTGAATGTTTTAAGCATAGATTCTTCGTTTGATGTCGGATTCGAATGATTCAAATTGGAAATGAAAGTATATTCATTTATTTATCTCCAATAGAAACAGGTTTTGAATAAAAGAAGAATTGATAGGTGAAATACTGTAAGGAACATCCGGAAAAACAGAGTTTTAAGGGTGCTGATTTACGATAGACAGTCAGTATTTTGATCATAACTTCCCCATACGATATCGAAAATGAGTGATTCAAATTTCATTGGAAACTAGATTCATAGGGGAATCTACCATAGAAACAGGTTTTAAAAATTCATTCATTTAGGCCTCCAAAAACTGACTGTCCCAACTCTGTTCCTGAGCTGCCCGCTAGACATCCGGTCAATGTTTTGGTTCTAACTTTTTCGTTTCAAATCCAAATTGACTGATTCAAATTGGGTTATAAATTAGACATCAAGGGATATCTAGGGTAGAAACAGGTTTTAAAAATATGGTCATTTAGGCCTCCAAAAACTGACTGTCCCAACTCTGTTCCTGAGCTGCCCGCTAGACATCCGGTCAATGTTTTGGTTCTAACTTTTTCGTTTCAAATCCAAATTGACTGATTCAAATTGGGTTAGAAAGTAGAAATTAAGGGCTACCTAGGGTAGAAACAGGTTTTAAAAATATTCATTTTTGGTCTCTCAAAACATGACTGTCCCGACTGTTTTTCCAGAAAGTTCATCAAGCCCGCAAGCCAAAAAAAATGATATTCAAGCATTTTTTCAAATTGGTGATAAAAAATGAATATGAGTGTTTGTAGAGCTATTATTTCCATTATAAGTCATCTACATACACAAATGAATTAAAAAATTATCACCAATATTGATTTACATAGCATGTTGCAAAAAAAAAACAACTAGTTTTACATAAAAAACAAAATGCATTTATTTATTCCCTTATTTATTTTATGTTTTATACTAACCTATTTTGATTTGAAAAATGAATATGACTACGTATATGAGTACTTCCAGTGGAGCCATTTTCGAAATAAGGTTTCATGTATACACATACCCAAATTTGAAAAATGCATATTAATGAAAATTAGGGTATGAGAAGCCAACTTCCCTTGAAAAAATGGTATCAAAAAATGTTGAAGCATAGAGTGATGATGCAAACACGTGATGGAGTGAAACCAATCTTCAATATATCTGTTACTTTCTTGATTTCCCATCATACCATGAAGTTCTTGAGCTTTTAAAATGGTTTGTTGGTGCAACTTAGAAGAAACCTCATTTGCTTCCATAGCTTCTACAATTTTTGAATTTGAAACATTCTGAATCTCATTGTAAGTTTTATCTAATGGCGCATGTGAGATAGAATGGGTGGGAAGGGTCGGTAAATTTGGCAGTTCAACATTGTAAGCATGTTGTACTAGTTTATTGTGGTGAGGGTGTGGAATTAGTTGAGCAGGAAAATGTGTAAGGAATGGAGCATTTTGATGATGTGGTTGGTTGGGTTGAGTGGATAAATTTGATATGCAAGCAGGATGTTGTGAAAGAGCTGGTGGAGAATATGGAGAATGTGCTTGTGCTACGAGATGAGGGAGAGTAGTCATGCAATCATAAGGTGAACCATGCCAAACTTGTAGATAAGATTGGTGGTTATATTGAAATTGACATGGCTGCCCTAGAACATGAGTATTCCATAATGGATTATGCAAGTAAGAGAATGGAGAAGAAGTGTTTTGAACCATACCAGTTGACCTTGTTGTAGCTTCCTTATCTCTTTGATATGCTACTTCCATCCTAGATAAGGAAGAGTGAGTATCTATGGGCTGCTCCTTTCGGTCATGAGGGAAAAACACTTCATCAAATTCTTCATTTTTATGAACCTGCAAAATGTCCAATTTTGAGCTTAAAGAGCTAATAAAATCAACTTTAAAATTTTCAAATGAATCATTGATTTCAGCTCTTATGTCTCCTATTCTTGTAGCAGATTTGGAAAAGAAAGAACAAACATCTCTAGAATTCTTACCAGCCTTGGAGATTCCTCTTGAATACCTTATGCACAACTCACAAACATCATCATATGATAACTGAAAAACATCACCTTTTCCTATTAGATTTAAGAGTTCTAAAAATTCATCTTTGATTCCTTTAAGAATGAGTGTTTTTAAGATCTCTTTCTCCAAATGCTTATATTTTGATTTTTGAAGGTTATAATGAAATCGATCTACATAGTCCTCCAAACTTTCATCTTCCCCTTGTATCATACTGAAAATATCTTCATTGGATTTGCAATAGTCTTGGTACTTCTTGAAGAATATGTTCTTCATGTCCTCCCATGATTGGATGCAATTCCCACCTAGGCTCATGAACCATCGGAGAGCTGCTCCTTTTAGAGTAAGAGGAAACATTTTCAATCTTTGATCATTAGTACAATAATCATATCCTCTACAAAGTATGTCGAACTCAAATAAGAATGTATCTGGATCTTCATTTGCTAAACCATGAAAATTTGGTAAAGATGGGGGAATTATGTGCATTTGTGTCACTCCTCCTAGATCTTTGATAGGGAATTCAAAAGTAGAAACGTGAGCCATTTCTTACCATAATATAAGATGTTTTTCATGTGTTTCTTCGAGGCTCCTTCTTCAAATGTTCCTGTCAATCGGTTAGTGAAATGGGTGGTGCTTACATCACCACTTGCATGAGATCATGTGATCCATTTTTTAAAAATTTCTATCTTTTTCTTAATCATTCACACAAAAATTCAAACATCTATTTCTACCCAACAAAGCAACAACAAATCTGTTAGGAAAGCGGACAGTGGAGCAGGGCTTTTACATGCTCCGCACGTAGGTTCTTACCTTCCGTTTTTAAGATCCAACTCTTCCCTAGCAGGCACTCATCAGATTCACACTACTCTTTAGAAATGGCTACACTCTCCCCGGCAACGGCGCCAAAATGTGAAGCGATAAAAAGGTGTCTTTGTAACTCCTAATTACCTCACATTAATTGTCAACCCAGGGACGACTTTTTGTTTCAAGAGTGTACTCAGTCTGAGGCGGCTATTTACTCAAGAGTAATGTTTGTGAAGATGTAGTATAGAAATACAAATACAGAAATAATAAATGCTTGAAAAGAAATCTGCTTGAAAAGAAATCTAATTACAAATGACAGAAATGTAAAGACTACACTACAGCAACCTTGCTAGACATCGATTAGGGATGCAGTAGTAATAACACTTTCCCCTAGAAATCGATGTGAGATGACCAAATCTGGGAACCTGGAATGATTAGCTCTGCTCTCTACAGTTTAGAGATTTCAAAGCAAGTGAAAACAACTCAAAGGAAATGAAATCTAAAACGCAAACTGGAAAGGAACAACAATCTAAAAGCAATGAACAGGAATTGAATAGCAGCGTAAAATAAACAGTGAATTCAATTCATAACCAAGCAAACTAGATTTCTACTCTTTAATCTTGTCGACAGCCACGCAACAATCAACTATCGTAATTCATAAACAAAAGGAATAACAACTGGAATTAGATACAGAAAAACAACATTTTATAACAATTGAATCATGAATCATGCTTCTTGTAAAGAATGGAATAACAATGACTATGTATTTGATCCAATTAGCAATAACTCAATTCTTTAATTGTAATAAACGAACTTCACACAACAGAAATAAACTAATAGAAATACAAACAGCAGATCGCTCCACCAAGGCCAGGCCCTCAACCACCGGTGAAGCGTTGTTGTGCTTTACTCCAGCGCTTGAGAAATGGAACAACAGTGAACTCCTTTATTAATCAGGCATTAATAATGTTTACAAACAGCTCACACTCTCTTAACAAGAGCCGATGCACAATTCTGCAAATTACAATAAGAAAAGTCTCTCCATCCCCTCATACACAATACATGCTTCTCCTTTTATAATCAGAAGGTGGAGAAATTAAATAGAAAATAGGATCTCTAATAATAATATTGAATTTCTTCAAACCAATTGATCAACAATAAAATAGATTTACATCCCTCTTTCAACAACAGCAAGTCGAATTTGGCTTTGTAGCTGAGATTTGGAGGACAGCCGCAACCACAGATCTGAGAAAATTGTGCTCAAAGAACCCTGTGTTTCTCTCAGTACAAGCCGAATTTGGGCAAACCGTTCTTTAGTAAAGTTAATTGGGTCCATTCTGAACAAAACCCATGTTCCGGATTTTCCAGATTCGTCTTCATTTGCTCAAAATCTCAACCACAAAACTGTCACTCCTTATTCCAGCGCATTTCTGAGTTGGCACTTTTAATGATCAAATCTTCAATCTGGAAATTATCTTGGAGGCTAAAAATGGTGAATAATGTTACAACTGATTTATTAAAACTATCATTGATAAAATCATGCATAATCATCAATTTATTAGAAATAAAGGAGAATAAATAATATTCATTCATAAGAGCATAAATCATTATAAAATGGATTTAAATAATAAATTATAATAAATGACGTGATGAAGAATGGTAGAAATGGGTGGAATAAGCATTCACAAGTGATAATAATAATGGCATATTAACGGCCCAACAGGTGATTTTCCAGCATTTTGGTGGAGGAGAAAGCCGAGCATCTGGTTGTGGAGGAGGGCCAAGCATTTTGAGGTCAATTTTGGAGCATCAAAACTAGAGCAAGCCCTTTTCTTTTTTTTTTAATTGTCTCAGGGTTTTTGACAAGGAGCTCATAAATAATTTGGCAGAATTTTTGGGTAGATTCGCTTGGTCAAATAGGGGTCCCAACTCAGCCAACAACTAGAGGAGCTAGGGGGAAATTGGGCTGAAATTCCGAGGTCAACATTTGGCCGATTCCTTCGTGGGTTTTTGTGGGTTATTAGAGGAGAGCCTGAAGTTAATTTCCCAGAATTTTATGAGCACGAAAGGAGACCCTAACAACCATTGTTTGCAGCCAAAAATGCAATTTTTCATTGGGTTAGCGGAGAGATTGTGGGGGACAACCACATTTCATGTTAGAGTAGTCGATTTCATCACCCGGGCATTGTTAGCTTGCCTTGGGCAAGCCTAGGTGCATGTTTTTTCATCTTACCTTTGTACCCAACATTTATATTAATAGACTGGCTCAACTCAAATAGTTTATGGAGATTTTTGGGTGTTTAATGTGTTGTAAATTTTGTGTGTTTGTTTTTTTTACTATGCATGCTTTGCTTATCATTGTAAATTTCCATTATGAATATTATAGAGAATGCAAACGCAAGATTTGATAGTAAATCCATTAAAATACAAATCCATACATTGGCCCCAACATTGTGGAGACTAGGTTTGGTATACATATCAATCAACTAGAGATTTCTCTCCATGACCCCAAGACTCCTGGTCAAAACTTCTAATGGTGGCTGCTCCAGAGATTGATTCTCCAAAGTTTTGTACGATTGGAGCTCTATAAACTAATGACAACCGAGCCACTTCCCTAGTTGATGATATGTAATATTAATGATACCAATACAAGTTGAACCCACTGGTATAAACACAATGAATACCTACCAAGAAATCTGAGACAGGACTACAATGACCCCCAAAAGTTGTATAAATGCAAAAACCAAAGCTCCTAGTTGTGTAGGAATCAATGTGTCTATTGCACTCTGATTAGTTGATGCCTGATTCAATATTCACCCAAATGGAGTTGCATCAATTGTGCAGATTGCTGAAAAGCTGATTGACGATTTTAAGTCCAACCAGTGAAAGAAGCACAAAGCTCACAAGAACACATGAAGAGCTGCTTAATTTCAAAGCAACATAAACGAGAATGAGAAGGGAGTTTCTAACAGGGGAACTCTCATTTTCTTTTGTAGGGGTTGCCCATGCCACCCAATAGTTACTAATTATTTGAAGTAGCTGAAATATTATTTGGGCCATTAGTATTATAGGTATCAAATTACCATTATATGCAACACTAATGTAAGACCAATATACCGACATGTTTACCCATCTTCCTCTACATCAACCCCTCCCCATAGTTGAAATGTATTCACCTCTCTGGAATTTGAGATACACAGAGCCAAAATGGAGAAGCAATAGCTCTGCATACTCAAACAAGCCATATTAACAAGGGCTTATCTGCACTACACTGCTACCCAACAAAACCAGTGTTAAATATACAAGCACCTGCTCCAAATTTATATTATGTTGGTTCAAATTTTCTACTGAATGCAAAATACTTACATTGTCCTCTCAAGATCAGATTTAGACATCCATGAAAGCAGTCCAACATTATCTGGCCAGACCCCTGTGTTAAATGAGTTAGTGCTCTACGAAGCCACTAGAACCCAACCCCGAGTTACATACGAGTAAATTGGCATGGTTGTTTGCCTTTTCAAAACAATTGTTACTGCATTTTCTATGCAGCTTCATGGAGAAAAATCCACAAAGCCTGTAAAATTTTCTAATTTCAGATTGTTGTTAACAATCTGGTTGTTTGTGCTAAAATGAAATGTAGCACACGTGAGATTTCATTCCGCTTGTAATGTTATTATTGCCATTGTGTTTGTGTTTGTCCTAGAAGAAAATTTAACAGGTCCTAGTTTTCTTTTGGCATGCACCTTTGTTTCTGGTAATATGCTTGTTTTTCTACTAAAAGTAAATCTAGCACATGTTATATTTCTTTCACTTTTCAATGTTGCTATTGAGAATGCCTTGTGTCTATGATAGAAGAAAATCTAGCACAAAATAGATTTCTTTTTGCCCTGCAATATTACTTTTGGAAATATACTTGTGTTTTTGCTGAAAGTAAATCTAGCATGAGCTAGATTTCTTTAACCCTGCCATGTTGTTATGTGCTTATGTTTTTGCTACAGGGAAACTTAGCATGGGTTAGATTTCCTTGACCTTGAAATGGTGTTATCGACAATGTGTGCTTATTTATGCTAGAAGGAAATATATCACTCATTATACTTTTTTCATCTTACAATGTTGTTATTAGCAATGCACTTTCATTTATGACAGAATGAAATCTGGCACATGTTAAATTTCTTTTGATTGATAATGTTGTTGTTAGAAATAAGCTTGAGTTTTTGCTAAAAGTAAATATAGCACATGCTAGATATTTTTTGCCTTACAATGTTTGTTATATGCTTGTGTTTGTGTTACAAGGAAATTTAGCACGCGTCGGAATTCAACTTGCAAAATTTTTATTGACAATGTGTTTGGGTTTGAGCTAGAAGGAAATTTAGCACGCGCTAGATTTGTTTCAGAATGCCATGTTGTGGTTGGCAATCTGGTTGTCTGTGCTAGAAGGAAATATGCTAGATTCTTTGACCTTGCAATGTTGTTATTGGAAATATGCATGTGACTATGTTAGAAGGAAATTTAGCACATGTTAGATTTCTTTTATTGCAATGTGGTTATTGGCAATGTGCTTTAGCTTGTGCTAGAAGTAAATTTTGCATGTGTTGGATTTATTTAACCCTACATTGTTGTTATGTTTGGGTTTGAGCTGGAAGGAAATTTAGCACATGCTAGATTTGTTTCAGAATGCCATGTTGTGGTTGGCAATTTGGTTGTTTGTGCTAGAAGGAAATATGCTAGATTCTTTGACCTTGCAATGTTGTTATTGGAAATATGCATGTGACTATGTTAGAAGGAAATTTAGCACATGTTAGATTTCTTTTCTTGCAATGTTGTTATTGACAATGCGCTTTAGCTTGTGCTAGAAGTAAATTTTGCATGTGTTAGATTTATTTAACCCTACAATGTTGTTATGTTGTTATGTGTGTGCTAGAAGGAAATCTAGCACATCCTAGATTTGTTTCATCTTATAATGTGTTTGTGTTGTGCTGTAAGGAAATCTAGCACATGTTAGATTTCCTTTGCCCTATAATGTTGTTGTTGTCAACATGCTTTTTTTTTTGCTAGAAGTAAATCTAGCATGCACTAGAATTCTTTCACCTTATAATGGGCTTGTGTGCTTGTCTTCATGCTAGAAGGAAATCTTACACACATTAGATTTCTTTCACCTTATAATTTTGTTATTGGCAACACACTTATGGTGGGGCTAGAAGGAAATATAGCACACATTATGTTTCCCTCACCTTTGAATGTCATTGTGTTTGTGATAGAAACAAATATATAGCATGCACTAGATTTATTCTGTCCTTCAATGTTGTTATGTGCTAGAAGGAAATATAGCATGTGTTAGATTTATTTCAATTTGAAACGTGTTTGTGTTTGTGTTGGAAGAAAATTGATCACATGTTAGATTTATTATACTCTACAATTTTGTTGTTGGAAACATGTTTGTATTTGTGGTAGACATAAGTCTAGCACTTGCTAAATTTTGATTCACTCTACAATGTTGCTATGTGCTTGTGTTTGCGCTAAAATAAAATCTAGCACATGTTGTATTTCTTTTACATTGCAATGTTGTTATTAGTAACATCTTTGTGTTTAGGCTAAAAGGAAATCTGACATGTGCTAGATTTTTTTGTTGTCCTGCATTATTGTTGTTAGAAATATTTATATGTTTGTGTTAGAAGTAAATATAACAGAAGCTAAATTTTTCTCAACCTACAATGTTGTTGTGTGATAATGTTTCCATTAGAAGGAAATATAGTATGTATTAGATTTCTTTCACCTTTCAATGTTATTATTTGCAGCGTGCTTTTGTTTCTGACATGAAGAAATCTAACCTGTGTTAGATTTGTTTTTCCCAGCAATGTTGTTGTCGACAATATGTTTCTGAATTTGTACAAGAAGGAAATCTACTATGTGTTATATTTTCTTCACAATGGCATCTTATTTTTGACAATCTAGTTATTTATGCTAGAAGGAAATCTAATGCTTTGCATTGTTTTTATTTGAAAATGTGTTTATGTCTATGCTAGAAGGAAATTTTGCAGCCACTAGATTTATTTTTTCTAGAATTGTTGAAAATATGGTTGTGTTTTTTATAGAAGTAAATCTAACATATGCTACATTTCTTTCACCTTGCAATGTGGTTATGCACTTTTGTTTATGATAGAATGAAATATAGCGCGCGTTAGATTTCTTTCACCTTACAATGTTATTATTGGCAATGTGACTTTGTTTATGCTAGAAGAAAATCTTGTGGGTGCTACATTTATTTTTCCTTACAATGAAGTTATTGGTAATATCCCCGTGTTTATGCTAGAAGTAAATCCAACATGTATTAGGTTTCTTTAATCGTACAATGTTGTTATTTTCTTATGTTTGTGTTGTAAGGATATGTTGCATGTGCCAGATTTCCTTTTACCCTGTTGCAATGTTTATGTTGGCAAGGTGCTTATGTTTGTGCTAGAAGTAAATCTAGCACACACTAAATTTCTTTCACCTTGCAATGTTGACGTGAGCTTTTATTTATTCTAGAAGGAAATGTGGCATGCTTAAAGTTCTTTCAGCTAGCAATGTTGTTATTGGCAATGTGGTCATGTCTTTATTAGAAACAAATCTACCATTTGGTAGAATTAATTCTAGAAAAAACATGAGCACATTGGCAACAACAATATTGCTAACAAAATTAAAAACAAATCTAGCATGCGCTTCATTTAATTTTGTTAGCAATATTGTTGTTGGCAATGTGCTCGTGTTTTTTCTAGAAGTAATTCTACCAAATGCTAGATTTATTTTATCGTACAATGTTCTTAAGTGTTTGTTTTTATGTTAAAATGAAATTTAACATGCGTTAGATTTCTTTCACCTTGCAACATTTTTATTGACAATGTGTTTGTGTTTGTGATAGAGGGTAATATAGAATGCTTTTTTTCACAATGCAATGTTGTTGGAAACATGCTTCTATTTGACCCATATTTCATCCTTAGACCGCATATTCCATACAAAGGGCCTTCTAGTCATTTCAGGGTTTAACATTTCTTATATTGTAACAACGATCTACCTAGACATGGACTAAAACCTCATTGTCTTCAAAAAGCAAGGACAAATTTCGCAAGCATGGAGATGTCCTAGGAAAAATTATTGTTGCAATGTTTTTTTGGACAATGTGTTTGTGTTTGTGATTTGTGATTTGTGTTTGTGATAGAAGGAATTTCTTCATGCACTAGATTTACTATACAATGCGATGTTGTTGGAAATCTCTTGTATGTGATAGAAAAAATTCTTCAATGTGTTTGCCTTTTTACAGTCTCTATAGCAATCTAAGAATATACATGACTAAAAGATAAATTTTGTGTAAACATGATGTTGTTGTAGTATCTACTATTGTTGTCTTTTGGTAATGTGCTTAATAATGCTTGTGCTAGAAAGAAATCTAGCAGGTGCTAGCTTTCTTATAGAAATAATTAAAATAACATAATAAATTATTTAGGGGTGGCACCCTTGTTATTGTTTTTGTTCATTTTGTTACAAATACAATGATGCAAGTAGTGGTAATATTTATAAATTCATATTTTTTTCGATAATCTGAAATTATGATAATAGTTTCCTACTTTATCTTCAGAAACCATGGACCCTCAAGCTAGTGGGAATTCAAAGGAATCGTCCAAGGAAAAAGGAAGTTCACCAAATACAACATCAAAATCTTTAGATGGTATGACAATTTTAAAATTAGTTTGTACTTTGTTACAATGGTTGCCTATAAATGATTATTGATTAATGAAGTTCATGTTATCCTTATTTTTTAAGAAAACTTGCATATGCTTTTAGCTTCTTTGCTTTTGTGCATATGTATGAAATGAGATGTCATAGAAGATGAATTCACATTGTTTTTTAATTTATTTAATTTTTTTTCACAATGCAATGTTGTTGTTGGAAACATGCTTCTATTTGTCCCATATTTCATTCTTAGACCACATATTCCATACAAAGGGCCTTCTAATAATTTGAGGGTTTAACATTTCTTATATTGGAACAACGATCTACGTAGGCATGGAATAAAAATTCATTGTCCTCAAAAAGTAAGGACAAATTTCGCAAGCATGGAGATGTCCTAGGAAAGATTATTATTTCAATGTATTTTTGACAATGTGTTTGTGTTTGTGATGGAAGGAATTTCATCATGCACTAAATTTTCTTCACAATCCAATGTTGTTGGCAAAGGCTTGTATGTGATAGAAAAAATTCTTCAATGTGTTTGCCTTTTTATGGTCTCTATAGAAAACTAAGAATATACATGACTATAAAAGATAAATTTTGTGTAAACATGATGTTGTTGTAGTATCTACTATTGTTTTTATTTATTCATAGTGTATTGTTGTCTCTTGGTAACGTGCTTAATGCTTTTACTAGAAGGAAAGCTAGCAGGTGCTAGCTTTCTTATAGACACAATTAAAAGAAATATTGTTGTTATTTATTCACAGTGTATTGTTGTCTCTTGGTAACGTGCTTAATGCTTGTACTAGAAGAAAAGCTAGCAGGTGCTAGCTTTCTTATAGACACAATTAAAAGAACATAATAAATTATTTAGAGGTGGCACCCTTTCTCTAATCAACACCATGATTAGCTATTATTGGGAGTTCTACACTTGCTATTATTCTTTTTCATTTTGTTACACATACAATGATGCAAGTAGTGGTAGTATTTATAAATTCATATTTTCTTCGATAATTTGAAACTATGATAATAGTTTCTTACTTTATTTTCAGAAACCATGAGCCATGAAGCTAGTGGGAATTCAAAGGTATCATCAAAGGAAAAAGGAATTTCACCAAATACAACACCAAAATCTTTAAATGGTATGACAATTTTAAAATTAGTCTGTACTTTGTTACAATGGTTGCTAATAAATGATTTTGGATTAATGAATTTTGTGTAAACATGATGTTGTTGTAGTATCTACTATTGTTGTTATTTATTCACAATGTATTGTTGTCTCTTGGTAACATGCTAAATGCTTGTACTAGAAGGAAATCTAGCAGGTGCTATCTTTCTTATAGATACAATTAAAAGAACTATTGTTTTTATTTATTCATAGTGTATTGTTGTCTCTTGGTAACGTGCTGAATAATGCTTGTACTAGAAGGAAAGCTCGTTGGTGCTAGCTTTCTTATAGGCACAATTAAAAGAACATAATAAATTATTTAGGGGTGGCGCCTTTTCTCTAATCAACACCATGATTAGCTATTATTGTGATTTCTACACTTGTTATTGTTCTTGTTCATTTTGTTACACATACAATGATGCGAGTAGTGGTAGTATTTATAAATTCATATTTTCTTCGATAATTTGAAACTATGATAATAGTTTCTTACTTTATTTTCAGAAACTATGGACCATGAAGCTAGTGGGAATTCAAAGGAATCATCAAAGGAAAAAGGAAGTTCACCAAATTCAACACCAAAATCTTTAAATGGTATGACAATTTTAAAATTAGTCTGTACTTTGTTACAATGGTTGCTAATAAATGATTGTTGATTAATGAAGTTCATGTTATCTTTATTTTTTAAGAAAACTTGCATATGCTTTGAGCTTCTTTTCTTTTGTGCATATGTATGAAATGAGATGTTATATAATATGAATTTATATTGTTTTTAACTCATTTAATTTTTTACCATTATAAATTCTTACAAATGTTTGTAGATGCTAAGAACTATGGTACAAAATGTGAGATTCTAAAAATCTATTTTATATTCATTTTCAAATAATTTGACAAAATTCTAGTATACAATTTAGAACTTAATGAATTTTGATTTATTATTGAATAATGTCCTACCAAATATTGCTATGAAAAATTGAAATACACCATGTTAGTTGGATTTTCCACATTAAAGATCCACTTTCACACAGAAACACATGAAAATAACACTAGGAGTGAGTTTTAATGTGGAAACCCCATACTAGCATGGGTATTTTTCTTTTCCTAACAATTTTAGCTTTGTGATTAAGGTTGTTTAATAATATTTTGTATTAAATGCCTTCCATTTTTTTTTTGTTACATAAGCTGTGGAATCTCGTGTCCCTGAAATTCCAAGTAAAGGAGTGAAGAAAATGCAAAAAACAAGTGATATACAAAAAATGTCTCCTTCAATTGGTATGGTTGTTTTATATTTTATGTATACTCTCTTATAATTTTGTTTTTCCTAACAATTTTAGCTAGGTGATTAATTTTGGTGTCATATAGTAAACTTGCATGACACATGTACTCCTTTACTATTGTGTATGTAAAGAAAATAGTGTTTTATAAGGTTAGTTAATAATCTTTGGTATTTTATGCCTTCCATAATTTATTTATTTATTTATTTTTATTTTTCATAAGCTGTGGAATCTCGCGTGCCTGACAATCCAAGTAAAGG
Source organism: Pinus albicaulis (assembly GCA_034641835.2). Lineage (NCBI taxonomy): Eukaryota > Viridiplantae > Streptophyta > Pinopsida > Pinales > Pinaceae > Pinus > Pinus albicaulis. The sequence goes on from CM076578.1 coordinate 1,590,654,456, forward strand.
AGTGAAGAGAAAACGAAAAACAAGTGATATACAAACAACGTCTCCTTCAATTGGTATGGTTGTTTTATATTTTATGTATACTCTCTTATAAATGGTTAGGTTAGGTGGTCTTGTAAATTTTAAAATAACATTACATGACAATATTTGGACTTTTAATTTAATTTTGATTTATGGAAATAATTTTTTTATTTTTGTATGCAGAATCGGTTGGCACCAAAGCAAGTGAAATGTTAGAGTCATCATCTAAGAAAAAGAAAAAATCAACTCAAATGAAAGTATCAATAAAACCTTCAACTTATACCTTTGAAATGATTAAAAAATACAGCACATCTAATAAATATGAGTTTGTGCAAGATTGGTATGTCTAGATAGAAACTCCCATGAATATGTATCCTGATATGTACTTATTTGAATCCATCGATGAAAAAGAACCTGAGATATTAGGAATAATTATTAATTTCTATGCTTACAATCAAAATGGCATTGACTTTCAAGTGGAGGTGATTAAAGAAAATGAAGTAAAATTAATTTCTTGTCAAGTGGAGTATACAAAATTTAGACCAGATTTGATTGAAGCTTCAAGTAAAAATTCACCAAATACGATAAAGAATTCAATGTTTAAGTTGGATAACTATGAGAGTTTTGCTACATCTGGATTGAATAGTTGCATAGATTTTTTAGAACACATCACTACAGTTCTAAGATACTGCTATGTAAGATGTAAAAAAACATCATCTGTACTTCTTTATTTACAACAAGAAGGAAAAATTCTTGACAAAATACCATGTGATAAACTCGATTGTCATTTACTTTCTTTGAGAAGAGTATATTTATCTGAATTAGAAGAGAAAATTATTGAAATTGATTTCAAACCTACTACAGAATTTCAAAAATTTAGGAAAGTTGAATTTGAGACAACAAAACTTGCAGATCAATGTGATGAAATTCATGAAGCTTTCAAGCATTACTATCTATTTTCAAACACCTTTAGTAGAAAGGTGGATGTTGTAAGATGTAGAGAAGCCCCAAAAGTGTTTAAATTGAGATCATGAGATGATTTAAAAGTTCAAGTATTAGTGAAATCATTCCTAGAGAAATTTCAAACCTCATTGCCTGATGCTCTTCTGATTCCATTTGACATCAATGAGTCTGATCCATTGGTGAACTCTATCAAAATTATAAATGAGACAGATTTAGATGCTAATAATATCAATTTTTGGATAGTTTATGGCCAACACACCATTTAGGCAGCGAAAGAAATTTTATCAAATCCTAAATATAATGTATCTATGGAGGCGAAACAAAAATATAAAAAACACAATGCTCGATTCTTGCGTACATCAGTTGAACCCATTGAGGTGATTCGCATTTGTTGTCAACTAAATTATGCCAATAAGGTATTCTACAAAACTCCATTTATTGATTGTGTTTGACCAGCAAGAAATTTCTTAATTGCCAATGACAAATTAAAGAAAATGAGGATTGGATGTTCCAAGATAATTGAAGACAAGGTACATTAATTATTTTTTTTTGCATTTAACATTTAAAGTCAATAATATGTGTCATATTTTCTGATATTTGTAATGAATTCTCATTAGTTTAATCCTTTTTTAATTTCATCTCTACATTGAATTTTTATTAGTTTATATGTATGGTTTTATCAGGTCGATGATGAAATGTTGTGCTCCTTCTTCGATTGTCCAATTACAAATTTTTATGATAAAAAAATTCTCTTATCTCTTAATCAAGATATTTTGGATAAGTTCTTAATCAAGATATTTGGGATAAGTGGGACATTGTCTTTAATTGTTACCAACTAGGCACATTAAAGGAGTCTCCAAGCCGACCTGATTTTGAGAACTAAAAGAAGAACAGTCTACACAGTTTGACAACGGCTACTTTTCGTCCCCTTCAGGGATTAACCATAGAAGAAATTGGTTTAGTGGCAGAAAATTTATTGAATGGAACCATTTGGTTTTCTATTCCACCTAATCATCCAATAGATGCCATAAAATTGAAAGATTATTGTTCTAAATTGAAAACCAACAGAACAATATTGGATGCAATGGTTGCATATTGTCAAAGTCATGATGAGAAATTGAATGATAAGACTCTTACCACATTCAATATTCTTGAGAATTATGGAATTAACGAGCTCATATTTTCCAATTTCTGCAAAACTGTGGAGGGGTCTACTTATGTAAAAGGAACACGAAATACAAAGATAGATTCCCTTTCTAAACAAGCATGTGGAGTCCTTGACAGAATGATAAAAGAATCAACAAACATTCAACAGATTGACAACAATTTTGAATTTGGTTGTCATTTTGGAGGGCCTGACCTTTTGTCAACACTTTTGCACTCTTTTCCATGTCAGTTGCAGCCAGTTTTACATACTGACCTTGTTGTTCTGGATACAGTGGCTTTGAAAAAAGAACCATTCCATAAGAGCTATTATATTGAATTTTTTTGATTTCTTATCGAAAAAAACGAGTTGAATGACTTTACTACAGTTCTCTTAGTAGAACTTTGGTTTTGTAATGATGTACGTCAAACTTTGGAAATTGCCATACAAAACTCCAAGTTCAAATATAAAATGACTACTGGAATTTATCAATATATGTCCCAAAATAATTATAGTTATGATATAGTTTTGACTATACATTTCTATACTTCAGAATTAAAAATGTTCGAGGCTTCAAAATACTCTCACACATTTGAAGACACACTTGATGAAAATGAGAGAGATTATGGTTTCTGGATAGATTTATTGGAAAGACATCAACAATGTAGTGATGCAAAAGTGGTCATTTCTCTTTATGCGGGGGCAAATTTAATCAAGGCTTGTTGTACATATAGAAGAAGAATTGCATGTGTTGTGAAAATAGAATCACAAAGGACAATAATGTTGAATAGTTACAAATATTTTCAACTATCAAACCAAGGATCCATTAGCTTCTTGGAAAATTTAGGTACTATAGTTTCTTTGTTGTTTCTCTTATAATACTTTGGATACTATTTTGGTCAAATTTCTTAGTTGTCAAAATGTTTACTACAATGACTAATGATGGGGATTCTAAAACAGGGAATGATGAAAGTGGGAAGCAAACAAATAATCAATATAGTGCACATGATGTTGAAACAAATTTAGAGATGGAAATAGGAGGAGAAGATGTTATTATACCAGGTACATAATTTGTTTGGTTATTGCTCGTGTTACTTTTTTAATTTATTTAATTTTCATATTTGTAACATTTTCGGATGTCTATTATAGGGAATTATGAGAAGAAAGGAATTAATCAAGACATTGACCATGAAATAATGGAGATAGAAATAGGTATTAGTCTCTCTCTCTCTCTCTCTCTTTATATATATATATATATATATATATATATATATATATATATATATATATTTTAAAGAAAGTATATAATGACAAGGGAATGTCCCAAGAAACTACAACTAAAACCAAAATATTATATGGATGATTAAAGATGATTCATTGTTTATATAGTTGATTGATTCTTTTATTCATTGTCACAATTTATAACATTTTTTATGTTTATCATAGTGACAAGCAAGGAGAACAAAAACATTGATCAAATGCATGTGAAACAAAGCTATAATAAAGCAAATGATATCATATTAGGTAGTTAACATGAAATTTATTTTTTATTCTTTTGTTTGTTTTTTTATTCAATTAATCATTGTCACAATTTATAACATATTTGTTGTACATTATAGAGACAAATAATGAGAACGAAGACAATAATCTGAAGATTGATAAACAAAGTTGTAATCAAGAACAAAATATAATATCAGGTACTTGTAATTTTCCCATTTGCTTTCCTTATTATTTAATATTTTTATTCATTTTCACAATTCAAATTATTTTATATGTTTAATCTAGAGACAAATAAAGAGAACAAAAACGATGATGAGGTGCAAAGTTATAATTATGAAGATAATGCCATATCAGGTACATATTACTTGTATTTTTGTTTTATTATTATTATTATTATTATTATTATTCAAATTCTAATGCTTCTATACCATAACATTGTATATGTTTATTATAGGAAAAAATAAAAATAACAAAACTAACAATCAAAATAATGTTAAAAGTGTTTGGGTGTGTATTTTGTAGGTTACATTGATAAGGCTTTTCTTTAATTGCGAATTTTGTATTGAATATATATTTTATTACATAATTTGATCATATTTAATTGAAGATTTAATATTTTTAACTCCAGGTTCTGTGAAGATGATAAAAGAGAAGATTGTTTCATCTATAAGTAGTCAAAAGAACACTCATGGTAATTGTATTGTTTCGATATTTTTTTTAGTAATTTTTGTAACAAGAATAAAATGGTTTGACTAGACTATTTTTTATTGTATTGCAGCCCAAAAGAAATTAGTTATTCTTGAATTAAGGGACATTTTTTACCATAGCATCGATGATGAAGCAACAAGCAAAGGACATATTGAGAAAATGGGAACTGATGCAGATTACAAAATAGAGAAAAAGTTATTTTGGATTCATCCACATGCAAATACATTTTTTGAAATGTGTTTCAAAAATGAATATTTTGAAATTGCAATTTGGACGACAACTTCAAAACAAAACACAACAAGAGTTCTAAAAAAGTCCTTTTCAGAAAAAAATACAAGATAAACTTGTGTTTATGTGGACTGCTTCAGAGTGTAAACCAAAAAAGGGACATAAGGCCATTAACAATCCAAAAAAAGGTATACACACTAAATCATTGAAAAAAGTGTGGGAAATGCATACCCAATATGATGCAACCAATACTATTATAGTGGATTTTTCACTTGAGAGAATGCAAGGAAATCCAAAAGAAAATGTGATTCTTGCCCCTCAATTCATTGGAACAAATAAAGAGGATGATTGGTTGATCGAAAAGCTATGGAGAATGTTGATTAAATGCAACAAGGCAACAGATGTGCGGGCAAATTTTGAAGGATGTTCAATAACATCTAATAGTACCTTAAGAGGATTGGTGTCTATTTCATGTCATAATATGTATGACATCATGAATTATTACTATATTTTGTAGCCCCTTTAAATTTAAGTTGACTTCTATTTTACAATACTAATAAAAAAATTGTTGATTTGGTTTGTCAAAAGTAGAATACAATAATATTATGTTCTTTATTTTTGTGAGATATTATTGTATTGATAACAATTATTGATTTGAATGGTTGTTTAATGTTTTCATATCAAAATTTCTCATGGTATAGAAATTTTTACAATGGATTAGATTGTATGTAAAAATTAATAGATAATTGTTCTATTTGTATTGAAACATTACAATTATTTTTTTCAATTGTGGTTTAAGTTATCATTATACAGGCTTTGAAATTAGTAATGCAAATGATGGTTCACTGCATTGTTATAAATTTTTTTATTTCATATAAGTTGAAAAAATATAATAGGATGTACGTAGCCCTAACAATAGACATAGAATCTTGACTAAAAGAAGCACCAAAAAAAACTAAAGTAGAGACTCTAGAGCGTATAATTAAGTAGGTTTGAAATTTAAAAATTGTATTATATTACATGTGGAAACTAATATATAATTAGTTTGTTTAATTGCAACCATTGTAATTATATCTTTCAATTCAAATTAAACAAATCATTATAAGACTTAAAATCAATGATTTAAATGGTGGGTCAATGTGATCCTATAAGACTTGCTTATTCCAAACAAATTAAATAAAGGTATTAGGTTGTATGTATAATGTAAACATATGATTAGTTTATTCACTTTACTGGGGCTAGTAATTATAATTTGTGATTACTGTTAATTCATAATAAATACTAACATCATTTTTGAAATGTTAGGTTTTTATATCATTAAGCAATAAAGTGTTGAAGTGGAGATATGTTAATATCATATGTGTGGTTGCAGTGCAATTGCAGACTCAAATGGGCATCACTATAAGTCAAAATATGTTTTTGATATTTGAAATGGAAGGAGTTTTCTTCCAATCGTACACCAAAGATGAACAAAATTGTTATATTCAAAGAGAAGCAGATTGGCAGTTCGGTGATAGGTCCTATTTTTTAAGGCCTTTTCATTCAGAACTTTTAAAATATTGCTTAAAAAATTATGATGTTGCAATATGGACATTAAATGTCACTGACAAGTACATCCGACGAGTACTTGAAATTTAAAATATTGATATAGAGGACTTTAAATTCACATGGAACATGTCTCATTGTCATTTGCAAACAAAATTAGAAGCAGGGAGGACAATACAATTTTATGAGAAAAGGTTGACTGATGTGTGGTCCCAATATGGAGATAATTATGGAGAATCGAATGTATTGCTAATAGATAAAACAAAGCATACTTCTCAATTCATTGGATATCGATCAAACCACATCTTGATAAAAGCCTATACAGGAAAAGAGCAAGATACTTGGCTTATGCATATTTTGTTCCCCTTTCTTAAGACTCTTCATCGTATAAAAGAGAAACGTGAGTACATTCGAATGTTCAATAGAACATGTACTTCATTGTAGTGGATGAAGATATTTTTCTTTCTAAAATTGTTCACAAGCACATTCCAATTTTTGAATGCAATTTGAACATAGTTTTTCTGAATCAATTTGTATGATTTTATATCTTTTGGAATCTTATATGGGAATTTTCAATTTTAATTTTTTGTAGGAAAAAAATCAAAACTTTGTATTAATAAAAAGCAATTACAATGGGAATTGTCAATTATATTGTTATATATTTCTATTATTATTTATAATTATTTTTGCAATGACTTTGTTGTATCAAAATTTTTTTGCTAATATGTGTGTGTATGTGTGTTCTTAAATGAATTATTTTCCATTGAAATCATCTTACATGAACCATCAAGGCATGACTGTATTTTTATTGACTTGTATTTACTTATGTGAAATAAGTTTTGAAATAGAGCTCATTGCAAACAAAAGTGCAATTCTTATTGAATAAATTATTATAATTTACTTAATAAATGCTACAAGCACTATTGGCTATTCAGGCTAATGGGAAATGTGTCATAAGAAAATGATTTGAAATGTTTGAAGCATAAGATATATGATTTCTCAATCCATATTTTACATAAATTTATATACTTCAATCAATTAATGGTTGTAATTAAAATCATATATCATATAGAAAATCAACAACGCTCAAAGTTAATTATTGACCTTTTACCTATAAAATGCATTAATATGAGTGCATAAATGTGATATTTATTGTTTGAGATAAAAATCTATTATAAAAAAATTTGCATTTTTAAATAAAAACATATAATTAATGATAATGATTGCTAAGTGGACTATCAAGGTTTGATTGGACGCTATCATAGATAATTATGTCTTTGAACTTTATTTTTGTTTTTTTAATTTTTTTCTTCATATTTTAAATAAATTGAAATCAAATCATATGAGCCATAATTTTATTTTATTTTTTAAATCAACTATTTGCGTATGCAATCATCTATCCCATATAAGTTAATAATGAATCCATTTATTAACCTTTATTTTTCTACCATACTGAGTATTGATTTCATATTGTATTTTAAAAATAAAAATAAAAATGCATGTAAAACAAAAAGCTCTTCTTAATAAAACATGGAAAAATTAATTAAAAACGTGTTAAGTGGGCCATCTAAATTAATTAAAGAGATAGATGATAAATGTTTGTATTTAAACTTTTTGCACCATAAGACATTTATTTTCCCATCCATTTTAACATATTTTCATTTTCAATTCTTAAATAATTTACTTGTAATTTAAACAATCTCATAGAATACACCATTACTCGAAGCTATTTATTGTATTCTCTTTGGTTATATGCATTAATAGAAGTTTATAAATGTGATATATTTTTGAAATGTAGCTCCTAATGTAAACAAATATATATTTTTTATAAAACAAATTAAAAGTAATGGATACTAAGTTATAAGTAGTCTATATAAAGCCGTTTACCAACTTTTATTTGCTTATCATGAAGTTTAATATAACTGTATAAATGCGACATTGTTTTTTTGAAATAAAACTCCATGTAAAATGAAATGATTTTCCTAACAAAATATGAAATAATTAATTGATAATGAATAGTGAATAGATTCCTCAAGTTCTCTTAAGATATTGGTCATAAATAAATGTATTTAAATTTTTTACAACATACACCATTTGATTTTCTCATCCCTATTAGCATTTTGTAAATTTCCATTCGTAAATAAATCATTTATAATTGAAATAATAAAAGCCAACTAGACATAAAGCATGACATATTAAATTCTATTTAGTTATATGCATTGATACAATGTTATAGATGTATTATATTTTTGAAATAAAGCTCTTAATGTAATTAAAGATACATTTATTAGAAAAAATAATAATTTAAAATCAATCGATGATGAGTTCTAAGTGGTTTATTATATTTTCAATAGATAATTTTTTCTATCTATGCATTTTTAAATCAATTACTTTTATATACAATCATGCCATATAAGTCGATAAGTCAAGAAACAATCGATTGATTTTTATTTGCCTATCATGTGGTTTAATATGAATGTATAAATGTGACATTGTTATTTCTAAAAGAAAACTCTATGTAAAAAAATATTTTTTATTAAAACATGGATTGATTAATTCATAATGTCATGCATTAAGTAGACTCACAAACAAACATATTTATTACCTCTCATGTGGTTTAATATGAATGTATAAATGTGACATTGTTATTTCTAAAAGAAAACTCTTAAATGTAAAAAAATGTTTTCTATTAAAACATCATTGGATTAATTAATTCATAATGTTGAGCATTAAGTAGTCTATTCAGGCTCATTCAAGAGTTGCGTCACAAATGAACATATTTAAACTTTTTTCCACCACATGACACGATTTTCCCATTAAGATTAACATTTTGTAAAAATCAATTATTAAATAAACTATTTGTAATTAAAATAATCTCATAGAAGCTAACAAGGCATGAAGCTATTTATTGTATTCCATTTAGTTATATGTATTGATATAAGTTTATAAATGTAATATTATATTTTCGAAATAAATCTCTTAATGTAAGTAAAGATACATCTTTTACAAAACTAATTAGAATTTATTGGTAATGGGTTTTAAGTGGTTTATTTAGATCGTGACACGGAAAATCATGTGCAATAGATAAATGACTTTTTATACATATTTTATATTCAAAATTAATATTTTAATGATAAATTATTAGTAGCTACATTAAGTATTTAATAATCAAAGAGCATGAAGACTATATAAATTTCAACTAAAATCCACATTAAGTTGTGTTTCACACTTAATTATTCCCCATTAACAATTCTTATAATTTTCTCCTCTTGGTGAAAGTACAATAGGTTGTGGGAAAGGGGGTTAGAGTCATCTAACACAAAAATCAAACATCGATGGCTCTATTATGTTATCCATAACTATAATATATTTCTTGGATGTTAGGCATACTAATATGATTTACCTTAAATAAATTGTTTCTAAGATTTCTGTTTTACACTCTTATTGTGAATTTATACTATTGTACCTAATAACCCCATGTTTGACCTATTCATGTCTCTAATTCGTTTGACATTGCCAAATTATTTTTATCTTAAATTAAGTTAATATGATGATTTACAAAAGAATGAATGTTGTTGAAGGCCTTGTAATAGAATACATCCAAATTTAATGAAATATGTGTTCAGTCCAATTTGTGGGATATGTCTAGTTGAGAACTTTTACCTCCTACACCATTAATTAGGTTAAGTGGAAAAAATATTTTGATACATTTGAAGAGAACCAAGCCACAAAACCACCTGTCCTAAGAAGATAGAATGGTCAATCTGTGAAAATTTATAACAAGCATGCAACATTTTTACATATTGAGGGGCGTAGAGAACAAATGTTGGTAACACAAAAATGGTGTACTAGTCTTTGTACCAAATAGGTGGTCTCTTTCCAAGATGATGCTCGTGACAGCTTCCAGAAGAGATGGATGTTGTCATCATCAGCTGTCAAAATTAGAGAACCTTTTGGGGCACGTAACTTTGCATGAGCATTAGAGAGGTTTCCATGATATGTTGCATGCGTCCATACTTGTGGAGTCCGGTGGATGGTTTTGAGGTTTCAATTCCCCATCGTTTAGATGCCAGCAGATCAATACACTCTGGCATACAATGTGGTAAATTATTGGTGGAAGGAAATTCTTCTGACATATGTTTATAAACCCCCAGGGACTGAGATGGCTAATAGGTATGACCTCGCTCAACTTCATGCTGACAACAACCGCTCCAACCCAGACCCGTAGAGGCGACGAGTTGTATGAGGACATGTAGAAAGACCAGTTGGGGGGATATGTAGGGAGCCAAACCTGCACATCTTTTCCTTCCATTGTATCTTATGTTCTTTATCCATTTGTGTCATTAAAATCTAATTCATGTTCCAAAGTGCATAGGTAAACCCCTCATCATGTCTTCTTGGAGTATTTAGTCAATGAAGTATAGTCACGGGGATTATTACCTAAGCGATTTACTAATTTATCTATTTTTGAAGATTCAGTGGTCGGATGACCATATTCATAATTTCAGGAACAACTACCAAGCTGGCAGTGCTATCTTAGGTAGCGCTGCAATGACACAACAATTCCAGAACCTTTCCTTTGTTATCTTTCACATCTATTCTGTCTATTATAAAAACTATGTAATTTTAGGAACTAGTTTATGGGGTTTTAGGAATTTCCATTGTAATCATTTGAATATGAAGGGCTCTAAAGCTATGAATCGGGGGTTGGCTATGCAGGGAATTGAGATCTCTAATAAAACTTTTCATTAAGTTAATCAAAGTTATATTTCTATCCTTTTCACGAGTTTGTGAATATATCACGACCCTGATCAGGGAGTTTGGCCCACTCTCCTGACCAGGTGTTGTGTGCTATCTGTGTGTGTGTTAATTTCATTTCATGTTTCATGTATTTCTTGATTGTTGTGAAAGTTGATGTAATTACTGAAATATTTATTTGTTGAAAATTTATTGGGAGTTTTACAATTCATTGCTGCTATTCTTTCATTTTTGTTACAGTGGTTTCTTTCTTTACTTAGATTATCGATTCCACGATTAATATAGATCTATGTTATTGTCATCTTCATATATTTTGCACGTTAGCCTTGCAATAACCAACACATCCTAGATTGATAATTAATGTGGGAAAGGGTTTGAATAATCATTCACACTTAGAAACCAACACACATAATTTCCATTAGATTCAAAATGAATTAAAATAATTCACATCATACCTCATTGATAGTTCATCAACGAGGTACACTTGCAATTATGTTCACTTCATGTGAAAACAAGTCAAATTAGTTGTTTGATTAAATCATCATGTATAAACATATCACACCTGGTTAACTCAAAACAAAATCATCATAGATCAAAATAATGAATTGCATGCAATCATTATAAACCAGAACCATAGATCATATTTATAGTAAACCTGAAATAAAATCTTGATACTTATCCTTTAATCAATCCTTAGCTTCTACCTTTATCCTTTGTATTTTTCATACACATACTGGATCGGTTACCGCACCTGAAAAAAATTGAGTTCCTTCTCCTCAACCACGTACACACACACATACAACCACACATGTCATACAACACCATCCAATACACTCACCTAAACCTGACATACAACACATACACCACATCCTGCATACAACACAACACATACACTTGAATTTGATGTATGACACAACTAATACACCTACACCCAATGTATGACACAACACAATAAATACACCTACACCCAGTGTATGACACAAAACAATACATACCCATACATGAAGTGTACGACAATATACTATACAAATTTCATGATATAAGAACATGCAATGCACATACATAGTACCACACGTAAAAAAAAAAACATGTACAACATGCACATAATTCCACATGTGCACAACACAACTTATACGACATGCACACATTACCACTTGTACAACATTACCATATGTACAACATGTACATAGTACCACATATACAAAACACGACCTATGAAACATGTGCACAACACCACATGCACAACGTGTACACAACACCACATGCACAATGCGTACACAACACCACATGTAAACAACACCATATGCACAACGTGCGCACAACACCACATGCACAACATGTACATAGCACCACCTGAACAAAACACCCCATATAAAACATGTACACGACACCACTTGAACATAGCACCAAATTTACAATCATACACACAACACCATATGTACATTTCACCATATGTACAACATGCGCACCACGCCATATGTACACAACACCGCCTATGCAACATGCACAAATCACCTTATGTACATAGCACCACATATCCAACATGTTCATAGCACCACATGCACACAACATTGCATATCCAACATGCGCACAATATGATATGTACATAGAACCACATATCCAACATACACATAGCACCATCTATACCCAATACTGCATAAAAAAACATGTACACAATTCCATCTGTACATAGCATTACATGTACACAACACCATTTGTACATAGCATTGTATAAACAACATAGACATAGTATCATATATACACAAAACCATATATACACAACATCAAAAGTAAAACATGTACAACATAAACACAATAATAGTATTGCACATTCATAGAACACACACTGACTCTACCAAGAAACCTTGTTTCTAGGGTCCTTTCACTATTCATGCATGTTCCAGCATGCCCCCGATCACACTGCTTCCATTCTGCTGAAGTATCCCTCAACATTACCTATCCATAATGTAAACATAGGCATAGTACAAACTTATAATATCAATTCATATCCACATGATATTGACCTTGTATATCTATCAGGGCTAGTCTTCCCAATTGAATCCTCATAAGCCAAGAAATTCTTCATTTCATTCACCTGCATAAGCAATCTTCCCTCTATAAGAATGATACATGATGACCTTGTAATAAAATGACATACATACACACATATATAAATAAAAACATCAGCATGAAAAAATTGTGATCCTTGATGACCATGTCAGACAACTCCACAAAAACACACACACACACACACACACATATACATGTCAACACTAGCACTAAAAAATCCAAACAACCCTATCAGTTAATGACATGAGTACATACATACATACATATATGCATATATAAACATAAGCATAATCATAGTCACAACACACTTACTAGATATCATAAGGTCAAGGTTAAGCGAACTCCCTTTATCTGTGCACAACATACACAACATTGAGAACAATAATTCCCAATCATAGCCAAGGAATATATTATCTCAGATCCATTTACTTTAAGTTACCTTATTACATTTCTTATGACTACTCTGCCATCATCGATTTACCACAATGGACCCAACCATTCCAACTGACTATCATATTCTTACCTTCAACTTCCGTTACACATGCACTAGCCAGGCCCATTCATCTCTCCCTGAGCTCTACTAACTTTCATAATTCCCCAACCAAAATCCAAGACACTCAAAACATAAAAGGAAAGAATAAGAAAGTCAACAAGAAGAACCCCATGAAAAACAATATCAATGCGACATCACAAACAAAGTGGCATGATCATGCACTAAAAAAAATAAACACCAAAATAAAGTGCAAAAGAAAAACACCAAAAGGCAGAAGACTAGCAACAAACACCATGATTCAACCCCCAGGTTCCCAAGGAAATCTCACCTGAGCCTCTTCAGGATTTCATGGAAATCTCTTTTACCATGCAATCCCCTACATCATGTTGCCATAAACACATAACTGTAAGTGCATAAAAAAAAAACCATATCGGTTACCTTACCTTGTTGCAATAGAGTCTTACTATGTATTGTCACATCACCCAACAATTAGTTATAAAAGCACATCAACTATTACGTTTTATTCAAATACCAAGTAGGTTTCCTTGCAACTGCTCACACATACCAATAACATGTTCCAAGATCAAGGCAACATATCTATTAATTCAAAATAAAACTTTACCAAGTTTGACCAATATGTTAGAATCTACAATCAAATCACAGTCATAAGTCATAATACATAATGCTACAAATATCACCTACTTACACTCAAGTATATATAAGTTGTCTCAACACATATGTATTAGTAAAATCATCTTAAAACAAGATCATTTCTTTATGCAATCTTATAGAAACATAATCATATCATGCAATTAACCAAAAATTCAAACAACAGATAGCTAGCATAATAAACACCCAACACTCAAAAACCAAATATATGACATAACCAAACATTCAAACACCAAGTAGATGACATCAAAAAAATCATACCTTAATGTATCTCGGGGGAGGTTGTTTTTTCTGCACAATCAATCTACATTAGCACGATATAACTTCACAACATATAAACTCAAACATAAATAAGGTTATGACATCCATAATAGTAACTAGCTAACATGTTCACATCGTAAAGTCATAAACACTTGTCATTCATGCATAACAATCACATCTACAGAGTCAGTCTAGATTAGTAGAACACAATAGCACAAATATGTCAACTCATAATTGAATGTCATAACCCTAACCATCTGCATAGGCCAGCCCAAATTAGCATGCTACATATAACATCAAGATCCTAAGTACAATGACCATAACCATCATGCATAAGACCACAATGCATATAGCAACACGTTACTATCCTTCATGACTAATCGACACATGTACATATAATCACACTGATCAACTAGCATGTAACCATAATAATAATGGAATGATAAGCATATAAGTAACCCTAATTATTATAACAACCATTAACCTTCATACTTGCATACCATACATAAAAACATATATGACGATATGTTCTCACCTTGAAGTCTAGTGTTGCAGCTTCACTTTGATTTTTGCGTCTCCTCCTCTATCTCAACCAATGCATCAACATCATAACATACCAAAAACATCATGATGATCCAAAATTCCTATAGTAGCCCCATGGATAAAAAAATATAACCATGAAAATGCATACATAACATGGTATAGACACTGACATACATAACAAATGCATATAAAACTCACATGCATTCATGACAAAGACATCCCAACAACAACGCCATCAAATTCCACATGGCGACACAACGACAACAATGACCACCACCATGCATACACAACAAGCACGTAGTCTACACCATAAAGAACACATATGCAACTAGCATGTATGCATAACAAACACATTCTACCCATCCAGTCCAAGTGTTCAACCATGCTCTTATACCACTCAGTAAAACCTTTCTCCCACATTTTCCCAAGCTAAACAGTCCACCAAGGTAAACATATAACGAAGAGTTACTATGATAAGATTCAAATACCTAAGTGCAGTTAAGGAAGTGGAATCGGTGAACCAACACTTCTCAAACATCCCTCAGATAGTATAGGGTGCCCAGGAGCTAATCCACCACTCCAAGTGCTCAATCCCTGAGTTAACCTAGCCTTTCAATGAATTAAACCCCTAGTCGCTCCCATAAAAAGGAATGCATGTGACTAGAAACCTATAGTCGCTCCCACAATGTTTGCAAGGGAGAGACTCCAGTATTTTTCATCTAGTTCTGTGCCAAAGACTGTAAGATTTAAGCCACTTTTTCAGGGCTAGTATTCAAACAAATTTCCGAAACTTGATGAGAATTTCCAAGATAGTTAATGACACCAATACAAAGGCTCTAACACAAAAATTAATCAATTACTTGACCAAACTAAGCCTAACCATGAAATACATTTCATTGAACACATCATGAACATGTAATTTACAGGTCATAATAACACATATAAGCATACGGGTCTCATACTTATCTGAGAATCGCTAAGAAGCATTGAGTCCTTAGCACATTCACTGCATTATCATCTATTATGTAATATATTAATTTTTCATTAATTTATAAATTAAAAAATGATGAGATCCATATATCATCATTGTCATAAAACATACTCATAAACAACATATAAACAATAGAAATAATAAGGATACAACAACCATAGATACCACATATGAACTAGTACATTCTCACATAAAATACCAAGGATTGTAACTCTTATTAATGAATGAAAAATCCAACCCGGTATGGGACTACCACATTCCACTTGACCATAGATTAGCTGAGCCAAATATCTCTTCAGCCAAACCCCCATGCCATATTCCAAGCAAGAATGTGGGACTTATAACCAAAATCAACCAAGGATAAACCACCTCGCCCTCATCAATTGAACCAGACTTTAATGCAATCCTCACTAGATCACTAGGTCTTAAACAAACATGGATGCCACTGGATTTCTCCAACTACACCATGAGGAGTTTTCCTATCTCCTAGTCTCTAGTATTTACCACAATCAATAGTCTGATCCAGGGATCACTAGGCCATAACTGATACACTAGTCTATGGGATTTACCACAATCCACACCATATCACTAGGCCCTAACCGAGACTCCACCCTCCACGATTTACCATATATCCTATCCTGGGATTCCTAGTCCCAATGGAGAGTACCCACCTCTAGGATTTACCGTATATCCTACCATTCATTGGTAGAGGATTCCTAAGACCACCGAGGTACATAATACCTAGCTTTACCACAACCCATAATCTAGTTCAGGGGTTACTAGCCCAGTGGATTTACCACAATCCACATTCTGGTCCAGGGATTACTAGGCCCTATTTTCTTTCATTTAGAAATCCACCTCACTTAGTTCTGAATCCCTTTGGAAATCTAGCTCAACCAAAACATGAGAACCCCATCACACCATGGATATCCAGAAATGGCTAGGAAAATCTAAATAACACTATCACACCTAGAAAAACCCATTCTAATAACAACAAGAGAACCAAGAACAAACATGCATAACCATGCATGCCAAATCTAGCACGGAAATCACACATGCAAATCTATACCTACAAGTAAAGTCATTGTAGTTTCTTGATCCTGCTCTTCCTTGCTTGATCTTTGCTTCCTATTTTCATTCTTTTCCTTTTCTTGATCCAAAGTTGAAGTGCTCCAAGAAAACTCTGTGTCCAAAAGTGTGAGAGAGAGAGAATAGAGAGAGAGCTCCAAAATCGAACTAAGAAAAAGCTACCAATTGATCCTCAGAAACCTTTTCATCAATGAAAAATCTATTTTATTCATTTTCCATTATTTTTCTTCATTTTCCTCCTCACATTCAACATGTGACCTTTCACCTTCATTTTATCCTAATTTCCATTATTTTCATAAATAAATTTCCAAAAAGTCCAATTAATGCCTTATGCCTTTCTAAAACCTTTTCCATTGCCATTTCCAATTTCCTTGGGCATAATAACTGAAATGAACACCCACTAGGAAGCTTTTTCGCCCAACATTTAGCTTGGAATAAGTGTTACATAATCGTGGTTATTATTTTTCCTTTATTAACTTTTATTACATGGAATTTTCACCAGGGTTGTTACAGATGCAATGGGTGCGTAAAATCAAGCGACCAACAAGAAAAGGAACATGGTTAGAATGTTAGCTAGTATAAGTGGAAGATCAAACATTTTGTAGGGAAGGCGCAGGGGCGAGCCAACCCAAGTCCACACAGTTGATGTGTTGATTTGAAATGAATGCATGTGTGGGTATATATAGCAGATACTTCTAGTGGGGAGAAGGAAAAGGAACAAATGACAAGTCGCATAACTATAGAGAAGTCAAGCGTGTAACATAGAGTGCACAATGTTTTCAAGAGGTTGGAACATTCAATTGAGAGGAAAAGTTGTCGTTGTGCCTACCTTGCAGGGCAAGGCATGTAGGCCTACTGTCTTGGGGATTTATTACAACTGGTCATTCTAAGGTGTTCCTCGAGTGTCCCACTAAAAATGAATTTAGAATTTGTAAATTTGGGGCTTATAATAGGTTTGAATTTTGGAATTTATTATAATTTTTGGGTTTGGGTAAGGGGAGGTCGATTTTTTGCCTTGGCATCATTTTTCCATGGGCGTAAAAGCTTGAAGGGAATTCTTTGTAAAAAAATTCCATTTATATTATTATATTATTTCAAGTATTAAAATGATGCCCCTCATGTTATTTATGTATTTTCATTATTAGAAATTATTTCATTTGAAAATTTATTAAATTTATTAAGGAACTAAATATTCCATAGTCAATTAAGGAAAATTGTGAGGCACAGTCCAAGTCTAGTATAATTTATTTGGGTAACATTCGAATGGAACAACATTGGTGCCACACATTATGGAATTCCATAGTGTGCCTTGATCCATGTGGGTCTCCTTCAGGCCATGATAGGTCGTAACGGAGAATATTTCATATAAGAGAATTAGATTCTCTTTGTCACCATCAGAGGTGTGATAGGTGGTGTCCAATCTAAAATGTAAGACAAGGTTTCAGGTGCCACTACCTCAGGTGGGGAAAGTGCTGTATGAGAATAGGTGTTATCAAATACCGTATCAATATAGGTGATTTTTATGGTGTTCTCTTATTTTTTGAATTTATTACAGGTGGAAGTCAAGTGGGGTATCAAGGCCACCATGAAAAATAGGGTTGGATAATTTTGAATTCACAAAAAGTGAGCTATATGAAGGAATTCCATGATAATGCATGTTCTAAAGAAACATTTGATGTCGTGTACCAAGAATTAGCCCAGATGCAATTGATGTTTAGATTTTGAGATGAGTGGATGAGGAAGGTTATATTTCTGTTGGAGGACATTTCCACATTCCAAGTGGAAGTGACCAAGATAAGATCCAACATAAAGCAGAAAATGAAAGTATAGGAGATTGAGTGTTAAATATTTCTTGGGGATCATCTTGTAGGTATTATTCCAAAGGAGGGAGAGTTGGGCCTTGAAAATCAAGGAGGTTTACCAAGAGGTTTGAGATCACCATGATCTAGTTGATTTGGGAGTATAGATAAAATTGCATATTTTGAGGAGGAGATATGCAGAATTTTGAAATGAAGAAGTGGGAAAGAGGTCTACATGTTCCTTTTCTTCACAAATTCATGATCAAGAGGAGTTCCCAGGGGAGGATCTAATGGTTTAGGAAAATGAGGGGGTTGTCTCACTAGGACAATGATCAATCAAGGAGGAATAAATGGATTAAATGGTGATGACTGAGAGAGAGCTGGAGTGTTACTTGTGTTCCAAGGGGAATTATGCATATGATTTCCCATTGAAGGGAATGTTTTTTCAACTGGTGTAAAATGAGGATAACTTGGTGAATCCTATAAAAAAATAGATCATTGTGTAGGATGTTGTACCACAACCTAAGGTGGTTGTTGAGATAATCAATAGGTTTACAACTTTTATGTAGGAAAGGGAGAAAGAGAGTGACGTTTCATTATTGGAAAAAGATGAGTGAATAATGTGTTATGTACATGTGATGACATTCGGAAAAATTTTGCCACACTAATCGACATTTGTTCTACAAATAGTTTCATTAATGCGAATATGGTGAATTTTCTTCATTACGTTTCAAAGAAGGATGATAACAAGAACATCATGATCAATTCAGAGGAGAAGGCGACCGAAATGATTGTACAATCTATATACTTTCTAATAGGAGAGTGGTATGGGAGTGTGAACCTAAGGATTTTTCCATTATATGATGATGCAATGTTATTGAGTCTGTACCTTTTTAAGCATACCAAGTTTGTACCTTTGATCAATAGAGAAATTAGTATTTTTGGGGGACAATAGGAATATGAGTATGCCTATGATGAAGAAGGGTAAATTGGGATGGAGATTTAGGATTATTGTGATATGGTTTAGAGGATGAGTTGATTAGGAAATGGATAGATCTCACTACTCTTAGTGACAAAAAAATAGAGTACATAGAGGAGGTATCAAAAACTATATAAGATGATGGGCCATTTGTAGAAAATAAGACGACCGAAGCAGGGTAGTTCACTCAACGCTCTATGCTAGGAATTAAAAGTAAGAATAGTGGTTGGGGTATGTGTTGAGGCTACCCTTTAGCTAGAAATTGGAGAGGGAGATGAGATATGAGCAGAGGATAGAGAACTTGGAATTATCATGACTTTTGGTATGAAGGAAATAGGAATTTATGATTTTTAGTTGAAAGCGAGAAAAAATGAGGATACCAGTTGTAGAGACTCAAAAACTGTTGGCTCAAGGGGTCCTGACCCAGGTTCAGAGTTTAAGGTTTGCCGAAAAACCCCTATACTAGATAGAGAAAGAATCTTTCGGATTAATCACATCATTAGGATTCGGTCGACGTTTCGAACCATCTAATGTGGTTCATCCTCAAGACAAGGCCCTTTCGGCAGTGACCTGCTTTCGCAGGCCAAAGTCTCACCCAACATAGTATGCGAGGGTGTTGGAACCAGGTTTCCGTACCCTGAGAGAGAGTAGCTAAGTCAAGTTCACAGCCTCCGAGGTTCGTACCAGAGATATCTATTCACCGAAGGTTCATAACAAAATCAATACAACTCGAAAATCAACCCAATCTAGCTGTTATCATGTATAGATCTATTCAGGAGCTTCACATCCATGTGTGTCTTGCCAATTATCATAACAGAGAAAATTATTCACAGCTAATAATAATTACAGATCATAAATATCAGATCACAATTACTTCGCAGCCTAAGAAAATACCATAATCACTTTTTGTAGCTTAAATTAGTAACAAATAATCATATATAACATAACCAAGTATCACAAATTCACATCAATAGTAATTTACAATAGATTCAGAGATTCCAATAGTACTTATGCATTCATTAGTCTTTCAGATCTACTTACGATACCCAAAAATAGCCCACACACACAGCCCAGTGGGGTCCACACATAGCAAGACTGAGGATCTACGCATGCACAGCTGTAGGATTCCTTACCCAAAAAAACCCTAGACAGATCTACCAGTTCACACGTAGCATCAATTCCAATTTTTCTTTGCCTTAAGACTTAAAATGTTCATCTATTTATACTGATTTAGCCTAAGCTTTCCTGTGGTCCACAAACCACGGTTTGCAGACTCTAGGTCTACACTTTGACCCATTATAATGCTTCTGGGGCTTTGACCCACCCCAAAACCCCTGTGTTAGACTAAAATATGCCAAAAATATAAAAAAAATACTCAAAACTATCCCAATTCGGAGCCTTTGGAGGACCCTGTTCCAACAGTCCCCCAGCACAATCTTGTGACTCGTCTCGAGTCACTATGGTGGTGGGGCTTTGAACTGTGGTTGCAATTCCTTGATCACCTTGGTTAATGGAGGCAACATGCCTTCACTTTGGGTAGCTGCATTCTATGCAATGTCGACCAAATTTGTTGACAACGTTCCTTCAGTCGCAACAGTGACAATTTTCGAAGTCTGATTTAGCTGCTTAATAGCAACATCGACATCCTGCGAAAGCTTGAGAGATTTTTTAGCCCATGGATTCAGGAGGTCGCCAAGGATCTTCTTCTTTTGCTGAAGGTCATTTAGATCTAATTGGAGTGCTTGGATAGTGCACAATCTCTGCAAGCACTAGGCAGGCACCAAAGTGGGCAAGGTGGCTTCAAGCGTCTCGAACTCCTCTTCTTTTTGCCGTAGGTCCTGGTTTATCCTTCGCAAGATTGGATCACGCTGGACCTTAGTCCATAACTACATGGTGGTATATAATAGATGGGTTGCCTGTGCGATCTGCCCCATGATTACATTTGCTTCCATGGTGACCAGCGTAGTTCGTTGGCCCCGGACCTCTGGGGGTGTTTTGGGCTGTAACTTAGCTCATGGATCTGCGATCTACTGCTCCATGCGTGCCTTAACTACCTGAAATTCATCCCTGGAGACTTAAGTGTTGGGACCAATCTTTCTACTTTGTCTTGAGGGGTGGCTGAGGCTGGAATTTCTTCTGTGATATTCGTGCAGAGTTCGTGAATCGCGCTTTCAAGCTCCGCTTGCTACGCGATAGAGAGGGACACTTCAGCATCCTTAGCTCCAATGGTCTGCTTAGCCATGTCGAGCTGCTGGTGCACCTATTGGTCTCGATGGCAGATTTACCAAAACATGACAGTGTGGAGGCCCTACAATGCCTCCTGAGACAGCCTTGCTAGATTCAACTACAACCCTGCACCGGCTTGGATACACACCTCCAGGTCAGGTGGGCTGATCACCAGGGTTGCACCAAGTAGGGAGCAGAGACGAATTTCCTTTGTACTTATTGTTGTACTGCTGGTAGCCAAGGGAGTCCATACCTAAATCAAGCTGGTCTGCAGAGTCCAGAGCGCAGCCTGGATAGTGTTGATTGAAACTTTCTATTGTTCCTTTAAGGCTACCCATTTTTCCTCTACGGCCAGAGTGACTGCGTCCACAATTTTTTTGAGGTCTTTGTTGGTTAGCGTGATTGTCTCATCATGTTCTGCTCAATGAGAGAACTGCTTCTTTCAGGGTCCTTTGACAAGCTCACCTCTTCGCTTCATGCCCTAGGCGGAGGGGGTACCTCCGATGTCCAATCTGTTTGTGCCCAAATCTGGCTGCGAATTGACCTGAGTTTCAGCCTCAACTTCCTTCTCAGTGGTTTTCTTGGGTTGTGTATCATTTTTCGCCGTTGCACCCGAGTCTTTCCTTATACTCTTGCTTGGGCCCCCAATTTTCTTGATGATGACAGGTGGGATCACCTGCGTTGTGTTGGTCCCTATAATGCTTCTTGCGCCAGTTTTGAAGCTGATCTTCCAGGCAGGCGGCTAGAGTGCGATTACACTGTCAATCGCTACCATATAAGGAAGCAAGGTCCAAGTTTTATGGTTTTGGGCTCTAATATGGATGCTGTGCATGGTAACCTAGAATGCCGCAATGCCCTTGTATCTGTCGTATGCTATTGGGGACAACCGGGGTCGAGAATTAATGGTTGCTGCCAAGCTTCTGTGGAAGAGGACCCATAAGACTTGGTTATCCTCCACGCGCTACACGTCCTTGGAGTCCCACAAATGGGCATAACAAGCCCCTTTGCACATGTCTAGAGCGAGCTCAGGGAGGACCGACTCCTCAGGGGCTTCCCAGGCGACTAGGGCTATGAGGAATAACAGCCAAGAGTAGCAAAAGGCCTTTCCATGCTCCTGAGATTCACAGACATTGGCCAAGAATTCATCGCACAAGTATTGGGCCCAATTGTGGTAGACCCCCATCCCACATTTTCCTGCTAATTGAATGACATATGTAAAGACAGTTGCTACCTCGAATTTGCGCATTATCTTGCACGCTAATAACATGGTACCCAACTATGTACCAGGGTCACTGATAGACTTGATGATGAATCCACAAGTGTTTCATTCTACATGGTAATTCTGCCACATGTATTTAGTAGTTTTTGCCTCATATTTCTTGCCCAAATGCTCCAAAGGGTGTGGCCCTTTCATGGGGAGGCCAGTAATTTTGTGAACCAACGCAACATCAATGGGGATTCTGTCACGAATCCATAGGTAACTATCGTAAATCAGGGCGAGCAACTGTTGGGCCAATCGGTCTATGATGTTGTAGTGGCCGAAGTGTGGCATTCATAGTAGGTTTAGGAGCGTAGATCCGGCCAATCCAAGCACCCAGTGCTGGGGAATAATTGTGATCCCATCGCTCGCCTGAATCGTGTCCAGGTATAGCTCAGGTGCTAGCTCAGGGAAAGCTTCAAGATTTTCCAAGTCGTGATCATCGAATTTGATCTCATGGAGCCTTCCACATGGGTCGCTAAGGACACAGACCTCACCTGGGGTCAGTGTCATTTGCAGATAGGTGATCAGGCCATCCAGGTTCTTTGGGGTGTCTGTCGAGGGCCTTCATGGTTGGAAAAAGGGAGGTAACCAACTGATAAGGTCGGCGGGCTGGGCCTCCTCCTGCGCAGCCTAAGCCCTGGGTGTCATTCGCAGGGACTTGAAATTTCTTGGGGAAGTCCTAGGCTTCCTCCCAACCCATTTTACCGGTTTCTAAGGTTTCCCTGAGCCCTCTGCTTTCTCTTTTCCCTTCTTTGTGAATAGCGTGGAGAGCACTTCTTCATCGTCAGACCCGATCTCCATTACTTCCTCAGTTACTAGCTCCGAAGGTTCGACAGGGTTCGTGGCCGTCATTCTGGCGCGAAATATGAACTTGGGATTGCTACTGTCAGAGGGGGCTGGCTACTCAGACATGAAAAAGGTGCTAGGGGCACAAAGTTTCTTACAACAAAACTTTGTCCAGGACAGCCAGGCTAAGTACAAACAATACGGAACCTGCGTCTGATCTATCTTTCCCTTTCTATAGTTTTTACGATCGAGCAACGATAGGGTAAAATTACCATCAGGTAGACGGTAAAAAATATCCATAATTCGCCTCATTAAATGCTAGCCACCTGCTCCATTCAACGGTAACTTTTTATTTTTACCCGATTTTACTCTTCCAACGACTAGATTTCGCACCTCCTGTGCGCTCAGCGTACCTACTGCGCTTCAGTTAAACACCTGCGTCTCCTGTGCATCCTCCCCCAACATAATATTTCTCCCTAGGTACTTCACAACCAGAGATATGTTTGTTTGACATTCGCCATGCAAAAACAATAGGACATCCTTCGTAACCAAATTTTTCAGAGGAGTTGCGATCATTGCATACTTCCGAATGAACTTCCTATAATAACCTGGGTGGCTGAGGATTGAACACAGTTGTCTCCGTGTTGCAGAAGTGGCCAGATTTATGAGAATCTTGTCTATTGTATCCACATCCCCAATCAGAGCCAACTTAAGGTGCGTCTTAATGCTACCTGTTCGTAGTTTGAGTGGTCTGGGAACTGCGTGCATCCCTTCTACTTTTGAGACAGAGACAGCTCGCAGATCATCCTTAAACTCTTTTAGCGGTAGGCTATGGAAATTGATTATGTCTGGTAGTGGCGTTTCCCATGTTGGTACCTCAGGCATGACATACAGTGGCAATTCGCCCCATACCACCGTATCAATGTCCTGTAGAGCTATGTTAAGCACCTCTGTTCCACCTACTAACCCAAATGTCCCCAGAAATTCATCCTTCAATGTCTCCCAGTGGCGAGTGTGTTGATGGAGGTCCACATCTAAATACCATGCGGTGGGAAGTGGTCCCAAGGCATGAATAAATAGATGAACCCACTCCTCCGTAGTCTTTTCATACCATTTATTCATCCAAGCAAACAGATATTTGCGTGGGTCTCCTGGGCCAAGGTAGGCTTCGTCACGTAGGTGAGCAGGCGGTTCAAATCATAGGATCATCATATCATGGCATTCTTCCCAGTCCTGGAACACCTCCTTATGTGTGTCCCACCACCGCGCTGGTGTTTCATGCATGGTGAGGTTAAGGGTCTGTAGCCTTCGTTCTCTTGGAACCTCAGCTTCAAATTCTCGCAAAAATCCCTTAATATCACCAGAGCCATCAAAATAGGGTATGTCTCTTACCTCAGAGGAAATGCAGCGGAATTTATTTGTAACCCGAAGACATCGCAGCGCAGAGACATCGTGTAACTAGTTTTTCCAATTCTCGATCTCCCCGTTGGAGTCAGAGAAGAACTCACTGTCCTTTTCCAAGCATAGTACACCATCCGCCATGGGATTGATCCAATCTTCATCCCACGTAGCCAACTTATAAATGTGATCCACATCCTCTTCATCGCGCACTGGCTTTGTATATCATTTGCCTTCTGTAGGATCTAATTGTACTATCACTCTTGTGCCATTATTGTCAAACACCATGCTTCTCTTCTTTAAGTTAATGATGCCTTCAATATCTGTGGCCCAGTATAACCCGAGGAGCACACGGTAAGGGTCCGCATCTTCTACAATCTTAACTACCTCAAAATCAGCCCAGACCTTGACCCCTACGATATCTACCATGATCTTCGACAGTCTGCCCAAGGGTATGATCTTTTGTTGATTGGCCATACATAGCTAGATAGTGGACCACTCCAACTTAGGTTCTCCCATCTGTTGCCATATTTTTTTTGGTAGTACATTCGCATCTGACCCCAGGTCCAAAATAACCTGATCCATTTTGTAGTCACTGATCTGTGTTGTCAACCACATCTCCCTACTATTGCATTTCTTATATCTGTATATTTTGTGCACATCCTTGATTTTTGGTGGTAGATTAGCCCGTGATGTGTAGCTATCTATTAATGCCTGAAGATTCTCCGCAGCCTTTGGGTTGCGTAGCAGCTTCATACATGCCTGGAAACAGGGTTTGACCTCCTCATCTGCCTTGAGGTTCGCAGGTGCCTGAGAAGTAGATGCGTCCACCTCACCAAAGTCTTTGTGAGCTGTGACAAATGTTTCTTTTTAATTTTTTAGATCCAAACCTTCCTGTTTGATAACTACTTGTCGGATCAGAGGTTCAATCATAGCCTTCTCCCCAAATCCCCTGGTGGCCATTCCACTACACATTTCGACATTCATGCTTGGATATTTTTTTCATAGTTCAGCCTTAACCCTTTGCAGGTGTCGGCTGTTTCTACTACATATTTTCTATCAATATTGGACAGTCTTCAATCGCATGGTACAACTGTCTGCAATACTGGAAGGACATCCTTCTAAGGTTCGGAAAGTCCCTTGCAAAGTGCCCTACCTTGCCACAGTTATAATATATTAGTTGCCCTTGTCCCCGACCTGCGCTTCCACCTTGGCCCCCTCCCCTGCCCCTAGCTTGGAAGCCACCTATGTCTATAGGGGATCTTGGTGACGTAGGGTCTGTTTTTACTCTATATAAGTTTCCTCGATCGATCATCAAATCATATGTCTGGCAGTTCTGTTCGTCATGTCCTACCGACCTGCAAAACCTGCACCATCGCTGCTTTACCTCTGGGACATACGCAGCAAGGCGGGGACAATGTTTTGTATCATGTAGCCCTGGAATGCAGTAATCATCGCACCACAATGTTGGCCCACTCGATCTTGTTGTTTCCCTAGGGCACAACAGGTTAGGTTCCCCGACCTGCATGTAGTCTGCTAATAGGGGATGGTTGTCCTTGGTGTGACAATTCACCCTGCACCGTATGCACCATCTTTCAGGGCTACCTTCTGCTCCTCGCTCCTTTCGGAAATTCTGGATCTCCATCCGCATTGCCTCCAGTTGTCCTTGGATCTATTGGATGCCCAGTTGGGTATCATCCTTGGGTGCAACTTATAACTTCATAGCGATCTCCAAGGCTTTTTCCTTTGATTCAAAAGTTTTGTCACCCATAGGTACGTGCATGTGCGGCAACAACATAGCGATGAACCATTCCATGCGTTGTCTGTCATTGTACTGAAATTCTCCTTCCCTTATTACCTTCTTCAGTCGTTGATCGGCCTCCCACATAGACTCAGAAGGCCCTTACTTGAAATCCTTTAGGTCCACCACTATTTGCGAGTAGGACTTAGGATTCTTAAACTATTGTTTCAATTCATTCTTAATCTCTTCAATGGTTGCGTTCGCATGTTGGCCGATGTATCTCATGTCCCAGTCCAAGGCTCTTCCTTCAAAGGCAAGGGATAACCGTGCCCTTTTCACCACATCATTAGCTATGTTCTGCGCAGTCCATACAGATCCTACGACAAACAACAACTGATCCACATCTTCATCTCCCACACCCTTAAAGGTAGGTAAGTTCATGTGCACAGCCATGTCGTCTTCTGGTGGTGGCAGAGGTGTCATTGAATTCTTACCTGTATGGTGGTTTGAAAGTGGTGTGGCTAGAGGACTCTGCACAACTGCTTCTCTTACCGAAATATAGACAGATCTATCTCCTTCTTGGTTGGTCTGATAGTATTTTCCACTTCGCGTTGTACTTTTGTCTAGATCAGAGGTCATTCACTTGGTGTGGCTACATAGAATACTCTTTTTGCATAGTAATATCTTGATTAGTAATGGTAAGGTTTTCATAAACTTACCCCGGAAACCCTTGAAAAACTGTCGCTCTGCTTTAGAATAAGATACGAATTGATCGATGAAAAACTCTGTCACAAACCCTCCTCGCACATTTTCCACCCAGTGATCCACCGTGTGAGTGATGGTTTTATTAGTCTTTTCTAACTGCTGGATCAATTCTAGGGTCCACTGTGTGACCCTCTTGTCTTTCCAACACTTCTGGAATTCGACTAGCCTTAGGAGCCACTCCTGGAGCTCGATCACAATTGTTACAAAGAATATCTCGTAGATCTCCTTGAAAATATACTTGTTCTTCCACTCTTTGGTGTTCAACTTCTTACTGCGGTTTTATTTTACTACGAATTCTTGAACTTGTTTTTCAGACCACTCATCGATTTATTTTCTTTTAGGTTTCTAGTATGGCCTTGGCACTACCCGATATCTCTCAAAATGCTCCCAGTCTTGGCAACAGAACCATTTGTTGGCTCAAGGGGTGCTAACCCAGGTTCAGAGTTTAAAGTTTGCCAAAAAACCCGTATACTACTAGCCCTTTCAGCAGTGACCTGCTTTCGCAGGCCAAAGTCTCACCTGAAGTAGTATGGGAGGGTGCTGGAACTAGGCTTTCGCACCCTGAGAGAGAGTAGGTAAGTCAAGTTTGCAGCCTCCGAGGTTTGTACCAGACAGATCTATTCACCGAAGGTTTGCAACAGAAACAGTACAACTCGCAACTCATCCCATTACAACTGTTATCTTGTATATATCTATTCAAGAGCTTTGCATCCACGTGTGTCTTTCCAATTATCAGAACAGAGCAAAGTATTTGTAGCTAATAATAATTATAGAACATAAATATCGGATCACAATTACTTCGCAGCCTAAGCAAATACCATAATCACTTTTCGTAGCTTAAATCAGTAACACATAATCATATATAACATAACCAACTATCAAAGATTCACATCAATAGTAATTTCCAACAGATTTAGAGATTCCAACAGTATTTTTGCATTCATTAGTCTTTCAGATCTACTTACAATACCCAAAACTAGCCCGCGCACCAGCCTAGCGGGGTCCGCACATAGCAGGATTGAGGATATCCACACACACAACTACAGAAGTCCTTACCCAAAAAAACCCTAGACATATCTACTAGTTCGTACGTAGCATCAATTCCAATTCTTCTCTCCCTTAAGACTCAAAATTTTCATCTATTTATACCGATTTAGCCTAAGCTTTCTTGTGGTCCGCAAACCATGGTTTTCGGACTCTAGGTCTACCCTTTGACTCGTTAAAATGCTTTCGGGTCTTTGACCCACCCCAAAACCCCTGCGTTAGACTAAAATATTCCAAAAATATAAAAAAATACTCAAAACTATCCCAATTTGGAGCCTTTGGAGGACCCTGTTCCAACAACAACAAAGGAAAAAATTTAATCACATATATGACTTTGATTGGTAACTTGGAGGTTGATTTGTTGATTAGAGGATTATCGAGGGCGAAAATTATTTGAAGTGGCAGAGGATGTAACATCCTTAGACTTGAGGGTCATGTGAGCTTGTGCGAAGTCCTTCTACCCTCTTTGTTTGACTTTCATCTCATTCATGTCAATACATACCTTCCTTTGTTCCATTGCATTCCATCTCTTATTTATACATGGTTCCATTGTGCCAACTTGGGTATGCATTCGGTTGATCAGGAAGACACTTGTTCCATCCGTCGCTATGTAGGAAACCTAAAATTCAGGTGACTTCAGCTCATTATATCTTATGAACGAGGCTCATGTGTTCTTGAGCCAATTTTCTCATTGTTTAGGCATGTTCATTCTGGGCTTTCTCATTCCACCTCTAGCACATTCGTTTTGTCTTGGGCATCTTGAGACGACTTCAGGAATGACCATGTAAACTCGAGTGGCATTGTGTGGGCATGTTTTGTGTTAAGGAAATGAAAAATGTGGAGCTAAATTCCCTTCTCAATATTATGAAATAGTTAAATAATATTACATAGGAGACATTAGTAATAAATGAATACAGTGAGACTGAACTACAACTCAACTATACTGGGTTGAAATATAATTGATTGTGACACTTGAATGGATAATTATGACACCTAGCAGGTGATTGGAATTAGATTCTCTAACACTCCCCCTTAATTACAAACACATAAAAATTTAAACTAATATTCCTTCTGGTCTATGTCTCATCTAGGCTTACAATTTAAAAAATGACATCAACTAGATTTCATTTCCTTTTTCTTTTCTTCCAAACCATGTATCCTCTAAATTTCTCTAACTTTTTATTTTTGTTGTATGCTTCAAATTTCAAATTATTGATTTTCTGGTGTAGCTCTTCCATTTTTCCAAGATATCTAAGCATACCCTTCAATTCTTAAAAAATATTCTTATATGTGGACTTATCCCACATGTAATCTTCTATTGTCTATTTTTCATCATCAACATTTTGTTGCAAAATTAGTTTATAGTAAAACATTATCTCTTAAGGACTCTAATACCTAAACATTTCATTAACATTTTCATCATCCAAGTTATATTCAAGGTTCATTGTTGCAACCTCTATTCAGACTTCATCAAGACTGTGTTGCAAGCCATGCTTCAAGGAAATTTAATTCTTCTTCAAAATTTGTTGTTTCTTTATGATCGTCCTATTTTCCTACACACTCAAAATCAATGTTAGGTTAAAAAACAAATGCAAAACCACATCGATTTTTTTCTTTTTCTTTGCAATGAGAGATTTATGCTCTTGTGATTCCTTCTCTGTCATTGTCACTTCACTTCTTTATTAACCTGTGTCATTGCAAACATGTTGTCTTCCACTTGGTTTTTAGTCTCAAGTGGGCTTCTCTCACCAAATAACATCATGTCGATATGATGTTTCTATTTTATCATTAACAACCATTCATATTTGGATAGTTCTTGATCAAATTTAACATCAAAAAATTTCATTGTTGGATTCACCATAACATGGCCAGCCCTAAGGTTGCCATGTGTCTCCTTAGTGATGCAGTAAAATTTTATGGAGGTCCACAGGGCTCAACCCCGCGACCTCCAGCAGAACAGCCATCCGCCACACCACATGAGCCACAAGAAGAAGTTAACCTCTAAGGGTCTTGGGTAATATTTAAAGTGTAATGATAATCACGTTGGGCAGTCCCAACCTGCCAATGATCTATTGAACATGGTCACATATCATTACAGCCGACCGCAACAGAAAATGTAATGTCCAACAAATTTTTAACCCACACATTTATCACAACCGTAAGCCTTGTCACATGGTGGGATTTATTGCTACGACTGCTCTAGCAGTTTCGTGAACCTGGCTGCAAACTCTGGTTTAAGGGCTATAACCCATAGTTTAAGTGGAGTTCTGATTTGACATTTATGGAGACCATGGGTTTTGGGGGTTGGAATGATGTGGTCACCCCCTACCTTTAAGATTTAATCTTACTTTTAGCAATGGCAGGAAAGTTAGAGCGCACCCTATTTTTGTGGGTTTTGTCTAAACTAACTCCAGTTAAGTGGAGTTCTCCACAATTAGTGGAGTTTTCTAGGAGTTACTAGGAAAATGAGTTGGAGGCTCAATTTTCGGCCATTCAGAGTGAATGAAGAGTCAATATAGACTAATTGGAGCATTGTGGAGCAATTGGTGCAGAGAAAACAACCATTAGAGGCTTGTAACTACATGTATATGCAAAATTTTGAGCATAATGAAAGATGGACATGCCATTGGGAGCTGGACCAACAGATGTAGCCCCGGAGGGGTGAACTACTTCATCATGCCTGCTGTGTAAATGTTATGTGGTGTTTTATTTCTCTGTTATACACTGTTTTTTAGTGTTATTTTATCTTATTTCATGCTTCTAATTCACTAAAATCATCTATATTTCATGGTTAAAATTTTCAATACTTAAGCAAACTTTGGAGACAAGTATGCACATATTTTATAGCTGAAAAGACACTTAGCATAACAAAATAATACAGTCCTTTCAAATCAACAATAAATCCTCAACGAAATTTATGGAAACCTCCTGATGGGTGTCTTATGAAAAATGACACCAGTGATAGAGGTTCAGAAGAAGGCGTTCTTTGCATAGCTTTGTGAGATAATAATGCATAGCCAATGTTTGCGTCTGACGGTTAAGTGCCTTGAACATACACGTGTCTTTGTTCAAGATGAAGACATTTGAGGTGAGGTATTCTTTTCTTAGTAAACAAGGTGCTTGCATTTATTTCTTGTTTTCTTTAGTGACTAATCTTATCATGTTATTTTCATATATGACTGTTTATCAATAAATGTTTTTATTTTCCTAATGTAGCTACATAGAATCCCAATGGTGGCTATAATGTCGAACCATCAACTGATAATTCATTGTTTGTAGAACTAGTTTCCTACACCGCTACCAATCATAGTCATTTGGAGTCGATCCATAGAAGAGGAATTTGTCAATCTCAACAAAGCATTGAGGCATAAAAAGAGATAAGAATCAGGTAATTCATTAACTATTCCAATGGATTCCCCATTCTGTCTCTAGGAAAGATGATCAAGCCCCGTGTTTTTATTACCTAGCTTAACCACCACTTCAAAATCAAAATTGTGGAATAGAAGAAACCATTAGCAGATCTAACTTTCCAATACTAGTTTTCACAAAATATTTAAGCATAGAGTAATATGTTAAAAAATGAAAGGGCTAGCCTATAAGGTAATGTTATAACTCCTACAACACATTCCATTGTGGTGTAGTTACACTAAGCACGCAACAATTTTCTACTAGAAAAATATACATGGTAATCTAGTGTGTCTTCCCCAAGCTCTACTAGAACATGTACGTGAAAAATTGGTTCCAAATCATAGTTCCCAAGCACTAGATGAAAATGAAGAACATCCTCAACCGATATGGCATACCACTCTGTGGGAGGGGAAATAATGGAAGGAAAAGGGTGGAGGACGCATCTTCATTTTACAATGAGAGGGCATAAATAGGTGGATCAACTAGCACCCTTATGTTTATGAGCTCATTCTAGCACCAACCCGACCCTCTTCTTTCCTTGTTGTTGGTATCAACCTGAAAAATGAGTCACGGTGTTGCCTTTTGCCTGCTCAAAAAGCAAAGGAGAGGGAAAGCAGAGACTTACAAGGGAAAGAGAAATTTGGATTACAGAGTGCTGATGTTTATTTATGACTGACTCCTCAAAGACAAGAAGGATAAAAAAACCAGAGAGATTCATGCTACCAACTGAGGGAAAGTGTCTTACTCGCAAAGGAAGGCCTTCAACCAACAACAAAAGGTAACCATAGGGTATTGGTAGGACAAATAAGGAGAGGAAAACCTTAGAGGATCATCCCCTTGCGAGGGGTTTTCATCACCACCCTAAGGCAAATAATTAGGCAGATGAGGAATGATAAGGACAAGGCTAGGGATAAAAGGAATACCATCGAGCATGAGACATTGGATGTTGAACTGGCAGGAGTCCTACCACACGCCAACTTCACCAGAAGTCACATCACCTAATTCACCCGCACATTGGATGTGTATTGGCATGGCAATAAATCCATGGAAACTTGGGGTTTTGGATAGATAACAGAGCCCCCAAAATATTTGTGATGGATAATTTCGATCCTCTTTCCCACTTAGTTCATTTATTCAGTAAAAGGGGACTGGATCCCCACAAAAACTACAAATTCTTATGGGACTGAATCCCCACATATATTGTAAATACTTATGACACTCGATCCCTGTACATATAACAAATACTTGGATAAAACTGCACGGGCATTTGGAGCCCTTAGATAGGTTTCCGCTACTGTAGGAGTGGTACTATTAAGTAGCTAGGCAACACACACTTAGTTTTGTATGATGGACTTCTATATATATATATATATAGATATATATATATATATATATATATATATATATATATATATATATATATATATCTTTTACTTCATGGATTGTGTACATTGTTGATTGAAGGATAGAGAGTTATGTTCTTACCAATTCTGTTCTTAGGTAGCTAGGTAGCTAGGAAACACACACTCAGTTTTGTATGATGGACTTATATATATATATATATATATATATATATATATATATATATATATTTCTTGATGGATTGTGTACATTGCTGATTGAAGGCTAGAGAGTTATGTTCTTACTAGCGTAGCCTTAATTGCGAGAGATTCCTATCCTTACTAGCGAGAGAGTTACTAGTTTTACCAGCTAGATAAATATTTCCTTACGAGCTTGACCAACTAGATAGTACGTGTCTTTCTCTTGAATCGATGATCTTTTGTGATGTAGTGTTGTAAAACATGTATGACATGGATGCAAACTGCCTTCATTTTGAGATTTGAGGTTTGGATAAATGGTTTTATTTTAGCATATATATGCAATTTCAGGACTGCTATAACTCTAATTTTTTTGAAAGGGTGCTAAATCAATGAAAGGGCACCTGCCTTATAAGAAGGAGGTTGGTGGTTTGATTCCACTATGTCCTAACATGAATTAATGAATGATATTGTCGTTTATTTTTAATTAAATACCTTTTATATTGATTTATTTCAATGGTGAGATATTTTCTGGATTCATTTTTTATAGTCTTTAAAGAAAAAAAGTATTATTGTATTGTCTTTAAATATATATTTTTATTGTCTCCAGTGACACAATATGTCATTAATCTCAATTATTGTCTCTAGAGAGACAGGAATTGTCTCAACTATTGTCTCTAGGGAGACAGGAAATTGCCTCCTAAGAGACAATAATGTTGGTGTTACGTATTGTCTTTATAGAATATTCTTTAAGACAATATAATGAAATTGTCTCCTAAAAGACAATAATGTTTGTGTTATGTATTGTCTTTATAGAGACAATTCTTTAAGACAATATTATTTGAGACACCCACAATATTTCATACAACACACAAGTTTTATTTTGTCTCGAGTTAAGACAATTTACCCAAAAATTATCTTAAATATTATCTTAAAACCCCCTCTATATAGTAGTGTTATACTTATAAGATCTCATACATGGTTTTTATTCAAGCTTACCGTAGCCAAGGATAGGAACCGAATGATCAAAACAGTTTTTAATTTTTCCCCATCTTGCCCGAGCACAGTTTTCCACTCTTTCCTTTGATATTTTCTGCATCCGTCCGGTAAAGAAATGGATGGCCAATATGGTCAATTCATTATTCATCTAGATTCAGTGAAATGAGTTCTCCACAATGAAGGATTGCAAGAGAGGTGAGCACCCTTTTCACATGGAAGGTCATGTGGCGTTTCACAATCTTTCATTGGGATATTACAATCTCTAGAAGCTCTTGACCGTCTCACCCACATTGAACAATATCTTATAGAGTCGACCAATGAATTTTTTTTGAATTTGTATAGCGATAGACAGACGGACGCTTTCCCCAGGTTGCCCTGAATTTTGGATTAAGTCGATTAAAGAACTCATTAACTAATAACTATGCGCTGCCGCAAGCGACAAACAACAAAATTCAAATTTGTCAACGGTCGCTGAGCAATAAAATACCTCAAACGGCATATATCGACTTTTCCCGATCCGTAACGACAGCATGCCATGGTAGGGGTGCAATAAAACCTCAGTCGAACAATAGATACCTCTACGACCAGTGTAGTTGCATCACATATTACGACAAGCATATAATATAAACCACACCGACGAAAAATACGCTTTTGTTTTAGAAACGTTAACTCTTCAATTTGTTTTTTCGTTAATTTCAATTGACTATTATAGATTATGTTTCATGAAACGATTCCTGCTAATCTAGCGCCATTCATAATTTCATTTGTTTATGAAGTCAAAGCTTCCTGCAGATCATGGCTCCACGACAATTTCTATAAATTCAATAAACACCCATGGCACTTAACAAAGCATTTCAACTTCTGTATAGTCTCCGGACTTTTACGAGGAGTTGTTATATTACTTAACAAAGCATTACAACTTCTGTATAGTCTCCGGACTTTTACGAGGAGTTGTTGTATCTGGTTAGAATTTTGGTGGAGATTAATAGTTTCAGTCGAATTAATGGTTAAGAGCAGTTTCTAAAAAAATATATTATCAAAATAAAAAAGTAGAGTAGTAGAGTATATACTTCTTCTTTAGAATTCAAGTCACATATTCAAAATGAGGTAGAAAAATAGAATATATATGCACTCTTAAATTAGTAATCAAATCACTTCACTGAACAGATTAGTCGAGTTCTCATACACCAAATATTGATTAGCTTTAAA
The DNA here is from genome assembly GCA_034641835.2 of Pinus albicaulis. Lineage (NCBI taxonomy): Eukaryota > Viridiplantae > Streptophyta > Pinopsida > Pinales > Pinaceae > Pinus > Pinus albicaulis. Next base: position 1,590,690,589 of record CM076578.1, read on the forward strand.
AATGCAACAGTACGATCTAAACATGGTGGGTGCCCTGGGAGCAGAGGCAGATTCGTCTTCTAATGGCAGTAGTTGCAACCGCAGCAACCATAACTCGGGAAAGAAGAGAAAAAGGCCCAGAGATTCTAAGGCGAGTTCCGCTACCGTTGTGATGACAGACATATACAATTTCCGCGCGGAGGTGAAGAAGTTCACAGGAATGCCAACGCCTCCCACTACCAGTAAATCTAAAGAATCCGAGAAGATTCCATCTTTGCTTTTGAAGCCCGAAGCGCAGAGAGCACTGATTAATGCACCGCTGAGTACCCTCCCCTTTCTATCTCCAATGCTCGCGAGTTCTTCAAAATCTTGCAATTCCCCTTCAATGGATCATCTTCTCAAGCTTCCAGTAATAGAGAGTGATCATCCAGTTGAGGCCCAGAAGAGTAATTCTCTGTTGCTTCCTTCCTTCCTTCAGTGGCAACAGCGCAAGTAATAAGAAATCTAGTGATGCAATTTTCCTGCTGTTTGAGGAGCTTTTGGAAGAATTGGAGCGAACTGAAAATGCTGCAATGTGAAATGCATGTTTCCTTGCTGACAATACTGTGCTGAGCAGAGAAATTTTCTGTGAATATGTTTTTTCCAGAAGTTTCCAAGTAGATTTTGCCTTTGTAATCCGCAAAAATCTAGTATTTCATGAAAATTTTCAACGCTGAATTTATTTATACATTAAAAACATATTTTAAAGGATTTGTTTATTGTTGGACAGTCAAAATTGGTTGGAATTTGGCCCAATTTCTTTTAAGAAATCTTACATTAACCGTGTTTAAATCACGATTTTGATTTTGATGGTGAAAATGGATTCAGCAACATCAAAAACCTGTAAAACACCCAAAATATTAAATTTTGATAGTTATAACGTGGATTTAAATCCCTATCGAATTTTCTTAAAATCTTATCTAAATTTCCATAATTTTCAAAGCCAAAAAACAATCTAGTTAAACTAAGCTATTTTAAATAACTTAAATTCATTATTTTGCACTCAAAAAAAATAATGACAAATCACAAAACTGCTGGCTATATTCGCTTCATTTTGGCAAAAACATATACTCCAAATTAACCGATTCTAACACCCATATATTGATGTTTTATTTGAGTTTAATTCACTTTATTTTTTTCATGCGTAAATTTCTTAATATATTGGTTTAATTCACTTTAATTTTTTTCCTCCTAAATTTCTTAATATATTTTAAGCAGCAACACATTTCTTTCACCTAAACATTAAACTAAGCTTCAGTTGCAAACCATCTTTATCACTGACTATCAAAGTATTGCCGTAAAGTAGTAAATAAATAGCTATACGTTTATATTAGTTTATGCCCATAAATTTGGTAATGAGTTCTATCCTTCTAGTCCATGTATATCAAGTGTTTTCAGTACATGGTTATCACTCCCTACCGAATGGCAATGTTAGTAATCTATATTTAATGTTTATATTAGAATGATACTTTCATTCATAAATTTGAATTAGAGTTCTATCCATGTTACGTGAGACATGCTTTTAAGTATAGTGTTTTCTTTTTATATAATAAATTTTGAGGCTGTATTAGAATTCACATCATATCGAGCAAAAGGGATAATTTAATCATTTAAATTTAGTAAATATATGATGTATTTCCATTAGGTTTAGTAAGATACATTAATGTTAGAGTTTCACTTTACAAATTTTTTATGTTTATGCTTATTTCATAATTATTTACAGTTTGTTTTATGCTTATTTCATAACTATTTACAGTTTGTTTGTAAGCATATTTTAGTTTTTTTATTTTAATGAAATGAAGTGTTATTTTAGTTTCATCTATGTATTTATGGTTTTATTCATATTTTTTTGTATTCCTATTTAAGTCTGGATCACATCCATCATACTTAAGTGAAATAAATAACACTTAATCTCTTTGTTTCAATGGTTATATTAACACAACTTACAAAATTATAAGGAATAATCATAGAATCTAGAGGCAAATAACCCCAAGAATTAGTTAATTAGGAAATATATTTAAACCTCATCATTTAGGAGTCACTTTTCAATCTAGGAGGAGCAATATCAATTTAAGTTCAATGTTTTAGGGACAAATTTTAAGGATTTATCTCCTAGCCTACTAGGAGATAAAACAATTTCAAGGAATTGGATATTATGAGGATGAGTGTCTGGCCCCAAGCCATGATGTGAGGTAAAAAATCACGAGTTTATACCCATAACTATTTTTTCTTTCCTTAATGGCTATGCATGGATTTATATTCCACATTATAAGTGATCCAAAATTAATGTCTACCTTACATCAAGAATATGAACTAGATTCTCCTTTACAGGGTAGCTTAGTTGGCAATCACCATGACACAAAGTCTTTGTGAAATGTGGGGTTAAAGGTTCAAATCCTCCTTGAAAGCCTCATGGTTTGTGTGTGGGGGTACGCATATAGAGATATAGTAGTAGCAACTAGAATAAATCCCATGTCACGCGAGTACAAGCCTAGCCCAATTTTTTATTCCTCTAGAGATAATGTAAAACAAAGGGAAAACAAAAATGAATAGGAACTAGATTCAAGGATTTTTTAAAATCGGGATGAGTCTTCAATCCCAAGGCATGGTTTGGGGAACAAAATCATAGATTTATCCCATATTAGCCCATTTTTTATTCCTCTAGATACAACGAAAAAAAAAAAGGAAAAGAAAAATAACAAATATGAACTAGATTCAAGGATTGTTTAAAATTGGGATGAGTCTTCAATCCCAAGTCATGGCTTGGGGAAAAAATCATAGATTTATCCCCTATTACATATTGTTATAAGTATTTGGAAATGTGAAGGGATCTAGATGTGATATGGTGAATCAAGAGATTTTATTTTATTTTATGGGGGAATATGGTCCTATTATTAAGGATTCAATATGAGAAATATAGGCTCATTAGTCCCATAATGGTTGCGGATAAAAATCCATGAATTTATCCTCTTATTTATGTTGTATGACATTATACATCATGCTAAAGGCCTTAAATCATTCCTTGTCATTTACAAAGGAAATTTTTTCCTACAATTGCAAGATGTGGTCAATTGTAAAGCCATATGTGGTCAATTGTAAAGCCATAATGATAGTTTAGGGGCAAACCATGGATTTATCAAATTGGAAATGCCCTTTTATATTTTAAGCCATGCAAAAAACTACACATGACATAATATTTATAAAATGAATATGAATATTTTACCTACAATATATAGATGGAATTAATTTAAAGAATTTGGTGCAACAATATGGATCTCTTATTTGAGGCCATCATTTATGTTTGTAAACCCCATTGTGTGAATTGTGTATCTACTAATAAGAATCAAGCCCTAAGGAATATGGGATTATCATACTAATAAGTAATATGGGATGACCCTACTAATAAGTAATTAGGCCTTAGATGATGATACAACCTTACAGAAATAATCTAACAATATGAGATGAATATGGGATTAATTTAAAAGATTTGACGCAATAGCACATGTTCATAAACCAAGTTATGGTTTAGGGATTAGATGATGATACAACCTTATAGAAATAATCTAACGATATGAGAAGAATATGAGATTACTTTAAAGGATTTAACACAATAGCACATGTTCATAAACCAAGTTATGGTTTAGGGATTAGATGATGATACAACCTTGTAGAAATAATCTAACGATATGATAATAATATGGGAATAATTTGAAACATTTTATGCAATAGCACATGTTCATAAACCAAGTTATGGCTTACGGATTAGATTATTATACAACCTTATAGAAATAAAATTATATAAATAATCTAACGATATGAGAGTAATATGAGATTACTTTAAAGGATTTGACGCAATAACACATGTTCAAAACCAAGTTATGGTTTAGGGAGTAGATGATGATACAATCTCATAGAAATAATCTAACGATATAAGAACAATATGGGATTAATTTAAATATTTGACACAATAGCACATGTTGATAAACCAACTTATGGTTTAGGGATTAGATGATGATAAAAACTTATTTAAATAATATAACGATATGAGAAGAATATGTGATTACTTTAAAGGATTTGAAGCAATAGCACATGTTCATAAACAAAGTTATTATTTAGGGATTAGATGATGATACAATCTTATAGAAATAATCTAACGATATGAGAAGAATACGGGATTAATTTAAATGATTTGATGCAATAGCACATGTTCATAAACCAAGTTATGGTTTAGGGATTAGATGATGATACAACCTTATAGAAATAATCTAATGGCAGCCTCCGAGGTTCATACCAGATAGATCTATTCACCGAAGGTTTGCAACAGAAACAATACAACTCGCAACTCAGCCCATTCTAGCTGTTATCTTGTATATAACTATTCAGGAGCTTCGCATCCACGTGTCTTGCTAATTATCAACAAAGAGAAAAGTATTTTTAGCTAATAATAATTAAAGATCATAAATATCGGATCACAATTACTTCGCAGCCTAAGCAAATACCATAATCACTTTTTGTAGCTTAAATCAGTAACACATAATCATATATAACATAACCAAGTATCACAGATTCACATCAATAGTAATTTCCAACAGATTCAGAGATTCCAATAGTATTTTTTCATTCATTAGTCTTTCAGATTTACTTACAATACCCAAAACCAGCACGCGCACACAGCCTAGCGGGGTCCGCACACAGCAGGATTGAGGATCTCCATGCACACAACTATAGGATTCCTTACCCAAAAAAACCCTAAACATATCTACCAATTCATACGTAGCATCAATTCCAATTCTTCTCTCCCTTAAGACTCAAAATTTTCATCTATTTATACTGATTTAGCCTAAGCTTTCTTGTGGTCTGCAAACCGTGGTTTTAGACTCTAGGTCTACCCTTTGACTCGTTACAATGCTTTCCGGTCTTTAACCCACCCCAAAACCCCTGCATTAGACTAAAATATGCCAAAAATATAAAAAAATGCTCAAAAATATCCCAATTCGGAGCCTTTGGAGGACCCTATTCCAACAACAACAAAGGAAAAAATTTAATCACATATATGACTTTGATTGGTAACTTTGAGGTTGATTTGTTGATTAAAGGATTATCGAGGGAGAAAATGATTTGAAGTGGCATAGGATGTAACATCGTTAGACTTGAGGGTCATGCGAGCTTGTGCGAAGTCCTTCTACCCTCTTTGTTTGACTTTCATCTCATTCATGTCAATGCATACCTTCCTTTGTTCCATTGCATTCCATCTCTTATTTATACATGGTTCCATTGTGCCAACTTGGGTATGCATTCAGTTGATCAGGAAGACACTTGTTACATTCGTCGCTATCTAGGAAACCTAGAATTCAGGTGACTTCAGCTCATTATATCTTATGCACGAGACTCATGTGTTCTTGAGCCAATTTGTTCATTGTTTAGGCATGTTCGTTCTGGTCCTTCTCATTCCACCTCTAGCGCAATTGTTTTGTCTTGGGCGTCTTGAGACGACTTCGAGAATTACCATGTAAACTTGAGTGCCATTGTGTGGGCATTTTGTGTTAAGGAAATGAAAAATGTGGAGCTAAATTCCCTTCTCAATACTATAAAATAGTTAAATAATATTACATAGGAGACATTAGTAATAAATGAATACAGTGAGACTGAACTACAACTCAACTATACTGGGTTGAAATATAATTGATTGTGACACTTGGATGGATAATTATGACACCTAGCAGGTGATTGGAATTAGATTCTCTAACACTCCCCCTTAATTACAAACACATAAAAATTTAAACTAAGATTCCTTTTGGTCTATGTCTCAGCTAGGCTTACAATTTAAAAAATGACATCAACTAGATTTCATTTCCTTTTTCTTTTCTTCCAAACCATGTATCGTCTAAATTTCTCTAACTTTTTATTTTTGTTGTATGCTTCAAATTTCAAATTATTGATTTTCTGGTGTAGCTCTTCCATTTTTCCAAGCTATCTAAGCATGTCCTTCAATTCTTAAAAAATCTTCTTAAATGTGGACTTATCCCACATGTAATCTTCTATTGTATGTTTTTCATCATCAACATTTTGTTGCAAAATCAGTTTATAGTAAAACATTATCTCTTAAGGACTCTAATACCTAAAAAATTCATTAACATTTTCATCATCCAAGTTATATTCAAGGTTCATTGTTGCAACCTCTATTCAGACTTCATCAAGACTGTGTTGCAAGCCATGCTTCAAGGAAATTTAATTATTCTTCAAAATTTGTTGTTTCTTTATGATCATCCTATTTTCCTGCACACTCAAAATCAATGTTAGCTTAATAAACAATTGCAAAACCACATTGATTTTTTTCTTTTTCTCTGCGATGAGAGATTTATGCTCTTGTGATTCCTTCTCTGTCATTGTCACTTCACTTCTTTACTAACCTGTGTCATTGCAAACACGTCTTCCACTTGGTTTTTAGTCGCAAGTGGGCTTCTCTCACCAAATAACATCATGTCGATATGATGTTTATATTTTCTCATTTGCAATCATTCATATTTGGATAGTTCTTGATCAAATTTGACATCAACAAATTTCATTGTTGGATTCACCATAACATTGATTGTTGTAATGGAACTTAATTTTCATCAATAAGCATTGTTTCTAGATTCACCAAAATTTCATCCACTTGTTGTTGTGCACATTGGGATTCAGGGGTATCTGTGTGTTCTCTCTTTGCTTATTTTGAAATTTCTTCACATTCATGATCCACTTGTGGTTGAGAAAGTGGGATTCACCAAACTCTTGATATTCAATTTTATTAAACCTTGTTACACCAAAACACATTTCAAGTGTATCCCATGCCTCCTTGGTTGTCTTTTCATTTGCAATGAGGGGAAGAATTCTATCATCCATGCATTATTTTATGCATTTCAATGTGAAAGCATTGCTTTTCATTTTCTCTTCCAACTCGTTCAAATATACCTAAAACAACTCTTGTTGCTACTTCAAATTTCTCTGTCTCTTATCTTTTCCCATAGCTACCCGATCTATGCTTCACATATGGGTTGAACACTATTGGTCATAACTTCCACACTTTTAAAAAAATAAAATTTTGCTTCTTTGTTACACAACTTCAAACAAATTTAGATGTTAACTCTCGCTCTGAAAGCGATGGCTATGGTTGTAGCTCATAGTGGCATCATGCAACAATGGTGGCTTTTCTTATGCTCAACTTCTATGAAAAAATGGGTCTACAATATTTTTCACACAATGTGTCAAGGATAGATGAGTCTCAACTATGGAATTCCAAGTTTGTTCATATTCCCTTCAGGAGTCTAAGTTTGTTTGAGAAACATTCTATGGTCATTGGTTTCCCTATTATGAATGAAAAATATTGTAATTGTGAAATTTTATTCTATCCAAGAATAAAAGAGATAGATTTCCCACATATTCCTCTAGAGAAAAAGAGCCTTTAGTGATAGTTCACACAAATATATCTGGCTCAATGCAGACATAGTCCATTGGTGGTAGCCTTTCTTTTTTTACCTTCATTGATGATTATAGAAGGAAGATATTAGTTTATTTTCTCAAAACTAAATTAGATACTTTCTCAAGATTCAAAGAGATCGAAGCAGAAGCAAAAAATCAGAGTGGAAAGCCTTTGAAAGTACTCAAGTTTCCAAGAGGAGGAGAATACAGTTCCAATGACTTCAAAGGATTTTTTCAACAATGAGGAATCATGATGCAAAACACAACAAGATACACTCCACAACAAAATGGAATAGAAGAAATGAAAAAACAGTCAATAATGACTATGCCCATATGTATGCTTCGTGAGAAGAAGTTTTCCTATGACTATCAATGGGTTGAAGTAGTTCCGAATGCAATATATGTTCTTAAAAAATCTCCAACAACTAGCGTCCAAAATGCATTACCTCAAGAAACATGGGATGGTAAGAAGCTGAATGTTTCTCATTTTCACATTTTTTGTTTTGTAGAATTTTCACATGCTCCTAATCATTTGTTAAAGAAGCTCGATGATAGAAGTGAAAAATGTATTTTTTTAGGCTATAGTGCAAAATCAAAATTCTATAGACTTTATAATACAGTAACCAAGAAGTTTGTTTTAAGAAGAGATATTTAATTTTTTGAAACTAAATCTTGGTCTGATCAAATTGATGAATTTTTAAATCAGCATGTCCATCCACCACATCGACCAAGATTATGGGTTCATGAAGAGACATACTACTCCAAAAATGGTACATCTTCCAAAAATGAATCCATGAGTGATTCATCATCTTGAGAAGATAATAAGAAAAATAGAAGCATCAGAGAAATATATGAAAAAAGATCACGAGTTTGATCAAAAAAATATGTTTTCCATTCTTTCCTATCAACCAACCCATTTTGAAGAGGCAGTTTAAGAAAAACGTTGTGTTGATGGAATGAATCAAGAAGTCACTACCATAAAGAATAATGAGACTTGGGAATTGGTTGATCTACCAAGACACCAAACTAACATTGGTGTAAAGTGGGTATTCAATACCAAATTGAATGAAATAGGTGAAATTGAAAAACACATGGAAAGGCTGGTTGCTAAAGGATTATCACAATAGTTTGGTGTCTACTACGATGAAACCTTTGCTCTAGTAGTAAGGATATACACTATCTTAAAATTTATGACCACAACAACTCAACGCAAATGGAATTTTTTTCAACTTGATGTAAATTTTTCTTTCTTAAACGACATACTGTAAGAAGAAGTTTATGTGGAGAAGCGTCTTGGTTTTGAATTTCTAGGACACGAGCATAAGGTGTATATGTTGAAGAAATCCTTGTATGGATTGAAAAAATCTATCGAGCTTGGTACAGTTGCATCAAAACTTATCTCATCAAATCTGGTTTTTGGAAAATTAGCCATTTTCCAAATCTGTATAACAAAACTCATGAAGGTAAAATTCGCATTGTTTTCCTTTATGTTGATGATCTACTTTCTATAGGAAATATGATGTTAGAAGAATTCAAAGAAGAAATGTAAATAGATTTTTATACGACTTATCTAGGGCTCATGAAATACTTCTTAGGAATTGAAATTCAATAATTTGCGAATGGAATTTTTGTTTGTCAACAAAAATATGCCACTTACATCCTCCAAAAGTTTAGAATGGTCAACTGCAAACCAACTGATATTCCAATGTTTCAGGCAGCAAAGTAAGAAAAATAGATGTAACACCATCAGTTGATCCTACATTGTATAAAAGTCTAGTTGGTAGTCTCTTATATCACTGCAACTAGACCTGATATCATGTTTGCAGCTAGTTTTGTTTCAAGTTTTATGCAATCTCCCATGATTTCCCACTGGAAGGTTTTAAAAAGGTTCTTAAGATATGTTGCAAGAATATTTGACTATGGCTTCTTCTACACACATTCAGAAGATTGCTCACTTAGGTTATATAGAAAATGACTATGTTGGTAGTTTACATGATCACAAAAACACTTCAGGGTATATTTTTCACCTTGGAACCAATATCATCTCATGGGAATCCAAGAACCAACCCATCATTTCAATATATTCTTCAGAGCCAAAGTATGTAGTTTCCACTTCAGTATCTTGTTAAGCAATGTGGCTGAGACAAATATTGAAGAATATTTCAAATGTTTAGAAGGAGCCAACTCCTATTTATTATGATAAGAGTTGTGCAATTTATTTATAAAAAAATCATGTCTTTCACAAAATGAGAAAGAGTATTGACAAATGTTCTCATTTCATTTGTGAGCTTGTCAATGATGGATATATCTTACTTGCCTTTTGTAGTTCAAGAGATCGGCTTGCAGATATTTTCACAAATCCATTGGGAAAAAATGTATTTTAATTTCAAAGAGATCAATTGGGCATTGTAAGTCCCAATACTTGTAACAATTGAGATTGGGAGGGGATGTTGAGATAATTAATATCATTAGCTGCTAGTTGTCATAGTAAATTTTCATTCACTTGAGTTTAGTTTATTTTAGTTGGACCCTTCTCCAATCATTTATTGTTCTTTGTTTCCTTGTCTCCTATGTAGTTTATTTAACTAATTTTGAATTATGAGAAGAGTTGTTTTCTCCATTCAATTTTTGAATCTGATCACGAAGTATTTTTGTATCTTCATTTTCTTTCATTCTAGGTCTGTTCGAGCGTCTTCTATTCCACTTTGGGTGGGCTCATTCACACTCTTGAGCACCATTTTCTGAGTGTAGTTGTGCCAAATGTTTCACTAGTGTTTAGGTGCTCTCGTGCCATATCAAGTGCTCTACGTGCTATTGGTATCATAGTACCACAACACCCAAAACAAACACATAAATATCATAAAATGTGTGATGGATCCCTCACCTTGTGACTCGTCTCATTTAACTCATGTCATTTATTGGTGCTAGAGCTCAAAGGTTTGACATTTGTCAAGTGGAAGATCCAATGTTGCATGTGAAAGGTGGAGGATCACATCAGCCCAAGTCCATCCAACCAATGTGTCAATTGGCAAGGGGTGCATGGACATGCATATAGAGAGAATTGTTCGAGTGGTGAGAAGGAAAAGCAATGAACAACTATTCACATAAACATAGAACAATGTGGGGTGTACCACAAAGTGCACTGCATGGCGCAAGAGGTTGGAAGATTCCATTGAGAGGCAAAGTTGGGTCCATGCTTGCTTGGTGGGCAAGGCGTCTAGGCCTAGTGTATTGTGGATTTATTACTATAGGTCGACCGAAGGTGCTACTCGAGCATTCCAATAGTTTTGGATTAAGGGCTCATAAATTTAGGGTTTGTGATAGATGAAAATTTCATTCTTAGTAGAATTTTGGTGTTTGGAAAAGGGGAGGTTGTTTTCTTGTCTTGACATGGTTTTTCTATATATCTAAAAGCTTGGGGCCTACTCTTTTTAAAACTTTTCCATTCATATTATTATATGATTTTGGGTGTTAAGTTGTGGCTTTCCATATTATTTAGGTATTTGTATTATTGTAAATCATTACAATTATAAATTTATGAAATTGGTTAGATAATTAAATATTCCACAAGCACTTAAATAACAAAAATTATAAAGTAACCAAAACTATAACATTATTGGTGTCAAATGCCCTAAAATTCCATGGTGCACCTTGATCAGTGCACCATTTACTTAAAAACACTAAGGTAGTCTTCCCTTTGATTGTAATGGGATTATATATCTTGATCAAAATATAAAACCACTAAGGTAGTCTTCCCTTTGATTTTAATGGGATTATATATATTGATCAAAATATAACTCTTTCATAGTTAGTTTCTCCATTGTCTTTACCTTTAGCTTTCGGCCTTTTGCCTCTGATTGTAATGGGATTATATATCTTGATCAAAATAGAACTCTTTCATAGGTAGTTGCTCTATTTCCTTTCCCTTTAGCTATCGGCTTTATCCACAACATGTCCTCTTACGATTAAGGGATCTCATACATGGTTTTTATTCTTTCGGCTTTGTTTACAACATGTCCTCTTATGCTTATGGGATCTCCTTCATGGTTTTTATTCTTTCGGCTTTGTCTACCACATGCCGTGTTACACTACTACACTAAGGGAATTTTTAAGACATTTGTTTAAGACAAAAGAAATTTTTTGTCTTAAAAAGTCACTTTTTATTTTAGTTATTTTACATTAAAATTTAATATCAATTGAATTGTATTATATATAAAATTTAAGACAAAATTAGTTTGAGACAAAAATAGTTTGAGACGAAACTTTATATTTAAGACAAAAAAAATTTGAGATAAAAATATTTTAAGACAAAAAAAATTTAAGACAAAAATATTTTAAGACAAAACTTTATATTTAAGACAAAAACAGTTTGAGACAAAAATATTTTAAGACAAAACTTTATATTTAAGACAAAAACAATTTCAGACAAAAATATTTTAAGACAAAACTTTATATTTAAGACAAAAGGAGTTTGAGACAAAAATATTTTAAGACAAAACTTTATATTTAAGACAAAAGAAATTTGAGACAAAAATATTTTAAGATAAAAATTTATATTTAAGACAATGGAAACTTATGACAAAACTATTCCATGAGTGGATAGTGGATAGTTATATTTTTTATTATTGAAAATAGATATTCAAACCACATGAAATTTAATCATGTCAATTTTATTTCTTTTATATTATATTTTTCCGTTTTCATTAAACTACATTCTAAAAATATAATAAATAAATAGATAAAAAATATTATTTTTTGGTTGGCCACTCAAGGAAATTTAACTTTGAATCTCATGTTTTTACATAAAACTTCATAACAAGGTGATTGTCAAATGAGTTACATTCCATGAACTCAAATTCTTTATTTTTTTTAATATGTGAAAAAATTTAAATTACTTCAACTAAAACTTTGATATAAATTTGCAAGAAATTAAATACAATATAACTATAATTTTTTTTTAAAATATTTTCTCAATTGTTTTCTATATATATATTAAAAATATACATAAAGAAAAAAAAATACGAATTTGTCCATATATGCATTTTAAACCTTCATTTTTTTCTTTCTAAATGAAAAATAATATTAGTAATTGATATCATTTCAAAATAGGGAATAACTATTGTATGATTTATCTTCGTCACTTAATAGAGATATATGTTAAGAAATTGTGAAGGAGGTTGAAAGAGTACCTCTAGCATAAACTTTAATTGAACCTAAAAATCCATTGTCATGCCCCTATAGTCACCCATATCGGAGGTTGACTTAGCGCACCCAAATGGCCCATCACTATAGGTTTGCAGTGCATCTGACTCATTTCATCTCATCAATTTTATCAATCTGAAACTATGTGATTATATACTACACCTCACTTTTTTATATTTCACGATCATTAAAATTCATAAGTTTAACACTTATTGAAGTATGTAGATAATAATTCCATACAATTATGCCTTAACATAACCACTATGAAAATTATATGAATGAAAGTAATCTTATAGAATCAACAACCTAATTGGCCTAACAGTTGTCAAATATTGAAATGTGTTACAATCAACTGAACTTTAGTCTCGTATAATAATTTAAATTATAATAGCACATAATTCATACAAACCTATCACCAAATTTCCAATTTCATTGACAATCATCAATCACAACTTTGTAATAGATCAAAAATTTTTCATTTGATAGAAATAGTAAGTACTCTCATATGCATGCAATGTATGAAGCGTTAAATTAAGTGAAGGAAAGAAACTTATGTCTAATTAAGTATAATATTAGAAGTCAAGTGAGTCAAGGTTAAAAAGGTAATTCCTTGTCAAGAAAAGCTAAGTGAAGGAAAAGAAACATGTTGATTTATGTTAAAATGAAGTTAGAAACATTTAGTTAAAGTGTAAGTCATAGTTCGCATGAAGAAAAGAAAGTTAGAGTTTGCATGATTCCATATTTAGAAAGTTTAGTGCTTATATACTCATGGTTGGGTCACTGTAATTTGAAGTAAGAAGAGAGAATAACAACAACTTGGTGGATGTATATGGGAGAATAATTAATGAATAGAACTTATTTATTCAAGGAGAATCTTGTGTACTTATTTGTCTTGTGTTTGCATGTTTATCTTTGCATCTAAATAACAGGTGGTATCAGAGCAAGGTTTAGAAAGGTTTAAAGGAACCAAAAAAGCTAAGAAGGTCATGGGCTACTTCCACTAAGAGACTTGGCTATTGTGAATAGTCTGCAAATCGAAGTTTACATCCATTGGTCCATAAGTAGAAACTAGAGCTCATTGAGATATTGTAAACCCAACTAATAAAATATTGGGGTGAGTCGCCTATAGAGCCACCACCATATCAAGAGGAAAGATTCACCACCACTGACCAAAGAAGGAGTCTCCACTGTAAGTTGTAGCTATGAGCCTTCATAAGAATATGCATAGAAGAGCCTAGAAAACTTGCTAGTAGTTGTTGGGAGCCATCGTTAAAGTGGAGGTTAAAATGTTTATTTTTAAAGATAATCAAGTGTATGTGACACTAATTTCTAGAAGGCTAACGCAATAAGGAAAAAATTTAGAAGACAAAAGAAAGACTACAACTATCAGCCACAAAGTAAGAATGAAGAAAACTGATAAAAAAATTGAGAGGAAGAGCCAAAGTATTTTGAAGATGTCATAGAGGTTATCTCCATAGTCGAGGCATCCAAAATATAAGTAGATGAAGTAGAAAAATTCGAGGATGAATGGATCAGGATAAATCCAGTAACACTTCCAAAATTTACCAGTAAAATTTTTAATTTTTGGGAACTATCAAAATGAAAAAATTTCTTCGATGTAAAGAGTTGATTGAGTATCGGTATAATAGCCCATATGATGAAGCATCTGATATCTTAGTATTGGATCTTATAAAACATGCATTGGATGAGAAGTCCTCGTACAAGGTAGAAAAAGCTACATCTTTCTAAGGAGCATGGAAGACCTTGGAAGTAGAATTTGGTATAAAGGAAAGTGATATAAAACAAAAAATTATGTTACAATCTGTTAAAGAATCAATAGAAAGTTAATTGAAGTGCAGAGATTAAATGAGAAAAACTCTAGGAGGAAAATAGAGCTTGGAGAATCCCACTCAAATGTGGATGGTGGTCATAAAGACTATAAAAGTGAAACCCATCATGGATACATGCATATGGATAAATAAGACACATAAAAGACTGCACAGTGAGAAGTTGAAGCCCCTATGTGTGAGGTAGAGTAAGAACATATAAATTCTCGAGAACCCATGGTGAATTCCACTCTAACAAGACACATGTTGATGGTGACTAAAAAGTGAGTAGTGAATTGGTGAATCCAATAATAGTCCTTGTTGATGATGGTGAATCTTCCAATAAATAAGTGAATAACATGTGTGATCTAGTTGGTATGATTGTAGTTTATGATGACCTCTTTGCATTAGAGTTTGAAGCATTTAATTTTGAGAATAAAAAAGACAATTTTTCATATGAAGTAATGGTTTGTAGAACTGAATGTGCATCTTTCATGAATCCAACATCAAATGATGAATTTGATGAATTTTAAATTGTTAATGAGCACATTCATGCCCAAATATATCACCACAAAGTGGATGAAAATTATGTTGATGAAATTTGTCGTCTCTTTTTCGAAACAAGGATTGATTGTGGAAATATGGAAAGTTCCATGTTTGATGAAGAATTGAAGGTTGAAGCTACCACTATAGTAGCAAGTTGTAACAACCGTGGTCAAAAATCCATGTAAAAGTTAATAAAGGTAAAATAATACCTTGGTCATGGGACATGTATTCCAAGTTGAATGTTGGGCGAAAACATCCTAGTGGGTGTTCATTTTGGTTTATTAATGGTTATGGAAATTGGCAAAGGATATGGCAAAGGATTTGGAAATGAATGAGACATTTATTGGCATTTTATTTATGAAAATAATATAAAATAGGAGAAAAGAGAGGTGAAAGGTTATAGGTTTCATGGGTGGAGGAAAATGAAGGAAAATAGTGGAAAAATGAAGAAATTAGAGACCTTATTGATAAAAAGGCTTATGAGGATCAGTTAGTAGATTCTGCACAAACTTTTTTAGTTGAATTTTGGAGCTCTCATTCTATTCTATCTCTCATACTCTTGGACACTTTGAGTTTTCCTAGAGCACTCTTGGAGGAGTGTGGCATCCTTGGGATTTGGAGCAAGAAGGAAAAGGAAAATCATGAAATCACAAGAGAACAACGAGATCAATAGATATAGCGGGTTTTTTCTTGTAGGTACTGAGTTTCATGTATGGTTCTCTTACTAGTTTTTTCATGCATGGTATATGCATGTGGTTATTTAGTTATGATTTTTCATTGGCATGGGGGATTGCATGGATTGATAGTGGTTTTGCCTAGCCTTTCTATTTCCTGGATAGCCAGGGTGTTGTGGGTTTTATTTTTTTTAATGGTTGGTTTTATTGTGATTTTGGTTGTGGGTTGAGTTATTAGTTCCTATAAGCCTTAGTTGGACAAATTCTCTGGAATCCCTTGGTGGGTTGAGTTACTAGTCCTGGAAGCCCTGGTTGGAACAAAATTGTTGGAGCCATAGACATCTTGGGTAGAGACCAATATGGTTATGGTTAGTGATGTTCAATCGTGAGGTGGAATCAATGATTGAGGGTTGAGGTGGTTTGGCCTCTGGAAGCCCTAGTTTTTTTTTTATTGATTTTTTATATGAGATCCCACATTTATGCTTGGAATATGGCATGGGGGTGACTGGATCAAAGAAAGATTTGGTTCAGCCTAGCCTATGGTCGAGTGGTTCATGGAAGTCCCATACCTGGTCAACCTATGCAATCATCAATAAGAGTTCTTTCTCCTTCGTATTTTATGGGTCAATATACTTTTTTATATGTGGATTATGTCATTTTTATATCCTTCATTAGGGGAATTTTGAGGTCTAAAATGGGCCTCCTAATTAAATTATAAAATAATAGTGGAAATAATAAAATAAGATTTGATGACATCATCAAATTTTAGAGGGAAAAAATAAAAAACTATTTTTTCAACTCGTATTTTCAACTTATCTCCCAAATTTTTCACTCAAATTTCGAGCGGGAGTACTCGTTGGATGAAAAATTTAATTCCTCATCCAAGGATTACCCATGTTGCATACTTTCTATGGACCTTGCTACACAAAAAATGAGAAATACATGAAAAACATTATTGCAACCATGTTTTTTCATGTATTTCTCATTTCTCGTGTAGTAGGGTACATAAAAAGTATGCAACATGGGTACTCCTTGGATGAGGAATTAAATTTGGCATCCAACGAGTACTCCTACTTGAAATTTGAGTAAAACCTTTGGGAGAGAGGTTGAAAATATGAGTTGAAAAAGTAGTTTTATTATTTTTAAATATTTTTACCCTTTTTCTTAAAAAACGGTGAATCATCCCCCATGGTTGACATCATCATCTTGAATCCTATTGGTTCTTATAAAGTTTATTTTGGTTGTACATTTTTCTTTGGAGGCCCATTTTAGACCTCAAAATTCCCCTAATGGATATTTCTGTTGGTTATATGTTGGTTATGATTGAGTTTTGTGACAGTGATAATGTATGGCTCTCATAATGTTTTGGTTAATCACTGAATTTACAATGACTATATGGATTAATTGATGTTAATGCAGTTATTGTGATGAGGCATCAATGCTTCTTAGTGATTCTCAGATAATTGTGAGACCCTTGTGCTCAAGTATGTTGTTTTAACCTGTATAATGCATATTTGTGACATGTTTTACAAAATGGTTGTCATGGATAGTAGGGGTCCATTGAATTCCTTGTTCAACTATTTACATTTTTATCATTTTTTTGATGTTAATTTTCATTTCTGGAAGTTTCATGGAGTTCTGGGCAGTGGCCTGAGTCCTAGCACTGAAAAAGTGGCTCAGAATCTAGAGTCGTTGGTACAAAAATACATGGAAAAGTCCTTAGTCACAGGCATGCCATGTTGTGGGAGTGACTGGAGGTTCTAAGTCACATGCATGCACATTTCAAGGGATCGATTAAGGCTTTGATGCAAAAAAATGTCAGTTTGTATTAAGGGTTGGTCACCTGGATGGGTTGGATGGCTCTGGGGGGTTTTTTTGCAAGTGTAGAAGGTCAAGTTGGTTGTGTTCTGTCGGTTCCGCTTCCTTAACTGATATATATGGAGTTGAATCATATCATAGTAATTATTCATCACATTTTTTCTCCGGTAGACCAGTTACTTAGGTAGATTTGGGAGGAGGGTGTTATAGAGTGGTATCATAGCATGGTTCTGTTCTCCTTGGGTAATCTGTGGTTTTCTTTCCCCTTGGATGAATTTTTTGTCACATGTACATGTCGATTTCATATAGGTCCTTGTGCTTTCTATCTATGTGCTCGTTGTGTATGCATGGCATTGGTCATGATTGTAGTGGTGTCTCCATGTGAAATTTGGTGGTGTTGTTGTTGGATGTATTTGTTGTGAGTTTATGTTGGTTGTGCATCAGTTATGTGTATCATTTTTTATATGTTTTTATGCATACTTTGACTAGATGATGCTCATTGTGCATGAATTCATGGTATGTGGTCAGCATATTCATGCATTGATAACTGGATAATGGTTGAAAATATGTTTATATGTGGATTTGATTATATATATATATATATATATATATATATATATATATATATATATATATATATATATATATATATATATATTGCACTAATCTAGTCAGTCTTGCAGATGAGATATCCTCTCCAAGCTATAATAAGGTATGTTGGTTTGTTGATGAATTGGTTTAGTTGACATAGTATACCTTGCAGGAAGAAGAGATCAAAGTTGACTAACATCATGGTAGAATAAAATATTCTCCCTATGAATCATTTGAGTAGCATGGTGTTGGGAGCTCATCTAAATTAGAAAACACATTGAGTAGTTTGAAGAAGGAAATAAGGATTTGCAAAGCATATAATGACAAAATCATGCAGGCATAGGAGAAATAAGCAGAATTCAATGCAGCAATTATTCAGAGTTTGTCTGAATTGCAGAGATAGGGACGACTTCAGATCAACTATGGTCAGGAGGATATGACTAATGGGCCCTATGGAAGTAGATCCCATAGTGGGCACAGGTCATATAGAGATGACACGATCAGGGATGTCAGTTTCTTGGATACTCTGGAAAGGAGGGATGATGGACACATGTACTATTCTTGTTCTGGTTCTGATAGGTATCATGGTCATCATCATTATGATCCTTATAGGAGGAGTGATAGGGGTTATTTTTCGGATGACTTCAAGAAATAAAAGCAACCTACATTTGATGGGGAAATTAAGAAAACATAGAATGTAGAAGCTCGGTTGATTGGAATGAATAAATTATTTAGATTGCAAGATTACTCAGAGAACATGAAGGCTAGGATATCTACATTTAGTCTTAAAGGTAAAGCAGATATTTGGTGTGAATATGTAAAGAAAATTAGAGATATTTATGAGGAGTATTTGACTTGGAGTGAATTCAAGAGACTATTTAGGAAGAAGTATCTATCAAAGAGGTATTATGACGGCAAGGAAAAAGAGTTTTATGAGCTAAATATGGACTCTATTATCGATGAGGAGTACACTAGTAGATTTCTAGAGTTGTTGAGATATGTGCGTTACCTCAACGAGGAGAAGGCCAAGATTCAACAAGTCATCAATGGGTCATCGATAACATTCAAAGACAGGATTGAGTTTGATGAGCCTATCTCATTGGAGGAGGCCATCCGGAAGCTAAAGAATTGTTATGAGTAATCAAAGTGTAGATCTGGGACTAAACTAGACTGGAAAGGTAATGTAAGGAATAAAGGGAAATGAGATAAGAAGCGAGCAAGGCCCCAGGACACATGTAACAAAGAGAATGCAGCACCACACAAGAAGTTCAATGCATCTAACAAAGGGAAGGGAATTTAGTTTGAGGAGAAAAACAAGGGTGTAGGTTGGAAGCCTATACAGTGTTGGACTTGTGGAAAATATCATCACAAGAGAGATTGTGCGCAACATCAAGGTGGTGGACCGAAAATTTACAGTGCTCAGGAAGCACAAAAAATGGGGGATGTTGGACAAAGTGTTCCTCAGATATATGCAGTGTTGGATAATAGGTAGGCAGATCATGAGACGTCTATTATCGAGATGGATGGAAATCTTTGTGATCATGTTGTTTCTATTTTGATTGGCCCTGGATATAATTATAGTTATGTTAATCCTCACCTAGCAGATAAGTGTGGTTTAAATAAAGAAGCACATGTAGAGTCTTGTCTAGTGCAGTTGGATACAGGTACAAAGAAGTGAGTTCACCATTGGGTAAGAGTTGCATTTGAGTCAAATGGTATGTATACACAAACACATTTGAATGTATTGTCATTGGGTTTGTATGACATTATTTTGGCTATGGACTAGTTGTATCTCCATAGGACCAAAGTGGATTGCTATGAAAAAGCTATTGAGTGCATGGATGACAATGGAGAACGAAGGTTCTTGCAAGTTAAGAAGAAGGAAACATCAGTTAGAATGGTGAAAACTATGCATACTAAGTGTAGTTGTAGGGACATGTGTGTGTTTTTTTTAGTACATATTTCTAGTGAAAAATATAAGGAATTTGAGGATGCAGATGTATTGAGCAAGTACCCGGTTTTACAACTATTTTAGGATGTATTTTTTGTAGATATTTTAGAGTTTTTTCCCACTGGGAAATGTATTTTTCTATTGAGTTGGTACCAGGGGCAGCACCAACATCAAAAAAACCATACAAGATTAGCACTCCACAGTTGGTAGAGCTAAAGTTGTAGTTGAAGGAAATATTGGACAAGCGATACATTAGGCCAAGTGTATCACCATGGGGCACACTAGTATTGTTTGTGAAGAAGAAGGATGGTACTCTCAGCTTGTGCATTCATTATATGCAATTGAACAATGTGACTATTAAGAATAAGTATACATTGTCGAGGATTGATTATTTTTTTGATCAATTGAAGGGAACAACAATGTTGTCGAAGATTGATTTGAGATTAGGATATCATCTGAGATTAGACTATTGACTAGTAACATTTATCCTAAGGGTTGCAGAACTAGGGTTCATAGATCAACTTGTATTCTATGGTTTCAAACCCTTCTTGTCTCCTTTAAGGGGGTTTCCTGAGGTCTTCAAAAATACTTCCTTTTGCTAACCATATGGATTGTTTCTTTCACACATGTATGGAAACGTAATTTGCAAATCATATTGTAATAGATTCATAAGGTGATATTATTGGTATTGACTACACCTTATTTGGAGACACCATTTTTATTGTAGGGGTTGGTACTTTTCTATTGGATGTGGTTGGTGATGTGAAGCCTAATCAACTTCTAGTAAATATTCATACTAAATCTAACAAGCTTATGGATGCTTGTTTACAAAGGTATACCCCTCTCATCTTAGCTCATTGGATTGTTTGTTTGTTTATGCTAATTTTTTTTCTCAACTTTCCTTCTCCAAGGGGTTGAGACTATTTTCTTCATTTATTTTACATGGCCCGGTGAAAGAAGAAGAATGAAGAATGTCTCCACATATTTTCCATTTCTCTAACTTACAATAAAAAGAGTCCAATTCTATAGACAATAGACTTATAGCCTCTTGATACCCCTTTAGTGAGTTATGGATAGCTCTTAGCTATCACCGTAGCTCATTGAAATTTCATCTAATAGCTCTAGCATAAAAGAGTTTTATTTTATGCCGAGGACACCAATATAAATGGAGTAGTTGTGAAGGAAGCGATCTCCATTGGGGATTTCCATTTTTGCTGCAACATACAAGAAGAATCTTGGTATTGGAGGAAGAGATAAAATATCTATAATCCTAACATTAGAGAATGAGAAGGAGCCTTAGGGCATTATGGCATAGGGGCTAGGGGACCTATAAGTAAGGAAATGAGAGCAGTTGACAGGGGAACCCCCAATAGTTATGATAAGGGGATTAGGGGCCACATTATCACAACCCATAAGAACTTAATACATAACCACTAAAGTCCCTATCGCTTTAACGCCAAAGCCATAATCCCTTAACACCTACACTCATAACTCATAACAGATTAACCCCTTGATCCCTTAAACCCAAAGCCACTAACCCCTTAACCCCTAACCCCTAACTTATAATCCTTGAACTCCATACACCCTAATCCCATATCCTCTTAAACCTTGAACCTTAACCCTTAACCCCTAATATCTTAACCCGATGACACTTAAATACCATAACCCTTAGGCACTTAACCCATAAATCCCCTTACCTGTAAGCCCTTGATGGATAACCGTTAACCCCTAAATCCCTTAACCACTAAGCCATTAATCTCTAACCCTTAAACCCTGTAGACCTCAACCCCCTAACCCTTAAACCCCCTTAGCCCTAACCCTTTACCCTTAACCCCTTAATCCTAAATCCTTAAACCCTTTAACTCTTAGAACCATTTATCCTTTCTCCCAAACCATAGGTGCTCCAAAACTAATATTCTTGGAGATATAATTCTTTTTCCTGCTAGCCACTCCAAATACAACCTCTAAGCACTAGTAGGGTCTAAGGAAAAGATCTACAAGGTCCCCAAATCCGATCAACATTTTATGGACAATCACATTTCCCCCAGATATCCTCCATATATTTTCCTTGGTGTATTGGAGTTTGAAAAATACATAGGATGACACACGTAATCCTCATCCTAAGACTCGACTTCCCTAACGACTATAATGCTTAGAGGGAGTTGAAAACTAAGAGGAAGAAAACCTTCATGGTAAGCCAGTTCCATATTGTTCTTCGAGAAGTACCTTCCTTTCTAAGAGGGAGTGTTAGAGTTTGTAGATTGAGTAGATACTTATATGCAGGTCTAAGTGTTCTTGTGATAGGAGAAGGGTTGAGAAGGGAGGACATAGATGGTCAAAGGGTTGAGATAGACATTAGAGATCCAAGTGAAACTTGGAGTGAATGTAAAACTGAGACTTGGAGGGAAACAAAAGCCTGCGATTTGGAGTTAGAAGGAGTGAGTAGGCTCGAGAAGGAGTCAGGCCTTTAGACGGAGTGAGAAAGCTCATGAGGGATTCAATGTTTAGGAGTTATTAGGCTTAGAGGGAGTTGTCAACTAAGAGGAAGACAACCTTCAGGTTCAATAATTCATGGTACTAGATGGTTATGTAGGACGCTTAGGAGTAGGAGGCTTCTAACAGTAGGGTGTCATTGAAGAAAGAGTCCCCATCATACAATGGGAATTTCTTTTGTGTCATGGAGCAGTTGTTGTAGTGGATCAAGGGTGGAAATGTGTTCTAGGTTTTAAGGGAAAGCCACTTCCAGGTGGTGTTGTCAGAATACATCCGTCAAGAAGAGGGAGTGTTGAATTTTTGGGTAGCATCGAGAGTATTATCATGTGTGGTGCAAGTGGGCAAAGTGATGGGGGCTTTGTTGCACCCCATAGAACTGTGGTATTTTGATGACCCATGGTAATATAATAACCAAATGTATACACCCATGGTATTCCACCCTTTGGAAAAGTATAAGTATAAGTGTCAGTGATTTATTCAAATTTAAAACAAGTATTCGTGATCTTGTTCTTTCTTTCTCAACCAGGGAGAGCCATGGAGGGTTCTTTTTCTCTGTTGTATGCTGATGATTAATCTCAAATTGTCTTCAGCACCAAAGTGGAATTTTTTTATCCTAGACACTTTCTTAATTAATATTTTCAAGGGACTACCATGTTTCCTATATATTCTAAGACAGTGAAAGTTGAACTAGTAGATAGCACAGAGAAACCATATCTCTAAAATATACTATTATTGTTATATTTTTATAAATCTAGCATTTCATAAGTACCATGCTTGTTTTATATAATGAGTCAATACTGAGTCCTTTTGCTGTCTTATGAAGGATAGCATTTGGTGCTCTAACAATCTAGGGAAATTTACTCTGGAAAGTATATATTTTTTGGCTGAAACACTTGTTCTGCTTTGAATAGGGTATAACATGGTCAGCCAAGGCCTTGTCAAAGAACTAGTCTTTTCGTTTTGAATAAATAGGAATATAGATGAGGAAGTTGTAGGAGAGATAGTCTTTGGCAAGTGTTGATCCTAAACACTTGAAGGGTGAACATTAGTATACACCTATTACTCGAAAGGGTTGCTGGTAGGTATGTTATATAATCATGTTAGTTTTCCATGTTTAAGATTGATTGCAGGTAAGGTTAACTGCATGAATATCATGTTCTTCGTATGCATTATAGTTACTGGTTTGTACATTATGGGGTTATTCTACTCTTCAAACATGATGTTGCTATTTCTTTTAGCTTGATATGGGAGACTTCATCATTGATATTCAATCAACAGGTGTGCATGGAGTCCCTTATCTTATTCAATTGATTAAATGATCACTTATTATGTAACCTTATGAAAATATTGATGGCATGTTATGAACATTTAATTGTAGGTTTCTGCGCTGTGGGTTATGCTGCTATTGTAGATTATAGATTTTTTTTTTTGGCTGGGTCATCGATAAATCCTACAAAAATTTGATCTTTTTAAGATTTTATATACAAGTTGGTGGGATTATCTAGGTCTGTGCACCAAAAATATTATAAACATCAGAGAGTTGTGGCACATTTTATGCAAGCTTATGCATTCACAAGTGAAAATTGAATGCTTAATAATGCTCAGTTGATGTGCTATCTTTGTACTATGAAATATAAATAGTTAAAACTAATTTCGAGAATTTTCGCGGGTTTGAGGTTATTTTGGTTTTGTTACTTTATTTAAGCCAAGCATGACTATCTGTTTTTGTAATTTTTTATACAAGGTATGTTTTTTACTTAATTTGTTGCTCTTATGTATTGTTTTGATAAACTTATACCCTATATTCTATGGTTTATAGACTGTGTGATGCTTTTAATACTCAAATTCCTAATAATCTATAATTTTGATGTAAAACTTTCAATAGGACTCAACATAGTCAGTGCTATAGAATATTTGGAAGCATATATTTCTCTTATGATACTAAGGAACTGATGCATTTTGTGTAATTATTTGTCTAGTGTCTTGAGTATATTTGTGCTTGTGTCAAATAGGAGTTATAAACAACCCAAAATGCCACTTTGACTCTTTTTAATTTTTTAATCTATAGTCGTTGCATTCTCGAGAAAAAGTATTCACATTGGGTGAGATCTGAAGCATTTAAATGGTGTAGAATTCTTCTGTAGACCTTACATTGTGCTAAAAAATCATTATCAAACCTTAAATTTCCAAATGTAGCAGAAAGGCTCAGACTTTAAAAAACATAGGAATTACACACCAAGGCTTTCTCTAATATGAGATTGACTAAAAAATTAAAAGAAAAAATGATAAATAATAAACTATACTAAATTTTTTTTATTCATGCAGTATTTCCAAATCGCTAGGGACACTCGTGCATCAAACTCCGCTAGTTAATATAATCATCTTGCTCATGAGGTTGTTGACGAATCAAATGTTGTAGGATGTCTTGATCTTTCTCTTCTTCCTTCTTCCTCCTGCTACAAAATCATTAACCACTCATCACTCTCCTCTGTCTACTTTCCTTACCAACATAGGCTAGAATAGCCAACATATTTGTTGCTTACTCCCCTTTTCCTATTTTGTTTTTTTGTAGGGAAACTTATGTAGAAATGGAGAACCATTTATTTCATATAATTGGTTTCTTTCTATATTGCTCTGCAAAGTTATGAGAAATTTTCCCTCCAACATACGCCAAAAGGGAAAAAATATTTTTTGCTTTCTCATAGTTGTTGTTTTTTTTTTGTACTACCATCTTACATAGATATGCGTAGTTGTTTTCCACATATAATGGATTATATTTGTCCTTCTCTGGTTTTTTTATTAGTTCATTATGACTAACACATGGCTTTCTAGGTTTTCCTCACTGAAATTTATCCCTGCATATGAAGAGAGGCTTCTTGCTGCAGTGCATGAATTACTTTACAAATGTTCCTACTTCAACAAAAATAGAGGTTCCCCAATCTCTCAAGAAGGAAATTTTTGATATTTTTAGGGGTTTTTTCTAAGTAAATATTGTGAAAAAACATGTTGAGTTTCTAAATAGGTACAAACGTGACTTCGAATGTTATCACATTTCACCTATGCTATACGATTTAATTAACCATTTAATACTGTGGAAGAACATTCTACAAATTGATATCTAAGACATATTTCCTGTTGCCTTCAAAATGGAGGAAGAATGCAGGGAAATGTGTGACTTTCATGAAGTTGATCTCGAAGTTCCGAGACAATACTTTGTAGATCAAGTATGATGATTTTTAAGCATATTAAACTAATCGCACTCTATGTATGAGAATTTGTGGAATATGAAGGCAACATTATTGTTTTCCATTTACATACAAGAATTCAGATTTTGAATTGTCTTGTACACATTTATTGAAGATTCTATAAATTAACATGAATTTATTAAATCAAACATTTAAAATATAGTAAAATTAATACCAATACATGTTTAAGATGTTATATTTTATTTCAGTTTCAAGAAGCTTATTAAATTACTTTGAAAATTCTATTTTCATGACAGTTTGTGAGAAGTTTCATTTATATTGAAACTAGTCTTCTATGGGTTATGATTTATGTGTATAAAATTCATGAGGATGGGATGATGGCTTCGAAATCACCTTTGTTGGTATCTTGCGGGATATTTCACCTGGCCATAGAGTGAAATTGGATATATTTGGGGCTGATTTGCTCATAGTGCACAAACAGGTAGCAACGTCCATCAATTGAAAATAGTTGGTTCTGATAGTTTAGAACAACATTTTCTTATACATAATTTACTAATTCCTAGTTCCACAAGTGATGAACAAATAATACAACTATTTTGTGTCATAAACAAGTTGTTTGAAAAACACAAGAAGTCAATATGTAGGCATGTTTCCTTTCACACTCCAATCATTGTACCGGTTCAGCCACAGGTGTGTTTGTATCCACTCAAAACGTATTGGTCAATAGTTGGTGCTAATTTTTTGACATATGTTTATTTTTATTTAACTTTTGTGATGCCCTTATGATGCATACTAATAAATTCTAGTATACATGTTTCTAGTAGAAGAATGAAATTTAGACTAATTTCTTATAGTTCATCATATTGCATCATCCAAACAAATTTCAAGTTTACAAATATAGATGAACTTAATTTTATTTCTTAGTTCATTAACATGGATAAAAACTAGGATTTTTGGAAGTGAAGTTTTACATGTTGGAGAATCATGCATCACCATGAGTCTTCTAGAGACAATGAGCCTATCACTTGGATCATGCTCATTATCTCCCTGAGACTTGGGACTCAACCAGACTTGGAAAACTTGGCTAGACTTGGGTTGGACTTGGATCAAACTTGGCTCAAGCTAAGATGAGACAAAGTTAAAACTTTCCATACATGGATCAGACTTAGCTTTGACAAAATTTTCCATGTTTTATTTTTTCTTTTCTATTTGCGAAGTTTTTCCTATTCTCTCAAGTGTGTTGAGTCCCAGGAAAACTAAGTATTTTCCGAGTCTGGGTCTGATAGTTTTGATTTTTACATTCAGTTGAATTAAAATAGCTAAATCATCCTGAAGTGTAAATGAAAATATCATTAGGAGCTTCTTGAAGAGAGCAATGAAATCTGTAGGATTTTGTCAATTTTTGGGCAATTTTACACTATTTGTTAAATAAACTTAATTTTCTAAATGGAAGTGGGCTATTTTCCACTATACCCCAAGGGTTTGTTGTTGAAAATATATTTTGGGTATGATTAAAGTGAGTTGATGTTGACTAAGTCTTCACATCTTGTTAGGTACTTAAAGGGTTGCCTTTTTTTTATAAATTTTATTATTTTTTTTCAAATTTAAATATCAAATGCATGTAACCAACCACCCTACCCAACAGCCTATCGACAAAGGTAAGCTACTTTTCAGGGTTGAAGGCTATTTAACAATAAGGCTCAAAGCCATTACCAAAATATAGTCGATATGAGCCCAACATTTCACTTGTGGGAATTGAACCTAGGTGGGGAGGATGGAAATAATTCCTCCCAATCACTTTTGTTAAACCCAATAGAATTTAAATCAAATTTTGAAGGACATGGGCATGGAATTTGATCCAATTTTATGTGCATTGTGCACAGGTCATTAGAGCATTTAATATAATCTCTTTGTGTGCAACCACATGTCCGATCACTGCCTCAAGGTGCCCCCATGACTTCAGGTTTGGCCCTCATGGGATTTGAATATTTCCCATTGGTAAAATTCTTGCTTTCCACCATTGGATCCAACACCTTTAGGTGGTTATTTGAAGAGTTGCAGTTTGTGTAACTTCAATTTATTATTTTCCTATTAAGTTAGTTAAATGTTGTTTGAAATATCAGCCTATGTGAAATGGCTATTTATCCTTTACATATTTTCCAAGAAGAATCACGTGGGAAATACTACAAAATTGTTACAAAAAGTCTTAGTTAAGAAGTCTAAACATAATAACATCATCTCAGCATTACCCTCTTCTAGAAATATTAATATAATTTATTCTAATTCATGAATATCAGTTTGTGCCCTAACCACATTACATGTTTTGGTTTAGTAGCTTACTGTTCATAATTTAGTCAAGAATAAGCTACATCCTTAGGGTTTTGGTAGCTCTACATGTTGAAACCTTAGTTAAAATGAGAGAGCGGGGTGGGTGAATCAGTTTAAAACCTTCATGAATTTTTAAAAACTTTCAGTTAACCTTATTTACAATTTATCTTCATGATCAAGTTTATATGGAAATAAACTTATATGTGCAGAAAGGTTATGATAATGTAAAAACAGAATTATTACAAGAGCAGTAAGTATTAATCAGATTGAATAATCATATCAACACACATGCAGCACACGCAGAGACAATATATATACGTGGAAACCCATAAAGGGACAAAACCACATCTTATTATTGTTGTGATGTAAAGGCAAGCTCCAACTCCCTCTCACCACTGATTTTCAGTAAGCACCAACCTATAGGAGGCTTCAACCTCAAATTCTGCAAGCTACAACTTGCAAGGAAGCTTCAAATCCCTCACTTTTCATAAAAGAAACACTTGTTGATTCACCTTAGATATCAACTCTATTTTGTACCCTTTTTTTTTACTGTACTCCAATCTTCACATCTGTTTGATTATATCTTTTCCTTCAATTCTGCATTCTCTTTTCTTTTATCAATTTACTCAGAAAAATGTATCCATTTCAACTTTACAGTGGGATTTTGTGTTTCTTTGGAGACTTTCCAATTACGTCACAAACAATGTAAATAGTTAAAAATTTTCATTCAATTACAGTATAAATTTTGAAAAACACTGCTCTTTCTCTGTTTTCTTCTCTCATTCACCAACCACCACACCTCTCTTTTTGTTTCACTATATCCATTTTCCCTGTTCATCGCAGTTGCATAACTGCTGCCTGTACAACTGTCTTTTAATCGAACATAAATAACTCTCGACGTTATTATAAAACCTTTTTAATAAACCTTGGATTTTATATTACTGAACAACCAATGCTAATCTTTAAAAGATCTGGGTCCCACAGCTTTATAAACCTTTCTGCTCTATTTGTCGATGCGATGTATTACTCCAACGCGATGGTTTGATTTGATGTGGAACTCAAACACACATATGAATCATGAATTATTGATCCATCGGGTCCGCATCTCAATTGGAACTCTTATCAATATGTTCCGTTGCCAAACCTTTCTCTGATGCGATTGGGTGAGGGTCCCACATGCGAATTAACTTTGGATTTAGTTCATTGGTTGACTTTGTTAACCCAACACACCAATGCATATATCCACAGGGATTTTTGGGCCCAACAACTATACACACTTCACCTTTGTTAATAAACTATCAAATAATTTAACCTTTGGTAAATTAAATGAATCACCCGAACTATATCTCCCTTTTATATAAGCCTTGGCCTTTATAACAAAGAGCTTTAATAATGTTAACCTTGCAACAGTATTCAAACTTTCGACTCGAACCATAAATCAACACCTTTTATTTGATTTATTTATAAACCCGACCTTAGCACTTTATACAATGATTCGACCCTAAACTTATAATAAAATCTTAATATAGTGCACAACCTTTGAACTTGTGTTATGAACCCAATTACAGTATCAACACAACATTTTAACATATATTTCGCCCACGGGGCCCACAATGCATTATAACATACCTTAGACTTACCAACGACAATTCCATAAACATAATGCCCAATATATGAAGCTCTCTAATCGAATGTTACAACATCAATCAACCGTGAACTTAATGAGAAATATTTATAAGCCTCGACCTTGCATTAAACATCAGTCCTCAACGCAAATTAAGAATGGGGCCTAGCTCTTAAACGACCCTTCTCATCTAATGGCTGCGGGCTTATCTCATCCGCTTTAGGGATCCGACGTATGCTAACAAATATCACGTTAATTTATTTCATGAGGGTTAATTCCCCAACATCGCGCGATATAAATGGTTTTCGTAAACTACTTATGGACACACGGCAGTCAAGAAGCTATATCACGTTATTTTCTTCAAAACTGCTTACCATATTTGAGACCACCCAAAAACCACGGTTTCTTTGTTCCTCGGTTTCACTGTTCACTCAAGGTTCCGTTATTGGCTCAAGGTTCCACTCAGCTTTATTTCTTCAATGCTTTTATATATATGAACTCTGTCTTTCATGTGCAATTCCTCAACACTGTTTCTTGGTCCATATTGCAATTACCAATGACTCATATCTACAGGCCTAGACAACTGTTATGCGGAGAATGATAACTCCTCAATGCACCATGCCTTTCCATCGAATTATGTTCTCACTTTCATATTTAAACTGCGCTCATACTATGTTATGCCACAACACTTCATCGACTTCCATTTCGAAATACTCACACAGGCTTATATCAATATCACTTTCCACGCAGAGACTAGGATTTCGACTTCCTCCACAATATAGTAGCTCAGGAACTTAAGGGAATTGAGCCTCATTGAACCATGATTACACAAAAATCGACCTCCACCTTTTGTGCAGAGTATTACAGCTATTTTCTTTGATTACAAGTTCCAAAAAAACTGTCTCCTCTTTGTGGAATTCCACTATACAGTTTTGGGTAAATTGTATTGCCCAACCTTTAGCCTCGGACTAGACTACACCATGTATTCGGTCACCGCATAATTACTATAAAGGGAAAATGAGCCATTACAGAGTATTATTCATACATGCCCACACAAACTCATACAATTTCTTATTGAACCTCTCAATTCACTGCCTTTTCTTCCTCTGCTCCTTGACTAATTCTTGTCCTTTGCTGCCTCTGCTCCTTGACTAATTCTTGTCCTTTTGCTTCCTTTGCTCCTCATCTTCTACTTTGCCTTATTGTTGATTCAGGTGCTGCTCCTTTGTGCTCCTTTGCCATCAATGACAACACTTGTAACAATCTCCCCCTTTGGCATTGATGACAATAACATTGTTGCCTGTCTATAGCTATTCTCTACCATAGCCTGTTTTCTGCTTATAGCTTTCCTCCCCCTTTGACATCAATGGAAAAGGGCTGATATTCTGATTTTTAGGACCTGTTTCATGCTCCTTATGGATCTCCCCCTGGAATAATATTTTCTCTTCTATTCTCCCCCTGAAACGATGCTTTCTCTTTATATCAGAGAGTAGCATCTATAAACACAACCCCTATTCTATTTCTTAGATATTCAAATGGTTTTCTAGCAAGAGGTTTTGTAAATATATCTGTTGTCTGTTCTTTTGTTGGCACATATTCCAACTTCACTACTTTTTGAGCTACTTGTTCTCTGAGAAAATGATACTTGATTGGAATATGTTTAGTTTTTGAATGAAGAACAAGATTTTTTGATATGCTTATGGCACTTGTATTATCACATTTGATAGAGATAGGTTCAGAAATTCTTAACTTCATGTCTTGGAGGGTTTGTTTTGTCCACATGACTTGTGTGCAACATGCTGCTGCTGCTATGTATTCCTCTTCTACTGTAGATAGAGAAATAAATGTTTGTTTCTTGCATAGCCATGCCACCAGACTTTCTCCTAAATAGAATGTACCTCCACTTGTGCTTTTCCTATCATCAACACAGCTAGCCCAATCTGCATTTGTATATGCTATCAAAATGAATTTTTTTCCTTTTGGATACCATAGCCCATAATGTAAAGTCCCTTGTAGATATCTGAATATTATTTTAATTGCTAGTAAGTGATTTTGTTTTGGTGCTGCTCGATATCTTGCCACAAGTCCTACAGCTAGCACAATGTCTGGTCTAGAAGCTGTTAGGTATAACAGACTTCCAACCATGGATCTGTAAATTTTTTGATCTACATCATTTGTTCCATCATCTGCACAAAGCTTGCATCTAGTAGTCATGGGAGTTGACACAGGTTTGCAGTCTTCCATTTTGAATCCTTTCAGCATCTCTTTTAGGTACTTTTCTTGTGAGATAAATGTGCCCGTGCTCCTTTGTTGAATTTGTATTCCTAGATAGAAGGTAAGCTCTCCAATCATAGACATTTCAAACTTTGATTTCATCTCTTCAGCAAATCCTTTTGTTAACTCATCTTTTCTGCTTCCAAACATGATATCATCTACATACACTACTACAATCAGAAGTTCATCTTCATTTTCTTTTATGTACAAGTTTTTGTCTACTCCTCCTTTCTTGAACCCTTGTTTTTGCAAGTATTTGTCCAGCCTTGAATATCATTCTCGAGGAGCTTGTTTCAGCCCATATAATGCTTTCTTTAATCTGCAAACATAGTCTACATTATCTGTTAAGGAGAACCCTTCTGGTGTCTCCATGTAAACTTCTTCCCCTAAATCTCCATTCAGGAAGGCATACTTCACATCCATTTGGTATACCTTGAAGTCATGATAGCAAGAAAAAGCTAAAAATAGTCTTATAGCTTCCATTCTAGCTACAGGAGCAAATGTTTCATCATAATCAAGTCCTTCAACCTGTGAATATCCCTTGCACACAAGTCTAGCTTTATTTCTGATTACATGTCCTTGTTCACTCATCTTATTTTTGAATACCCATTTTGAGCCAATGACATTTTTCTCACTGGGTCTTGGAACTAGTTCCCAAGGGTTGTTCTTCTCAATTTGGTCCAATTCTTCATTCATGGAATTCACTCAACGTTTGTCTTTGCTGGCTTCTTCAAACTTCTTTGGCTCTATTTGTGACAACATTGCTAGGTATACCTCTTCAGTTTTTTTAGTTAAATGTCTTCTTGTCTGTACACCTACACTCTTATCCCCAATGTTTTGATCTTCTGGATGGTTCTTATGAATGTATCTTGAGGAGATTTTTGATCCTAGGTCTGTATTTTCTGTTGGCTTTATTATTTCATCATTATCTTGATTCTCTTCTTCATGAACTTCTAGAGGATTGCTGCAATCTTTACTTCTTATCTTGTCTGATAGTTCTTCATCAAATCTTACATCAATACTTTCTACAATTTTCTGAAGTATTTTGTTGTAGCACCTGTAACCTTTACTCTTGGATGCATATCCTAAGAATATTCCTTCATCTGCTCTTGCATCAAACTTTCACAGATTTTC
Organism: Pinus albicaulis; assembly: GCA_034641835.2. NCBI lineage: Eukaryota > Viridiplantae > Streptophyta > Pinopsida > Pinales > Pinaceae > Pinus > Pinus albicaulis. Next base: position 1,590,723,732 of record CM076578.1, read on the forward strand.
ATCATTAATTTTTATAAAACACTTACTTCCAAAAACTATAAAATCCTTGGTTGATGCTGGTTTACCATGCCATAATTCATAAGGAGTCTTGTCACTGTTTGGTCTTAAATGAGCTTTGTTTAGGATATGCATAGCTATGTTTACTGCTTCTGCCCAAAAGGTTTTAGGAATGTTACTTTCTTGCATCATGGCTCTGGCAATCTATTGTATAGATATGTTTTGTCTCTCTGCCACCCCATTTTGGTGAGGTGTTCCTGCAATTGTGAACTGTTGCTTTATCCCATGCTCATTGCACAGATCTGTAACATCATAATCTGTAAATTCACCCCCTCTATCTGATCTTATGCACTTTAGCTTACATCCTGTTTGATTTTCTGCCAAAGCCTTGAATATTTTGAATTTCTCAAGTGCTTCCTATTTGTGCTTGAGAAATGAAACCCATGTCATTTTGGAAAAATAATCTATTATTAGCATGAAATAGGATTCTCCACTTGGTTTTTTAGTTCTGGAAGGCCCATACAGATCCATGTGAGCAAGTTGAAGAGGTCTGCTTGTAGATAGCTTCTCTTTGGTTTTGAAGGATGTACGGGTCTGCTTACCTAGCTGACAGGATTTACATATTGTATTTAAAGGCTTCTTTATGGCTGTCATATCTCTAACTGCATTCTTTTTTCTTAGACTTATGATATGATCAAAGTTTAGGTGTCCCAATCTCCAATTTCATAACCAATACTCCTCAAATTTGCTAAGATGACATGCTTCATTTTCTTATTTTACTACATAGACATTGCTTTCTATTCAAACACCTTTGATCAGGGTTTTTCCAGTGGTGCTTGATCTTATTTCACAGTCTTGAGCTCTAAAAAAAACTTCACAGACTTTATCACACATTTGACTAACACTCAACAGATTTTATTTCAGCCCATCCACAAATAGTACATCCTGGGATTTTCCTCTGTCATTTTCCACACCGACTGAGCCTCTTCCTTTGATCTTTTCTACTTTATCATTGCCAAAAGTAACATTTCCAGATTTCTTTTCATCAAAGGTTATAAACTTGCTTCTATCTCCTGACATATTCTTTGAGAAACCGTTGTCCAAATACCATTGGATTTTTAGATCTTGAGCTATTAGGGCCAAGTCACATTTATTCACTTTATTTTTCCACTGCAAGCATCCTCTTGTTTGGTACCTTTTCTGAGATGATGAACCATATTCTCCTAGAGGACATTTGGAAGACATATGTGCACTTTTATTGCATACACATCATTTGGATATATCTTTAGTAGAATTATAAGTAGGAATAAACTCTCCATGATTCATAAACCTCCTTGAGGTCTTGAACATCAGTATTTTTTCATATTTCCTGCATTCTATGATTTTATGGCCAAATTCATTACAATAAAAACAATATCCATAAAAACAATTTGCATACTTGATAAAAGGTTGTCTTCTCTATTTTCCTGCTTGAGTAAAAAATTTTATTGTTTGCATCCTTTATTGGTTTGTATTTATTCTTCTTGTATGAAAATATGCACCAATGTGTCCCAATTTGTGGCAGGCATAACAAGTGGGATTATTCATAGGAGGAAAAAATCTCCTTTGATGACTTCCAAATTTGACATATTCAGGAGTATACGAGTTTTTTTCAGTTGACAATTTATTTACTTCATACTTTGTCATTTGAGCTTCCTCCTGGTTTTTATCTACTTTATTACAGGATTCTTCTTCCTTTGAAATCTTCTAAGATGCTTGGATATTCTCATCTTCTTTTACAAAAATAATATTTTTGTTTTCTTTTTCTTTGCCTTTGCTTCATTCTCCTTCATAGCCTATCCCAGTTTTTATCAGAGGAGATCTTTGAGCATCTAGAATCTCATTTAACCTACCAAAGCTTGTTATTTGAGAAGTATCTATTTTCCTCTGGGCATTTTCTAATTTCTTCCTTAAGAAAACTACTTCTTCTTCCAAATTATCTTGTTCTTGAGTTTTATCCTTGATCTTCTTAAGTAGAATATCCTCTACCTTCTTGGCTTCTTCAAGCTGTACTTTCAACTGAACGAGGGCTTATGAATTTTGTTCCTCTCTTACATATTTGAGAAGAATGTCTTTCTGTTTTCTTCACTTCAGTTTTAGTCTATCAATTTCCTCCAAGGCACTTCTTAGCTCCCCCTCAAGGTCCACTTCACCTTCTTCCTAATATTCTAAAAGACATTCTTCCAACTCTTCTATAGCCATCAAAACAAATTCTGATGTTCCTTCTTCACCTGAGAATTCAACTGAGTCTTCTAATGCACTGTTATCTTGTTGAGCATAGAAATATTTTCTATTCAATCTCTTCCCTTTCTACTAGTTGTTAGATATAGTCTTCTCTGATTCCGAGCTTAATTCTTTGTTTTATTATAAGGACACTTAGAAGCATAATGTCCAACTCTTCCACAAATGAAACATTTAAATGGAAGTTTACCTTTATACTTACCTGAGCCTTTATCCAACTTCCTGATAAATTTGGCCTCTTCTTCATTAGAACAGGAGCATATATCTTCTTTTTATTCTTTCTTCTTCTCTGCTTTAAAGGCTGCCTCCCTTACATTTGACTTCCTTTGTGGCAGTCTCATCTCATAAGCTATTAGTTTTCCAAGAAGCTGGTTCATGGTCAAGGTTTCCCAATCTGCTATTTCTTCTATGGCGGAAACCTTGGGATTAAAACTAGATGGCAAAGATCTTAGGATATTTTGAACAATTACACATTCTTGCATGGTTTCACCTAGTTCTTTCATATTATTGACAATTTATGCAACCCTTAAAAATAAACTAGTAATGTATTCATCATCATTCATCTTTAAATTTTCAAAATGGGCTCTATAAACTTAAAGTTTAGCTGTCTTCACCTTTTTGTCTCCCTCATGAATATTTTCTAGAGTTTCCCACATTTATTTGGCAGTCTTGTTGTGCATTACTTCGATGAATTCTGCCTCACACAGTCCATTCAAGATTGCATTCATTGCCTTTGCATTAGCCAAAAAATATTGTTTAGCTTCTTTCTCTGAGAAATTTGCCTTAGAGTCATATCCAAATTCCACAGCAGCCCAAACTTCTATTCCTAAGGACATTATGTACGTTCTCATTCTGATTTTCCAGAAGGCATAATTTGCACCAGTGGAAAAAGGGGCTTTGTTCATTGAGGATTCTTCTTGACTAGCCATCCCAAGAACTTAGGATCTCCTTTCAGTTGTTAAACTGCTACAAAAAAAGGAACCTGCTCTGACACCAAATGTTGAAACCTTAGTTAAACTGAGGGGGGGGGGGGGTGGGTGAATCAGTTTAACACCTTCATGAATTTTTAAAAACTTTAATTAACCTTATTTACAATTTATCTTCATGATCAAGTTTATATGGAAACAAACTTATATGTGCAGAAATGTTATGATAATGTAAAAACAGAATTATTACAAGAGCAGTAAGTATTAAGCAGATTGAATAATCATATCAACACACAGATATCACACGCAGAGAAAACATATATACGTGGAAACCCATAAAGGGAGAAAACCACATCTTATTATTGTTGTGATGTAAAGGCAAGCTCCAACTCCCTCTCACCACTGATTTTCTGTAAGCAACAACCTACAGGAGGCTTCAACCTCAAATTCTGCAAGCTACAACTTGCAAGGAAGCTTCAACTCCCTCACTTTTCATAAAAGAAACACTTGCTGATTTACCTTAGATATCAGCTCTGTTCTGTATCCTTTTTTTTACTGTACTCCAATCTTCACATCTGTTTGATTATATCTTTTCCTTCAATTCTGCATTCTCTTTTCTTTTATCAATTTACTCAGAAAAAGGTATCCATTTCAACTTTACAGTGGTATTTTTTCTTTCTTTGGAGACTTGCCAGTTACATCACAAACAATGTAAACAGTTAAAAAATTTCATTCAATTACAGTATAAATTTTGAACAACACTGCTCTCTCTCTATTTTCTTCTCTCATTCATCAACCACCACACCTCTCTTTTTGCTTCACTATATCCATTTTCCCTGTTCATTGCAGTTGCATAATTTCTGCCTGTACAACTGTCTTTTAATCGAACATAAATAACTCTCGGCGTTATTATAAAACCTTTTTAATAAACCTTGGATTTTATATTACTGAACAACCAACGCTAATCTTTAAAAGATCTGGGTCCCACAGCTTTATAAACCCTTCTTCTCTATTTGCCGATGCGATGTATTACTCCAACGATATGGTTTGCTTTGATGCAGAACTCAAACACACATATGAATCATGACTTATTGATCCATTGAGTCCACATCTCAATCGTAACTCTTGTCAATATGTTCCGCTGCTAAACCTTTCTCCGATGCGATTGGGTGAGGGTCCCACATGCGAATTAACTTTGGATTTAGTTCATTGCTTGACTTTGCTAACCCAACACACCAATGCGTATATCCATAGGGATTTTTAGGCCCAACAACTATACACACTTCACCTTTGTTATTAAACTCTCAAATAATATAACCTTTGGTAAATTAAATGAATCACCCGAACTATATCTCCCTTTTATATAAGCCTTGGCCTTTATAACAAAGAGCTTTAATAATGTTAAACTTGCAACAGTATTCAACCTTTTGACTCAAACCATAAATCAACACCTTTTATTTGATTTATTTCAAAACTCGACCTTAGCACTTTATACAATGATTCGACCCTCAGCTTATAATAAAATATTAATACAGTGCACAACCTTTGAACTTGTGTTATGAACCCGACTACAGTATCAACACAAAATTTTAACATATATTTTGCCCACAGGGCCCACAATGCATTATAACATACCTTACAATTACCAACGACAATTCCATAAACATAATGCCCAATATATGAAGCTCTCCAATCAAATGTTACAACATCAATAAACCGTGAACTTAATGAGAAAGCTTTAGAAGCCTTGACCTTGCATTAAACATCAGTCCTCAACGCAAATTAAGAGTGGGGCCCATCTCTTAAATGACCCTTCTCATGTAACGACTGCGGGCTTATTGCATCCGCTTTGGCGATACGACAGATGTAAACAAATATCATGTTAATTTATTGCACGAGGGTTAATTCCCCAACATCACGCGATATAAATGGTTTTCGTAAACCACTTATGGACATGCAGCAGTCAAGAAGCTATATCACGCTATTTTCTTCAAAACTGCTTACCATATTTGAGACCACGTGAAAACCACAGTTTCTTTATTCCTCGGTTTCACTGTTCACTCAAGGTTCCATTATCGGCTCAAGGTTCCACTCAGCTTTATTTCTTCAGCGCTTTTATATATATGAACTCTGTCTTTCATGTGCAATTCCTCAACACTGTTTCTTGGTCCATACTGCAATTACCAACGACTCATCTCTACAGGCCTAGACAAGTGTTACGCGGAGAATGATAACTCCTCAATGCACCATGCCTTTCCACCGAATTTTGTTCTCGCTTTCATATTCAAACCGCGCTCATACTCTGTTATGTCATAACACTTCATCAACTTCCATTTCACAATACTCACACAGGCTTATATCAATATCACTTTCCATGCAGAGACTAGGATTTCAAATTCCTCCACAATATAGTAGCTCAGGAACTTAAGGGAATCAAGCCTCCTTTAACCATGATTACACAAAAATCGACCTCCACCTTTTGTGCAGAGTATTACAGCTATTTTCTTTGATTACAAGTTCCAAAAGAACTGTCTCCTCTTTGAGGAATTCCACTATACAGTTTTGGGTAAATGGTATTGCCCAACCTTTAACCCAAGACCAGACTACACCATGTATTCGGTCACCACAGAATTACTATAAAGGGGAAATGAGCCATTACAGAGTCTTATTCATACATGCCCACACAAACTCATACAATTTCTTATTGAACCTCTCAATTCACTACCTTTGCTTCCTCTGCTCCTTGACTAATTCTTATCCTTTTGTTGCCTCTTTTCCTTAACTAATTCTTGTCCTTTTGATTCCTCTCCTCCTTGTCTTATACTTTTCCTTATTTCTGCTTCAGGCGTTGCTCCTTTGTGCTCCTTTTCCATCAATGACAACACTTATAACACTACCTAGGGTATAGATAGGATTTCTTGTCTCTTATCATCATCATTATCATCAGAAGCCTTATTTTTATTTTCATCCTAAGTTCAAATGGACATGTGAGTCATGTCCTAGAGTTTTAGAGTGTACTCTGTCATTTTCTGGGCAAGCAAAGTGCTACCCAATCTAATTTGTGTACTCCATATCACCAGATAAGCATAATTATTCATCATTATTTTCCTCGATTTCTTGTCATTCTGTGTTGATTCCACTTATCTTGATGCCATATCCACAACAACGAGGACTTCAAAAAATTCTCATTAGGTACTTTAAACCTGACATAAAATGTAATTAATTGTGATGAAAAATGAATAGCTTATGATGTGATATTATATCATAATTTGTTTTTTTGTTCAAGTCCAATGTTGCAGTCAAGTCTTAAGTTACTAGATTCTTGAAACATCTTTTAATCTGCAAAGAAATGTTGCATAAGTCATGTTACGCATGAGCTATGACATGTTTGAAAATGAAAAAAATTATACTATTGTGAAAAGAAATATGTTAAATAGGGTACTGAAGACAATCAAGAGAGTGCAACTCATGAAGCTAGTTTTCATAGTGAAGAAAATGATGAAGTGTTAGTGAAGACAATAATGATGTGAAATTCTGCAAAAGGAATAGAAAATGCACTGTATTTCGATCATTCCTTAATCAGTGAATTTGTGAGAATAACTTGATAGGTTGTTGTAAGTGAGTTACAAACTTTACAGTCAACTTTTTCATCTTTTATGCTGAAGTATTTGTGTACTTGTTAATCTGAATGTATCTAACGCACAAGGTATATTCACAGAGACAAATGTTTTTTGGATATTAATGTCAATCAATAAATATCCTTTTAAGCTTTTGAAGTGGGTGGATACTTACTTCACTTTGCACATCCACTATTCAACTTTTCTTCGTTTTTTCTATTCTATCGACTTTGTCTTCATGATGCCCTTTCTTAGTTCATTAACATAGATAATAGCTGAATCCACATGTCTAATTTGGTTATATGCTACTTGTACTTATAGTAAAAGTTAGTTGTGTATTATAATTTTTGTCGTTTAACTACATAATTAGGTGAATGGAAATTAATGTTTAATAGTAATGATTTAGTGACCATTTTGAGATGACATGATTTTCTATAATGGTTTTGAAGGAAGCTTTATCTTTGGATTAGATATTTACGTGGCACCATTGCCTCACCATGTAATGTTGTACTTCTTCACATGATATGGGCACAAAATGAAAGAAAGGAATTTGGAAAGGTAGCCCACTTAAAATTCCAAAATTATATTACCAAATTAATATAAAAAATCATGTATAGATCTTCATTGTTATAAAACCAACCAAAAAATATCATCTTCTTATAAATAATGTTTCTCACTAGAAATAATTGAGTGCTAAATTTTACTAAAAATAGATAAAACATCAATTATATGTGAAAGGGATAATTTTCTTATCCAAACACTTTCCTTGGGGTGGGAAATTTACTCAAAGGTAAGGCTCCCTTTCAAACCAAGTATATAATAATATAATTGGCTCCAATAGTTCTAGACTTGGTATGGAGCGATGCTTCTTTTGGAGGTAGAGTCAGAATATTATGATGTTGAAGTGCTTAAATTACTAGCAGTGGAACTTTTCCATAGTGAGAAATTTTGGATTGGTCAATGATTTTTTATCTCCTCTACTTAAAATATTGTTTATGAACAATGGATATTGTATGGTAGGAAGTGCAAGCACTAGTGGAGAATGAATCGTAAGGATTTTCTATTGTACTTTATTCTTGAGCCATTTTGACAGTATAAAGAGCAGGATTTTTCTGCTTGATTTCCTTTTTAGTGAAAACATATGGATCCATGGATGAAGATGAACATTTGTACACGTTATGAGTTCTACACATGCAAGCATGGACAGGAATATACATGAGTCGATCCATAAATCTATATTTGATGATGCAATATCTGATTACATGTCATAGTCACCAAGAAATTAAGTTGATTAACTTGAGTAATGTTTGGAATTTATATGATAGGCTATAACTGATCAGGAGTTCATAAATTTTTCTCAAAATTGAAATTTATAGGAATGTGTTGAAACTAGGATGGTTGTGTAGATCTTGTATTCCTAATTCCGACGTCGTGAACGGTTCGAAAAATCGATGTCGTATGAGGGAGATATCGCGTTCTGATTGAATGCCCAAATAGCTAAATTTTGCGATAGGTTTGACTGGGATGCCCAATCAGCATGGAAGGTGCACAGTCAGCAAAAAGGAATATTCCTTTTCTAAGAGCCAGTCATAGGATGACAAGTGGCATTGTTCTATTCGTTGGTTGGGATGTACGTTGTGTTTTTGTGGCCAATTGGAGGGTGACACATAGCCAACCCTAAGGCCGCCATGTGTCCCCTTAGTGATGCAGTAAAATTTTATGGAGGTTCGCAGGGCTCGACCCCATGACCTCTGATAAAATAGCCACCCACCAGACCGCATGAGCCACGATAAGAACTTAACCTCTAAGGGTCTCATGTAATATTTAAAGTGTAATGACAATCACATTGGGGGTTGGGACTGCCGACGGTCCCAACCTGTCGGTGGTCCATTGAACATGGTCACATATCATTGCAACCAACCGCAACATAAAATGTAACGTCTGACAGATTTTTAACCCAAACATTTATCACAATAGTAAGCCTTATCACATGGTAGGATTTATTGCTACAGTTGCTCCAGCAATTTCGTGAACCCGATTGCAAACTCCAGTTTAAGGGCTATAACCCACAGTTTAAGTGGAATTATGCTCTGACATTTATGGAGACCACAGGTTTTGGGGGTTGGCATGTGGCCATGCCCTACCCTTAACATTTAATCTTGCATTTAGCGTTGGCAGGAAAGTTAGAGTGTGGCCTATTTTTCTAGGTTTTGGCTAAACTAACTCCAGTTAAGTGGAGTTCTCCACAATTAGTGGATTTTTTCTAGGAGTTACTAATCAAATGAGTTGGAGGCTCAATTTGCGCCGATTCAGAGTGAATGAAGAGTCAATCTATACTAATTGGAGCATTCTGGAGCCATTGGCATAGAGAAAATTACCATTAGAGGTATTTAACTACATGTATTTTCAAAATTTTTAGCATAATGAAAGATGGACATGCCATTGGGAGCTAGACTAGCAGATGTAGCCCAGGAGGTGTGAACTGCTTCATCATGCCTGCTATGCAAATTTTATTTTGTGTTTTATTTCTCTGTTATACATTGTTTTTTAGTGTTGTTTTCTCTTATTTAATGATTCTAATTCACTAAAATCATCTATATTTCATGGTTAAAATTCTCAATACTTAAGAAAACTTTGGAGACAAGTATGCACATGTTTTATAACTAAAAAGACACTTAGCACAACAAACTAATACAGTCCTTTCATATCAGGTTGGTATCAGAGCTAGAGTTTATTCTCTGGTGTTGTTTTGTGCAAAGATTTGTTTTAAGTGTTTGCAAATGTTAGATGCTTACTAGGCTCAAGCTCAATAGAGGAGGAGGCACATTGGTGGAAGAAAGAGGGCATCAAAGTGAGCCACAGTGAAGGAGAGCAAGATTGCCACAATCTCCACCACCTAGTTCACCTCCTAAGGAAGCAGAAGTGCCATTAAGCATGCCTCAAGTGGAAGGAGAAATTCATGAAGAAGTTGATCCCAAAGAGGAAGAAAGAGTGTTTAGGAAAGCATTCCTTGATTTGACTGAGATGGTTAGAATCCTTTATCAAGAAAGGAATGAGAAACTGGAAGGAGAAGTATCCAAACTTCACAAGGAAGGACATGGATCTTCAGGAGGTCACAATGATGAAGATAATTTAAATAAGGGAAATGGAGGAAATGGAGGCAGTGGAAAGTCACCATCCTCATCCTCATCATCATCATCCTCTACTTCATCTTCAGTAAATCAACCATAGAAGTCAAAGAACATTGGTAAAATTCCTCTTTTAAAGCTTGATGTTAAGTTTGAATTGCCAATGTTTAATGGTGAAGTCAATGCAAAAAATCTTGATAATTAGATTAGGCAATTGGAGGTCTATTTGAGAATCTAGAACCTTCAAGATGATGATACTAAAATCCAATTAGCTTCATTGAGAATGGAAGGTGCAAATTTTTTTTGGTGGGAATCCAAGATAAAGGAGGATATCAAGAAGCATGGTAAGATTATTCTATCACAGACTGATTTCATTACTGCAGTAAAAAAACAATTTTATCCATTAGCTCATATGAAAAAATCCATAATGAACTGGAAAAAATTTAGGAAATTGAAGGGACAGAATGTGCAAGAATACACCCAAGAATTCAAGAGAAGATCTCTCTTATTAGGGGTAGATTTGAAGAGCCAAGATACCTTGCTCAAGTACATGGGAGGCTTACATATCTACCTAAAAGATACTATTATCATGTTTAACTCTACAAGTCTAGATGAAGTATGTGTTCAGGCCACACATCTAGAAGCTAGAGGGAAAAACAGTTCTGAAGAGGGTAGGAACAAACCTTTTAAGGGTAAAAACAAAGAGAAGACCTAAAAAGGTAAAAAAAAAATAATGCATCTGTTAAGAAAGTGGGAGAATTTTTTTTTTGTAAAAATTGTTAAAAAGAAGACCATGATGAAAATCATTGTTGGAAATTACATCCTGAAAAGAAGCCCAAGAGATTCAACAACAAAGGGAAACATAAAACTGTAGCTACAACTCAACATGATTTAGGAGAGGATTCATGTGATGAATCTAAAATTACAGCCATGGGATTGAATAACATGAAGGGGAAAGAAATTGAAACTAAACATAGTACTAGTACATGAAACTGTCACAGACATGCTCCAAATGAAGAAGAAAGAATTGAACTGTTTCATGTGAGGGTCATATCCAAACATACCAAGATTGAAACATTGTTTGATAGTGGGTCACAAGAAAACTTAATCTTTGAATACTTGGTCAAGAAACTTAATCTTGAGACCATTCCACATCCAAAACCATATCCACTTGGTTGGATTGTAAAGGATGCAAATTTACAGGTTTCAAAGAAGTGTATATTGCGGTTTGCAATAATTGCACATTTTGTTGACACAGTTGAATTAGATGTGGTTCTGCTTGACATAACAAGTATTGTGTTGGGGAATCATTACTTATATGATAGGAAAGATATATTCCATCGCCATGAGAACAAATACCATTTATTCAAATATGGAAAGGAGTACATTGTTAGAGCACATCACAAGAAGACAAACATTGCTATGGTAAATGCTGGATAGGTAAAGAGGCTGGTAAATTCAAGAAAGAATTTTGTTCTTCTAATGATTAAGCCTAAAGATGATGTTAATCATCAATAATTTGAGGGTTATGGTCCTAAGTTGAAATCAGATTTATATGATGTATTTGATGCACATCATGAGATGTTTCAGGAGCCAACGAGATTGCATCCAAAAAGGGAGATTCAACATGAGATTGAGTTGCAGCAAGATTGTCCTCTTCCAAACATTGACATGTATTGCATGTCGATAATGGAGAATGTTGAAATAAAGAGGCAAATCAAGGAGATGTTGGACAAAGGAATCATAAGGCCAAGCACTTCCCCATGTAGTTCACCCATAGTCTGATTCCAAAGAAAGATGGGACTTGGCACATGTGTGTAGACTTCAGAGCTTTGAACAAGATAACGATAAATAATCGATACCCACTCCCAAGGATAGATGATTTGCTTGATCAACTGAAAGAAGAAATTTTTTTCACTAAGTTAGATTTATGAAGTGGATATCATCAAGTAAGAATTGTAGAAATTTATGTATGGAAAACTACATTTAAAACCAAAGAAGGACTCTTTGAGTGGTTAGTTATGCCATTTGGTTTGTGTAATGCATCGGCGACTTTCATGCGTGTTATGGATAGCGTTTTGCGTCCATTCCTTGATGAATTTGTGATTGCGTATTTATATGACATATTGATTTTCAGCAAAACAAGAGAAGAACATGTCTTGCATGTGAATAGAGTGCTTCATGTTTTGAAGAAAGAGAAATTATTTCTTAAGATGTCAAAGTGTGAGTTTGGAAAGACTTCTTTGGTCAATTTGGGACATACTGTAGGAGGAGAGTTGAGAATTGATCTTTCTAAAGTGGAAGCCATTGTGAATTGGCCCACACCCAAAACAGTAACTGAGGTAAGAAATTTCTTAGGTGCAACTAGATATTGGAGGAATTTTATTTCTAACTTTTCTGCCATCGCAACTCCTATGCATGCAGTGACAAGTGTGGAGAAAGGCTTCCAATGGGGATGCAAAAAATAGCAAGATTTCGAAGCTTTAAAAGACGAGATCAGTTTAGCTCTAGTCCTTGCATTACCGAATTTGAGATAGCCATTCGAGATATAATTTTATGCTAGTGATTATGCCATGGGCGCAGTGATTTTGCAGCATGGTAAGCCTATCGATTTTCATTCTGAAACATTCAATGGTGCTGTAACTAATTATCCTACATATGGAAAAGAAATATATGTGTTGTTACAAAGAGTCAAGAAGTGGAAACACTACTTGATGGGTAAAGAGATGATTATACATACCGATCACCAACCATTACAGTACTTGGAGTCGCAAACAAAATTTCAGCAATCATGAAATTTCAGGTGGATGGGATTTCTCCAACAGTTTCACTTGGTTATAAGGTACAAGAAAGGTATTTTCAATAATATTGCTGATATGCTTTCAAGACCAATTATAAGTACTTCTACTTTACTCAAAAATGATCCTATTGTACATGAGAGTTATATAGAACAATATGCACATGATGTTGCTTTTCAAGATGCGTATGTTAGTTTGAGTGAAGGGAATCCAATTGAGAAAAATTATTATCACATGCATAACAATTTGTTGTTTTATTTGGGCAAGCTATGTATACCACAAGGAGAGAGGCTAAGTGTCATGAGAGAATCTCATTCATCTCTTATTGCTGGACACTTTGGGGTAAGAAAAAAGTGGTGCATCTAGAGAGGTATTTCTATTGGCCTCGCATGATAGATAGTGTGTCGCGTTGTTCTATGTGTGCAACAAGCAAGCATAGTAATAGGAAGCTTGGGTTGTACACGCCACTATCGGTACCATCAAGGCCATTGGAGAGTGTCTCCATGGACGTTTTTGGAGGTTTACCTATGTCAAGAAAACAACATGATTATCTTTATGTAGTTGTCGATAGATTCAGTAAAATGTGTATACTTATGCCATGTAAGAAAACCATTATTTCTCAAAAAACTACTGAAATTTATTTTCAACATGTATGGGTTCTTTATGGATTTCTAACTTCTATTGTTAGTGACAGGGATTCCAGGTTCATTGGGAATTTTTGGTCCAATATTTGGAGTATGATGGACACAAAGTTGAAAAAGAGTATTGCTTTTCATTTGCAAACTGATGGCCAAACCCAGGTGGTGAACAAAACCATTGTGCATCTATTGAGAGTGTATTGCAACAAACATCCTAAATTGTGGGATGAGCAACTGAATTACATTCAGCACGCTTACAATCCAGCAAAGCACTCTTCTACAAATACATCACCTTTTGAAGTATGCTTTGGGCATTTTCCAAAATCGCCATTATACTTCATCTTTGAGAAGGATGTTGCAATAGATGGCCATAGTGATAGGCTCAAAAGTTCATTGAGAAAATTCAGATTATTCATCAACAAGTTCAAGAACAGCTTGAGAAAAGTCAAAGAAAATACAAGGAGATGCATGAAAAACATAGAGTTGATCACAAGTTTGAAGAGGGAGATGAGGTATGGTTTCACATTAGCAAAGAAAGGATGCAAGGGGAAGGTAAAAAGCTCAAACCCATTCGCTATGGTCCATTCAAGATCATAAAGAAAGATGGTAATAATGCATTTCAACTTGACTTGCCTTCATATATGCAAATGTATTTAGTTGTTAATGTTGAAAAATTATGTTTGTATGAGCCACCTTTGATCGATGATCAAGGAAGTCATGCTTAGTTGCCTTCTATTGAATATTTCTCGCTAGAATTTTTGGATGAGCACAAGGAAGATACAATTCTTGATGGGAGGACAAGAGCATCCAAGAGGGGAAGTGTTGACTACCTTTGAGTTGGGCTCAAAGGCAGTAAGCCAAGCAAGGAAAAGTGGATGGAGGTTGGAAAGGTGAGGGAGTTGTACCCTCATCTACTGAATAGGTAATCAAGTCTTTTGGGGTCCAAAAGCTTCCCAATGGGGAGGTGTGATAGGAGTTAATAAATTTTTCTCAAAATTGAAAGTTATGGGAATGGGTTGAAACTAGAATGGTTGCGTAGATCTCGTCTTCATGATTCCGATGTCATGAACGATTTTAAAAACTGATGTCGTATGAGGGAGATATCGAGTTCTGATCAAATTCCCAAACAACTAAATTTTGCAACAGGTTTGAGTGGGATGCCCAGTCAGCATGGAAGGTGCATAGTCAGCAAAAAGGAATATTCTAAAGAATATTCCTTTTCTCAGAGCCAGTGAGAGGATGAAAAGTGGCACTATTCTATTCGTTGGATGGGATGTACTTTGTATTTTTGTGGCCAATCGGAGGGTGACACGTGGTCAGCCCTAAGGTTTCCATGTGTCCCCTTAGTGATGCAGTAAAATTTTATGGAGGTCCACAAGGCTCAACCCTGTGACCTCCGGCAGAATAGCCATCTTTCACACCGCATGAGCCACAAGAAGAAGTTAACCTCTAAGGGTCTTGGGTAATATTTAAAGTGTAATGATAATCACGTTGGGCAGTCCCAACCCACCAACGATCTATTGAACATGGTCACATATCATTGCAGCCAACTGCAACATAAAATGTAACGTCTGAAATTTTTTTAACCCACACATTTATCACAACTGTAAGCCTTGTCACATGGTGGGATGTATTGCTACGAATGCTCCAGCAGTTTTGTGAACCTGGATGCAAACTCCGGCTTAAGGGCTACAACCCACAATTTAAGTGGAGTTTCGATTTGACATTTATGGAGACCGCGGGTTTTTGGGGTTGGAATGATGTGGCCACCCCCTACCTTTAACATTTAATCTTACAGTTAGCACTGGCGGGAAAGTTAGAGCATGCCCTATTTTTGTGGGTTTTGGCTAAACTAACTCCAGTTAAGTGGAGTTCTCCATAGTTAGTGGATTTTTTCTAGGAGTTACTAGGAAAATGAGTTGGAGGCTCAATTTTCACCCATTCAGAGTGAACGAAGAGTCAATCTAGACTAATTGGAGCATTGTGGAGCAATTGGTGCAGAGAAAACAACCATTAGAGACCTGTAACTACATCTATTTGCAAAATTTTGAGCATAATGAAAGATGGACATGCCATT
The DNA here is from genome assembly GCA_034641835.2 of Pinus albicaulis. Classification (NCBI taxonomy): domain Eukaryota; kingdom Viridiplantae; phylum Streptophyta; class Pinopsida; order Pinales; family Pinaceae; genus Pinus; species Pinus albicaulis. The sequence goes on from CM076578.1 coordinate 1,590,739,193, forward strand.
GGGAGCTGGACCAATAGATGTAGCCCCGGAGGGGTGAAATGCTTCATCATGCCTACTACGTAAACGTTATGTGGTGTTTTATTTCTCTATTATACACTATTGTTCAGTGTTATTTTCTCTTATTTCATGCTTCTAATTCACTAAAATCATCTATATTTCATGGTTAAAATTTTCAATACTTAAGCAAACTTTGGAGACAAGTATGCACATGTTTTATAGCTGAAAAGACACTTAGCATAAAAAACTAATACAGTCCTTTCAAATCAACAATAAATCCTCAACGACATTTATGGAAACCTCCTGATGGGTTCCTTATGAAAAATGACATCAGTGAAAGAGGTTCAGAAGAAGGCGTTCTTTGCATAGCTTTGTGAGATAATAATGCATAGCCAATGTTTGCGTCTGGCGGTCAAGTGCCTTGAAAATACATGTTTCTTTGCTCAAGATAAAGACATTTGAGGTGAGGTATTATTTTCTTAGTAAACAAGGTGCTTTCTTTTATTTCTTGTTTTCTTTAGTGACTAATCTTATCATGTTATTTTCATATATGACTGTTTATCAATAAATGTTGTTATTTTCCTAATGTAGCTACATATAATCCCAATGGTGGCTATAATGTTGAACCATCAACTGATAATTCATTTTTTGTAGAACTAGTTTCGTACACCGCTACCAATCATAGTCATTTGGAGTCGATCCATAGATGAGGAATTTGTCAATATCAACAAAGAATTGAGGCATCAAAAGAGATAAGAATTAGGTAATTCATTAACTATTCCAATGGATTCCCCATTCTATCTCTAGGAAAGATGATCAAGCCGCATGTTTTTATTACCTAGCTTGACCACCACTTCAAAATCAAAATTGTGGAATAGAAGAAACCATTAGCATATCTAACTTTCCAATACTAGTTTTCACAAAATATTTAAGCATAGAGTAATATGTTAAAAAATGAAAGGGCTAGCCTATAAGGTAATGTTATAACTCCTACAACACATTCCGTTGTGGTGTAGTTGCACTGAGCACGCAACAATTTTCTACTAGAAAAATATACATGGTAATCTAATGTGCCTTCCGCGAGCTCTGCTAGAACATGTACATGAAAAATTGGTTCCAAATCATAGTTCCCAAGAGCTAGATGAAAATGAAGAACATCCTCAACCGATATGGCATATCACTCTGTAGGAGGGGAAATAATGGAAGGAAAAGGGTGGAGGACACATCTGCATTTTACAATGAGAGGATATAAATAGGTGGATCAACTAGCACCCTTATGTTTATGAGCTCAATCTAGCACCAACTCGACCCTCTTCTTGCCTTGATGTTGGTATCAACCTGAAAAATGAGTCACGGTGTTGCCTTTTGCCTGCTCAAAAAGCAGAGGAGAGGGAAAGAAGAGACTTACAAGGGCAAGAGAAATTTGGATTATAGAGTGCTGATGTGTGTTTATGACTGACTCCTCAAAGACAAGAAGGATAAAAAAACCAGAGAGATTCATGCGACCAACTGAGGGAAAGTGTCTTGCTCGCAAAGGAAGGCCTTCAACCAACAACAAAAGGTAACCATAGAGTATTGGCAGGACAACTAAGGAGATGAAAACCTTAGAGGATCATCCCCTTGCGAGGGGTTTTCATCATTGCCCTAAGGCAAATAATTAGGTAGATGAGGAATGATAGGGACAAGGCCAGTGATAAAAGGAAGACCATCGAGCATGAGACATTGGAAGTTGAACTGGCAGGAGTCCTACCACACCCCAAATTCACCAGAAGTCACATCACCTACTTCACCCGCACATTGGACGTGTATTGGCATGGCAAGAAATCCATGGAAACTTGGGGTTTTGGATAGACAACAGAGCCCCAAAATATTTTTGATGGATAATTTCAATCCTCTTACCCACTTAGTTCATTTATTCAGTACAAGGGGACTGGATCCCCACACAAACTACAAATTCTTATGGGACTGAATCCCCACATATATTGTAAATACTTACGGCACTCGATCCCTGTACATATAACAAATACTTGGATGAAACTGCAGGGGCATTTGGATCCCTTAGATAGGTTTTCGCTACTGTAGGAGTGGTACTATTAGGTAGCTAGGCAACACACACTCAGTTTTGTATGATGGACTTATATATATATATATATATATATATATATATATATATATATATATATATATATCTTTTACCTCATGGATTGTGTACATTGTTGATTGAAGGCTAGAGAGTTATGTTCTTACCAATTCTGTTCTTAGGTAGCTAGGTAGCTAGGCAACACACACTCAGTTTTGTATGAAGGACTTATATATATATATATATTACTTGATGGATTGTGTACATTGCTGATTGAAGGCTAGAGAGTTATGTTCTTACTAGCATAGCCTTAATTGCGAGAGATTCCTATACTTACTAGTGAGAGAGTTACTAGTTTTACTAGCTAGATAAATATTTCCTTACTAGCTTGACCAACTAGATAGTACGTGTCTTTCTCTTGAATCGATGATCTTTTGTGATGTAGTGTTGTAAAACATGTATGAGATGGATGCAAACTGCCTTCATTTTGAGATTTGAGGTTTGGATAAATGGTTTTATTTTAGCATATATATGCAATTTCAGGACTGCTATAACTCCAATTTTTTTGAAAGGGTGCTAGCTGAATGAAAGGGAACCTGCCTTATAAGCAGGAGGTTGGTGGTTTGATTCCACTATGCCCTAACATGAATTAATGAATGATATTGTCGTTTATTTTGAATTAAATACCTTTTATATTGATTTATTTCAATGGTGAGATATTTTCTGGATTCATTTTTTATAGTCTTTAAAGAAAAAAAGTGTTATTGTATTCTCTTTAAATATATATTTTTATTGTCTCCAGTGAGACAATATGTCATTAATCTCAACTATTGTCTCTAGAGAGATAGGAATTGTCTCAACTATTGTCTCTAGAGAGACAGGAAATTGCCTCCTAAGAGACAATAATGTTGGTGTTATGTATTGTCTTTATAGACAATTCTTTAAGACAATATAATGAAATTGTCTCCTAAAAGACAATAATGTTTGTGTTATGTATTGTCTTTATAGAGACAATTCTTTAAGACAATATTATTTGAGACACCCACAATATTTCATACAATACACAAGTTTTATTTTGTCTCAAGTTAAGACAATTTACCCAAAAATTATCTTAAATAATGTCTTAAAACCCCTCTATGTAGTAGTGTTATGCTTATAAGATCTCATACATGGTTTTTATTCAAGCTTACCTTAGCGAAGGATAGTAACCGAATGATCAAAACAGTTTTTAATTTTTCCCCATCTTGCCCAAGCTCAGTTTTCCACTCTCTCCTTTGATATTGTCTGCATCCGTCCGGTAAAGAAATGGATGGCCAATATGGTCAATTCATTATTCATCTAGATTCAGTGAAATGAGTTCTCCACAAAGAAGGATTGCAAGAGAGGTGAGCACCCTTTTCACATGGAAGGTCATGTGGCTTTTCTCAATCTTTCATTGGGATATTACAATCTCTAGAAGCTCTTGACCGTCTCACCCACATTGAACAATATCTTATAGAGTCGACCAATGAAATTTTTTTGAATTTGTATAGCGATAGAGAGACGGACGCTTACCCCACGTTGCCCAGAATTTTGGATTAAGTCGATTAAAGAACTCATTAACTAATAACTATGCGCTGCCGCAAGCGACAAACAACGAAATTCAATTTTGTCAACGGTCGCTGAGCAATAAAATACCTCAAAATGCATATATCGCCAGAGGCGAATTTCCCCGATCCGTCACGACAGCATGCCATGGTAGGGGTGCAATAGAAAATCAGTCGAACAATAGATACCTCTAGGACCAGTGTATTTGCATCACATATTACGACAAGCATATAATATAAACCACACCGACGAAAAATACGCTTTTGTTTTAGAAACGTTAACTCTCCAATTTGTTTTTTCGTTAATTTCAATTGACTATTATAGATTATGTTTCATGAAACGATTCCTGCTAATCTAGCGCCATTAATAATTTCATTTGTTTATGAAGTCAAAGCTTCCTGCAGATCATGGCTCCACGACAATTTCTATAAATTCAATAATCACCCATGGCACTTAACAAAGCATTTCAACTTCTGTACAGTCTCCGGACTTTTACGAGGAGTTGTTATATCACTTAACAAAGCATTACAACTTCTGTATGGTCTCCGTACTTTTACGAGGAGTTGTTGTATCTGGTTAGAATTTTGGTGGAGATTAATAGTTTCAGTCGAATTAATGGTTAAGAGCAGTTTCTAAAAAATTATATTATCAAAATAAAAAAGTAGTGTAGTAGAGTATATACTTCTTTTTTAGAATTCAAGTCACATATTAAAAATGAAGTAGAAAAATAGAATATATATGCACTCTTAAATTAGTAATCAAATCACTGCACTGAACAGATTAGTCGAGTTCTCATACACCAAATATTGATTAGCTTTGAAAATGCAACAGTGCGATCTAAACATGGTCGGTGCCCTGGGAGCAGATGCAGATTCGTCTTTTAATAGCAGTAGTTGCAACCGCAGCAACCATAACTCGGGAAAGAAGAGAAAAAGGCCCAGAGATTCTAAGGCGAGTTCCGCTACCGTTGTGATGACAGACAAATACAATTTCCGCGCGGAGGTGCAGAAGTTCACAGGAATGCCAACGCCTCCCACTACCAGTAAATCTAAAGAATCTGAGAAGATTCCATCCTTGCTTTTGAAGCCCAAAGCGCAGAGAGCACTGATTAATGCACCGCTGAGTACCCTCCCCTTTCTATCTTCAATGCTCGCGAATTCTTCAAAATCTTGCAATTCCCCTTCAACGGATTATCTTCTCAAGCTTCCAGTAATAGAGAGTGATCATCCAGTTGAGGCCCAGAAGAGTAATTCTCTGTTGCTTCCTTCCTTCCTTGAGTGGCAACAGCGCAAGTAATAAGAAATCTAGTGATGCAATTTCCCTGCTGTTTGAGGAGCTTTTGGAAGAATTGGAGCGAACTGAAAATGCTACAATGTGAAATGGATGTTTCCTTGCTGACAATACTGTGCTGAGCAGAGAAGTTTTCTGTGAATATGTTTTTTTCCAGAAGTTTCCAAGTAGATTTTTCCTTTGTAATCCGCAAAAATCTAGTATTTCAGGAAAATTTTCAACGCTGAATTTATTTATACATTAAAAACATATTTCAAGTTCGGACTGTTAGGCTGGCCAATTTTTTTTAAGAAATCTTACGGTATTTGAATCACGATTTTGATGGTTAAAATAGATTCAGCAACATCAAAAACCTCTAAAACACCCAAAATATTAATTTTGATAGTTATAATGTGGATTTAAATCCCTATCAAATTTTCTTAAAATTTTATGAAAATTTCCATGATTTTCAGAGCTAAAAAAACAATGTAATTAAACTAAACTATTTTAAATAACTTAAATTCATTATTTTGCACTCAAACAAAATAATCACAAAACTTCGGGCTATATTCGCTTCATTTTGGCAAAAACATATACTCCAAATTAACCGATTCTAACACCCATATATTGATGTTTTATTTGAGTTTAATTCACTTTATTTTTTTCATGCGTAAATTTCTTAATATATTTGTTTAATTCACTTTAATTTTTTTCCTCCTAAATTTCTTAATATATTTTAAGCAGCAACAGATTTCTTTTACCTAAACATGAAACTAAGATTCAGTTGCAAACCATCTTTATCACTGACTATCAGAGTATTGCCGTAAAGTAGTAAATAAATAGCTATACGTTTATATTAGTTTATGCCCATAAATTCGGTGATGAGTTCTATCCTTCTGGTCCATGTATATCAAGTTTTTTCAGTACATGGTTATCAGTCCCTACCGAATGGTAATGCTAGTAATCTATATTTAATGTTTATTAGAATGATAGTTTCATTCATAAATTTGAATTAGAGTTCTATCCATATTACGTGAGACATGCTTTTAAGTATAGTGTTTTCTTTTTATATAATAAATTTTGAGGCTGTATTAGAATTCACATCATATCGAGCAAAAGGGATAATTTAATTATTTAAATTTAGGAAATATATGATGTATTTCCATTAGGTTTAGTAAGATACATTAATGTTAGAGTTTCACTTTACAAATTTTTTATGTTTATGCTTATTTCATAATTATTTACAGTTTGTTTGTAAGCATATTTTAGTTTTTTTATTTTAATGAAATGAAGTGTTATTTTAGTTTCATCTATGTATTTGTGGTTTTATTCATATTTTTTTTATTCCTATTTAAGTCTAGATCACACTCATCATACTTAAGTGAAATAAATAACACTTAATCACTATGTTTCAATGGTTATATTAACACAACTTACAAAATTACAAGGAATAATCATAAAATCTAGAGGCACATAACCCCAAGAATTAGTTAATTGGGAAATATATTTAAACCTCATCATTTAGGAGTCACTTTTCAATCTAGGAGGAGCAATATCAATTTTAGTTCAATGTTTTAGGGACAAATTTTAAGGATTTATCTCCTAGCCTACCAGGAGATAAAACAATTTCAAGGAATTGGATATTATGAGGATGAGTGTCTGGCCCCAAACCATGATGTGAGGTAAAAAATCACAAGTTTATACTCATAACTATTTTTTCTTTCCTTAATGGCTATGCATGGATTTATATTCCACAATATAAGTGATCCAAAATTAATGTCTACCTTACATCAAGAATATGAACTAGATTCTCCTTTATGGGGTAGCTTAGTTGGCAATCACCATGACACAAAGTCTTTGTGAAATGTGTGGTTAAAGGTTCAAATCCTCCTTGAAAGCCTCATGGTTTGTGTGTGGGGGTACGCATATAGAGGTATAGTAGTAGCAACTAGAATAAATCCCATGTCACGCGAGTGCAAGCCTAGCCCAATTTTTTATTCCTCTAGATTCAATGAAAAAAAGGAAAATAAAAAGAAACGAATATGAACTAGATTCAAGGATTTTTTTAAAATTGTGAGTACAAGCCTAACCTAATTTTTTATTCCTCTAGAGATAATGTAAAACAAAGGGAAAACAAAAATGAATAGGAATTAGATTCAAGGATTTTTTAAAATCGGGATGAGTCTTCAATCCCAAGGCATGGTTTGGGGAACAAAATCATAGATTTATCCCATATTAGCCCATTTTTTATTCCTCTAGATACAACGAAAAAAAAAGGAAAAGAAAAATAACAAATATGAGCTAGATTCAAGGATTGTTTAAAATTGGGATGAGTCTTCAACCCCACGTCATGGTTTGGGGAAAAAATCATAGATTTATCCCCTATTACATATCGTTATAAGTATTTGGAAATGTGAAGGGATCTAGTTGTGATATGGTGAATCAAGAGATTTTATTTTATTTTATAGGGGAATATGGTCCTATTATTAAGGATTCAATATGAGAAATATAGGCTCATTAGTCCCATAATGGTTGCGGATAAAAATCCATGAATTTATCCTCTTATTTATGTTGTATGACATTATACATCATGCCAAAGGCCTTAAATCATTCCTTGTCATTTACAAAGGAAATAGTTTCCTACAATTGCAAGATGTGGTCAATTGTAAAGCCATAATGATAGTTTAGGGACAAACCATGGATTTATCAAATTGGAAATGCCCTTTTATATTTTAAGACATGCAAAAAACTACACATGACATAATATTTATAAAATGAATATGAATATTTTACCTACAATATATAGATGGAATTAATTTAAAGAATTTGGTGCAACAATATGGATCTCTTATTTGAGGCAATCATTTATGGTTGTAAACCCCATTGTGTGAATTGTGGATCTACTAATAAGAATCAAGCCCCAAGGAATATGGGATTATCATACTAATAAGTAATATGGGATGACCCTACTAATAAGGAATTAGGCCTTAGATGATGATACAACCTTACATAAATAATCTAACAATATGAGAAGAATATGGGATTAATTTAAAAGATTTGACGCAAAAGCACATGTTCATAAACCAAGTTATGGTTTAGGGATTAGATGATGATACAACCTTATAAAAATAATATTATAGAAATAATCTAATGATATGAGAAGAATATGAGATTACTTTAAAGGATTTAACGCAATAGCACATGTTCATAAACCAAGTTATGGTTTAGGGATTAGATGATGATACAACCTTGTAGAAATAATCTAACGATATGAGAGTAATATGAGATTACCTTAAAGGATTTGACGCAATAACACATGTTCACAACCAAGTTATGGTTTAGGGAGTAGATGATGATACAACCTTATAGAAATAATCTAACGATATAAGAACAATATGGGATTAATTTAAATATTTGACACAATAGCACATGTTCATAAACCAACTTATGGTGGGATTAGATGATGATAAAAAATTATTTAAATAATATAACGATATGAGAAGAATATAGGATTACTTTGAAGGATTTGAAGCAATAGCACATGTTCATAAACAAAGTTATTAGTTAGGGATTAGATGATGATACAATCTTATAGAAATAATCTAACGATATGAGAAGAATACAGGATTAATTTAAATGATTTGAGGCAATGACACATGTTCATAAACCAAATTAGATGATGATACAACCTTATAGAAATAATCTAATGGCATGAGAAGAATATGTGCTTATTTTAAAGGATTTGACGCAATAGCACATGTTCATAAACCAAGTTATGGTTTAGGGATTAGATGATAATACAACCTTATAGAAATAAGCTTATAGAAATATTATAACTATATGAGAGGAATATGGTATTAATTTAAAAGATTTGATGTAATAGCACATGTTCATAAACCAAGTTATGGTTTAGGGATTAGATGATGATACAAAATTATAGAAATAATTTTATAGAATTAATGTAACGATATGAGAAGAATATTGGATTACTTTAAATGATTTGACGCAATAGCAAATGTTCATAAACAAAGTTATGTTTTATGGATTTGATGATGATACAACCTTATAGAAATAATGTTATAGAAATTATCTAATGATATGAGAAGAATATGGGATTAATTTAAAACATTTGATGCAATAGCACATGTTCATAAACCAAGTTATGGTTTAGGGATTAGACGACGATACAACCTTACAGAAATAATCTAGTGATATGAGAATAATGTGGGATTACTTTAAAGGATTTGACGCAATAGCACATGTTCATAAACCAAGTTATGGTTTAGGGATTAGATGATGTTACAACCTTATAGAAATAATATAACGATATGAGAAGATTATGGGATTAATTTAAAATATTTGACGGAATAACACATGTTCATAAACAAAATTATGGTGTAGATGATGATACAAACTTATAGAAATAATATAATGATGTGAGAAGAATATGGGATTACTTTAAAGGATTTGACGGAATATCACATGTTCATAAACCAAGTTATGGTTTAGGGAATAGATGATGATACAACCTTATAGAAATAATCTAACGATATGAGAAGAATATGGGATTAATTTAAAATATTTGATGCAATAACACATGTTCATAAACCAAGTTATGGTTTAGGGATTAGATGATGATGCAACCTTATACAAATAATCTAACGATATGAGAGTAATATGGGATTAATTTAAAATATTTGACGCAATAGCACATGTTAATAAACCAAGTTATGGTTTAGGGATAAAACCAACAGATGTACCCCCATTCCTTGATTTTTGTATAGACTAAATGTTGGGGAAATATATTGCTATAATTTTGAACATTAAATTATCAATCAGAGTCTCGTAAGCTTTGAGGTGCAAGCGTAGGTAACACAAGATCAGATTATCTATCTTAAACTACGGTAAGAAATCAACTTGTTGTTTAAGTACATAGACAAACCATTTCAATTATAAATGATGATTACGGAATTCAAATTATGTTTAATGGAAAACACTCATTTATCTATTCTAATGTTGATCATAACAGAGACATGAACCTAAATTGAACTCAGTAAATTTCAAAACCTTAATCAAACTGATGAATGCAAGAATGAAATTAAACTCCGGAGTTCTCTAATTTAATTCAATCAGAGAAATACATTCAATAAAATTGCTTAAACATATAAACTTCTAAAAATAATTATTAAAAAATATAAATTTATTATGCCCAAAGAAACTGAAATCTTGTATTAAATTAATTATCATATTCAACACCTGAAAGGATCATTGATGAACCAAAACCTTTATCACTAATTATAATTACACTACTTATTTGCAATCGAATTTGAAAGGAATTTTAACTATTATTCGAAAAGGAATTATAACTACTATCTATAATGACAAATTTAAGAAATCCTAACTACTATATGCAAATCAAACACAATTAAAATGATTGCATACATTCTAAAAGAAAAGGCCTAAATCATAACAAAACTTCCATGAGATCTTGCAATTCAGATTTAAGTACAAAACCTTATAATTCAAATTTAAGTACATAACAGTTTAAGGTACAATATTATGACAACTCATTTAAATTGAATACTACACTATAAGGAATTAACACAAGAAATTATTTATGAATCTAAACTATTGATGACCTTGGTTCCAGGAGTGGTGGGCCCTTTCCACACCTGGAGCAAGGTGAATTAGCTCAAGAAAAATGAAATCTAAAATGCAATCATAAATAAATCACAACAGAAAAAATGTTGGAACTTTTATTAAATTAGTGTGATGGAATATAGAATCTGAAATATTACATCAATCCCTGCTATGCTGGTGCGCATTGTACTCCTCTGCTCTCGTACTAGTCCCTTCCTTCTCTACAAATTTATGTTACTTCCTGCATACTACTCTCTTTCATCTCTTTACATCTCCTTTTATAAATAAAAATTATTGTTATTTTATCATAACAACAAAGCTTAAACATGCCTAAATAAATCCTTTTAGAGAGCTATGTTTGGGCTTCTTCTGATCCATGCACGAATGGAGGAACTAATTGCTCTGTTTATCACAAGGTTTTTCAACAGAAGCATGCAAAATCGAACTTGAATTGACCCATTTAGGGCGAACCCGAATTGACCCAACACGTCAAGGTGGTTTCGTACTTAATATGGTGTGGAATATTCCCCCGACCATAACGTCCTCATAATGTCAAATTTTTCCAAACCGTTTTTGGGTTAACTGAACGAGTCTGCTTTGAAAAAAACCCACGTGTCATAATTTCAATATTATTCATCATTTGATCACAAAATTAATATTTTCACCTACAACAATTCTGTACTCAACTTTGTAGTAACTAGTCAAAATTCACTTGTGGAGACTTCCGGTAATAGAACGCTTTAGAAAATGAACTTAGTGAAAATATCATTAGTAAATCATTAGTAAATCATCTATAATCATCGAAAATCTAATAAAACTAATGATAATCAACCATGAGGCATAGGATGGGATTTGGCGATAAATGATGGAATTATGATGTGAAATGAGTGTAAGGGTGTTGAAATTTAGGTTATGGATAATGGTACTCTGCGATTGGAAAATGGGCATATATGAGGCTCAAAATCCCCCCATGGATAAGGGTTTGCATGCCCTCATGCGAACAAATCTCTTGCTTATGGATAGGTTCTTATGGGACAAAATTACATTGATATTTGAAGCTGTTGGTTCTTATTGAGCAAGAATTGCTTGAATAATTGGCGGTGCTGGTTATTTAGGAGCAACTCCTTTCTCATTTAATATGTCACACTAATTTATAGAGCAATACAAATTGAGGACAATAAATGAATGGATGAGGGAGAGATGATGGATGAAATGAAGTAGTGATAGAGATGGTGAATGGATGCTTGAATACTTTGTCTTCGCAAGACCAACGTCTACAGGTGGTTTCCTTTATCATTTCATGGTAGTAATGAATTCATCTGAATGCTTTTTATCATGGAAGGAGAAGACATTATAGATACTACTTTGATTAATGAACCATAAGGTTTCACTTTTACATGGTCTTGTTATCAGAGTTTATGCATAATGAATGGAAGGAAATAGAAAGATAATGGTTTATGAAGGAAGAAATGCGTGGAATGAGAAGTGGTGAATAATTAAGCTTATTTAACCTTCTAATGAATTAAAGAATCATAAGACAAATTTAAGTCAAGTTTTACCTTTATTGTTGATGTGCCCGATGCTGCAAGATGATGTGGAGGATGGAATAGTTGGAGTTGATGTGACTACTAATCTGATCTATTGAAGAAGGTTGAAGGATGAGCTGAAGAGATGAAAGATGAATTGAAGGTCCCCTTCTCCCCCATGCCTGAGGAGTTTTATTTCCCCAAACAACTAAGGAAAGGTGACTGTTGTTGCAAATGATAATGGAAATGCTAATACAAAAATCCAAACTCCTACAAATCTGTGTCGAGATCTCAAAACCATATAGTCTTCAGCTGCTACACACCCGTGTACAATATTTCATATGCGAATAAATGGTGTTGATGTCGAAAATAAGCAAGAATCATTGGATTACCAACCATTGAGTAGATTGTTAACCAATGCGAAATATCCCACCTTTGATGTCACTGGGAATCAAGGCACTAGGTACATTCTACTAGCCATGAATGGATTTTTCGAAGTCGAATGGACTGTAAAATTCATCCATCAAGAAACATTGATGTATTTCCTTAGTAGATGACAAGGATACCTGCCATTAAGGAATGCAAGCTCCTAGGTATCTTATCTAACCCTGGCCTTGGTCCCAAATAATGTGCTGATGTTGATGGGAAAAGGCTCGTTGGTAGGTGGGCCTTAAGGAATCCAACACCAACTAACTCAAGTAAAAACATAATAACTTAAAATATACACGATTTAAAGAAATCATAAAAAATTACAAAATTTATTGGGAACCTTTCTCGCCAGTTATCTGGTTTGCAAGCAAAGTCCTTGTCCAGTTGCACTAGACAAGCTGGTTTTCACAAAAGGACTTATTTTTCTCTTTACTGTTTTCATTTATTTATTGATTACAATACTAACTTTCCTACTACACTGAAGAGAAGTCTTCCTCCTTCAAGTGAAAGAGAACATCCAATGAATCCATGTGCGGATCAGGTACAAAGATATAATCATGCTAAGATTTAACATATAAACGTTAGGATGTATATGAGCATGAACAATCTATAGCTTTGAAAGATGTGATACAAAGAGTATTTGAAGATGAGATCGGTACTTTTACTAGATTGTAATCTTGTAGGTCAATGCTCGATGTAATCCTAGTGGTATTTTCTCATTTCTTCTTCTGGACCACTCTAAAAGTCCTCCTCGGTTGTGTTAGGAAAACTTGAATAATTGGTCTTTGGAATGCATACAAGGCTTGATGCTGGACATGGTGAAAGTTCTTCGATCTCAGGTTCAACTGGATACTCCCCATCAGATTTGGTACATGATTCATCGATCTCCTTGGTAGATAGGTAGGAGGAATCAAGGGAGACTTCCAAATATTTTTCGGGTTGTGGAGAAATAGATAATTTCCTAAATGTGGTCAGGATGAAATCTTCCTGAGAGGAAGATACTCAAGCTACCGCTAGGATTTGAGAAAGTGCTTCGAGGGACATTCTTCAAGCTCTGAATCATTCTTGAATTTATCGTACTGGTTCATGATCCTTGTCTCGTAACATGGATTAGTACAAAGGGTTCTTACAAAAATCACCAAACTTGCTTACTCGGATAACCAAAATTTGGAGAAATGCCACCATAGTGGACGTGTGGATCTTCAGTCACGTCTTACTGTACACTCTCCGCCCTCTAATTTCCCTGCAACTAAGATCACACAAAAAAAACTTGTGAAAGAAACTAGGCTCTAGTCCCTTTAGCAACTCCCAAGAAACGACGCCAAAAATGTTGGGGAAATATATTGCTATAATTTCCAACATTAAATTATCAATCCAAGGCTCGTAAGCTTCAAGGTGAAATCAAAGGTAACACAAGATCATAGTATCTATCCTAAACTAGGGTAAGAAATCAACTTGTTGTTTAAGTACATAAACAAACCATTTCAATTATAAAATGTTTATTACGGAATTAAAATTATGTTTAATGGAAGACTCTCATTTATCTATTCTAATGTTGATCATAACAGAGACATGAACCTAAATTAAACTCAGAAAATTTCAAAACGTAAATCAAAATCATGAATGCAAGACTGAAATCAAACTTTGCAATTTTCAAATTTAATTCAATCAAAGAAAGACATTCAACCAAATTTCTTAAACATATAAACTTATAAAAATAATTCTTAAACAATCTAAATTAATGATACCCAAAGAAACTGAAATCTATTGTTAAATTAACTATCCTATTTAACACCGGAAAGGATCCTAGATGAACCAAAACTTGTATCACTAATTATAATTACGTTACTTATTTCCAATTGAATTTGAAAGGAATTTTAACTATTATTCGAAAAGGAATTCTCACTACTATCTATAATGACAAATTTAATAAATCCTAAATACTATATGCAAATGAAACACAATTAAAATTATTACATACATTTTGAAAGAAAAGGCCTAAATCATAACAAAACTTCCATGAGATCTTGCAATTCAGATTTAAGTATAGAACTTTGCAATTTAGATTTAAGTACGGTATAGTTTTAAGTACCTAACAGTTTTAAGTACAAGATTATGACAACTGATTTAAATTCAATGCTACAGTATGAGGAATTAACACAACAAATTATTTATAAATCTGAAGTAATGATGACCTTGGTTCCAGGAGTGGTGGGCCCTTTCCATGTTTGGAGAAAGGTGAATTAGCTCAAGAAAAATGAAATCTAAAATTCAATCATAAATAACTCACAATAGAAAAAAAAATGTCAGAACTTGTATTAAATCAACGCGATGGAATATAGAATCTTAAATATTACATCAATCCCTGCCATGCTGGTGCGCATCATGCTTCTCTCCTCTACGTATTGGTCCCTTCCTTCTCTACATATTTCTCTTACTTCTTGCATACTACTATCTTTCTTCTCTTTACATCTCCTCTTATAAATAGACATTATGGCTATTTGATCATAACAAAACTAAAACATGCCCAAATAAATCCTTCTAGAGAGTTATGGTTGGGCTTGTTCTGATCCATGCATGAATGCAGGAAATAATTGCTCAGTTTATCATAAGGTAGTTCAACAAAAGCATGGACAATTGAACCCGAATTGACCCAACTTGTTCATGTGGTCCCGTACTCAATTTGTGCGAAATATTTCCCTGACCATAACTTCCTCATAATTTCAAATTTTTCCAAACTGTCTCTAGGTTACCTGAATCAGGGTGCTCTAAAAAAACCCGTGTCTTAATTTAAATATTCTTCATCATTTGATCAAGAAATTCATATTTTCAGCTACCGCAATTCCATACTCAACTCTGCAATAACTAGTCAAAATTCACTTGTGGAGACTTCCAACAATAGAATGCTTCAGAAAATGAACTTAGTGAAAATATAATTAGTAAATCATGACTAAATCATCTCTAATCATCAAAAATATAATAAAACTAATGATAATCAACCACGAGGCATAGGATGTGACTTAGCAATAAATGATGGAATTATGATGTGAAATGAGTGTAAGGGTGTCGAAATTTAGGTTATGGATAATGGTACTACGTGATGGGAAAATGGGCATATATTAGGCTCAACATCCCCCCATGCCTGAGGGTTTGCATGTCCTCATGTAAACAAATATGTTTCTCGTGGATAGGTTCTTGTGGGATAACATTACTTGGATATTTGAAGGTGTTGGTTCTTGTGGAGAAGAACTTGCTTGAATACCTGGAGGTGCTATTTCTTGTGGAGAAACTCTTTTCTCATTTAATATGTCACACTAATATAGAAAGAAATAAAAATTGACGGCAATAAATGAATGGATGAGGGAGAGATGATGGATGAAATGAAGTAGTGATATAGATGGTGAATGGATGCTTGAATACTTTGTCTTCATAAGACTAATGTCTATAGGTGGTTTCCTTTATCATTTCATGGCAGTAATGAATTCATACTAATTCTTTTTATCATGGACGGAGAAGAAACTATACAGACTGCTTTGATTAATGCACCATAAGGTTTCACTTTTACATGGTCTTGTTATCAGAGTTTATGCATAATGAATGGAAGGAAATAGAAAGATGATGGTTTATGAAGGAAAAAATGTGTGGAATGAGAAGTGGTGAATCATTAAGATTCTTTAACCTTCTAATGAATTAGAGAATCATAAGCTAAATTTACCTTAAGTTTTAATTTTGTTGTTGATGTGCCCGATGTTGCAAGATGAAGTGGATGATGGAATGGTTGGAGCTAATGTGACTACTAATCTAATCTGTTGAAGAAGGTTGAAGGATGAGATGAAGAGATGAAGGATGAACTGAAGGTCCTCCTATCCCCCATGCCTGAGGAGTTGTATGTCCCCAAAAAACTAAGGAAAGGTGAATGTTGCTGCAAATGATAATGGAAATGCTGATACAAAAATCCAAACTCCTACAAATCTGTGTCAAGATCTCAAAACCATATATTCTTCAATCGGAACACACCCATGTGCAATATTTCATATGTGAATAAATGGTGTCGATTTTGGAAAATAAGCAAGAATCATTGTATTAACAACCATTGAGGAGATTTTTAACCAATGCAAAATATCCCACCTTTGATGTCAATGGGAATCAGTGCACTAGGAACATTCTACGAGCTATGAATGGATTTTTCGAAGTCGAATGGACTGCAGAATTAATCCACCAAGAAAAATTTATGTATTTCCTTAGTAGATGACAAGGATACCTGCCATTAAGGCATGTAGGCTCCTAGGTACCTTATCTAACCCTAACCTTGGTCCGAGATAATGTGCTGATGTCGATGGGACAAGTCTCATTGGTAGGTTGGCCTTAAGGAATCCCACATCAACCTACTCGAGTAAAAACATAATAACTTAAAATATAGATGATTTGAAGAACTCATAAAAATTTATAAACTTTATTGGGAACCTTGCCCGCTAGTTACCTGGTTTCCAAACAAAGTCCTTGTCCAGTTGCATCAAACAAGCTATTTTTCACAAAAGGACTTATATTTTTCTTTACTATTTCAATTTATTTATTGATTAAAATACTAACTTTCCTACTACACTGAAGAGAATACATCCTCCTTCAAGTGAAAGAGAACTTCCAATGAATCCATGTGCGGATCAGGTACAAAGATATAACCATGCCCAGATTTAACATATAAACTTTAGGAGGTACATGAGCATGAAAAATCAGCAGCTTTGAAATATGTGACACAAATTGTATTTGAAAATGAGTGGTACTTTACCTGGATTGTAATATGGAACCAATGCTCGATGTAATCCTAGTGGTATTGACTCATTTCTTCTTCTGGACGACTCTGAAAGTCCTCCTTGGTTGTACTAGGGAAACTTGGATAATTGGTCTCTGGAATGCATACAAGGTTTGTTGTTGGACATGGTGAAAGTTATTCGATCTCAGGTTCAATTGGATGCTCCCCATCGGATCTAGTACATGATTCATCTATACCCTTGGTAGATAGGGAGGAGGAATCAAGGGAGACTTCCAAATATTTTTATGATTGTGGAGAGATAGATAATTTCCTGAATGCGGTCAAGATGAACTCTTCCTGAGAGGAAGATACCACAGCTACTGCTAGGATTTGAGAAAGTGCTTCGAGGGACATTCTTCAAGATCTGAATCATTCATGAATTTCTCCTGCTGGTTGATGATCCATGTCTAACAACATGGATTAGTACTAAGGGTTCTTACAACACCTCAAAAATGTTGTCTTTAACGAGATTTGGAATTTTAGTCTAAATGAATAAAAACTAATTGTAGTAAAAAACACCAAAATTTATTACTCGAACAACCAAAATTTAGAGAAACCCCACCATAGTGGATGTGTGGCTCTTCACTCACGTCTTAGCGTTCACTCTTCGCCCTCTGATTGCCTTGCAACTAATATCATACAAAAAAATCTTGTGAAAGGAACTAGGCTCTAATCCCTTTAGCACCTCCCCAACAATGGCAGAAAAAATGTTGGGGAAATATATTTCTATAATTCCCAACATTAAATTATCAATCCCGAGCTCGTAAGCTTCGAGGTGCAAGCGCAGGTAACATAGGATTAGAGTATCTATCCTAAACTAGGGTAATAAATCAACTTGTTTTTTAAGTACATAAATAAACCATTTCAATTATAAAAAAAATTATTACAGAATTCAAATTATGTTTATTGGAAAATAGTCATTTATCTATTCTAATGCTGATCATAACAGAGACATGAACCTAAATTAAACTCAATAAATTTCGAAACATCAATCAAACTGATGAATGCAAGACTGAAATCAAACTCCGCAGTTCTCTAATTTAATTCAATCAAAGAAAGAAATTAAACCAAATTGATTAAACATATAAACTTCAAAAATAATTCTTAAACAATCTAAATTAATGATGCCCAAAGAAATTGAAATCTATTGTTAAATTAATTATCCTATTCAACACTGAAAAGGATCGTAGATGAAGAAAAACCTCTATCACTAATTGTAATTACAATACTAATTTGCAATCGAATTTGAAAGAAATTTTAACTATTATTTGAAAAGGAATTCTAACTACTATCTATAAAGTATTGAACCTTGCAATTCAGATTTAAGTACGTAACAATTTGAAGTACATAATGGTTTTAAGTACAAGATTATGACAACTGATTTAAATTCAATGCTACGCTATGAGGAGTTAATACAACAAATTATTTCTGAATCTAAACTAATGATGACCTTGGTTACAAGAATGGTCAGCCCTTGCCATGCCTGGAGCAAGGTGAATTATCTCAAGAAAAATGAAATCTAAAATGCAATCATAGATAACTCACAACAGAAAAAAATTTCGGAACTTGTATTAAATCAACGAGATGGAATATAGAATATGAAATACGACATCAATCTCTACTATGCTAGTGCGCATCATGGTCCTCTCCTCTACATACTTCTCCCTTCCTTCTCTATGTATTTATCTTACTTCCTGCATACTACTCTCTTTCAGCTTTTTACATCTTCTTTTATAAATACAAATTATTGCTATTTTATTATAACAACAAAACTAAAACATGCCTAAATCAATCCTTCTAGAGAGCTATGGTTAGGCTTGTTCTGATCCATGCATGAATGGATGAAATAATTACTTTGTTTATCACAAGGTCATTCAACAAAAACTTGAACCAGAATTTACTCGTTCAAGCCGAACCAGAATTAACCCAACACGTTTAGGCGGTCTCATACTTAAGATGGTTCAGAATATTCCCCGACCATAACTTCCTCATAATGTCGAATTTTTCTAAACCATTTCTGGGTTACCTGAATGAGGGTGCTCTGAACAAAACCCGCACATTGAAATTTCAATATTCTTGATCATTTTATCAAAAAATTCATATTTTACAGCTAGATCAATTTAGTACTCAACTATGCAGTAACTAGTCAAAATTCACTTGTGGGGAGTTCTGGCAATAAAACACTTCGGTAAACTAACTTACTGAAACTATCCTTAGTAAATCATGACTAAATCATCTATAATCATCAAAGAACTAATAATAGTAATGATAATCAACCACAAGGCATAGGATGTGATTTAACAATAAATGATGGAATTATGATGTGAAATGAGTGTAAGGGTGTCGAAATTTAGGTTATGGTTAATGGTACTATGCCATGGGAAAATGGGCATATATGAGACCCAACACTAAAAAAACCATAATATAATATTTTTACATGTAATTTTACCATACGAGAAAAATTTCGACCTAATTTCGATAGTTTGATAGACTAGAGATGGATTTCTTGATTCAAACCATTTTTTGTGATAAAAATCCTAAATTTATGCCCTAATTTTTTTTTTTTTGTAATATAATATGCCAAAAATAATTCCTTAGACCATCATATAACCCGTATAGAATGAATACTTTATGAAAAAAATATAGTCCCAAATTTAAGGATTAATCTCAATCGGGATACGTCGTTTTGGCCAAATCATTATAAAAAGTTAATAATATGGAACTATACCTTAATTATATTTTTTGAATTCATAGGCCATGCATGGGACAGTAGAGAATAATAATACTTATAAAAATAATGTTTTTTGTATGAAAAAATACATATAATCTAATTAAGAATTATACATAATAGACATTTGTCTCACGAACTAAACCATTATTCAAATCTAAGATCAATAATTAATCCCAAATATTCATATTTTGGATTTAGTTAAAAATAAACATAACATATTTATCATTTTAAACAATTAGATTATATTTATAAAAGTTTTAGTTTTATTAAAAAATATATAATACCTAATTATAAATCCATAAAATCAAAGTATTATACGAGGCAACATGTATAATGCATTAGTTTTTTATTGACTATGTAGTTGATAGAAAAAAAAAAACACTTTTACAATAATATTAATTTAATATTTATTATTATTGTTACATCTAAGACTTTTGTGATCCATAATGTAGATCATAATATTTATTATTATTTTTTACGTATTACATAATAATTTATAATCCCCACATTTTTAATATTTTATTTTAATTAAATAAGATTGTATTTAAATAATTAAACAATATTTTATTTAAACAATTAATTTACTTTTAACTTACTAACTAAATTCCTAACAGCTAATTCTTAACGGCTAATCCTAACAGCTAGTTCCTAATAGCTAGTTCTCAACGGCTATTTCCGAGCAATGATGCATCCCCACTATTTATTCATTGAGATCGATTAGTCTCTCCATCTTGTCCTGAGGATGAACCAAATTAGCTGGTTCGAAACGTCGACCTAATCCTAATGATGTGATTAATCCGAAAGTTCTTTTATCTACATTTATTATTATTATTATTATTATTATTATTATTATTATTTAAATATATTTTCTTTATACTAGTTGACATTGGAGTTGTCTTTAGTGTGACTTTTTGAAATTTTTTTGAGAGAAAAATTTAAGCTAAAATTTTGATTTCTGTTATTTATTTTTTGAATATATATGGATTCAGCACCCTAAAAAACCCTAGAGCACTTCGATTGTACAGGGGTTATGTAATAGCTAAATTTGGCATTAACTAGTTGTTAACTAGTAATCTGACATTCTAGTTATTATTTTCAAAGAGAAGACAAAAACAATTATCATTTCTAGAAAATTTTATTTATTTTATTATTTGGAAATAAAATTGGTTATGGAAAGTAGTTCCATAAAAAAAATAAAGTAAAAAGGCTGATGGTAAAGCTATTCCATGAACTGAAGGTTGGTTGGATAGTTTGAACAGTTACTCGTTCCTCTGAGGATAAGAGGCATATCGCAGTGAAGAATAGGGGTTCTCGTCATAGACTAAGGAAGAGAGTGAGAAGTTTCCTGAGCTGGTAGAGACCAGTGGAAATCACTCAGCGTTCCTGATAATTTCTGGTACTAACTGGACTTGTGGTCCTGAGGTCACAACAGAAAATACTGTCAACCTGTACCTATCAGGTTTGGAGCACGGGGGAAAGAGAAGGACGTAATCACCTCTCTTGAAGGTTGCGTGGACATCAACAATGAACTGCATATTCAGATAAGTATCTGAGCATTCAGTAAACTTGAAAACATGAACTAATTTTATTATATAGGTAAACAGGAAATGTGCTTCATTAGAAGCAAGGACAATAGATTTTTTTTTATAAAAGAATATGTTGAAAGAGAATCAGTTCTGGGTACCTTTATAATTAATCAAGTTATTTACAGGTTTTCGGAATTATATGTGCAATATTTTAATGTTATTTATAGGTTTTGGGAATTATCTGTGAAATATTTTAATGTGTTTTTTGAGTTGGTTTGTTGTGAAATAAAAGGAAATTGCCATTAAAGGGAACATAATTTAGCTATCCTTAGGGAAAACAATAGTTTACTGTGTCATATAAATTAAATCAAACCTAGTGGTAACTATGATAAATTAAATACAAAAGTATTGTAATGTACGAATATAATGATAGATTCATGTAATTGAAAACAATAGAAAATTTCAGAAGTAACTATTTAACATGGAATAAAAATCTATCAAGATGGAAAATCAGAGATAGTAAGTAGTCGAATTTTATAGTTACTGAAAAAAAATTATAACATTAAAAATCATGATAGATAGATGCACTTTATCCTAAAACGGGTTGGAGAGCACTGTCGAATTTGGTCTTGAGTAAGAACCTCAAGTTCAGAGCACATCGTGTCTCTGGCTATTACCATACTCGGACGAGAACTAGAGTGGTCCAGACACTAAAAAAAAATATAAATGTGTCATGCCAGTAAAATTACAATAAGTACATAAAAAATTAAGCTCAATTAGGAATAATACTACGAGAGGACTGAGCTGCATACACATAAACATCTACAGATTAAATGAAAGTAAACCCATGATTCTTTATGGAGAAGTACTATGTAAAATAAAAATGTAAGGGTCATCCAGAGGCTTTCCTACCATTTTAACATTTGGAAGCATGAAACGCATATGACGGGAAGACAATATTGAACCAAACTAAGCAAGAAAACTTTCAATAGTAAATTTTACAAATAACTGTAACGAGAAGGTAGTGTTTGAACCGAGTAAGTAAATTTATTAAAAGTGGTTCTCATTCATTAATTAATGTAAGAAATCTTGTAATTCACAATCTGACCTGGAAACTAAAACCCTCTAGATGTTATATAATACATATCAGTAGTTTGGGAATTCTTCCGAAAAACAAAATTGTCTGGCTCGGAGGAAACCCTGATGAGTAAACTATAGCAGTGGAAATGAAACATATACAACTGCAAAAGTAAGCATGTAACTCCCCAAGGAGAAAATGCCTCCGGTACTCATGGTCTAGCCCATAATCCCTATGAGCATTGTTTGGCCCATTGAGCTTGAAAGTGAAGAAAACAAATAGTGATAGACTAAAATGCCCGAGAGAAGTAAGAAGTCTTTGTGAACAAGTGACTTTCATATGAATACCTAAAACTAGCACATTAACTATTAGCCGAAGGAACAACTTCACCACAAAGAAAGGTTAAGAGACTAATTTACTTCCGGGTAAGGGTATACCTGCAAAAACCACAACCTAAGGTCAATAAAGCTTGACACTGTGAAGTTAGAAGATTCATGGTTTGAATGAGAATGAAAGTAAGAAAAAAACAGGCAAGATGGTTTCCTGAACAAGAGTTGCAACACACCGAATTGGAACTGAGAGAAGTAGGCAACAGGGAAATTTAGAATTTAGAACCTGGTAATTTAACCTGTTAAACTGAGGATTGAAATGAGATTAACAAATGGGACTGGAGCTGGACAAGAACACCTTACCTGTAGAGTCTAAAGGATGGAATGAAGTTGGGTTGGTCAGGTAACTTTCTCACTGAGCAACATGGTTGGAAGCTTCTTTATTTGTGGCATAAGGACTTCCTCTTCTCAGCCATAGCCATGGATGGATGCCCTCACCAGTATCATAGTTAACTGGTTGTAGAAGATAATTGGAAAACCATTGTTTAACACCAAACCCTAAAAAAAATTGCAGAACACTCACTCATCGCTTAGGCAGAGGAGAAATGGGTTGGGATAGTTAGGGTTCCAAGGTAATACCCAGCAGTTCCCACCGAAATCCTTTGCCATAGATATTCGATGGGATCAAATAGCGATTTTAGAATTGCAGAACTGGCATAGTAAATGAAATTTCTAGATCATGTCAGAGATCGCTAGTATAGCACATAAACCAATAGATATATAATTGAATGCGTTGAGGTGTCAAGGTTAACATTTGAGGTTAAAATTAAATACTTTAGTAACTTATAAAAATTATGGTGTAAGTATATAAAACAATGAATCTGCCATGTCGTCCAAAGTATAATTATAAATGAGGAAATCAAAAAAAGTAATAAATACAAAATTAGTATCATCCTATTAAAGTGGTAAAGTATAATTTCCTTATGCTTTGTTGTTTTTAACATAAGGTAAGAATATAATTTTTTTTTATTTCCTTATGGTGTGAGGGTTACAAGTGGTATTAGAACAATGTTCACATGCTGGGACCCTAAGGGTCACCTAAAATTTTAAAATGTGTATATACCAATGCACAGAAAAGAAGTAGTACTGCAAGGAAAACATGAGACGGGGATCAACACAGCAAACACCTCGGAATACCAAGGAACCAATACTTCAAGCACAGCCAGAGATGAATCCTAAAATGTGTATTCAGTTGAGTGGGATCAATAGTAGAAGACTAGTAGACTGTTGGAGGAACAACAACACCAGACCAACATACTATTAAGTATTGTACAAAATTTGTAGGAGGAGATGGTCCGTGTGAGAAGTGAAAATGAATGTTTGATGTACGAACAGGAAATGATACTTAAGAGACTTTCCGACAAGTAGAATCAAGGGGTTTTACAACCTAGTCCTGATCAAGGTATGAAACAAGAGCACAAACGTAAAACCAAAGAACAAACTACGGAGAGAATGGGTAGGATTCCTTCACAGCGAAGCAACAAAAAAATAAATTATAATGAAGCAGAGTCTGGTAATGTGTCAGACCAACAGGAAGTTAAGAAGCAAAAAATGGAGCTTCAAGGTGAGTTTTGAAAAATAAAACCACCTACATTTGATGGAGAAGCTAAGGAGGTGGCTGAGGCTTGGTTGATAAATATGAACAAGTATTTTCAAGTGTATGAGTACAAAAACAACCTTAAAGCTAGATTTTCCATATATCAGTTGAGAGAAAAAGCCACCCTATG
This sequence comes from Pinus albicaulis, assembly GCA_034641835.2. Classification (NCBI taxonomy): domain Eukaryota; kingdom Viridiplantae; phylum Streptophyta; class Pinopsida; order Pinales; family Pinaceae; genus Pinus; species Pinus albicaulis. The sequence goes on from CM076578.1 coordinate 1,590,763,982, forward strand.
GTGGGAGGAGGTAAATAATGTTCATAGCATTGAAGACCAATATGTTACATGGGAATCATAGTAGCAATACTTTAAATATAACTATTTAAGAACATTTTCATTACAAAAAATATAGAGAATTCCATGACTTGAAGCTGGGTCAGATGACTATGGACGAGTTTATTACCAAGTTCACATCCCCGTTAAGATATGTTCCATACCTCAGAGATGAAAAGGCTAAGGTTCAAAGGTTTCTGAGTAGTCTGCCAACCCATATGAAGGAGCGAATTGATTTCGTAAATCCTAGGACCATGGATGAAGCAATACATAAAGAACAAATGTGCTATCAGTAGTCCAAGGCAAAAGGGGAAGTGGGTAAAAGTTAGCAGCCAAGAAAAGGACAGAAAAACAGTTCAAACTTCAAGGGCGCCAGAAGTAATAATTTTAAGAATTTTTCACGAAGTTTTGTAAGCAAGAAATTTGGCAAAAATAATCAAAGAACCAGATGGCCAGCTGAAGAGAGGCCTACAGAGGCTTCTAGCAAACCTGAGCAAAGGAAAGTGACCAAACCACCTATGCAGTGTTGGGGGTGTGGTGAGGCACATTATTATAAAAATTTCCCACAGCAAGCGAGAAGTGAAACAATTGAAAAATTGTAAGAGGCTTCTACAGTAGGTGATGTGGCTCGAAACATACCTCAAATCAACACAGCATTGGAGGATCGACATGTATATTATCAACCAACAATGATAGAGTTAGAAGGTAATTTATTGTCTCAATCTGTTTCAATTTTTGTTGACCCAGGTGCAAGTCTAAGTTATGTTAATCCCAAAATAGTGGAAGTATGTAAATTGTAAGGTCAGAAATTTAAAAATCCTTGGTTGGTACAACTAGCCGCAAGAGCAAAAAGAAAATTAACTGCCAAAATTCCAAACTGCACATTGGAAATTACAAACTAGCAGTTAAACATGGATCTGAATATATTTCCATTAGGGTCCTATGATGTTTTGCTGGGTATGGATTGGCTAGAAAAACATTGGACCTTGGTGGACTGTAAAGAAAATATTATTTATTATAGAATACAAAATGGAACATGCAAAGAGATTTAGAAAATCAAGAAACCGCTATAGCTACGTCCTATTACAACATCCCAAATGAATAAGTGTATGAGGAAGGGATGTCGGATTTATGCTATCTAGGCGGGATATGCCAATTCAAAGGAGAAGTCTCCTATGATGGAAAACATACCACTGGTACAAGATTTGATGGATGTATTTCTAGAAGATATACCTAGATTACCACCAAGAAGAGATATTGATTTTACCATTGAATTAATGCCAGGAGCATCACCTGTGTCAAGGAATACTTACATAATTAGTGTTCTAGAATTAACAGAATTAAAAATGCAGCTACAAGAACTGATGGAAAAAAGATACATTCGTCCGACTGTGTCCCCTTGGGGAGCACCAGTGCTGTTCATAAAGAAAAAGGACAGAACCATGTAAATGTGCATGGACTATAGACAGCTCAATAAATTAACAGTAAAAAATAAATATTCTTTACCAGGGATTGACGACGTGTTGGATCACGTGAAGGAGGCCACAATATTCTCAAAAATAGATTTAAGGTATGGATATCACCAGATTCGGATTAAGGATGAATATAGTTAGAAGACTGTCTTCTGTACCAGGTACGGGCATTATGAGTTTTTGGTATTACCCTTTGGGTTAACAAATGCATTGGCAACATTTATGAGGTTAATGCATGGTATATCTCAACCCTTCCTGCATAACTTTGTACTCATATTTATTGATGGTATTTTAGTCTATTCGAAGAATTAGGAAAAACATAGAGAACATCTAAGAATAGTGCTAGAAATGTTAAGAAAACATCAACTGTATGCTAAGTTCAGCAAATGTGATTTCTTTAAAACATAAATCCAATACTTAGGCCATGTTATTTCAGCAGAAGGGATTGCTGTTGACCCAGAGAAAATTAAAAAAATCATGGAATGACGAGTTCCCCAAAATGTGGTGGGTATCCGATCCTTTATGGGATTGGCTAGGTACTATCGAAGATTCATTGAAGGATTCTCCATAATTTATTTTCCAATCACCTCTTTGTAGAGAAAAAGAAAAGTTTTTAAGTGGAATAATGACTGCCAGAATAGTTTCGAGAGGTTGAAACAACTATTGACCACTGCACAAGTGTTGAGGGTAGCTTACCCCTGTTAGCACCTAATTTGAACCTTAAGTTGAAAGAAGGCAAATCAGGGTAACCTCAAACAACACTCAGCCTTGTAGCTAGCCCTAGAAGGTCAGAAAAGAGCTCTCTCCGTGAAAGATATCAATGAAATGTAACTCCAATTTTATTTTAGGCTAGTTATAATAAAAGGGAATGTTTTTATAAATTTTCAGGGTTGTATGGAACAGATGGGTTGGGCAGTTTGAATCTGGGGAATTAAATAAGATATACAGGGTATTTCATGGGGCAAGGTAGGCAGGATTTTAACAACTTAGTTTAAATAATGATTGAATGTGTGAGACTGGTGAGGAGCTGAAAAGGGCATAGGAGATGAATCCTTTTCAAACAACAGAAAACATAGAGTATTGAATGATTTCCCAAGGTAGAGCATTATACAATGGATTATACATATCTATCTTGAAAACATTCAACCAGAGAAATGAATGAAATGAATGGAAAACATGAAAATTAACAGATGAACACAAAGGAAAGAACAATGCTAAAATCCATACCACAAGGATCCCACAAATCAGTGCTGCATTTATTTATTAATTCCCTGCCAAACTGTTACAAATGGAGCATAGAGCGTCCTCAGTGATTTCCAACTTATTCCACTTTATTCCCCCTACAAATGATTCAGAAATTACATTAAATAGATAGAATTTTGAGGGGAGTAGATCCACAGAAAGAGAAGTTTTTTTACCAGCTCAGGAACCAAAATCTGAATATAGGAAAAGACCAACAATATGCCCCTAAAAAGGAGTAACAAAACATTTTGACCATCTAAAGGATTGGCAGTTTCTCGAACAAAGGAGAAGAAACACAAATTTGAAACCATTTCTCCTTTTTATGGTTGCTGTCGTGCTGTAATGATATTTATGTTTGTATTTAGCTCTCGGCCTTGACTATTTCTTTTTCTTTGTTGAAAATCCCCTTTATGCCGAGAAATTCCCTTTGGATCCAATAAAAATGAAATTTTCCATTGAATGAAGAAAAGTCCCCTTTGGGTGAAAAAGAACAAAGGAAAGGATGGTGGGCCCATGATGTAATCGCAAATCACAATCGGGAATGGGAGCAGAAGAAAATGTCTGTGGGAAATTCTGATTTCGATTGGCGATTGATTGCATCGGAGGTTTATAATCGGGGAAGGGTCAATCGGAGGTGGGTCAATCGGGAGCCCATGAATCGCGATGCGATGCGATCACATCAGAGTTTGTAGGATGCGACAATGAAATAAGGCTTTGGGGTAAAGGGAAAATACATAAAAATGTAGAAATTGTAAAGTTCTAAAGGCCATCGGAATAAAAAGAAACAGGGTAGAGTTGCGTTTTAGGGCCTTTATTCATTTAAGCATATCTTCCAATCCAGAAGTCAGTTTTGGGAGTATGATATACCGTTGGAAAGCTCTTTCTGGGCTATTTCTAACAAAAATAATTAGAACATGATTTTGCACTAAAAATATTGTGGAAAATAGCTTTGAAACACAGACCTGACAAGGACAACCACCAGTGGAATTATTTTATATCATGACCTAATGGAATGATTGAAAATTCCTTCAGAATGGGACACATAATATGCACATGCAAATGTGTTTTGATCCCTGGTGGAAGTATGCAAATACTGACACTAATATTGACTCCAATGGGGATGGTAGCTCCTTGGAGGTGGCAAGAACACCGTAGACCTAGTAGCCTTATCCATTAGGCATGGAGTCAATAGCTAAAAACTAAACTGAATACTGAAAGACACTCTACTCGACAAAATAACTCAAAAGCGACTCAAAGCTAACCAAGACAAAACTTAACATTTGAAGCTTGATGGCAGTACATGACCAAGACTTGAGGGTGTCAAATCCTGATGACAACCACCTGTGTTTCTTGAATGCAAATGTACCATCAGGAGATATCAAAATTCCAGTGTAACCAATCAAGAAAATGCCTCCTTGATTGATTCTCCTGATCAGATCCTCTGGACAATAATAGATGCTTGCAACTGGGCATCCAAAAAAGTAGTTGACCATGATCTCCTTCGCCACTGAATACTGCAATAATTACCTTAACTGCTGACCGCAATAGATTTTCCATTGGATCCTGAAAAACATGAAGATTTACCTCCTGCTGATATAGAAGAAACAAGGTGTCCTTTTCCTCAGTAAGAGTGTGTTCCTGGTCTTCAAAAAAATCTAAACAAGTAGTTGAGTAGATTTCCTCTTGAAAAAATATTTAAAACAATGAGACATAGGAAGAAGAATCTAAATGGAAGTTCTGAATGCTCTGGTCTTCTGTAGTCTGAATATATTTTTAATCATCTTCACAAGACATGGCGACTAGATTGCCATGTTTCTTATCAAATTAATCAGTCATAACAGAAAACACTTCAGATGGTTCTTGAAATGAAAAACTGACATTTATATCATCTGCCAAAGATTCATCCAAAGAAACTTTTTCACTTACTTGAACAAATATCTCATCTTATTTTTCATAAAGGGAATGGATTACCTCCTTGTGAAGACTTTTTTCTAATGGGATGAGAACACTTAGGTCTATAACTCTATTTTCTTCATTTGAGGTGACCTCAACAATAGAGCTCCTCTTTATGGGTTCTGGAACAACATATTCTTCCTCATCACATTTTGAATCTAGATCTAGATTAGCAAATTGGGTTTTATCACAATCTGAGGTTGGAAGCTCTTCTTCCTGCATATCATCTTTTATTCCAATCAGATCTGAAATAAGACCTTGTCTTCCACCATTTTCAGGTGTACAAAGATCTTCATTCTACTAATCTTGATAAGTATCCTCTAAGATTTCTGTATGCTGCTGAAATGGATTTTCATATAACGCTTCCATGATTTCTTCGTCCATGAATTCATCATCTCCATAAAAATTCTCAAGATTTTCAATGAAATTATTAACATGTTTGCAACATTTCTAAACTAATATTAAGGATGGACAAGATTATTTATACCTTTCAAAGAATATGGTATGAAAATCCTTTAAACAATAAATACAAGCAGGTGGCAAACTTTCATACCAAGTTCGAGCTTCATTTTCTAGAGTGGCCATGAATATCTTCATCAAGCAATCTTCAGGAAAATCAATCTTTAATATACGCACATTCATGTGAAATCTCACCAGATGAAGAGCAGCATTATTACCTTCCACATTTTTGAACATAGGAAAATTCCTTTTCCAATCTTCCTTAGGCATTTTATTTGGGAAACCTGGAATGTGATCTCGGCTCATGGGAGCATATCTTCTTGTAACAATTTCCATATTAAAAAATCTTAAAGCTACTGATCTTCCTGCAGTGGAGTCACCATGAAGTGTTCATTTCTGGACCTTTCAGTGAATGGAGTCACCAGGTGAATGATTCAGCCTTCATATGTATCCAACTATTGTTCACCATCAACATTTAGTTATGATACTTTGTCATTCTTTACCAGGGAAGATTTGTCCTTTCTTTAAATTTGTTTCCCCAGTGGAGTCACCAGAAATTTTAGCACCTAATTTGAACCTTAGAATGAAATAAGGAAAATCAGGGTAATGTCAAAACACACTCAGTATTGTAGCTATCCCTACAAGGTCAGGAGAGGGCTCTCTCCATGAAAGATATTCAATGAAATGTAACTATAAATTGATTTTAGGCTAGGTATAATAAGAGGGAATGATTTTATAAATTTTCAGGGTTGTATGGAACAAATGGGTTGGGCAGTTTGAATTTGGGGAATTAAATCAGAGATACAGGGTACTTCATGGGGCAAGGTAGGTAGGATTTTAACAACTTAGTTTAAATAATGATGGAATGTGTGATACTGGTGAGGAGATGAAAAGGGCATAGGAGATGAATCATTTTCAAACAGTAGAAAACATAGAGTATTGAATGATTTCCCAAGGTAGAGCATTATATAATGGATTCTACCTATCTATCTTGAAAACATTCAACCAGAGATATGATTGAAATGAATGGAAAACATGACAATTAACAGATGGACACAAAGGAAAGAACAATGCTAAAATCCATACCACAAGGATCCCACAAATCAGTGCTGCATTTCTTTATTAATTCCCTGCCAAACTATTACAAATGGAGAGCAGAGCATCCTCAGTGATTTCCAACTTATTACACTTTACTCCCCCTACAAATGATTCAGAAATTACATTAAATAGATAGAATTTTGAGGGGAGTAGATCCACAGAAAGAGGTGTTGTTTTACCAGCTCATGAACCAAAATCTGAATATAGGAAAATACCAACAATATGCCCCTAAAAAGGAGTAACAAAACATTTTGACCATCTGGAGGATTTTTAGTTGCTCGAACAAAGGAGAAGAAAGAAAAATTTGAAACCATTTCTCCTTTTTATCGTTGCTGTCGTGCTATAATGATCTCTGTGTTTGTATTTAGCTCTCAGCCTTGACTGTTTCTTTTTCTTTGTTGAAAATCCCTTTTATGCCGAGAAATGCCCTTTGGAACCAATAAAACTAAAATTTTCCATTTAATGAAGAAAAGTCCCCTTTGGGTCAAAAAGAACAAAGGAAAGGATGGTGGGCCCATGATGTGATCGCAAATCGCAGTCGGGAATGGGAGCGGAAGCAAAGGGCTATGGGAAATGTCGATTGTGATTGGCGATTGATCGCATCAGAGGTTTATAATCGGGGAAGGGTGAATCGGAGGTGGGTCAATCGGGAGCCCATGAATTGTGATGCGATGCGATTGCATCGGAGTTTGTAGGATGCGGCAATGAAAGAAGGCTTTGGGGTAAAGGGAAAAATACATAAAAAGGCAGAAATTGTAAAGTTCTAAAGGCCATCGGAATAAAAAGAAATGGGGTAGAGTTGTGTTTTCGGTCCTTTATTCATTTAAGCATATCTTCCAATCCAGAATTCAATTTTGGTAGTATGATATACCATTGGAAAGCTCTTTCCGGTCTCCTTCTGACGAACATACTTAGAAAATTATTTTACACAGAGAAAAGACCTTTGAATCATAGAATTGACAAGGACAACCACCAGTAGAATAATTTTATATCATGACCTAATGGAATGATTCAAAATTCCTTCAGAATGGGACACCTAAAATGCACATGCAAATGTGTTTTTATCCATGGTGGAAGTATGCAAATACTGACACTAACAACCCCAACAAAGAATTTGAAGTTTGTATATACGCTTGTTAAGAGGGAGTTGGGGCAGTTTTATCTCAAAAAGGAAAGTAGTCGGCTATGAATAAAAAATGTTAAAAGAGCATGAACAAAGATATTCAGCCTATGATCTGGAGTTAACAACAGTGGTACATACACTCCGGGTATGGAGACACTACCTGTGGGAAATAATTTTGTATTAGAAATTGATCATAGTAGCTTGACTAGTTACTTCAAGAAAGCTGATATAAACTCCCGACAAGAAATATGGAATGCTTTCCTAAGTGATTTTGATATAGAAATTCAGCACGTGAAGGGGAAAGAAAACCGTGTAGCAGACACCTTAAGTAGGAAACTACATTGTGTTTATGAGCTATGCTATAACCAAATTGAATGCAAATTTCTTGACCAAGTAAAAGAGGAAGCACCTAAGGATCCTGAATATCAATTTTTATGACAACAAATGGAAGAGGCCAGAAAACAAGGAAGCACTTCTGAGTATGGAGTTAGTAAGGAGCTAATGCTAACCTTCAGAGGAAAATTTTATATACCAAACTGTATGGACCTAAAGGGGCTAATCATGAATGATTATCATCGAAGTAATTATGCAGGACATCCAGGATACCAGAAGATGTTAACTACAATTAGAAAAATATATTTATGGCCTGGTATCCGAAGAAGCATTTCTGAATACTTAAACAAATGTTTGGAGTGTCAACAGGTCAAGGTGGAGCATCGACATTCGGTAGGATTGTTACAGCCCATACCAGTACCTAAATGGAAGTGGGTAGCCATATCCATAGACTTCATTATGGGTTTACCATGATAAAAGAGGCACAATGAATATATTATGGTGGTATTATGAATATATTTTATACTTATACAGTCTACTTACAAGACTGTACAGATAGCAGATATTTTTTATGAGGGAAATTTTCAGGTTGCACGACATTCCAAAGACTGTTATTTCGGACAGAGACATGAAGTTTACTTCAGGATTCTGGAAAACTTTGTTTACAGGTTTGGGGACCAAAATAAACTTCAGCACTGCTTATCATCCCCATACAGATGGTAAAACAGAACGGGTAAATAAATTTTTGGAAGACACGTTGTTCATATACATGATGCAATAGCCAACTAAATGGGAGGAGTATTTACACCTAGTTGAATTTGCTTACAACAATGGTTATTAGGAGTCCCTTAATATGAGTCCTTTCGAAGCTCTATATGGGAGGCAATGTCCTACTCCCATAAATTTAAGTAGCCCAGAAATTAGACTAATGCTTGGATCAAAGATGTTGGCCGAAATAGAATCGGAAGTAAAGAACATTAGGCAAAACCTGAAAGCTACACAAGATCGACAGAAGATATACACAGATAAGAAAAAGACTTATCGAGAGTTTAATGTGGGTGACCATGTGTATGTGAGGATCAAACCAAAGAAGAGCACTTTGAGATGGGCCTCTTGTGCCAAGTTATACCCTAGGTTCTGTGGACCCTTCCAGATATTGGAAAGGGTGGGACCTATGGCATATCGATTGGAATTACCTAGCCATATTCGGGTGCACAATGTGTTTCATGTGTCCCTGATAAAGCGATATGTACATGATTCGAAACATGTAATCCATTGGAAGAATATTCAGGTAGCATAGAATTAAAAAATCCTAACATGAAGCATGAATATTTTTATGTGAATTTGACAGAAAACTTTGCTGTTTGCAGGTAGATTCGGATGACGAGTTTCTGGTTGAGCCTCAACGTATACTCGACAAGAGAGAAATCATGCTCTGGAAGTAAGCCATAACCCAGGTTAAAGTGTAGTGGAAGCACTTCAGCCTGGAGGAGGCTACATGGGAAGATGATGGATTTGTACGTCAGACTTACCCAAAGCTATTTCTTGAGCTGGAGTGAACACCGACGATGGTGTTACCTCCACGGGGGGATTTATAATAGCTGAATTTGGCATTAACTAGTTGTTAACTAGTAATCTGAAATTTTAGTTATTATTTTAAAAGAGAAGACTAAAACAATTATCATTTCTGGAAAAGTTTATTTATTTTATTATTTGGAAATAAAATTGGTTATGGAAAGTAGTTCCATAAAAAATAAAAAAGTAAAAAGGATGATGGTAAAATTATTCCAAGAATTGAAGGTTGGTTGGACAATTTGAACAATTACCTGTTCCTCTGAGGATAAGAGGAATATCCCAGTGAGGAATAGGGATTCTGGTCATAGACTAAGGAAGAGAGTGATAAATTTCTTGAGCTGGTAGAGACTAGTGGAAATCACTCAGCATTCCTGATAATTTATGGTACTGACTAGACTTGGGGTCTTGAGGTTACAACAAAAGATATTGTCAACCTATACCTCTCAGTCGTGGAGCACGAGGGAAAGAGAAGGACGTAATTGCCTCTCTTGAAGGTTGGGTGGACATTAGAAGAGAACTGCATATTCAGATAAGTATCTGAGCATTCAGTAAACTTAAAAACATGAACTGATTTTATTATATAGGTAAATGGGAAATGTGCTTCATTAGAAGCAAGGACAGTAGATTGTTTTTATGAAAGCATATGTTGAAAGAGAATGAGTTCTAGGCACCTTTATAATTAATCAAGTTATTTACAGGTTTTGGGAATTATCTGTGAAATATTTTAATGTGTTTTCTGAGTTGGTTTTATGTGAAATAAAAGGAAATTGCTATTAAAGGAAACAATATTTAGCTATCCTTAGGGAAAAAAATAGTTTAATGTGTTATAAATTAAAGCAAACCTAATGGTATCTGTGATAAATGAAATATAGAAGTATTTTAATGTACGAATACAGTGACACAAATCATGTTATTGAAAATAGTGGAAAAATTCAGAAGTAACTATTTAGCGTGGAATAAAAATCTATCAAGACAGAAATCCAGAGATAGTAAGTAATCGAATTATATAGTTACTGAACAAAACTTATAACAGTGAAATTCATGACAGACAAATGCGCTTTATCCTAAAATGGGTTGGAGATCATTGTCGGCTTTGGTCTTGAGGTAGAACCTCGAGTCAAAAGCACATCGTGTCTCTGGCTATTGCCATACTCGGACGAGAACTGGAGTGGTCCGGACACTCAAACAAAAAGATAGATGTTTCATGCCAGTAAACTTACAATAAGTACATAAACAGTTAAGCTAAATTAAGAATAAGATTGCTAGAGGACTAAGTTGCATGCACATAAACATCTATAGATTAAATGAAAGTAAACCCATGATTATTTATAGAGAAGTACTGTGTAAAAGAAAAATGTAAGGGCCGGCCAGAGGCTCAGCTACCATTTTAACATTTGGAAGCGCAAAACTCATATAACGGGAAGACAATATTGAACCAATCTAAGCAACAAAACTTTCAATAGTAAATTTTACAAATAACTGTAACGAGAAGGAAATATTTCAACCAAGCAAGTAAATTTCTTAAAAGTGGTTCTCATTCATTAATTAAAGTAAGAAATCATGCAATGCATAGTCCAACCTGGGATGGGAAAGTGCCAAAACTAAAACCCTCTAAACATTATATAATACATATGATATTTTGGGGATTCTTTCGAAAACCAAAATGGTCTGGCTCGGAGGAAACCCTGATGAGTAAACTACAACAATGGAAATGAAACATATAAAACTGCAAAATTAACCAAATAAATCCCCAAGGATAAAATGCCTACGACACTCATGGTCTAGCCCAGAATCCCTATGAGCATTGTTTGGCCCTATGAGATTGAAAGTGTAGAAAACAAATAGTGATAGACTAAAACGCTCGGGAGAAGTAAGAAGTCTTTGCGAACAAGTGACTGTCATATGAATACATGAAGGCAGCACGCTAACTGTTAGCCAGAGGAACAACTTCACCACGAAGAAAGGTTAAGAGACTGATTTACTTCCAGGTAAGGGTATACATGCAACAACCACAACCCAAGGTAAATAAAGCTTGACACTGCGAAGTTAAAAGATTCATGGTTTGACCGAGAATGAAAATAAGAAAAAATCCAGCAAGATTGTTACCTGAACAGGAGTTGCAACACGCCGAACTGGAACTATGAGAAGTCGAAAAGAGGGAAATTTAAAAGTTAGAACCTGGTAATATAACCTATTAAACCCAGTATTGAAAATAAATTAACAAATAGTACTGAAGCTGGACTATAACACCTTACCTGTAGAGGCAAAAGGACAGAATGAAGCTGGGTTGGCCTAGTAACTTTCACATAGAGCAGCCATGGTCGGAAGCTTCTTCATTTGTGGCTCAAGGAATTCCTGTTCTCTACCATAGCCATGGGCTGATGCCTTAACCAGTATCATAATTAACTGGATGTAGAAGATAATTGGAAAACCATAGTTTAATACCAAAACCTGAACAAAATTGCAGAACACTCGCTCATCACTCAGGCAGAGGGGAAATGGGTTCAGACGGTTAGGGTTGCGGGGTAATACCTAGCAGTTCTCGGTGAAAACCTTTTCCATAGATCTCTGATGGGATCAGACGGTGATTAGAAGGGGAAGGTGGCCCATTGAAAAACCCAAACGATTATTTCAAAATCGCACAACTGGTGCAGTAAATGAAATTTCCAGATCATGTTGGAGATCGCTAGTACAAAACAGAAACCAAGAGATATATAATTTAATGCGTTGAGGTGTCAAGGTTAATGTTCCAGCTTAAAGTTAAATAGTTGAGTAGCATATAAACATTATGGTGTAAGTATATAAAACAATGAATCTTCCATTTCATCCAAAATATAATTATAAATGCGAAAATCCAAAACAATAATAAATACATAATTAGTATCATGTTATTAAAGTGGTAAAGTATCAGTTCCTTATGCTATGTTATTTTTACCATAAGGTAAGAATATATATATATATATATATATATATATATATATATATATATATATATATATATATATATATATATATATATATATATATATATATATATATATATATATATATATATATATATATATATATATCCTTATGGTGTGAGTGTTATAGGTTGCCCATCAAACATGTGATTTCAATAAATTCCTGCTGAATTTTAAAGAATTTTGATCAGAAAAATCCACCATCAAAATCTCCAAAAATAATACTAAAAACAACTCAGTTGACATTTCTCAAGTCTTATTTCTAAATGATAGTCTCTACAACCATCATACTCCTGAAATTACCCCTACTTACATCAATTCTTTGCACTAGAAAATGGTGTGTGTAAAACACATGGCATTTATCTGAAATTTTTCCTTGAAATTGTTGTTCACTTGACAGTAGGTGCATTAATGGCAGTACTGCAGCGAACTAAAAAAATCCCACTGCCAAATGATTTTTTCTCTGAGACAGATCATTCCACAGGAGTTTTTTTGTGAACAGATGGCGATATATCTATGATTCCAAGTACCGACATTTGTATTTTATTGGCTACTTGTGCGAGGAATGGAATTGTTGGGAAAATGAATTTATGACCATTTACAGGATATATATACAATACAATTATTTAAAATAGAATAACACATGTTTCAATATTAAAATTATTGTTACAATTTCAAAACAATTGAATTGATGGGAAAATTAGTCTAGGATTATTTATAGGTCATATCTACCATACATAATTATTTAAAATAGCATAACATATGTTTCAATATTAAAATTATTGTTACAATTTCAAAATAACATCTCTTGTGTGGGATAATTGATTTCAACTTATGATATTTAAAAAAAAATATTTATATCAACAAATAATTAAAATAACTTGAATTCACACTAGTATAATCACACAAGATTAAATTCTATTTTTATTTTTATCAGCACAAGTTTTATCTGAGCCCGAAATGAGGTGTTGATAAAATTTATTCATCATTATTCTGAGCTTTGAATTGAAGTGCTAATGCATTTTATTCATTATTATTGTACCTACATTTCTAGCTTGAATACTTTTTCAAACTCTATATTTATACCTATAAATTATGGGTAGTTTCTGATGGGATTCTGGTCTGGATTCTTAATAACAAACTAAGTTTATTGTCTTTGTAGCTCTGGTTGAGTCAAATTAACATAGGATCACTAAGCTTTGTTACAGATTTTTTTTTATTCAGAAAATGCTATTTGCAGATTGCTGCAAGGAGAATAAAAATACACACTCTCCAAATCGATTTTCTATTGCTACACTTCACACAGTTCATAATAACATTACAAGATAAATAAAATTTCCATCCATTGAATATTCTATTCGGAATTATACACTCGGCAAGAAAACACAATCCATCACACATATTGTCCATGTATAAAATTTGTTTTTTCAATTTAACATAAAAAAAAAATCAAAACTCAACATATTAGCAATCACACTCCATCCTATGCGTATTCAGATCCTCTGCATATTCAACAATCAATCTCCTTCTTTTATTGTTTTTAATGAAAAACTCAACACAATATGTAATTCCCTGTTTCTATCTACGCTACCTTCCTCTCTAAAAAAAAATGATCCTATCTCTTCTACACTTAATAATAAAAATTACAATAAAATGCAGGCTAAAATTTATTAGCATAATTACAATCTATAATTATTTTCTTTCTTCAAAAACTGTGATAACAAATTAGTTCATCACACATGAAAAATATGATTTGAAATCAACTTCAATGCCAGAATAACGAATTTGTTCAATTGACGGGATCTCCTTTGATTTGTCCATGTGTATTGAGCTCTTTGACTACCAGTTATACATTATCTAGAAGATATGGGTGTGGTTAGGATGACACATCAATATGTAAATCCTACATGCTCGTTCCTCATCATGACAGTTTGGCAAATAAGAATCAAGAAACTGGGAACTAGAAACTAATTACTGGAACAAGAACGCAAACCAAATTATTGGAACTAGAACTTAACTATTGGAACTGGAAATTACCTGTTGGAACCAGAACTTAACTCTCTCTTTGAAAAATACATTTGATCGTGAGTTCAATCTGGAACATGGTAATTTGACGCTCCTGCTTTAGACTCCTAGGGAAGAAAATAATGCTCCATCAAAACTTCAGGATTTATTTGATATTTATTTAACTCTGTTGTGGTCATCAAACTAGCATCTTTGATTGACTGTCCCTTCCACTTATTCAGATATTGATAATATGTATGTACTCTAGTCTTCTTTGTCACTTTCCTCTTCAATACTTCTTCCAGTTCTTTCCTTGTTGTCTTTGGCATTTGTTCCTCCCAATCTAAGTCTAAACTTCTTCTTATACAAATTCATCTTGTGATTCTACTTCTGATTCACTTTATGGGTACAAGTCTGCGACATTAACGATAAGAGATATCCCAATTCCTTCTGGTAGCTCAATCTCATACGGATTGGTAGAAAAATTCCTCAAAATTCTGCATGGTCCTATCTTTTTCATCTTTAATTTATTATACGTCCCTACGTGAATTCTTTCTCTCCTAAAATAAACCATAACTAATTCACCAACTTGGAACTCCATTTCTCTTCTCTTCACATCATCCCTTTGTTTATAATTACTGCTGCTCTCTTGTAACGTTTGCTTGACATCTTCCTTCAATTTTTGCATCTGTTCTGCAAATTATTCAACCTTTACACTCCTTGTCTCTTGCTTTCCCAAATCTCTAAGCTCATATACTCCTCTAGGATTCATTCCAAAAACAATATTAGATGGAATCATTTCTATACTCCTATTAGGAGTATCATTATAAGAAAATTCAGCTTGAGCAAGTGCTAAATCCCATTGTCTTGGGTTTTTATAAACCAAGCTTCTTAATATGTTTCCTAAGCTCCTATTCGCCACTTTGGTTTTCCCATCCCTCTGAGGATGATAGGCTGAGCTCAAACTATGGTTTGTACCTAGCTTCCTCCATAGAGTCCTCCAAAAGTGTCCCACGAACTTAGTATCTCTGTATGAAACAATACTCACAAGCATTCCATGTAATCTTACAATTTCTGAGACAAACAAATTAGCAATATGAGTTGCATCACTATTTTTTCTACAAGCAATGAGATGAGCCATTTTTAATAATATATCTACAAAAAAATAGATATATTCATGTCCTCTTCAAGTTTTTGGCAAACAAAAAATAAAATCTATGTTGACTCCATCCCAAGGTCTATTTGGTTTTGGAAATCACTGATATAAACTAGTGTTTTGGCTTCTTCCCTTGGCACGTTGACAAATCCTACATCTCTTAACAAACCTTTTAACATAAGTTTGTAATTATGGCCAATAATAGAAATAATTAACTTGGACGAATGTCTTGTCCTATCCAAAGTGTCTAGATAATCCTCCACTCTATTTCTCTTTAAATATATTTTCTCTCATGGAGCACTTAGGAATGCACAATTTGTTGTTTTTGAACAAAAAACCTCCTTGAATCATGTCTTCCAACCATTGGCTTCTATTATAAATCACGGGATTTTGAACAACTGTATATAGGTATTTAAAATTTGAATCTTCCTTGTACATGTCAATCATTTCTTCAAATCCCAAAATACCAATCTTCAACTCCTACAAAACCAAATTTACTTGACTCAAAGCATCAACAAATTTATTTGACTTACTACTTGTGTGCTTGATTACAAAAGTGAAATTTTGTAAAAATTCTACCCACGTCACGTGCTTTTGACTCAATTTTGGCTGATTATTTATGAATTGCGGAGCATGATTATCAGAATACAAAATAAATTCTTTGGGCAACAAGTAATGCATCCATTTCTTTGAAGCTTGCACAACAACATAGATTTTTTTTTCATAGGATGAGTACTTCTACTTGGCCTCATTCAAATTTTCATTGAAATAAGCTATAGGTCTCTGTTCTTGGCTTAGCACAACTCCGATTGCTATACCACTAGCATTTGTCTCAACTTCGAAAGTCTTATCGATGCTTGGTAAGGCTAAAACAAGTTTTTGAGCGATGTTCTTTTTCAACAGTTTGAAGTTTCGGTTTGCAGCCTCTGTCTACATAAATGGTTGTTTTCTCTCCCTTATTGTTTCAACTATTGGTGCACAGATCAGTGGTGAGCCTCGGTATTGCACCAAGAGTGCTGCAACTCCCAGGGGTTGCCCTACTTTACTTTATCAACTCAGGGTTCATACAAACTTCGAGATGATAGTGTTATATACACAACAGATTCATTCTGTTCATGTCATCCTCTTCTAATTTACGAAAGGGTGATATTTTTTTAAACTATGAGAACAACTAGAATGTAAATTTCTAGAAGGAAATGATAGAAAGGAAAATAAACTAAATTGCTGAAAGGAAATTACAACAATGAAACTAACTTAATTTGCAGAAAACAAATAGAAAAAAAGAAACTAATTCTAAACCACACTTAACTTGGCCAAATGGCTAAATGCAATCTACTTATCCTATTATTTATCTACCATGAAACTAAACTATAAATGACTTAATTCTAATTAAAAGGATTTGATTTGTAGCTTGGAGGGAAGAAATAGGCTAAAAGAGGCTAATGGGGGGTTAACACATGAAATAAGGTTTGGAAGCGGAAAGAGGGTGTTAAACCCTTATAAAAATTGATTGTAGCATGAGAAATGACTCTTGAGTGGAAAGAATTCAAAAGTGTGATGGCAGAGTGCGATGGAGGAAAAAAATTGTGATATGCAATGTCGCAATCGCAATATTGCAAGTTTAAATGGATAGTCGTAAAGATTAATAAGAACAAACTAAAACGTGTGAAGTGTGACAAGTGACATGGCAGAGTGCGATGGAGGAAAAAAGTTGCGATATGCAATGTCACAATTGAAATATGGCAAGTTTAAAGCGAAAGTGTTAAATATTAATAGGAGAGAACTAAAATGTCAGATGCAGTGAAAGTTGCGGGTTGCAATCTGCAATGTGGTAAGTTCTGCGAAGTGTGAAGTGTGACGAGTGGCATGGCAGAGTTATTGCATTGGTGGAATGAGAAGTAAGTGTTATGTGAAAAAGGTAAACGGTGCGATTTTCGATTTGCAATTTCGAAATATCGTAATCGGTAGTTAGAGCAGTAAGTGCGAACGAAACAAGCTAAATGATGTGGAGTGCGATTTGCGATGGGTGACGCGGTGGTGGGACCGGAGGTGGAGCGTGATCGAAATATCACAATCGGCAAGAATGAGCACTAAGTGTTAAGGGAAAATATAAATGATGCGAAGTGCGATTTTCGATGGGCGACGAGGCAGTGGGACTGATAGAGAAGCGCGATCACAATATTGCAATCAGTAAGAACAAGCGAGAAGTGCTAAGGGAAAAAGGGAAAAGTTGTGATTTGCGAAGTGCGACGTATGGTGGCGAGAGACTCGAGGAGAAAAGGTGGAGATCACATCTAATGTGTTTGAATGGTTTTTCTCGTGTTTTTCATAAAAAGGGTAAGGCAACCATGAACGAAGAAAAACAAAGAAATAAGGCTCGAAGGGCTCAAGTGCGATAGGGAAAAGGGTAAGTACAATGTTAAAATGAGAAGAAAAGGAGGGGAATGGAGATGTAATAGCAGTGCTCAAAGGTGTAACACACATGTGGATTCATGAACAGAAAAAGATAGAAATGCGTGATAAAATAGTGAAAGAGGGACTCAGGCTTGGTAATGCAATTTCTTCCTAAAACTCAAACAGAAAGCAATTTTGGCATGTGGATGGTTTACGCTTCTCGGAATCTATTGACAGAGATGAGAGGGGGAGGTTGGACCACAAATTTTGGATTTTTTTCTCTATTTTACTATGCATAAGAAATTAAAAACTACAACAATGCACTGTAAGCAAAACTAGAAAATATCAGAAGTAGATCTGACTTAAATGGTAGAAGCAAAACTAGCTAAATGACGGAAATGAAAATACAGTAACAACAAAGAAGATGAGGCACATGGATTAGGCCCTAACCCATGAGCTTAGCCCTCTAAAACTTAAATTATTCAAATGAAATAAGTATACTCATCTCATAATAGAATAATTGCATACATCTTTGAAAGTTTGATCCCTGAATAAAACAAAAAGCTCAATAGCTCCCAACAATAGTTCTGAATGGAACTGACTTACTAAATAGAATAGACTAACTCTTCCTAGCTCTAGCTCTACTCTATTTATTCTACAGGGCAGTTACCAACAGCTCCCTAGAAAATGGTGATTGAGTCCACTTGACTCTCAGTGAACAGGGATTGGATGCACTCCTCCTTGAGTTTCTTGGATGCCTCTAGAATTTGAATTGCTAGAGAGAATCCTTGGGGATCCTTTGGCTGCTTTTGGAATTTGAATTGCTGGAGATAATCTTTGGGATCCTTCGGACGCCTTTGAGGGTGAAAAATCCTCCTCTAATTCCTCTTTTCTATCTCCTACGAGTCTTTATGATAAAATCCTTATAAAAATGATTAATAATTCATGATTTTCTGCACTCAACCTTCTCTTAGGCACTTAGAGTATATTAGCCTTAATCACCACCTATACCGGTATCATAAAACTAAATAACAATAAAAAATGAAAGTAAAATAGATCTAAGAAGGCAAAAAGGTGACTATTAACCCCTCCAAATATGTCTAATGATGGAGCTCATCATATCACCCCTACTAAATGGTTGCTCATCCTCTGAGAAACTAATCCCGCTCCTGCATTTCCTTCAAAGAATTGATAGCCCCCTTAATTTCCTAAGGAATAAGTGTGGGAGTTTCCCCAAAGGGGTAAAAACCATTATTCTTTTCTGCATTCTCCCATTCTCTATCTTGTGCATATGTGTCCTCTTCATCAGTCAGCCCCAACAAAAAAGGTGGGCTGAGCTTTAGTCCCAACCATTGGATCCTTTTGGCTTGCATGGCCTTATTTTATAATGGTGCCCTTTCCAATGCACCCCTTAGTCTTTCTGGACTATGGTACTCCCTATTCTTGAGGCTATGAGGGAGGTTGTTCCATCTCCTTTGGCTGGCCATAATGCACTCTTCCTCTATCTGCCTAGAAAGATCCTCAAAGTGGCCTATCACCCAGTTTTGAATCTGAAGGTAGCTTTCCACCAATGCAGGGTCCCTTTCAATCTCTCGATGGTTAAGGATGACTCCTCTTGGGGTGAGAAATTATGGTTTGATATATAAGGGTTCTCTATTTCTTCTTCCCATGACCTTCCATATCTCTTTTTCTCTAGTGTCTTCATTCACCATCCAAGATGCTAGATCCATTAACTAAATATCCCACATTGTAGGACCGGGGTCCCAAATATCCGGATTTGGCAGCATGAAGTTATGCACATAAAAATTTTCCATCTTTTCTTGATTAGCCGTGTTAGCTTGCTTGTATAAATTCATGAATTGCCTACAATCTTGGAAAGGTAGTGATCCATGGGAGGCTATATTTTTTATTTGAAATAGAAGCCATTGTTCTTTGAGGTACACAGCATATGAGTCAGAGGGGAATCTGTGCTGAAGGGCTTATATGCATAAGTCTGCCATGGTGGCTACGTGATCCTCTTTTTGCTACAGTTTCTCCCTTAGTGCTATATTCTCTACATGTGCCTTTTGCAGTTGATCCTTTAGAATTATCTATTCGATTCTTTTCTCTCCCCTTGGTGATTATTCAATGATAATCAGGCTTATGGGAGAAGTTTCTGGCTCTCTTTGATTCTTGTCAGCTATGGAATACCTAGAGGTCTGCCTTTTTCTCTTTGCACTCAAAGGAGATATGGTTGCAACTATACTTTTGTATTGAGGGGATGTGGTGTTGTGTTGTGAGTCTGTTTCTTGCCCACTTTCTGCTATCCCTATGAATTCTATGGCCATCTCTTCTATTTTTCTTTCACCCTTTGTCTCTTCCTCTTATTCTTTAAGCATTGTGGGCTTCCGTTGCTCTCTCTCCCTTCAAAAAATTTTAATTGACTGGTTTGGATGAGACGAAATCTCCTTTTATTAGATAGTGCAACTAATTGTGGAGTGCTTATGAAACTCGCCTCAGCTATAGCTCCGTTGTAGACAGTTGTTTCTTCCTCTCTGTTAATTCATGAAGGAATGCATGTTTCCTCCCCTCGTTCTCCTGCATTCCACTTGATTTAAATTATTTTATTTTGCATGCCCAGGTGGTGTGTACTTCCAATTTTTTTAGTCATACCTCACAGTGGTGGCCAACTTAACTGGCCACCTTTCTTCCCCTTAAAATCTAAATCTACAAATTAATTATTTCTGGCCATTATGCATGCGTAGCAAGGGCTGAGAAGCTATACCTGATTTTACCTATTGTGGTCAAGGCATTTCTAGGAGCTAAAGGTTGGAGACAAGCCTTTTAGATGATGCGTTCTTTACCATATTCCTGTACTCTGAATGAGCAGCTCGCTGAATGAGCATCTTCCTAAGTGAGATGCTAATATTTACTTTTTGTTTCTCTCTATTGGGGATGTTGCATGGGGTGCTTGAGATGTCATGGGTGGAATTTTCATTCTCGTAGAGTCTGTTATGCATCTTTCCTTGTTTTTCTTCTTAGAAGTTCATGAAAAATTTTGTATTTGAAGGAACTTCCTAATGTTCGTAGCAGTCTGTATGTTGCATCTCTTGCTACCTTGTGCTCAGAAATGGAGGAATGTGGTGCATGGAGGTGATGGATGAAGTTATAAAGATGAATGGAGTGAATTATGGGATGGATGGTAAAATAGAAGAAGGGAAAAGAAGATGAATGCTTCCCTGTGTTTCTAGAAACCATTAACAACCTGCAAAACAAAAAACAGAGAAAACATATAGATGTAGATGTATTTTTTTGTATTTGTTCTTTTTTTTTTTTTTTGAAAGAAAGTGGGCTGCCTTCATGAAGGTTTTCAACCCACAAACTTTCCATGTGCACCTCAAAGAGGTTTTCACCCATGGATCTTTATTCTCTTTTTCTCTCTTTTTTTTTTTTAGCAAGTGAGCTACCTCCATCGAGGTTTTCAACCCACAAGCTTATTTTTTTATTTTTTATTTCAGGAGGTGTGGGAAAATATGGAGTTTCCCTCTCTGCTAATTGAATTTATGAACTATGCCTTTGATAAATGCTTCTTGTAAATCTTAAGTGTGTTCCCATTGAAAATCAAGGGGATTCCTTCCTCATCTATGGTTTTGATTTGAATTGCGCCATTATCAAAACATTTTTCCACTGTGTACGGTCCTAACCATCTTGTCATCAGCTTGCCTTTAAAATATTCAAACCTTGAATCATACAAAAACACCCAATATCCTTCTTGGATGGTCTTTTCTTTGATGTTATTTTCATGCCATACCTTCCTTTGCAGCTGAAATACCTCCGTGTGAAGAAGTGTTTGCATTCTGAACACATCCAATCCATTTAGTGCAACACCCTCTATTTTTGGGAATTTGATAGATCTAGATTTAATTTAGCTTCCATTCTTAATGTATTGAATTCAAACTCAACTTAAAGTAGAGCTTTCTTACCATAGACTAGTTCATAAGGAGTGAATCCTGTTGTTGTCTTCCAAGTAGTGTTGTAGGCCGAAGTAGCTTCTACCAATCTGTCTGCCCAATATTTTTTGCTGCTTCTCACAACCTTGGTGAGGATTCTTTCTAAAGCTCTGTTAGTTACTTCTACTTGGCCATTCGTCCGAGGGTGATAGGAAGTAGAAGTTCTATGATTAATCTTATGCTTCCTCAAAATATTCTCAATGAGGTGAGAGGTGAATTGTGCTCCTTGACCAGTGATTATTTCTCTGGGGTATCCAAACTTGTAAAACACATTATCCCTAAAAAATTATGTTACTTTATCCTCATTTTCTACCTTTACTGCTTTCTCTTAAGCCCACTTTGTCAGGTAATCAATGCAGAATATGATATACTTATTTTATCTGTCTGGTGGATCAATAGGTCAAAAAAATCCATGCCCCACTTATGAAATGGCTCAAGAGCCACCTAAGGGTGTAAAGGAATTTCATCCCTTTGTTTGGGTTTCCCCATCCTTTGGCACTGGTCACACCTGTTGGTGTATCTTTTGGAATCTTGATGAAGGGTAGGCCAATAATATCCTTCCTGCAAAACTTTGTAAGAAGTTCTCTTTACAGAAAAGTGGCCTCCACATGGGTTGTCATGCAATGCAGAGAGGTTATTGAGAACTTATTCCTCCCTCACAAATCTCCCTAGGATTTCATCAAGGCCTAGCTTGAAAAGGTATCCCCGAATCTATGTGAAAGGGATGCTTTTTCTGATGATTCTGCGCCTCTCCCTGAATGAAATATAAGGGGGGCGTTTTCCAGCAACCAAGTAGTTGGCTATATCAAAAAACCATGGTGAGAGTGCTGATATGGAAAAGATATGTTCATCAGGTGGTTGGTAATCCACCATTCCTTCTTCACCTGCAGGGAGAGCTAACTTGGACAAAAAATCTGCAACAACATTCTCCTTTCCAGGTTTATCAAAAATAGTTAAATCAAATTATTGTAAAAGTCACAACCATCTAATTATCCTAGAATTTACATCTAGTTTTTTCATTAAATACTTGATGCCTGCATGTTCAGTGTGGACAAATATCTGATATACAATTACATAATGCCCGAATTTGTTCGATGCATGGACAATGTCTAACATCTCCTTCTTAGTAACAATATAATTCAGACCATCCTTTGACAAATTTTTGCTGATGAAATAAATGGCACAAGGGATTTTGTCCTCTAATTTTCCTAATGCTGCCCCTACATCTTTGTCAGATGCATCAGTGTGGATGTGGAAAGGCAGAGTCCAATTTGGACCTTGGAGGATGGGGGCAGTAGTCAATTGTTTCTTAATGAGCTCGAAAGTCTCTTGAGAAGGACCATACCAAATATACTCATAATCTTTGGCCAATAACCCAAATAATGGCAAATCCATATTGCTGAAATCTTTGATGAACCTTCTATAGTAACCAACTAAGCCTAAGAAACTCCTGACATGTTTATGTTTTGAGGAGCAGGTACCATTTTGATGATAGTGATTTTGTTTGGGTCTACCTATATTACTGCTTGGGATATGGAATGTACTAATACAACCCCTGCTTTCTTTAATAATTCACACTTTTCTGGGCTCAAGGAGAGATGCATATCAATGCACATCCTTAGTACTTTACCAAAATTGGAGAGAAATTCCTAGAAGTCACTCCCATATGGTGTGAAATCATCCATATAAATTTCGAAAAAGTCATGGAATAACTGATAAATATGCTCAGGACAACTCTTTGGAAGGTAGCTGGGGCATTGCACAATCCAAAGGGTAGGACTCTATAAGCAAAGATACCCAAAGGGTAGGTGAAAGTAGTCTTATCCTGGTCTTCAGTGCTGATTTGAATCTAATTATACCCACTGAACCCATCTAAGAAGGAAAATAACTTCTTCCTCACAAGGTCATCCAGGACTTAGTCTATAAAGGGCAAAGGTAAATGGTCTTTCTTGGTGGATTTGTTAAGTTCTTTATAGTCAACAAAAATTATTCACTTCCCATTCTTCTTTGGGATTAGGACAAGAGGGGATTCCCATTCAGTGTCGAATATAGGGTATATGAGCCCTGCACCCAATAGTTTCTGCAACTCTTATTTTTCTATGTCCTTTAGAGCTGGGTTGATCCTTCTTTGGGCTTGTCTCACAGGCTTGAATCCTTATTTGATCTAAATGTGATGTATGCATACTGAAGGATGCACCCCTTTCATGTCCTTGTAATCCCAAGCAAATGCTTCAAGATTTTCTTTCAAAAGCTAGCATAATTACTTCTCTTCATCATTTGAGAGGTTTCGGTTTATTTTCAGAGATATGGATGGGCCAAACTCAATAGCCTTGGTGGTTTCAGAGGTTGTCTCAACTGATTTCACTTCCATCCAAGGTTGGATTTCAGACTCTTTGACTAAGGTTTTGAGAGGAGTGTTAGTGGAGGATTGGTTTTGAATGGCATGGCCGATGAGTTCATCTTCATCAAGTTTCCCCCCTCTAAGAAGAGCATCTATGGTACACATAGGGGAAGCGTTATATAACTCATCTTGTTCATCCTACAACCATATAGGGAGATCATGATCAATGAAAGGCTGGGTTGGAGGACATAACACTAGTTGTTTAGACAAAGGCCCATTTTTTATAGTAATGTTTCCGACCTGACAACTAATATAAGAATCTGTAGTGGATAACCAAGGTCTTCCTAAGATGAGAGGATAACCATTAAACTTTGTTTTTCTATTGTAGGACTAGGAAATCTGTAGGATAATCCCAAGAGTCAATGGTAGCCGTAACATCCTCAACAATTCCTTCCAAAGTTATTGTGGACTGATCTGCAAGTTTCAGAACTGTTGTGGTTTTCCTCAAAGTCCCTTGGAGATTAAGTTTTAGCATATTTTCCCTGGTCATGATATTCATGGAAGCCCTTAGATTGATCAGAGAGTTGGGGACTATCACACCATCTATATGCAAATAAAAAACTAGACTACCAAGGTCCAGGTAGTTTAGAAATATCACCTTCCCTAGCATCAGGTCAGAAAATTGTCCTACCACATTGATGGTGGGGGTATCTCTCTTCCTTCTCCCAGGCTTATTGAAGCACTTTTCTTTGATGAGCTTATTGTATATCGGAACATCCTTAATGGACTGGAGAAGTGGTATCTTTACACACAAATTTTCCAATTCTCCCAGTAGGTCAATCTCCTCTGGGGTGTGATGACTAGGGTGGATCAAGTGCTCAAGAAAATGAGGTTATTGGATCTAAGTGTTATCATCTTCCTTTTCCTCAAACTCTACTGGTGGATATGGGGGATGGTTGTCTAGGAGTACTATTCCTGACCTGAGATTAACCTCCTATACCTACACAACATAAGCTACATGGCATGTTTCTCCACTGGAAGCGTATTGTGCCTATCTATTTTTTGGGTTTGGATTGGGCTGTGCAGGTGTAAGTAGCCTAGGTGGATTAGCATGAATAAGCTGAGGTTGAGGTTGGGGTGGAGGAATTAGAGCAGGTAGTTGATTTTTTTGAGGCCTCTACCCTTGAGATGGATTGTTCCACCGAGGTTGTTGTGGAAAATACTATTGAAATGGTTGTTTTACTGGCTGAGGATGGTATGAAGGATTGGAAGGCCAAGTAGGAGGTGTAGACCAGGTTGGAGGAGTGGGGGTGTACCAAGGTTGCATGGGTGCACTCTGATTTTTGTAATAGTAATATTAAGGTGCACATTGCATACCTTTTTGATATGGTTGAGGGTCTTAAGGCCTTCTCTTGTTGATGAAACATAGTTGCGCTGGCATTGTTTCCCCACCTTGATATACAAATTTAAGTCTAGGTAAGGAGGGACACTTATCTGTAGCATGATACTCTTCATAGAATAAGAAAACCTCTATGACATTCAATGGAAATTCATTTCTTGTGTGCTTCTTGGTACATCTAGGAAAAAATATGGCCATCTCCCTCTCTGCTTCCTCTTGCTTCCTTTTGACCTGCATTGTGTCCATTTTCAAAGTAAAGGTGTGTAGCATGTCACTCTTGAAGTCCTCTAGCATGTTTCAAATCTCACGTTTTATGAAGGTGGAAGAGGAAGGGGTATCAGATTCACTTTGGCTTGCTCTGCCCTTCTTCCTAAATTCCCTAGAATGGTTCCGGAAGACAGTTTTGATTGTTTCATAGGGTTGTTTTAGATATCTCCTCCTTATACCATATTCAAGGTTTCTATCATCTCTTCACTCATCCCTCAAAGAAGTACAAGTTTAAGTGAGTCAGGATCAAGAGTACAGTTGGCTCTATTATAGTTCAATTGAAACCTCTCTTCATAATCTTCTAGGGATTCATCAAGCCCTAGAGTCATCCTAAATATCTCATCCTTAGTTTCCTTGGACCTACAATAGTATTCATACTTGCTGCTGAAGGTCTCTTCCATCTGTTCCTTGGTAGTGATGCTACCCCAAGGCAGACCCATGAACCAGTGCAAGGTTTCATCCTTAAGGGTGGATGGGAATAGCTTCAACTTCTGATCATCAGAGGTGTAGTCATAATTCTTAAAAACAAAAACAAATTCAAACATGAATGTGTCATGGTCCTCAGAGGTAAGTCCATGGAAGTGTGGAAGAGCTGAGGGGCTAATGTTTTTAATCTTAGTTTCCCCATCTGCCTCTCTTATGGGAAAGGCTCTCTAGATCCAAACCATGGTTAAGATAGGTGGAGTAGGTCCCTCAGTTGAAAGAAGGTCTTCTTCTTCTTCCCCAATAGGATCCTCAAAATATTCAAAAGGCTCTCCTATAGGGGGTTCAATCTCACTGCCACTGAAGAAGAGTGAAGGGTGGCTAGGAGGTGATGTGGGGGTTTTAGGTAAGATTTGTCTTTGAGTATTCCTAGTCCTATGAGGCATGGAAATCATATATTTTTGTATTTTTTCAATACTTCTGAAATGACATGAAAAGAAAGGAAAGTAGAAAGGAATACTAAAACAAAATAAAAAAATCTACTCGACACCTCCCCGACAATGACGCCAAAAAGTGGTGAACCCCGATATTGCACCAAGAGTGTTGCAACTCTCAGGGCCTGCTCTACTTTACATTATCAACTTGGGGTTTTTTTGTGGTAAAACACAACGCCCCCCCATTTTTGACTTGTTCTTTTCAAATAATGGGGACCCTTTCTATAATTTTTTTTTGGCTAAGTGCCTTTTAATATTTTTATTAAGTTAATTATCCTACGATTTTGTTATTTTTTTCATTTTCTTTAGATTTTTTTTTTGATTGCTTGGTTGAAATTGATTTTTTTATAAGCTTCCCGTTGATACTTGTTTCGTCTCATTTGGTCAACTAGTTTGTAAATGGCACTCCTTTGAAGTCTAATCAATTATGTCGCCTGGGTTAAAAAATGCATATTTCAATAATGCATTTAGTTTAAATACTAACCCCTAGTTAGTTATTACTAACAATTTTCATTTTTACTTATATAACCAAATCATAGAGCATCGGGATTTCAGTCATTTATTCCAATTTTCCAATTTTCAAATAAATTACTAATCTCGAAAATCCAAAATATCAGTGGCTTAGTTGAATTTTAATTTTTTCATTAAAGTGGCTTTAGTTTAATTTTTGTTTTTTTCATTAAAGTGGTTGTATTTTATTTAAGCAAATCACACTTTAGGTAATTTCATAATTTATAAAATGAAAAACAAAAAATAAAATTACATTGCATCGGGGATTTCCAAAGGATGCATTCCTTAGAAACCCCAATGGCTTTCATTTGCCGATACTACGATTGCAAATAATTCAAAGGCATATGATACATTTTATTACATCACATTAGAGGTTTTAACTAACACATTTTTAAAAACCCCAATGACCTTCACCTCCGATGAGCCGATTGCGATGAAGTCAAAAGCTCATAAGTTATTTGTTTTCTTAAACTCATTCGTATGAGTGTAATGGGAATATTGAAATGCTAGCATAGTGTTAAGGTAGTGTTAGTGTTAGTTTAATATAGTGTAGTGTTAGTTTAATATTAATATAGTGTTAAGTTAGTAGCATTAGAGTTTGGTTTAGTATAGTTTAATATTAGTTGATTAATGTTAGTTTAATTTTAGCATAATTTTAATTTAGTATTAATTAATGTTAGTTTAGTTTTAATTTAATAATAGATTTAATATTTATAATTAATTTTAAATTTATTAAATTAATTAATATGTAGATTATAATTAATTTAATTTAATTATAATTATTTATTAATTAGACTAAATAGTTTATAAATAATTAGTTATATATTAGTTAGTTATATTAATATCAATTAATAAATAGTTTATTAAATAATTAGTTTAGTTTATAATTAATAATGTAATTATAATTAATAATAGATAATTAAAACTTAATTTAGAATTAGATTATAACTAATTTATTTTATTTTATTTTTTGTGAATGAGACTATTCTACTAATGTACAAAAAAGAGTTACAAGGAGGCCAAGGCCTCAGCTAATCTTGCCAGTAGAATTTGCATTCTAGCACAACATACTAGACATAGAAAGTTTGCCAGACATGCCACTTCAACAGAAACCATCTTGCTGACAATAAAAAACATGCCGCCCACACAAGGGAAACCGGCCTTGGAACATTGATAGTTTATCAAAAACCAGAAGCAAAGAGCAGATAAGCGCGAAGAGCTGAAGTGTGTTCCCAACCAAAACAAAAAAACATGTCGCCCACGCAGGGGAAACCGTCCTAGAAGCATAGACTAATAATAGAAAAACTGAAGCAGAGAGCAAGTAAAAATAACAAACTTGGGCGTGTACCCATCCAAAAGCCTGTGCAGAAGGAGACTGACCAGATTAAGAATCATGAGAGGGAGAGGGAGGTTCCTCAACCACATGACAACCATAGGCGTACGGGTCATTGTTCTCCTCTTGCTTGTCATCTTTAGCGCTTTCGCAGCCTCGCTTGGTGTCGCCTGGGCTGATTTAAAGTCCAGTATCCTGCATAGCACTGTAACAGGGAGCTTTTCCTTTCAGGCTTCCACTGGTAGGAGAACAAGGTTGTTCAGCGACCCTATGCTCCTCGCTAGCACTAGGAAGCACCACATCTGAATCATGGGGCTCCTCCTTAAATTCAATTGTGATGGTGGCAGTAATTGTAGGCCTGTTGAGAGAGTAGGGAAAGCAAAGCTGGGTGGAGTGCAGGTGTCTAGAGACATAACTAGGAGAGATAGGGAGAAGGGGCGAGCCCAAACTAGAATGAGAAAGCCCACACCGACGACCATGGCCATGACCGCTCCTAGTATTAGGATAGCGACAAGGGGAGTTATTCAAAGAGGGAGACGAAGAGCCAGAAGTGGTAGTGGAGGGCTGGCAGGGAGGACGACCGCAACTGGTACCTCGACGACAACGCATACGCTGTCGCAGTCGAGGCATTGTGCTCAGAGATGGGTGAGGAGGGTGGCTAGTAGAGTGTAAGGGAACGGAGGTTAGGGGAGGGAAATTTAGCTGAGCAAGGGAATATTAAAAGGGTGGAAAGAGCCCCAGAAGGCAAAGTGAGCTCTACGAGACATGAAAACTAGGGGCAAGATTGATACAGTAGGCTATGGAGCAATGACGCCCATTGTAGGTTCTGGGGCTATGCTCTGTTGCAATAGGGGAGCATAAGGAACGAAGAGGCAGCATAATAGGGATGAAGCTTCCAGAGGAAGCCATTCTCAAGTTGAGCAGGCATGGATATGGGCATCTGTACTGTGTTAATGCGGCAGAGCAAGTGACAACAGAGTAGTAAATGAAGACAAGGACGTGGGTTAGGGTGGCGGAGTAATGAGCCCATGCGCCGACCCACATCCTCTGCCACGTCGAAAGACAACTAAGCACCCGCATCTGGAGAGATTATAACTAAATTAAATGAATAATATAATTGCAATATATTAGAATTAATTAATTAAATATCATAATCTAATTTAGGATTAGAATTTAGTTTAAAATTTTGATTTTTTTAGCCCAAGTAACAAAAATTCCAGATTTTTGGCAATTTTAATATATCAACTTTAGAGGCTCATAAATGGAGTTTTACTTGACCAAATGAGGCCCAGGACAGCTCATTGAAAAGATAAAATGATGGAGATTATTCTTGAAGAGGTTTTATTTCTAGATTTGATCATTTATTGGGTCTAAAATTCAACTAAAGATCAAGCTACGAATTTTTAAACAAGATTAATTTTCTGAGTTTTATTTTTTGCATTTTAATTTGCCACAACTTCTTATGAGTGCAAATTCATTCGTCTATGTTCTCATTGGCCAATTAAATCAGCACAGACATCAAAAGAAATCTTATGTTTCTTTTTTCATTTAATTAAGTTTTAATTGGATTTATTTTAATTTCTAGATTTGACATTTTGATTTTATTTTTGCATTTTAATTTTGTTTTTGATTTGTTTTTGCAGGAAAACAGTTGAAGAGATGAGACGAAAAAGCTCTCAATCAATGAGAAGACTCCAACAATTAAATATTGGAATTTTTGAGCAATTAAAATTGGATTGAGCAGATTTTTCTTCAACAAACTCTCTTCTCAAAATTATTTTCGAAATATTATAAATGGAAGATTCTAGATTGTGAAAGGGGTTTCTTTCCTCTGCAATTCTGGACTTCTAAAAGAATTTCTGTTATAGGAATTTAGAGTTGTAGGAGGGAGGAGAGGAAATCTCAGATCTGAACATTATTGAGGGTTTTTTCTTTATATCTTGAATTATGTATGATGGGCAGAATTTGCATTTCTACATCTTTAGTTTTGAAAGCAGAAATTCAAGTAATGTAAAGTACTGTTAGAGACCAGGATCAGAGAAGCGGATTCAATTAACTGATATTTTTGGAATTTCTATATCAAATACTGGTTTCAGTTTTATGATAATAAAATTGTTGTTTCATTTTATTCATGTTTATACATTTCTGTTGATATGGATAATTTGTTTCAATATTGTTATGTATCTCTGCTCTTATGAATTAAACTCTGATTTTTGAGTAATTATTTACTCAGAAATCTGTCTTATATAACTGATTTATTAAATAGTAATGTGTTGCAAATTTCTTCCACATATTATTGTTTGATTATTGGCTTGACTGATTTGACAATCGATATCATTTTTGTGAATTTCTTCCAGAGTGTTGTTGATTTATTATTTCAGTTAAATGGTCTCAATAGAATGTGTTTTGGTATTCATAAATGTGAGCTAATTGAATTTCTTTGTTAGCTTGACATTAATTAAAAGCCAAACATATTTAAAGTCTCATCATTTAATTATCTTGCTCTTAGTTTGGTTATATTTATATCTACCTAATTGAGATAGGATTTAAATTAGTTTCTTTTGTTTGCATTATAGAATAAGTTTACATTTAGATTAAGTTTTACATTCTTTTAAGTCCTCTTCTCGAAGAGGAAAAATATTAGTTGTGGTTTGGCTGAACCCAAATCATCTTAAGGGCCATTCTCTTGCGCGATCAACAAGAAGAAGCGATCTGATATCCATGTCTATTGGTAGTTAAACATACATTGTAAACCAATAGCGATAGGGAAAAGGTAACTAGACCTAGTTACACGAGCCAGAGCCACTGTCATAAATGGAAAAGGAGTTGTATTAAGGTTCGAACTGGGTGGTTATCCCCCAATGTTGTCACAATGATTTTCGAGGCTTCAAGATTTTTGGCACTAGAAGGAGGGCCTAAAACTTGTTGTCTATGAGAGTCTTTCTAATTTTAACTTTTTATTTAAATCACGATGGCTCCTCTTAAACTTCGAATTTGTACTTGTATACATGGACGTGCATCTTCCAATACTCCACCTGACGTGGTAAGACTCTTATCTCAGGTAAATTTTAATGGTAAGAAAAATTCTTTTTCTTTTAATCATGTCTTTCAATTTATTCAAAATGTTTCAAATTATGATTTTCAAGGAATTGATGAAGGTATTTTATGCAGAATTTTTACTCTGACATTTGCGGCAAAAGCCAGAAGCTCGTGCAAATCACTTCCAGTTACTTCAATCCACAGTTTGTATCAATTTCTTATAATTTTAATTTATAAATTTGATGGATACGATTATGAACATGTATGTGATGAAATTGAATATTTACAGATATTTGAAAATGAGTCTGTTAGAGATTTTAATATTCGATTTCATTTGAATTGTTTAAGATTTAAAGTTGGAGATAAACCTACGGAAGGAGAATCAATAGATTGGTTTGAATATATTTTCTCTCTTCCTCCCATTCCCAATCCATATGAAATTAGTTCAAGCTTTGTTATATCCCCTTCCAACATAAATGATAATTCCAATATGGATGTGCAAATAAATCATAATGAAGTGGTCTCACAAAGCTTGGAAAATATTTCTATCCAAATACAAGAAGACAATAGCAGCAATTTTGGAGAAAGAGCTGGCTTGAAATCTAAAAATTACTCTGTATTAAATTCAGAAAATCAGATCGCAAATCAACACGTGTAAGCAGCAATCAAAGTGAATAATAAAATGCAAACTACTGTACAAATTTCTGAATTTTTCCATGATGAACAAATTCCGAAAACAGGGAAGCAAAGCAGCCTTCTTCAAGAAAGCATGAGTATACAAAGGAATGATCTAGAATCTGAAATTTATAGTAAACAGAATGCACAATATTTCTCTAACAGAGAAAAATTTGAATTCATTATTTCTGATTCTCATTTTTCACTTTATCCTGATATTTTTAATGATGGTAATTTTTCCCCTCTTAGTATTAATAAAGAGGATTATCTAAATGAATTACCAATAAGTTTTTATCAAGATAGAGAAAGAATTATTGATCATTTTTTTGCCATTAATGAACATGAATTTTTTATTCCTCCTTGTTTTGATATATTGGACGAAATCAAATGAAATTCTAGAGAATATTGTGAAATCATTTATGATAATTATTTTGACATCAAGGACGCTGATTTTTGTTCTTCTCAATAGAATCCTCATGATAAAATTCAGATAACATCTGTCAATGAGGAACATTTAAATTTTGAAATTATTCCAGCCAATCCTCATTCTAGAGCAGCAAATTATCTTCATGATTTCACCATTAAGGAAAATATTCCAATTTATGATTCATATCATGATCAAAATCCCATTCCTGCTCATAATCATAGTTCTCTTTCTAATTCACAAGTTGGAATTGGCAATTATTCAAATTCCATTATTCTGGCCAATCCTTATGAAAAAGAAATTATTTCAAAAAAATCCCAATTGTGCTGTAACATTAATTATACCAATAGTGATTTCACTTTATTTTTCCTTTCACACTTATTTTGTTCAAATTTAGATTTATTTTCGTATTTTATTTTTCAAATTTTTGGCACTCTACGCTGGCATATTGAGCATTTCAATATTGAACACTCAATTGATGCATTGCCTCAATGGATAAATGAAGATTCAAATTATAACAGTGAACGTCAAGAATTATTAAACTTCCAATTTCAGTTGATGTTGATTCCTTATCAATCATTTCTTTGTTCTCAAAAGCAGTACCAACAAGAGAGTGTATTTTCACAATATGATCAGCAATCTAATTCAATTATTAATCTTCTGTTGGATTTATCAGACTCCTATCCATTTTTCATTGATCAGTTTGAAAGACATTTGGAAAGATTTCCTTCACGGAAGATTGTTAATAATTTAGCATTTAATCATAACACTAACAAAATCACACAGGCCATTGTTGCTGAAAGATCATTTCTACAACCTGGCCTGCCATATTCTCTTTTAAACCTTTCCCACTCAATAATGGAAATCCATCCATATTTCTATGATCCAATTGAAATTCAGTTGGAAAGGGAATTTCAAGAGAAAGTAATGGCGAATAATCTACTAATATTAAAGATACATTCTCCTTATAGATTTATTTTTTGTAGTTTAATTATATTTACATTTTTACTAATGTTTGACATGTACATACATGCAGGAATTAAAATGAGAGAGTGGTTACATTGGAAATATGATTATACCTAGTCATTTTCATGTATATGGTTAGAATAGAAGTAGAATTAATTTAGTTTGTTTGTTTTGTGTAGTTAATTTATTCTTAATAGTTCTGAAGATATAAAATAAAGCGAGCAATCAACCCTTCTCATATCATATACATGTTCAGGGAAATATTTTCCTGTTATCAGGAAATTTCTAATTCATGCTTCCCATTTTTAAATCAAAATTTATTGCAGCAATATCTCTACTCTGCCTATTTTGAATAATGTCTTGACTAAATTCAATTGAGGTTTCATTTGGCACCAATCACCTCAAAGCCACTTTTCTCTATTTCAAAATGTCCTCATATGATTTTCTTCTGAAATTTATTTTTTAAAGGTTTTGAGGATATAAACCTTCATGATCTCACTATCCCATGAGATTTATGATTGTCTATTATAAGCTTAATTCCAGTTTAATCATTATTGGTCAGTCTAACCTTTTGTTGTAACCACATGAAGTTCATATTATCTTCTTCAAAATTTGTTAAACATACTTTAAGGGTGTCCATTTTGCTGTGTGCACACATTCAAATCTGTGTTGATATTTTTCCACAATTAGTGGCTTTATCCTATTCTGATCTTTAGTTTATTATCTAATGCTGCAATGTGCATTATAATTTTTTACTAAAGGCGTTATTAAATAGTCACAATAACAATACATATTCTTCTCAATGAGTAGAGGTAATAAATTGCTGTTGCAATTCAAAGGGAAGCCTATTTTCATATTTATTTTTGGTGAATTTTAGGAGTTCTAGATTTCCTGAACATGAATAAACATATTTTATTTAGGCTGATTGCACACTCTGATTTAGAATAAATAATGAGATGAGTTTGAAAAAAGTCAGAATTTTGATAAATAGAAGGAAGAATTGGAAGATTCATAAGGTAAAATCCACAAACAATTTTCTTTCAGGTACGTATTTACAAGTTCATTTTCATCTATTAATAGTGTCTATTTTCCTTAGTTTATTTTTATTCTTGTTCTCTTTTATTTGCAGGTTTTCATTTTTTTTCAAAATTTGAAGTAAGCAAAAAACCCATTTCAAATTTGCAACATGTTCAGGGAAATTTTATTTTGTGATTCATTAGAATTTGAGCATTCTTTAACTTTACTTTCATTCATTAGAAAACCCAATTGAAATTTAAAATAGTATTGAAAGGTTCATGTCTAAAACTTTTCAACTTGATTTTCATATTTCTAATGCAAGACCTTCGATGTGTTACCTCATTCAGTTTTTCATAAAATACCATATCGCATTTCACATCTCAGAGGTTTTCAATTGAATATACTTCCATTATCTTGAATCACCGATCTCTGATAATCAACTTTCCCAATATTGTGATATACACATAATTCGGGACTTGATATTAAATTTAAATCAAGTTCATAAGAAATATCGCGTCCGTTCAATTGCAATAGTGGTAAGGTCATAATTTTAAAAGCACCGATGTCTCAGACTTGATGCGATATTAAACTTTTATAATATATTTATCGAGCTCATTCTCTATCGCATATCGGCGTATCATATTGTTACATCATGCACTTAATTTTGTCGATCGTCAATCACATATCATATTGTAATAAATTGAAAAGTTTTTTTTTCATCACAAAAGTTTCGATGAGATGAATCAGATCACAAACACACATATCGCATTAGGCATAAGGTTATCTTTTCCATATGAAAAGCTCTGATGCGATAAAATCTTGATTGCAATCACAAATCAGGAAATCACATTCTAATATATTCGTTTGAAAGACCTCTAATGAGATAAGTCTAATCACAAATCACAAATCAGGAGAAAAATTGAATACATCTTTGTGCGCTCATTTTAAAAGTTGTGATGCGATAACTCATCATCGATTTCTAATTGCTATCACTTTTCATTAATTGACGATTGCTCATTTTTTATCACTCTTCTCTCATCACCGATTATTATATCGATCTCATCACTTCTATCGCAAGAATCATATTAGTATTTCCAACATGACTATTTTCCAATATTCCGATATGCTAATATTGATATCACTCATCGCATTTTTGATGTTCATGACGAAAGCCACGTCATCCATCGTATTGTCGATATTGCAATCACTTCATCGCATTTTGATCCATGGACATACCATTATTTCAAATTTGCGATGCACAATGTGTAATGTACAAAATAAAAATCGCGAGATGTGGTGTGCGATGTGCAATTTGCGACATGATTGTCCTCGATCCCAAATATAACATTTTTTCAATAGTATGATCACTCCATTTCATCGCATATATTCTTTTTGCATGATCTCATATCGGCAATTTGATATTGCAACCCCCAATGCGATAAACTCCAACGCATGCCTCTACATGCAATACGAATCATCCGATAAGGCATTGTGTTAACTTAAAGCAATCTTGGGTAACTACTATGATACTAAAGCGATTGATGACAATTTGTAGCATATTTAATCATTCTGATTTCCCATATATTTCAGTTTTAAATAATTCCATAATTAAATATGAAATTCAAGACCTCTTTAAATTTCATTATCTTAAATTTGGTCTTAACTATGAATAATTTATAAAAAATCATGGAATTTGTATAAAACTTATAATATTTGAGAATATTCATCATTGCAAATTCTCAATCTCATTTATAATGCATTTGTTTTAATTTCAACTCCCTTGAACACAAAGCATAACATTTTTACATTTTACTGCTTGCTTTAGTTTAAATAAAATAAATAATGATTTTAGGTTATAGGATTTTGGTTAGTTTGTCTTTTTCATATTTTTAATCCCAACTAAAAGAAGAAGTCAACTAGTATTGGAGAAATTGATACCTTCAGGTAAGATCAAATGCAATTATCCAATGGTAAGATTCATGTTCCCACTTTCATTAATTTCTATTTCATTACTTTAGTTTCATTTTTGTTTTTTAAATTATGTTGATATAAAAATTTTGTTTTGCAGCTCTTCATAAAAGCTTTCAATCATTTGCCAAATTATATTTTGTAAGTCCTATGCTCTTTCCCTAGTTTTATTTCAAGAAGAAGTGATAGTCTTCATTGAAACAAATACACTATGAAGTTTCTGAACCTTTAACTTGTTTATTTAAAGCATTCATTTTATTAGAAAATTATTAAGATAATGCTTTGAAACAAGAAGATTGACATCGGACAGAAATTTTTCATTGTGGCTGAATTTTATGATCACTACTATCTAAAGCCTAAAACACTTATAACCCTGCAAGGTATAAGTTTTCTGAATCTCAACATAAGAAGGAATGATTACATGATTATTTTCTTTTACTTCATGTTGTTCAGACATTAATATAAACATTCTTGTAAGATTTTGTGTTTAAAAATTAGGATTTTCCTTTCCAATTTTAAATTTCTTCATTTTTTATTTTTGTTTGCTGATTTCTTTTCTCACTTTTGCTTAAGAATTCTTTTTCCTTTGGTTTTCAGTTTTGATTTTGGTGACTTTGACATGATTTATATGGAAGGCCTTCTTGTTACCTAACAATGGTTGGCATACATAGGAAAAATTGTTAATAGTCTCCTATTAGCTTTTTCTTAAATCTCTTAACAAAATTTGTTTTTTTTTTATTATAAATGTAGACATACTTAAGGAAGAGATTAAAAAACAAGAGAAGTTGACAAAGTATCATGAAATTTGAGAAATTTATTTTTCAACAAAATTGCAATTATTTTGAGATTTCAATATTTTATTAAGATCCTTCAAAATTCTATTACCACTCAAGAAAAATTATTTTTAACCAAGTAAAGACACTTTATAGCAAAACACTTTTAACTCTAAAATTGTCATTCTGAACTCTTAAGGAGTTAATGATTCTCCCTATTTAAAAGAGTTTTATTTTTCTAGAGTGTAATCCAAAAATATATTTAAACTTAAAATATAAGAGGTCTCATCACGAGCCTGCTCACCATGATCATAGGGGAAAAATAGGCTGACATTACCAACACTTCTAAACAAACCAGGGTAATGGCTTCTGATTGCAAACAATTATAAGACAAGGGGTCTCATCACGAGCCAGCTTGTTCAGTCCAACTATAACCAGTGAATGGCATTGTTAACTATCTGGCTACCAAACTAGGATAATGGCTTTTCAGGACTTAAAAAAATAAAATAAAATAAAATAAAATAAAAAATATATAAATGGATTTATCTCTAGGTCAATAATTCTTAAATAGATGGGATTCTGAATCATTCATGATTAAAAGGTAACCTTGTCAAGACTATTGATGTTTGCTGGCAGCAGTGGCTCTACTTGTGACAAATGAGTACATTTTTAAAGCTAAGTTGTAAAGTGACCCCTGCTTTATCTCTACAACTAATTAAGGATTGATATAGAGTTATGAAATATTTTAATTTATGAGGAATTTTAAGAAAATTACAGTAAGATGATTATTGCTTTTATTCAGACTAATGAACCTAGTCAAACATTCAAAAAATATTTTTCTCTTCTTTAATTATTTTTACTTTAATTTTAGGAAAATTTCATTCATATCAAACAAATATAACTGGTTCTTCTCCCGTGTGTCACCAATTTCTATGGTAAAACACAACCCCCTCTCCATTTTTGACTTGTTCATTTCAAATAATGGGGACCCTTTCTATAATTTTTTTTGCTTAAGTGCATTTTAAGATTTTTATTAAGTTAATTAACTTATGATTTTGTTATTTTTTCATTTTATTTAGATTTTTGTTTTGATTGTTGGGTTGAAATCTATTTTTTTATAAGCTTCCTGTTGATACTTGTTTCGTCTCATTTGGTCAACTGGTTTGTAAATGGCACTCCTTTGAAGTCTAATCAATTATGTTGCCTGGGTTAAAAAATGCATAGTTCAATAATGCATTTAGTTTAAATATCAACCCCTAGTTAGTTATTACTAACAATTTTTATTTTTACTTATACAGCCAAATCATAAAACATCAAGATTTCAGTCATTTGTTCCAATTTTCCAATTTTCAAATAAATACTAATCTCAAAAATCCAAAATGTCAAAGTGGATGTAGTTTAATTTTTATTTTCTCATTAAAGTGGTTGTAGTTTATTTTTTATTTTTTTTCATTAAAGTGGTTGTAGTTTATTTAGGCAAATCACACTTTAGGAAATTTCATAATTTATAAAAATAAAAAACAAAAAATAAAATTACATCGCATCGAGGATTTCCAAAGGATGCATTCCTTAGAAACCCCGATGGCTTTCATTTGTCGATACTCTGATTGCAAATAAGTCAAAGGCATACGATACATTTTATTACATCGCATTGAAGGTTTTAACTAACACATTTTTAAAAACCCCGATGGCCTTCACCTCCGATGAGCCGATTGCGATGAAGTCAAAAGCTCATAAGTTATTTTTTTTTTTAAACTGATTTGTATGAGTGTAATAGGAATATTGAAATGTTAGCATAGTGTTAAGGTAGTGTTAGTATTAGTTTAATATAGTGTAGTGTTAGTTTAATATTAATATAGTGTTAAGTTAGTAGCGTTAGAGTTTCATTTAGTATAGTTTAATATTAGTTGATTAATGTTAGTTTAATTTTAGCATAATTTTAATTTAGTATTAATTAATGTTAGTTTATTTTTAATTTAATAATAGATTTAATATTTATAATTAATTTTAAATTTATTAAATTAATTAATATGTAGATTATCATTAATTTAATTAAATTATAATTACTTATTAATTAGATTAAATAGTTTATAAATAATTAATTATATATTAGTTAGTTAGATTAATATCAATTAATAAAGAGTATATTAAGTAATTAGTTTAGTTTATAATTAATAATGTAATTATAAATAATTAATAGATAATTAAAACTTAATTTAGAATTAGATTATAACTAAATTAGATGAATAATATAATTGCAATTAATTATAATTAATTAATTAAATATCATAATCTAATTTAGGATTATAATTTAATTAAAAATTTTGATTTTTTTAGCCCAAGCAACAAAAATTCCAGATTTTTGGCAATTTTAATATATCAACTTTAGAAGCTCATAAATGGAGTTTTAGTTGGCCAAATGAGGCCTAGGACAGCTTATTGGAAAGATAAAATGATGGAGATTATTTCTGAAGAGGTTTTATTTCTAGATTTGATTATTTATTGGGTATAGAATTCAGCAAAAGATCAAGCTACGAATTTTTAAACAAGACTAATTTTCTGAGATTATTTTTTGCATTTGAATTTGCCACAAAGTCTTATGAGTGAAAATTCATTCATCTATATTCTCATTGGCCAATTAAATCAGCACAGACATCAAAAGAAAGCTTATGTTTTTTTTCTAATTAAGTTTTAATTGAATTTATTTTAATTTCTAGATTTGACATTTTGATTTTATTTTTGCATTTTATTTTTTTTTAAATTTTTTTTTTTTGCAGGAAAACAGTAGAAGAGATGAGAAGAATAACCTCTCAATCAATGATAAGACTCCAACAATTAAATATTGAAATTTTTGAGCAATTAAAATTTGATTGAGAAAATTTTTCTTCAGCAAACTCTCCTCTCAAAATTCTTTTGGAAATATTATAAATGGAAGATTGTAGAATGTGAAAGGGGTTGCTCTCCTATGAAATTCTAGACTTCTAAAATAATTTCTGTTATAGGAATTTAGAGTTGTAGGAGGGAGGAGAGAAAATCTCAGATCTGAACATTATTGAGGGTTTTTTCTTTATATCTTGAATTATGTATGATGGGCAGAGTTTTCATTTCTGCAGCTCTAGTTTTGAAAGAAGAAATTCAGGTAATGTAAAGTACTGTTAGAGACCAGGATCAAAGAAGCGAATTCAATTAACTAGTATTTTTGGCATTTCTGTATCAAATACTAGTTTCAATTTTATGATAATAATTTAAATTGTTGTTTCATTTTATTCATGTTTATACATTTATGTTGATATGGATAATTTGTTTCAATATTGTTATGTATCTTTGTTCTTATGAATTAAACTCTGATTTCTAAGTAACTATTTACTCAAAAATATGTCTTATATAACTGATTTATTAAATAGTAATGTGTTGCGAATTTCTTCCACATATTATTATTTGATTATTGGCTTTATTGATTTCACAATCGATATCATTTTTGTGAATTTATTTTGGAGTGTTGTTGATTTATTATTTCAGTTAAATTGTCTCAATAGAATGTGTTTTGGTATTCATAAATGTGAGCTAATTGAATTTCTTCGTTAGCTTGACATTAATTAAAAGCCAAACATATTTAAATTCTCATCATTTAATTATCTTTCTCTTAGTTGGGTTAGATCTATATCTACCTAATTGAAATAGGATTTAGATTAGTTTCTTTTTTTTGCATTATAAAATAACTTTACATTTAGATTAAGTTTTACATTTTTTTAAGTCCTCTTCTCGAAGAGGCAAAATCTTAGTTGTGGTTTGGCTGAACCCAAATCAGCTTAAGGGTCATTCTCTTGCTCAATCAGCAAGAAGAAGTGATCTGATATCCCTGTCTATTGGTAGTTAAAGATACATTGTAAACCAATAGTGATAGGGAAAAGGTAACTAGACCTAGTTAAACCAGTCAGAGCCACTATGATAAACGGAAAAGGAGTTGTATTAAGGTCCGGACCGACTGGTTATCGCCCAATGTTGTCGCAACGATTTTAGAGGATTCAAGAGGTTTGTAAAAACTTTGAGGTGAGAGTGCTATATACACAACATATGCATTATGTTCATGCCATCCTCTTCTGCTTTATGAAAGGGTGCTATTTTTTTTGAACTATGAGAACAACAGGAAAAGTTAATTTCTAGAAGGAAATGACACAAAGGAAACTAAAATAAAGTACTGAAAGGAAATGAGAAGAATGAAAATAATTTAATTCGTAGACAACAAATATTAGAAAGGAAACTAATTCTAAACCACACTTAACTTGGCCGAATGGCTATATGCACTCTACTTATCCTATGATCTATCTACCATGCTCCTATCCATGAAACTAAACTATACATGACTTTATTATAATTAAAAAGTGTTAATTTTCAGTTTGGAGGGAAGAAAAGCACCAAAAGAGGCTAATGGGGGGTTTAAAACATGAAAAAAAGTTTTGAAGTGGAAAGAGGGGGTTAAACCCTCCTAAAAATTTATTATAGCATGAGAAATGACTTTGGAGAAGAAATAATTCAAAAGTGCGATGGGAGACAAAATTCACGATATGTGAATGTGGTGCAGAAGGGGCTCCACCAGATGCCAGATTCGGCGTACCTCCACCTCCTCCATCACCTCCTTCGAGTCTTCTACAAACTCCGTCAGCCATTCCATTGCTCACAGGGGTTGTCTTCATCGCTCTGGGCATAGCTTTCATTCCCCCATTCCTCTGATTCCTCCTGCTCATCCCCACACTGTTCATTTTTCTTTCAATAGCTCTCTAAATCATCCCAGAGTGACGGCATCCATCACAGTCATCTTTCAGGAAACTCCTCAGGACATGACTCCATGCTCTGGCATGGAGGATCGCAGCAATGAAGGAGCTCACATTTTGGGGCAAAGTGTAGGCATGAAGCTCACTGACGGCAAGGACTTGAAGGATGTGACGGGCAAGGCCACTCAGTTCACCGTGAGCAAAGGTGTGGCTGGTCAACCCAACAGGTTTCCGAACGTGAGAAAAGAAAACATTGATCAAGCTCATGCTGAGCAGGTCCCTCCTCCTTTGCCAGGGAATAAGGTCACTACAATAGATAACCTTCTCAATGCTGACAGGGATGTTGAGCATGAATGCAAGAAGCTGAAAACTAGAAGTCAAGCGAGCGAGATGAAGACTGTTGGCGGTCACCTGAGCGAGGCACAAAATGCCAAGGGTCAAGCGAGCGTGGTGAAGGTTCCTTCTGCAATTGGGAAGGTGATTCATTCTACTGCGGACCTGTACAAGGACGACGGGGAACCGGATGAGCTCTGGTGTAGGGTCGTTGAAGAAGCTCTTGATGAGTAGCACCTCCCTCTCAATTTGTTTGTTGTGCTCTGTCTCTGCCCTTTCTTCAGGGCATGTTACTGTTTGTTATGATGTATATGTTTCAGTTTCTGTTAGTTATGATATCAAAACTCAGAACTCCATGTCTCCCCTGCGTGGGATTTTTCTCGAAAAACACACAGAACTGGTTTCCCTCTTGAAGGGAAGTGTTAAACATGAGTTTTCTGTTCAAAATTCCACTACACAGGGCAAGGATCTGGCTATGGCCTACTGTAAATAATTTTCTCTGTTAATAGATTACGTTTACTTAGAAAAAAAAAAAATTTACGATATGTGATGTCACAAGTTTAAATGGATAGAGGTAAATATTAACAAGAACGAACTAAAACATGTGAAGTGTGACGAGTGATGTGGCAGAGAGTGATGGAGGAAAAACTTTGCGATATGCGATGTCGCAATCGCAATATCGTAAGTTTAAAGGGATAGCGGTGAATATTAAAAGGAGCGAACTAAAATGTGCGAAGTGCTATTTGCGATGCGGTAAAAGTTGTGGGTTGCGATCTATGATGTGGGAAGTTCTGCGACGCATGAAGTGCGTCGAGTGATGTGGCAGAATTATCGCATTGGCAGAATGAGAGGTAAGTCAGTTATGCAAGAAAGATAAACAGTGTGATTTGCGATTTCGAAATATTGCAATCAGCAGTTGGAGTGGTAAGTGCATATGGAACAAGCTAAATGATGTGAAGTGTGATTTACGATGGGCGATGTGGCGGTGGGACCGGCGGTGGAGCATGATCGCAATATCACAATTGACAAGAACGAGCGGTAAGTGTTAAAGGAAAAGCTAAATGATGCAAAGTGCGATTAGTGATGGGCGACGTGGCAGTGGGATCGACGGCGGAGCACAATCACAATATCGCAATCGGCAAGAACAAGCGGTAAGTGTTAAGGGAAAAGCGAAATGTTGTGTTTTACGAAGTGCAATGTACGATAGTGGGAAACTTGAGGAGAAAAGGCCGAGGTCACGTTCTAATGGGTTTGAATGGTTTTTCACATGTTTTTCATAAAAAGGGTAAGGAAACCATGGAAAAAGAAAAACAAAGAAATAAGGCTCGAAGGGCTTAAGAGTGTTAGGAAAAAGGGTAAGTACAACGTTAAAATGAGAAGAAAAGGAGGGGAATGGAGGTGTAAGAGCGGTGCTCAAAGGTGTAACACACTTGTGGATTCATGCATGGGGAAAAGACAAAAATGTGTGATAAAACAGTGAAAAAGGGACTCGGACTTGGTAATGCAATTTCTTCCTGAAACTAAAAAAAAAAAAAATTTTGGCCTATGGGAAGGTCTAC
Organism: Pinus albicaulis; assembly: GCA_034641835.2. Taxonomy (NCBI): domain Eukaryota; kingdom Viridiplantae; phylum Streptophyta; class Pinopsida; order Pinales; family Pinaceae; genus Pinus; species Pinus albicaulis. The sequence continues at coordinate 1,590,808,072 of CM076578.1, forward strand.
TTTGCTCAAACTCTACTAACAAAGATGAGAGGGGGAGGCTTGACCACAACGTTTGGAGTTTTTCCTCTATTTTTCTACGCACAAGCAATTAAAAACTACAACAGCACACTGGAAGCAAAACTAAACAACACTGAAAATATTAAAAGTAGATCTAACTTAAATGGCAGAAGAAAAACTAACTAAATGACAGAAGGGAAAATATAGTAACAACAGAGAAGCTGAGGCACATCGATTAGGCCCTAACCCATGAGCCTAGCCCTTTGAAACTTAAATCAGTTGAATGAAATTAGTCTGCTCATTTCATAAGAGAATAACTGCATACATCTTCCAAGTTTGATCCCTCAATAAAACAAAAAGCTCAATAGCTCCCAATAATAGTTCTAAATGGAACCGAATTACACACTAGAATAGATTAACTCTTCTTAGCTCTAGCTATGCTCTATTTATTCTACAGGGTAGCTACCAACATGTCCTTGAAAAATGGTGATTGAGTCCACTTGACTTTCAGTGAACAAGTATTGGCTGCACTCCTCTTTGAGTTGCTTGGCTGCCTTTGGAATTCGAATTGCTAGATAGAATCCTTAGGGATACTTTAGCTGCTTTTGGAATTTGAATTGCTGGAGAGAATATTTCGGATCCTTCGACTACCTTTGATGGTGGAAAATCCTCCTATAATTCCTCTTTGTTGTCTCCTCCGAGTCTTTATGATAAAATACTTATAAAAATGATTAATAATTCATGATTTTATGCACTCAACCTTATATCAGGCATTCAAAGTATGTTAGCCTTAATCACCACCTATACTAGCATCATAAGACCAAATAATAATAAAAAATGAAAGCAAAAGAGATCTATGAGGCAAAAAGGTGATTATTAACCCCTCCAAATATGTCTAATGATGAGCACATGAGTCTGACTAAAGCTTCTTATAAAATTTATATAAAAACTTACAAGACAATGAAAAATTCTTACCTCAAATACGCTCCTTGGAGTTGGCCAGTTAAAAATTGCTTGTATTTTCCCTGGGTCCATCTTCAAACCTTCTTCTCATAATACAAATCCCAAATAAACAAGCTCTTTCTTCATGAAACTACACTTCTTTAAATTAATCAACAACTTCTCCTTTTGTAAAGTATTCGAAACCAACTTAAGATGCTCTAGATTCTCTTCTTTACCCTGACTAAAAATTAGAATATCATCAAGATAAACTATCACAAATTTCCTATCATACTCTTTTAAGACCTGATTCATGAGGCTCATAAATGTACTTTATGCATTAGTGAGTCCAAAAGGCATCACTAAAAATTCATACAACCCATTATTAGTCTTGAATGCAGTCATCCATTCATCCACCTCTCTAACCCTTATTTGATGGTATCCACTCTTCAAATATATATTATAAATTTTTTTTTACCCACTCAAACAATCCATCAAATCATCCACAGGTGTTAGGGGAAATCTATACTTGATAGTGATCTTATTTATCTCTCTCGAGTCAGTGCACATGTGCCATTCACCTCCTTTCTTTGGGCTGATCACTGCTGGTATTGCAAACAGACTCAGGCTCTCCTTTATTAGTCCTTTATCCAACAACGCCTTCACCTGTCTTCCAACTTCTTCATTTTCCTGAGGAGTTAGCCTATATGCTGCTTTGTTTGGTAAACTTGCACCAGGTATTAAATCTATGAGATGATTGATACTTCTAATTGGTGGCGATACACTTGGAAATTCATCAACAATAATGGTGACATAATCATTTAACAGATTTTTAATTTCCATACGCAGATTATCTAAATTAGTAGAAGCCAAAATTACCTTGGGTTTACCCACATCAAAAAAATGCATTTCCTTCTCCTTTTTGACTTCATACAGCAACTCCTTTCCACTGATCATCAAAAAATTATTTCTAGTTGCTCCTTTGTTTTCTTCATCATTCAAAGGAAAAAATGTGTGCTTCTTCCCATCCTTATCTAAGATATATGTGTTCCTTCTGCCATCATGAATGGATTTCCTATAAAATTTCCAAGGTCTTCCCAGCAATATATGACACAAATCCATCAACATCACATCACACAATATGGCATCTTTATATATACCGATCTGTATCTCCACTCTGACTGTTCTGTCACTAAGAGTTGATTTCCTTTATGCAACCAGGACACTTTGTAGGGAGTAGGGTGTACCATCTTAGTCAATCCCAATTTTTCTACCATATCTGTGGAGACAATATTTTCAGTGCTCCCACTGTCAATCAAAACCTTGCAACATTTTTATTTATACTTGCACACAGTACAAAATAGAATTTTCCTTTGATCTGGTTCATTTGCTTCCTTTTCTGCCTTAAGCAACACTCTCTTTAACAATAAATACTCTTGTGCTTTAGGTGGTTCTTCTTTCTCCATGACTTGAGGGTTTTCTTCTTTTGCCTTGGCTATATTCACATTCTTTTGATTTCTTGTTTTGTTTCAAGGACAGTCCCATGATCCATGTTCTAATTCTCCACATATGTAACACCAAAATTTTCTTCCTTGACCTCTACCTCTAGGCACACATCTTCTTCTACTAAAGTCTCCCCTTTGTGGTGGTCAATTACTTGAACATCCTGCTTCCCTTTGAGAATTCTGGAATATTGGTCTGGAAGCTTCTCTTCCTCCTGTTGGACTCTTGCCTCTGTTTCTCTGACTTCTCTTTCTCAATATTTTCTCCTCTGCCTTCAAAGTTTCTTGATAGGCACCTTCAATTGTATTCAGACTTAGCAGATTGGTTTCATCTTGTATATGATATCTCAAGTGATTGATATAACTTGCAACCTTTTCTATGTCATCTTCAGCATGTCCTAATATAATGCTCAGCTTGTAAAGCTCTTCCATGTACTCTTTGACAATCATTCCTTTCTGCCTTAAGTTTTGTAACTGTCTGAAAAGGTTCAACTAGTAATCCTTAGGAATAAAATTACTTTTTAATTTTCTCACCATTTTACCCCACTGCTTAATATTTGGATTTCCCTTTCTCTCTCTGGATGTTTGTAGTTCATCCCACCAGATGACTACATTGCCCTTCAATCTGGTAGCTGTGAACTTCACCTTATTTTTTTCTTTGACCTATTCATAGTCAAAATACCTGTCTAATGAGATGATCCAATCTTTCAACTCTTCCACATTAAGGTTTCCTTCATATATAGGTATTTATACCTTTGGTCTTCCACTTGCTTTTGCCAACATCCTGAAAACTTTGGTTGCTTCGCTTTATTCCCCCTCTTCTTCCTCAGAAGATTCTTCTTCAGCACCAACATCTCCCTCATCAATTACTCTCCTCTAACAATTTTCCATTATTTCCATTGTTGTCCGATGATGTTTAATTTCTTCAATAAAAACTGCATTTGCTACAAGCCTTTCCCGACCTATGCCAACTCCTCCTCTCCTTAGTATCATATTTATTGAAATTCCAAGAACAAAACCTAGTTCTTGTCAGCTCTGATACAAAATGATGGGATTCCGGCCCAAATTATTAATAGAAAACTAATTTTATGCTCTCTGTAGCTCTACCTAAGTCAAATTAACACAAGATCACTAAGCTCTATCACAGTTTTTTTTTTTTTTTAAATGCTATTTGCAGATTGATGTAAGGAGAATAAAAATATAAAGTCCCCAAATTGATTTTCTATTGATACACTTCACATAGCTCGTAATAACATTACACAATCAATAAAATGTCCATCCATCGAATACACTATTCAACATTATACACTCAGCAAAAAAACGCAATCCATCACACATACCCTTCAGGTATAAACTCTATTTTTTCAATTTAACATAAAAAAATAATCAAAACCCAGCATAATAGCAATCACACTCCCTCCTATGTGTATTCAGAGCGTCATGCATGGAAAATAGGATTTGAAATCAGCTTTCGTGCTAGAATAACGAATTTGTTGGATTGACTAAATCTCCTTTGATTTGTCCATGTGCATCGATCTCTCTGACTATCAGTTATACACTATCTAGAAGATCTGAGTGTGGCAGTATGTCAATCCTATATTATCGTTCCTCATCAAGACAGTTTGGTGGATAAGAATCATGAAACTGGGAACTAGAAACTAATTACTGGAACAAGAATAAGAACCAAATTATTGGAATTGAAACTTAACTACTTGAACTAGAAATTAACTGTTGGAACCGAAACTTAACTCTCTCTTTCAAAAATACATTTAACCGTGAGATCTATCTGGAACATGGTAATTTGATGCTCCTACATCAGTTTGTTATACAATCTTTTAAATATATAGATTTCTTAATATATTCTAAATTAATTTCAATTTATTGAATTTTGATATATATATATATATATATAATATCTTATATTAAATTTAGATATTAAATAAAAATATATTATATTAAAACTAAATATTATAGATTATTAATATCCTTATTAACTATAAAATTCAATATAAAATATTAATTATAATCATTATATATTTAATATTATAATTATATAATATTAAGACCTCATAATATAATATCTTTGAGAGTATAATATCTTTATTATTGACTATATTAGTCTTAATATTAGCCTTAACTATATTGGCCCAATAAAACATTGAACTAATAACCCTAATATAGTGATATCTTTATTAATATAGTGATATTTTTATTGATAGTTATTATCTTATTATAATTTTAACACGTAGGCAAAGTAATAACATCATATTTTAATATATTTTATTTATTATCTTAGAATTAAGTAAGTATACTAATATTAAAATTATAGATAAATTATAATAATTAAAATCAATATTAAGGTAACCTAATTACATACTTATATTAGATTCCTATTTAAATATTTATCGAATTGCAACGCTACTATATTTAAACTAAACCATAAATACTAACTCTGGTACATTTATACGACTTGATAATTTTTTATTAATACCTAATCAAATAATTATATAACCAAAATAAAAATCTACACAATTTAATTATGTATCGCTTAACCATCAACTATGTGACATACATTTATAGTAATTAAGACGATGCAATACTCTAGCTATAACTTCCTGATTATAATGTGAATGCATATTGAGCAATTTGATAATTTTGATGTATTGTAGCTTGATATAAAGTGTATTGGTTAAAACATATCATACTTATATTTTATAGACATCACATGTATAAATTCTAGGGGATGTTCGTGATATCTGTTATTTTAATTATATTTTATATGCTGAATGTATTATGCTTTCTTGAGATTATAAATGTTTAGCATTGTTGTAGCATTTATTTCCATTTGAAGATTCGAAATATGTAGCTAGTTATTTTAATTACATTTTAGAATATGCTAAATGTATATGCCTTCTTGCGATCATAAAGGTTTACCATTGCCTTATTTAGTTTCCAAACAATTATTTCTATGTGAAGATTCCAAATATGTAGCTACTTAAGCTATTTTTAAACTATTGTCACATGGTTCTGTTTGAACTTTCTTTATATCATTAATTAAAAATATATAGGATAAATATAATTTATATTATAAATTTTAATTATTACGCCGTAAGGCGTTGTTATTTGAAAACAACATACTTGTTGCCTTGCTACCGCTTATGTGCATTGTTCGATCTTTTGTTAGACGATTAAATTCTTATCGACCATTGGTTTGAAGTCGTTATTTATTTGCCAGGTGGTTGTTTCCTAGTCATGGATAAGAAATATAGCCCACCATTTTCGAAATCCACCTCTGTTCGCAAAAATTTCCACCTATGTTCACAAATCTTTTAGTTCTTTCTGCCTCTATTTGCAAATCTTTTAGTTCTTCAAAAGAAAGCTTAGCAGCTAGAGCCATTAGTTCAAGAAGGCCGACATGATCAACTGGCTTCAGAGGTTATCTTGTCTATTTTGTCTGAACTTATTGTGACCATTGCATCTATGTTATTCTCTATCCCGAAATTGCGAATCCGGCATCAGTGGATGTTCAATCAGACCTAGACACCGGTGCGTGCATTGAGATTCAAGTCGAAAATTGAACGCTGCCAGTAGGGGTAGGGTTTGGGAAATCCCCAAACTCTAATGGAGCGAATGATGTAGGGTTTGAAGGCAGAATCGATTTACAAGAGATTAGAAAGGGTTTAAGGTGCGATGCAAATGTTCCAATGCACATGCGAGTCCATGGAGACAAATACAAAACGAACCAGGCACTCATGTCAAGGCCACCAGAGCAGGGCATCATGTTTCCCTCAGCTTCTTCTCCTGCCCTGAGGATGAGAAGATATTCTTACCCATTCGAGAGATGCAGGCGGAACAACAACCACTGCAATTTCAAAGCATGCCTATGAAATTGATAACTTCTCCGAGGAACCATTACAAGATACCTGCCACAAATTCAGCAAGCAGTTCTCGGTCGTGGGAGACCTCAAAACCCCTGGCAAGCACTGCAGGCACAACCCGTGGCGGTGCTACTGCGGTGCCACGTTCACCAGGAATGATAAGCTCTTCATCCACGTTCCCCTGTTACAAGGCCACAAGTCACTCCTTCCTGACTAGGAATTGGCTCGCCCTCCTGCACTCAAAAGACTCAAGGACACTAGCAACGGCGGGGCAACGGCGCAGAAGTATCACGAAATTTCTCGCTGGAGATTTATCAAGTCTTGCTAGCAACAAATTTCAGGGCTACGGTGCTGGGGACATTGATCTATTCTTTGCACCGAAAGTAAGTCACATGGGCTATCGACAAAATGAAGTGGCAATTGAGAGTCGGTTTTCAGAATCTGAATTTTGGGCTGATTTCTCAGGGGAGTTTTCTGATGCCTGTAAATAATTTTAATGCAAGTTTTATCTGTTTTTAATTGTTCCTTCATTACATTTGCTCAGTGAGTGGATTTTTTTCGGGGCTTTGGAATATATTTCTTAGAGATCAGCTTCTTAGAATTCCACAACAAGATTATCAAAAGAATTTGACCTGTTAAGTTTTCATAATAAACTATTTACATTTGATCAGGCAACTGCCGAGCTTTTGATATATTTTTTTGTTGTGTATAGTGTTGAAGATTATCTATCCAATTGGATTTATCTTCTGACATTTTAGTTTAGAAAATTTTTAGGGCAATTATAGCCATTGTTTGTAATGGATTTTATCATTTACTGCACAATAGAATAATGTGTGATGGGCATCAAAAGAAATTATGTTCTAGAATTTTGTGGAGACAAATTTAGCATATTTTAAAAAAATGAAAATAAAATAAAATTGATGTGTACAATCTAAGTTAGTTATTGTAATAAATAAAAATGGATAAGTACAATCTAAGTTAGTTATTGTAATAATGATTTAGAATCTGTAAATTAACTTGCCCAAGCCTCCTAGCCATGTGAAGATTCCGGCCCATTGAAATCCAAGCTATGAATATACCAGGAATTGAAAATTCTTAACCATGGAAATCCAATTTAAATCTAAAACTTCACTTATAAAAAAACCAAAACAGAAACGCAAATTGTGTATTTGAGATTATGTGGTTGTTGGAATGCACCTCCTTCTTATTTATTTATTTATTTATTTTGGTTCAAATCCAATTCATTTTTTCTCCATGTTATTAGGATTTTTAGTTGATAATAATCTAAAGCTGCAGTAGGTCCATGCACTTATTTCCATTTGCTCATGATGATCAGGCATTTCACTGCAGTAGCAATAGTAGTAGTTGTAGTAGCATCATTCAGATCAGACATTATAAAAATATAATTCTCTATAGGAAGTGTCATTATAGCATTGCTCTTGGAGTGCAATGAGTGCAAGGAAAAGGTTGGCATAACAAGAAAAGACCACTTGCAGTGGGAAGTGGTCAACTTGTAACCAGAGGTCCAACCCTGAGATGGCTTCAAACTCAACAAAACCCGCTATACCAAGCAATGGACTTGAGCTTGTTTTAAGACCTTTCTGTGCAAAGATGTAGGAAGAATGATCAAGGACATGCCAGAATCAATAATCAGTTCACCATTCTTTTCCTTTTCAAATTTAGTCAGACTAGATGGGAGTTTGAACTTTGAAGTTTGAACCTCTGGACCCCTGCGTTGATTCCTCAATACCTAAATAGTAGAAATAAGGATGCTCTGAAATTATTCATCATTGGTTTGTAGTGGACCTTACCTTGTTTAGGGATTGTAGACTCTCCAAATGAAAAAAGGCTAGAAACATGGATATTTACATCAAATCTATGGCTGACAAAGTAGTAGGAGAAGCCCTTTGAAGCCCTTTTTCCCCACTTGACCTAATTGGTTGTGAAAGGCCAAGCCTCCCCCAATCAAATATTGCAACATATACGGACTATGATAGTGAAATTTAGACACAATTGAACATGAAATATGTGAATTTTTAAGCACCACCTTTGGCTAAATGCATTGACAACCTATTTCTCATCAGCTCACCCCTAAAGCTGACACCCCATAGGCACAATAAAGTGTTGTCCTGGGGCCAAACAAGGATCCATGTCAATGCTTTCCAATGGTAATTTTGTCATGGTACAGAGATCTTTGGGGTTATCCGAGTTGTGAATTGCGGAGAATGAATTAGAGCTGCAAACTACAGGTTTCCCTGAATTAGACTGAAATGTTGATTGTGCATCTATAGACCGACCAATTGAAACCGTAACAAATATTGGAAATGTTATTATATTTATAAAATCTTTCAAACAACAAAGAAATTATGTTTTAGAATTTTATGGACACAAATTTAGCATATTTCAAAAAACTGAAAAAAATAAAAATTGATGTGTACAATCTGAGTTAGTTATTGTAATAAATAAAAATGGATAAGTATAATCTAAGTTAGTTATTGTAATAATGATTTAGAATCTTTAAATAACTTGCCCAAGCCTCCTAGCCATGTGAAGATTCCGGACCATTGAAATCCAAGCTATGAATATCCCAGGCATTGAATATTCTTGACCATGGAAATCTAATTTAAACCTAAAACTTCACTTATAAAATTTACCAAAACAGAAACACAAATTGTGTATTTGAGATTATGTCGTTGTTGGAATGCACCTTCTTTTTCTTCTCTTTTTTTTGTTCAAATCCGTCTCATTTTTTCTCCATGTTATTAGGATTTGTTGTTGATAAGAATCTAAACCTGCAGTAGGTCCATGCACTTATCTCCATTTGCTCACGATGATCAGGAATTTCACTGTAGTAACAACAGTAGTAGTTGAAGTAGCATCATTCAGATCAGACATTATAAACATATAATTCTCTGTAGGAAGTGTCATTATATCATTGCTCTTGGAGTGCAATGAGTGCAAGGAAAAGGTTGGCATAACAAGAAAAGACCCGCTCCAGTGGGCTGTGGTCAACTTGTAACTAGAGGTCCAACCCTGAGATGGCTTCATACTCAACAAAACCTGTTGTACCAAGCAATGGACTTGAGCTTGTTTTAAGACCTTTCTGTGCAGAGATGTAGGAAGCATGATCAAGGCCATGCCAGAATAAATAATCAATTCACCATTCTTTTCCTTTTCAAATTTAGTCAGACTAGATGGGAGTTTGAACTTCGAAGTTTGAACCTCTGGCCCTTGTGTTGATTCCTCAATACCTAAATAGTATAAATAAGGATGCTCTGAAATTATTCATCCTTGGTTTACAGTAGACCTCACCTTGTTTAGGGATTGTAGACTCTCCAAACGGAAAAGGGCTGGAAATATGGAGATTGCCATCAAATCTATGGCTGGAAAAGTAGCAGGAGAATCCCTTTAAAGCCCTTTTTCCCCACTTGACCTAATTGGTTGTGAAAGTCCAAGCCTCCCCCAATAAAATCTTGCAATACATATGGACTATGATAGTGAAATTTATACACAATTGAACATGAAATATGCGAATTTTTAAGCACCGCCTTTGGCTAAATGCATTGATAGCCTGTTTCTCATCAACTCACTCCTAAAGCTGACACCCCATAGGCACAATAAAGTTATGTCCTAGGGCCAGACATGGATCCATGTCAATGCTTTCCAATGGTAAGCCTGTCGTGGTTTAGAGATGTTTGGAGTTATCCAAGTTATGAATGGCAGAGCATGAATTAGAGCTGAAAACTACAGGTTTGCCTGAATTAGACTGAAATGTTGATTGTGCATCTATAGACCAACTAATTGAACCCATAACAAATATTGGACATGTTATTCTATTTATCAAATCTTGCAAACAACAAAGAAATTATGTTTTATAATTTTTCGGACGCAAATTTAGTGTATTTCAGAAAAAAGGAAAAAATAAAAATTGATGTGTACAATCTAAGTTAGTTATTGTAATAAATAGAAATGGATAAGTACAATATAACTTAGTTATTGTAATAATGATTTTGAATCTGTAAATAGCTTGCCCAAGCCTCCTAGCCATGTGAAGATTCCGGACCATTGAAATAAAAGCTATGAATATCCTAGGCATTGAATATTCTTGACCATGGAAATCCAATTTAAACCTAAAACTTCACATATAAAAAAAACCAAAAAATAAATGAAAATTGTGTATTTGAGATTATGTGGTTGTTGGAATGCACCTTCTTCTTCTATTTTTTTTTTTTGGTTCGAATCCAACTCATTTTTTCTCCATGTTATTAGGATTTGTTGTTGATAATAATCTAAAGCTGCAGTAGGTCCATGCACTTATCTCCATTTGCTCATTATTATCAGGCATTTCACTGTAGTAGCAACAATAGTAGTTGTAGTACCATCATTCAGATCAAACATTATAAACATATAATTCTCTGTAGGAACTATCATTATAGCATTTCTCTTGGAGTGCAATTAGTGTAAAGAAAAGGTTGACATAACAAGAAAATACCCGCTGCAGTGGGCAGTGGTCAACTTGTAACAAGAAGTCTAACCCTGAGATGGCTTCATACTCAACAAAACTTGTTGTACCAAGCAATGGACTTGAGCTTTTTTTAAGAGCTTTCTGTGCAGAGATGTAGGAAACATGATCAAGGCCATGTCAAAATCAATAATCAGTTCACCATTCTTTTCCTTTTCAAATTTAGTCAGACTAGATGGGAGTTTGAACTTTGAAGTTTGAACCTTTGGAACCCTTTGTTGATTCCTCAATACCTAAATAATAGAAATAAGGATCCTTTGAAATTATTAATCATTGGTTTGTAGTGTACCTTACCTTGTTTAGGGATTGTAGACTGTCCAAACAGAAAAGGGCTGGAAACATGGAGATTTCCATCAAATCTATGGCTGACAAAGCAGCAGGAGAATCCCTTTGAAGCCCTTTTTCCCCACTTGACCTAATTGGTTTTGAAAGGTGAAGCCTCCCCCAATCAAATCTTGCAACACATACAGACTATGATAGTGAAATTCAGACACAATTGAACATGAAATATGTGAATTTTTAAGCATCGGCTTTGGCTAAATGCATTGATAGCCTGTTTCCCATCAGCTCACCGCTAAAGCTGACACCCCATAGGCAATATAAAGTGTTTTCTTGGGGCCAGACAGGGATCCATGTCAACGTTTTTCAATGGTAAGCCTGTCGTGGTGCAAATATCTTTGGGGTTATCCGAGTTGTGAATGGCAGAGCGTGAATCAGAGCTGCAAACTACAGGTTTGCCTGAATTAGACTAAAATGTTGATTGTGCATCTATATACCAACCAAATGAACCCGTAACAAATATTGGACATGTTATTATATTTATCAAATCTTGCAAACAACAAATAAATTATGTTTTATAATTTTTCGGACACAAATTTAGCATATTTCAAAAAAATGAAAAACATAAAAATTGATGTGTACAATCTAAGTTAGTTATTGTAATAATGATTTAGAATCTGTAAATAACTTTCCCAAGCCTCCTATCCATGTGAAGATTCCGGACCATTGAAATCCAAGCTATGAATATCCCAGGCATTGAAGATTCTTGACCATGGAAATCTAATTTAAACCTAAAACTTCACTTATAAAAAAACCAAAACAGAAACACAAATTGTGTATTTGGGATTATGTGGTTGTTGGAACGCACCTTCCTTTTTTTTTGTTAAAATCCAACTCATTTTTTCTCCATGTTATTAGGATTTGTTGTTGATAATAATCTAAAGCTGCAACAGATCCATGCACTTATCTCCATTTTCTCATGATGATCATGAATTTCACTACAGTAGCAACAATAGTAGTTGTAGTAGCATCATTCCGATCAGACATTATAAACATATAATTCTCTGTAGGAAGTGTCATTATATTATTGCTCTTGGAGTGCAATGAGTGCAAGGAAAAGGTTGGCATAACAAGAAAAGACCCGCTGCAGTGGGCAGTGGTCAACTTGTAACCAGAGGTCCAACCCTGAGATGGTTTCATACTCAACAAAACCTGCTATACCAAGCAATGGAATTGAGTTTGTTTTAAGAGCTTTCTGTGCAGAGATGTAGGAAGCATGATCAAGGCCATGCCAGAATCAATAATCAGTTCACCATTCTTTTCCTTTTCAAATTTAGTCAAACTAGATGGGAGTTTAAACTTTGAAGTTTGAACCTCTGGACCCCTGTGTTGATTCCTCAATACCTAAATAGTATAAATAAGGATGCTCTGAAATTATTCATCATTGGTTTGCAGTGGACCTCACCTTGTTTAGGGATTTTAGACTCTCCAAACGGAAAATTCCTGGAAACATGGAGATTGCCATCAAATCTATCACTAACAAAGCAGCAAGAGAAGCCCTTTGAAGCCCTTTTTCCCCACTTGACCTAATTGGTTGTGAAAGGCCAAGCCTCCCCCAATCAAATCTTGCAATACATACTAACTATGATAGTGAAATTCAGAGACAATTGAACATTAAATATGTGAATTTTAAAGCACCGCCTTTGGCTAAATGCATTGACAGCATGTTTCTCATCATCTCACCCCTAAAGCTGACACCCCATAGGCATAATAAAGTGTTGTCTTGGGGCCAGACATGGATCCATGTCAATGTTTTCCAATGGTAATCCTGCCGTGGTGCAGAGATCTTTGGGGTTATCCGAGTTGTGAATGGCAGAGCATGAATCAGAGCTACATACTACAGGTTTGCCTGAATTAGTCTGAAATCTTGATTGTGCATCTATAGACCAACTAATTGAGCCCGTAAAAAATATTGGACATGTTATTCTATTTATCAAATCTTGCAAACAACATTTCACTGTTTGAACGATACAAAAGACATTAGAGAAAAAAACATGTTTTTTTTTTCTTCTAAATGAAGAGATTGCCCAAATAAATACATGATGAAAAAATGACATGGATAAATTAAGAAACACCTAATAACCAGGTTGTTTATGCATATCTAGGACATATAAGAGTCGGATATAGCTCAATATTGTCTCCATTAAATAGTCTAAAATATATGTTTAAAGGCACACTATACGTAAACAAGTCTCCAAAACACAACTATGTATGCAAATGTTTCACTGCAATAGGGGTTCTTAATTTTTTTTGCTGCAATAGGAGTTCAAAATTAAAAACCGCAAAAAAAATTGCACTCAAAATCCCATACCTAAATAGCTGAGATATTGACGACTCCATACACAGTTGTCATTAAGACAATTCAATTCAAAACTAGCAAAAATAGAAACTATATAAATGCAGAGAGTTGTATCAAATTTAATCATTGACAGAAGCTTCTTAGAATTCCACAGCAAGATTATCACAAGAAATTGACCTGTTGAGTTTTCATAACAAACTATTTACATTTGATCAAGAAACTGTCGGGCTTTTGATATATTTTTTTCTATGTATAGTGTTGGAGATTATCTATCCAGTTGAAATTATCTTCTGACATTTTAGTTTAGAAAATTTTCATGGAAATTATTGCCATTTTTTTTTTCTAGTTCATACTAATCCTAATCTTTCCATTTTTTCTCCTTCCATCCCACCCACGGGTTTTGAACCGGTGACCTTGCAGATGGAGTGCCTTAACAGTGCACCCCATCACCAACTGCTCTACAGCATGTGGGCTTGGAAATTATTTCCATTGTTTGTAATGGATTTTATAATTTAATGCACAATAGAATAATATGTGTGATGGCCGAGATGCTTCACTCTTATATATTGGAAAGAGTTAGGGAGTGTCCACGTGGATAATTGAGATGTATGAGATGCCTTCATTGTTATGACAGGTGGGGATAGCGATTCATTGTTATAACAGGTGGGGATAGCGATGCTTCAAATGTCATTTAATGGAGATGCTTTAAGGATTATAATGGGTGTGATACTTTGAGGGTTCAAATGATGTGATAAATGAGATGCATTCAAGTTTACAATGAGTGTGATACTTTTAGGGTTACAATGTGTGTGGGTTTCTTTTCATTGATGATAGCATTCATATGCCCTGATAAATGAGATGGCTTCAGGTTTATACTGGGTTAGATGCTTTCAACCATTTATAATGGGTGGCTGAGTATCTGCATCCATTGAGATGGCTTTATTATTTAAATGGGTGTGGGATATCTTTCCGTTATAATGGGTGGACTATTATCACTTTAAACCTCAGTGTCTCATATTTTTTTCTATAATCTATAGATACAGTGGAAATATTCATATAATGATTTTAGATATATTTATGTAATGATTTTATATTGTTAATGCTACTGCGATTTTTAATTGTTAAGAAAATTGTTAAACTTTGTAGAAAAAATAGTGAAAATTAAAATCTGACAATGTATTGGCAAAGATTCAGGACAAGGAAGGCATCCCCTCACCAAAATTGAACAATACCTTCCACTTTTTTATTTATCTTTCCATAGGTACAATTGCTATATTATCTTGGTTGGATTACATTATTCCTTCATCTCGGCATCTAGAAGCTTTGTGTAACTTTATGAATCCTTTTGATTGGTCGGTTTACCACCTTTCCTGTCAATTCAGAACTCATTCGAATCAGTGACTTGGTTACTCTGTTTCTAGTATTAAATTTCTCAGCCCATGGACTAGATCCTATGCCCACTATTTTCACTATTTCACACAGTCCTTTAATTGGATATTATGTGAATTCTACCCCTCAGTTCAAACTTGACAGGGTGAACTGACAGGGGTTTATATTTCATTTTTTTATCAATAATGTACAAATAATTCATCGGATGTTTAGTTTCACACTTATGCGTTCTTTGGGTGTAATACCATCCATGGTGCAGTGTGGTTTCTTTCCTATGAATTTAAAATATCATTTTGTGGAATTCGGTATAGCAATATCCACTTAAATTTTCTCTGTGAAAATTAAAGTTATGGATCTACCTGTTTATATTGTATATAGTCCATTTTTTTAATGTAATTTATATTTGTTAGTTCTAGTTTGGCTCCAATACTTCTCGGATTGTTTCATTGGCTTTGGTACTGTTGTGTTAGCTCTAGTATTGTTGTGATAGCTTTAGTGTTGTTGGAACTCACCAAGATCTATATACATATAGTTCCATAAAATGAAATTTTTGCACTGTACATTTTTGTTCTGGTGTTTGTCACTACACCGGATTAATTTGATATTAACTGTAAGATGAATTATCATTAAAATTATTACTCTTGAATTTCAGTTCTAATGTAACCTGTAACCCTGCAATGAAATTTGAAATAAATTATCCTTCATTTCTCCGCATACTCTGTTTGGAAACTATGTGTCTAGTTTAGTTCCATATGAGACCTGTTACCATTGGTCAGATTACCAATTCACAGATTTTTATAGTTTTCTACTTTCTTTCTATTTTATATGAATTGTATAGTCATTGTCCATTTATTTCTTACTTCAGGATAACCACAAATTTGGCTGATGTTGGCTTATAACATGACTACACAAATATTTATTTCCTTACAATATATTTCCAACCAACTGAATGTGGCCCCAACCTACGTATCGAGAGGATCCTATTGTCTCTCCTAATTCACTTTCATTATCTAATGATCCTCTCTCTTAATTCACTTTCATTATCTAACTCGTTGTTTTTTTCCGAATATCACTAGTATTCTAGGAGAAATTATTAAAATTGCCTCTCACACTGATTTATCATTACATATGGGTATTTGTGTCTTAGGATTTACTCAGTTTTTAGTAATAAATTGAGTTAGTCTAAATATTATAAAAATTTTCTCTTTCACTGATTTATCTTTACATCTTGCTTAGCGACTATTGAATCTCTTTAAGAATCTTACAGCGTTTCCTTTGCAACATCTAGAGATGATGCAATTGCTAGTTTAATTTTTAACAAATTATATATTACTTTTAGCCTTGGATGAAGAGTTGGGCTTAAATATTGGCATGTGTGGTCCTACCTTATACTATATTTTTCAAATATGATTCGGGGTTTTGTCAAAAAGTGTTGTATTTACTAGTTTACAATATTATTTTCATAAATTTACATTATGTTTATGAGTTTAAATTAATATTTACATTATTATAATTTCCAGTTTAGTATAACAATTTTAAATGTATATTAACTTTATATTTAGTAAGATTTTAGTTTTTAGAAGGATCAAATTTCTTGAAGTTTTTTTTTTTTTAAATGCAAAACTTATTTTTATAGATTTTATTTCTTTCCAAATTTAATAGATTAAAAATTAAAATATATTTAGAGTGGTTTAATTATTTATATATATATATATTATGTACTGAACTAGTGAAAATGTTTAGATAACATAACATAATAGGACATTATAATATCTCTTTCATACTCGGTTAGAGAGAGTGTCTCTAAAAAATGTAATTAAAAAAAAAATTATTTAAAAAATATTTTAATTGTGAAATGAGAGATCGGTTTTGGGCATGTGGTATTGATGAGATATGGTATTGGCCTATTGTATTGTAGCCAAGCCTATTTACAAGGCAATAATATCCATGGTAATGTGAAGTGGATATCCATGGTTAAAAATATTGTTATATTGGAAGTACTAAGTTTTTATGTTCTTATTAATGAAATATAAATATGGTTACAAAATTGGTATAAAATTAAATTGAAATCAAATATTTTGCAAAATCTATGGTGGTATTGATGAGCCATGGCACTAGCTCATACTACATATGGTATTGATGAGACATGGTATTGGCCTATTGTATTGTAACCAACCCTATTTACAAGGCAATAATATCCATGGTAATGTGTTATATTGGAAGTATTAAGTTCTTATGTTCTTATTAATGAAATTTAAATATGGTTACAAAATTGGTATAAAATTAAATTGAAATAAAATATTTTTCAAAATCCATGGTGGTATTGATGAGCCATGGCACTAGCTCATACTATTGTAACAAATCTTATGCACAAATATCTAGGGTTAAATAAACACTAAATGCTAACTCTTCAAAGAAATACATACTTTATCCCCCTCTAGTTTTGAACATGTGACCTCTTAGGAGGAAACACAAGCTCTTACCCATTAGGCCCACTCAAGATGTATATTATGATTTCCTTTTTTCTAAAAAATTATTCCTAATTTTATTGATAAAAACAAAATTACAATATTTTACTACTTTTAACTTTTTATAGTCTCCCCCATACTGGGCTTTCTATTAATTTTTACCTTTTATTATTATTTAATTGAGCGGACATAAATAATTTCTCTTTTTATCATAAGGTATTTCAGTAAAAACATGGACAATCGAACTTGAATTGACCTATTCAGGCCAAACCCGAATTGCCCCAGCACGTTCACGCAGTCACGTACTCAATTTGTGCGAAATATTCCCTTGACCGTAACTTCCTCATAATGTCAAATTTTTCCAAATTGTCTCTGGGTTAGCTGAATGAGGGTGCTCTAAAAGAAAACTGAATTTCTTCATTTAAATATTCTTCATCATTTGATCAAGAAATTCATATTTTCAGCTACTGCAATTCCGTACTCAACTCTGCAATAACTAGTCAAAATTCTCTTGTGGAGACTTACAACAATAGAATGCTTCGGAAAATGAACTTGGTGAAACTGTCATTAGTAAATCATGAATAAATCATCTCTAATCATAAAAAATATAATAAAACTAATGATAATCAACCACGAGGCATAGGATGTGATTTACCGATAAATGATGGAATTATGATGTGAAATGAGTGTAAGGGTGTCGAAATTTAGGTTATGGATAATGGTACTATGCGATGGGAAAATGGGCATATATAAGGCTCAACATCCCCCCATGCCTGAGGGTTTGCATGTCCTCATGCAAAAAAATATGTTTCTCATGGATAGGTTCTTGTGGGATAACATTACTTGGATATTTGAAGGTGTTGGTTCTTATGGAGAAGAACTTGCTTGAATACTTGGAGGTGTTGGTTCTTTTGGAGAAACTCTTTTCTCATTTAATATGTCACAATAATATACAGAGAAACACAAATTGAGGACAAGAAATGAATGGATGAGGGAGAGATGATGGATGAAATGAAGTAGTGATAGAGATGGTGAATGAATGCTTGTACACTTTGTCTTTGTAAGACTAATGTCTATAGATGGTTTCCTTTATCATTTCATGGCAGTAATGACTTCATATTAATTATTTTTATCATGGAAGGAGAAGACACTATAGAGACTGATTTGATTAATGCACCATAAAGTTTCACTTTTACATGGTATTGTTATCAGAGTTTATGCATAATGAATGGAAGGAAATAGAAATATAATGGTTTATGAAGGAAAAAATGTGTGGAATGAGAAGTGGTGAATCATTAAGCTTCTTTAACTTTATAATGAATTAGAGAATCATAAGCCAAATTTACCTTAAGTTTTACTTTTGTTGTTGATGTGCCCGATGTTGCAAGTGAAGTGGAGGATGGAATGGTTGGAGCTGATGTGATTGTTAACATAATCTGTTGAAGAAGGTTGAAGGATGAGATGAAGAGATGAAGGATGAACTGAAGGTCCCCTTATCCCCCATGCCTGAGGAGTTGTATGTCCCCAAAAATATAAGGAAAGGTGATTGTTGCTACGAATGATAATGGAAATGCTAATACAAAAATCCAAACTCCTGCAAATGTATGTCGAATTCTCAAAACCATATAGTCTTCAACTGGTACACACTCGTGTGCAATATTTCATAAGTGAATAAATAGTGTCGATGTCGGAAAATAAGCAAGAATCATTGGATTAACAACCATTGAGGAGATTTTTAACCAATGAAAAATGTCCCACCTTTGATGTCAATTGGAATCAAGGCACTAGGAACATTCTACGAGCTATGAATGGATTTTTCGAAGTTGAATGGACTGCAGAATTAATCCACCAAGAAACATTTATGTATTTCCTTAGTAGATGACAAGAATACCTACCATTAAGGCATGGAAGCTCCCAGGAACCTTATCTAACTCTAACCTTGGTCCGAGATAATGTGCCGATGTCGATGGGACAAGTCTCATTGGTAGGTGGGCCTTAAGGAATCCCACATCAACCTACTCTAGTAAAAACATAATAACTTAAAAGATACATGATTTGAAGAACTCATAAAAATTAGGAAACTTTATTGGGAACCTTGCCTACCAGTTACCTGGTTTCCAAACAAAGTCCTTGTCCAGTTGCATTAGACAAGCTAGTTTTCACAAAAGGACTTATATTTTTCTTTACTATTTTCATTTATTTATTGATTACAATACTAAATTTCCTACTAAAATTAAGAGAATACATCGTCCTTCAAGTGAAAGAGAACTTCCAATGAATCCATGTGCAGATCAGGTACAAAGATAAAATCATGCCTAGATTTAACATATAAACTTTAGGAGGTATGTGAGCATGAAAAATCAACAGCTTTGAAAGATGTGATACAAATTGTATTTGAAAAAAGAGTGGTACTTTTACTAGATTGTAATATGGAACCAATGCTCGATGTAATCCTAGTGGTATTGGCTCATTTCTTCTTCTGGACCACTCTGAAAGTCCTCCTTGGTTGTGCTAGGAAAACTTGGATAATTGGTCTCTGGAATGCATACAAGGCTTGCTACTGGACATGGTGAAATTTATTCGATCTCAGGTTCAATTGGATGCTCCCCATCGGATCTGGTACATGATTCATCGATCTCCTTGGTAGATAGGCAAGAGGAATCAAGGGAGGCTTCCAAATATTTGTATGGTTGTGGAGAGATAGATAATTTCCTAAATGGAGTCCGGATGAACTCTTCCTCAGAGGAAGATACCACAACTACTACTAGGATTTGAGAAAGTGCTTTGAGGGACATTATTCAAGCTCTGAATCATTATTTAATTTCTCCTACTAGTTGATGATCCATGTCTCACAGCATGGATTAGTACAAAGAGTTCTTACAACACCTCAAAAATGTTGTCCTTAACTAGATTTGGAATTTTAATCTTAATGAATAAAAACTAATTGTAGTAAAAATCACCAAAATTGGTTACTCAGACAACCAAACTTTAGAGAAACCCCACCATAGTGGATGTGTGGCTCTTCACTCACATCTTACCGTTCACTCTTCGCCTTTTGATTTCCCTAAAACTAAGATCACACAAAAAAAACTTGTGAAAGAAACTAGGCTCTCATCCCTTCAGCACCTCCCCAGCAATGGCGGAAAAAATGTTGGGGAAATATATTTCTATAATTTCCAACATTAAATTATGAATCCCGGGCTCATAAGCTTCGAGGTGCAAGCGCAGCTAACTTAGGATTAGAGTACCTATCCTAAACTAGGGTAAGAAATCAACTTGTTGTTTAAGTACATAAACAAACCATTTCAATTATAAAAATGTTGATTACAGAATTAAAATTATGTTTAATGGAAAACACTCATTTATCTATTCTATTGTTGATCATAAAATAGACATGAACCTAAATTAAACTCAGTAAATTTCGAAACCTCAATCAAACTGATGAATGCAAGATTGAAATCAAACTTCACAGTTCTCTAATTTAATTCAATCAAAGAAAGAAATTCAATCAAATTTCTTAAACATATAAACTTGAAAAATAATTCTTAAAAAATCTAAATTAATGATGCCTAAAGAAACTGAAATCTATTGTTAAATTAATTATCCTATTCAACACCAGAAAGGATCCTAGATGAACAAAAACCCCTATCACTAATTGTAATTACACTACTAATGTGCAATCAAATTTGAAAGGAATTTTAACTATTATTGAAAAGGAATTCTAACTACTATCTATAATGAAAAATTTACGAAATCCTAACTAATATATGTAAATGAAACATAAATTAAAATGATTGCATCCAAAAGGCCTAAATCATAACAAAACTTCCATGAGATCTTGCAATTCAGATTTAAGTACATAACCTTGCAATTCAGATTTAAGTACGTAACAGTTGGAAGTACATAACAGTTTTAAGTACAATATTATGACAACTGATTTAAATTCAATGCTATGCTATGAGGAGTTAACACAAGAAATTATTTCTTAATCTAAACTAATGATGACCTTCGTTCCAAGAGTGTTCAGCCCTTGCCATGCTTTGAGCAAGGTGAATTATCTCAAGAAAAATGAAATCTAAAATGCAATCATAAATAACTCACAACAGAAAAAAAATGTCGGAACTTGTATTAAATCAGTGCGATGGAATATAGAATCTGAAATATTACATCAATCCCTGCTATGCTGGTGCACATCGTGATCCTCTCCTCTACATACTTGTCCCTTCCTTCTCTACGTATTTCTCTTACTGCCTGCATACTACTCTCTTTCATCTCTTTACATCTCCTTTTATAAATACAAATTATTGCTATTTTATTATAACAAAAAAACTAAAACATGCCTAAATCAATCCTTCTAGAGAGCTATGGTTAGGCTTGTTCTAATCCATGCATGAATGGAGGAACTAATTTATCTTTTTATCACAAGGTCGTTCAGCAAAAAATTGAACCCGAATTGACCCATTCAGGCCAATCATGAATTAGCCCGACACATTTAGGCGGTCTCATACTTAAGATGGTGCATAATATTCCCCGACCATAACTTCCTCATAATGTCGAATTTCTTTAAACCGTTTCTGGGTTACCTGAATGAGGGTGCTCTGAAAAAAATCCGCTCATTGAAATTTCAATGTTCTTGGTCATTTTATCACAAAATTCATGTTTTATAGCCAGATCAATTTAGTACTCAACTCTGCAGTAATTAGTCAAAATTCACTTGTGGGGACTTTTGGCAATAAAATGCTTCAGTCAATTAAATTATAGAAACTATCATTATTAAATCATGACTAAATCATCTCTAATCATCGAAGAACTAATAAAAGTAATGATATTAAACCACGAGGCATAGGATGTGATTTGACAATAAATGATGGAATTATGATGTGAAATGAGTGTAAGGGTGTCGAAATTTAGGTTAATATGGTTAATGGTACTATGCGATAGGAAAATGGGCATATATGAGGCTCAACACTAAACAAACCATAATATAATATTTGTACAGGGAATTTTACCATACGAGAAGAATCTCGACCTAATTTCAATGGTTTGATAGACTAGAGATGGGTTTCTTGATTCAAACCATTTTTTGTGATAGAAAGCTTAAATTTATGCCCTAATTTTTTTTTTTTGTAATATAATATGCCAAAAATAATTCCTTAGACCATAAAATAACTCGTATAGAATGAATACTTTATGAGAAAAATATAGTCCCAAATTTAAGGATTAATCTCAACCGGGATACGTCTTTTTGGCCAAATCATTATAAAAAGTCAATAATATGGAACTATACCTTAATTATATTTTTTGAATTCATAGGCCATGCATGGGACTCTAGAGAATAATACTATTTATAAAAATAATGTTTATATTATGAAAAAATACATATAATTTAATTAAGAATTATACATAATAGACATTTGTCTCACAAACTAAACCATTATTCAAATCTAAGATCAAGAATTAATCCCTAATCTTCATATTTTGGATTTAGTTAAAAATAAACATAACATATTTAACATTTTATACAATTAGATTATATTTATAAAAATCATTTATAAAACTTTTATTTTTATTAAAAAACATATAATACCTAATTATACATCTATAAAATCAAAGTATTATACTAGGCAACATGTATAATGCATTAGTTTTTTATTGACTATGTAGTTGATAAAAAAAAATACACTTTTACAATAATATTAATTTAATATTTATTATTATTGTTAGATCTAATACTTTCGTGATCCATAATGTAGATCATAATATTTATTATTATTTTTTACCTATTACATAATAATTTATAATCCCCCCCATTTTTAATATTTTATTTTAATTAAATAAGATTGTATTTAAATAATTAAACAATATTTTATTTAAACAATTAATTTATTTTTAACTTACTAACGAACTTCCTAACAACTAATTCTTAATGGCTAATCCTAACGGCTAGTTCTTAACAGCTAGTTCTCAACGGCTATTTCCAAGCAATGATGCATCCCCACTATTTATTCATTGAGATCGATTAGTCTCTCCACCTTGTCCTAAGGATGAACCACATTAGCTGGTTCGAAACTTCGACCTAATCCTAATGATGTGATTAATCTGAAATTTCTTTTATCTACATTTATTATTATTATTATTTAAATATATTTTCTTTACACTAGTTGACATTGGAGTTTTCTTTAGTGTGACTTTTTGAAATTTTTTTGAGAGAAAAATTTAAGCTAAAATTTTGATTTCTATTATTTATTTTTTGATTACATATGGATTCAGCACCCTAAAAAACCTAGAGCACTTGGATTGTACAGGGGTTGTGTAACAGCTAAATTTGGCATTAACTAGTTGTTAACTAGTAATCTGACATTTTAGTTATTATTTTAAAAGAGAAGACCAAAAAAATTATCATTTATGGAAAATTTTATTTATTTTATTATTTGGAAATAAAATTGGTTATGGAAAGAAGTTCCATGAAAAAAGAAGAAGTAAAAAGGCTGATGGTAAAACTATTCCAAGAACTGAAGGTTGGTTGGACAATTTGAACAATTACCCATTCCTATGAGAATAAGAGGCATATCGTAGTGAAGAAGAGGGGTTCTAGTCATAGACTAAGGAAGAAAGTGAGAAATTTCATGAGCTGGTAAAGACCAGTGGAAATCACTCAGCATTCCTGATAATTTCTGGTACTGACTGGACTTGGGGTCCTGAGGTCACAATAGAAAATACTATCAATTTGTACCTTTCAGGTGTTCAGCACGGGGGAAAGAGAAGGACGTAATCGCCTCTCTTAAAGGTTGGGTGGACATCAATAGAGGAATGCATATTCAGATAAGTATCTGAGCATTTAGTAAACTTAAAAACATGAATTGATTTTATTATATAGGTAAATAGGAAATGTGCTTCATTAGAAGCAAGGACAATGGATTGTTTCTACAAAAGCATATGTTGAAAGAGAATGAGTTCTAGGTACCTTTATAATTAATCAAGTTATTTACAGGATTTGGGAATTATATGTGAAATATTTTAATGTTATTTATAGGTTTTGGGAATTATTTGTGAAATATTTTAATGTGATTTTTGAGTTGGTTTGTTGTGAAGTAAAAGGAAATTTCCATTAAAGGATACAGTATTTAGCTATCCTTAGGGAAAACAATAGTTTACTGTGTTATATAAATTAAAGCAAACCTAGTGTTAACTGTGATAGATGAAATACAAAAGTACTGTAATGTATGAATATAGTGATAGATTCATATAATTGAAAGCTGTAGAAAATTTCAGAAGTAACTATTTAGCGTGGAATAAAAATCTATCAAGACAGAAAATCAGAGATAGTAAGTAGTCTAATTTTATAGTTATTGAACAAAACTTATAATAGTAAAAATCGTGATAGACAGATGCACTTTATCCTAAAACGGGTTAGACAGCACTGTTGACTTTGATATTCAGGTAGAACCTCAAGTTCAGAGCACATCGTGTCTCTGGCTATTACCATACTCAGATGAGAACTGGAGTGGTTCGGACACTCAAACAAAAAGATAGATTTTTCATGCCAGTGAAATTACAATAATTACATAAACCTTTAAGCTCAATTACGAATAATACTGCTAGAGGACTGAGCTGCATACACATAAACATCTACAGATTAAATGAAATTAAATCCATGATTCTTTATAGAGAAGTACTACGTAAAAGAAAAATGTAAGGGCTGGCCAGAGGCTCTGCTACCATTTTAACATTTGGAAGCACGAAACTCATATAATGGGAAGACAATATTGAACCAAACTAAGCAAGAAAACTTTCAATAGTAAATTTTACAAATAATTGTAACGAGAAGGTAGCGTTTGAACCGAGTAAGTAAATTTCTTAAAAGTGGTTCTCATTCATTAATTAAAGTAAGAAATCTTGTAATGCACATTCCGACCTGGGATGAGCAAGAGCCAAAACTAAAACCCTCTAGACATTATATAATACATATCAGTAGTTTGGGAATTCTTCCAAAAACCAAAATGGTCTAGCTCGGAGGAAACCGTGATGAGTAAACTACAACAGTGGAAATGAAACATATACAACTGCAAAAGTAAGCACAGAACTCCCCAAGGAGAAAATTCCTACGGTACTGGTGGTCTAGCCCAGAATCCCTATGAGCATTGTTTGGACCTTTGAGCTTGAAAGTGAAGAAAACAAATAGTGATAGACTAAAATTCCCGAGAGAAGTCAGAAGTCTTTGCGAACAAGTGACTGTCATATGAATACCTAAAGGTAGCATGTTAACTATTAGTCGGAGGAACAACTTCCCCACGAAGAAAGGTGAAGAGATTGATTTAATTCCAGGTAAGGGCATACCTACAACAACCACAACCTAAGTTCAATAAAGCTTGACACTGCGAAGTTAAGAGATTCATGGTTTGAATGAGAACGAAAATAAGAAAAAAATGGCAAGATGGTTACCTGAACAGGAGTTGCAGCACACCGAATTGGAATTGAGAGAAGTAGGCAAGAGGGAAATTTAGAATTTAGAACCTGGTAATCTAACCTATTAAACCCAGGATTGAAATGAGATTAACAAATGGGACTGGAGCTGGACAAGAACACCTTACCTATAGAGTCTAAAGGATGGAATGAAGTTGGGTTGGCCCAGTAACTTTCTCACTGAGCAACCATGGTTGGAAGCTTCTACATTTGTGGCAGAAGGACTTCCTATTCTCGGCCATAGCCATGGGTGGATGCCCTCACCAGTATCATAGTTAACTGGTTGTAGAAGATAATTATAAAACCATTGTTTAACACCATACCTAAACAAAATTTTGGAACACTCACTGATCGCTCAGGCAGAGGAGAAATAGGTTGGGATAGTTAGGGTTGTGGGGTAATACCTAACAATTCCCGCCAAAAACCTTCACCTTAGATCTTCGATGGGATCGAACTGTGATTTCAGAATCGCACAACTGGCATAGTAAATGAAATTGCTAGATCATGTTAGAGATTGCCGGTAAATAACAGAAACCAAGAGATATATAATTGAATGCGTTGAGGTGTCAAGGTTAATGTTTGAGGTTAAAATTAAATAGTTGAGTAGCATATAAACATTATGGTGTAAGTATATAAAACAATGAATCTGCCATGTCATCCAAAGTATAATTATAAACATGGAAATAAAAAAAAATAATAAATACAAAATTAGTATCATGCTATTAAAGTGGTAAAATATAAGTTCCTTATGCTATGTTGTTTTTACCATAAGGTAAGAATATAATTTTTTTTTTATTTCCTTATGGTGTGAGGGTTACAAGTGGTATTAGAGCAGCATTCGCAAGCTGGGACCCTAGGGGTCACCTAACAGTTTAAAATGTGTATATACTGATGCACATAAAAGAAGTAGTACTGCAAGGAAAATATGAGAAGGGGATCGATACAACAAACACCTTGGAATACCAGGGAACCAATACCTCAAACATAGCCAGAGATGAATCCTGAAATGTGCATTAAATTGAGTGGGATCAGCACTAGCAAACTAGTAGATTTCTCGAGGAACAACAACACCAGACCAACATAATGTTAAGTACTATACAAAATTTGCAGGAGGAGATGGTCGTTGTGAGAAGTGACAATGAATGTTTGATTTAGGAACAGGAAAGGATACTTAAGAGCCTTTCCGACAAACATAATCAAGGGGTTTTACAACCCAGCCCCGATCAGGGCATGCAATAAGAACACGAACGACAAACCAAGGACCAAACTATGGACATAATGGGTAGGAGTCCTTCATAGCGAAGCAATAAAAAAATAAATTATAATGAAGCAGAGTCTGGCAATGTGTCAGACCAGCAGGAAGTTAAGAAGAAAAAATTGGAGCTTCAAGGTGAGTTTCGAAAAATAAAACCACCTGACTTTGATGGAGAAGTTGAGGAGGTGGCTGAGGCTTGGTTGATAAATATGGACAAGTATTTTCAAGTGTACGATAGCAACCTTAAAGCTAGATTGGCCGTATATTAGTTGAGAGAAAAAGCCACACTATGGTGGGAGGAGGTAAATAATGTTCGTAGCATTGAAGACCAATATGTTACAAGGGAATCATTCTAGCAATACTTTAAAGATAAGTATTTAAGAACGTTTTTATGAAAAAAAAATCTAGAGAATTTCATGACTTGAAGCTAGGTTAGATGACTATGGATGAGTCTATTACCAAGTTCACATTCTTGTTAAGATATTTTCCATACCTCAAAGATGAAAAGGATAAGGTTCAAAGGTTTCTGAGTAGTTTTCCAACCCATATGAAGGAGCGAATTGAGTTTGTAAATCCTAGGACCATGGACAAAGAAATACGTAAAGCATGAATGTGCTATCAGCAGTCCAAGGAAAAAGGGGAAGTGGGTAAATGTTAGCAGCCAATAAAAGGAAAGAAAAATAGTTCAAAATTCAAGGGCGCCAGAAGTAATAATTTTAAGAATTCTGCACGAAGTTCTATAAGCAATAAATTTGGAAAAAATCATCAAAGAGCTAGATGGCCAGCTGAAGAGAGGCCTACAAAAGCTTCTAGAAAACCTGAGCAAGGGAAAGTGACCAAACCACCTCTGCAGTGTTGGGGGTGTGGTGAGGCACATTATTATAAATATTTCCCACAATGAGCGAGAAGTGAAATAGTTGCAAAATTGCAGGAGTCTTCTACAGTAGGTGATGTGGCTCGAAACATGCCTCAAATCAGCGTAACATTGGAGGATCGACATGTATATTATCAACCAACAATGATAGAGTTAGAAGGTAAGTTACTGTCTCAATTCAAATTTTGTTGAGCCAGCT
The DNA here is from genome assembly GCA_034641835.2 of Pinus albicaulis. NCBI lineage: Eukaryota > Viridiplantae > Streptophyta > Pinopsida > Pinales > Pinaceae > Pinus > Pinus albicaulis. Next base: position 1,590,836,196 of record CM076578.1, read on the forward strand.
GCAAGTATAAGTTATGTTAATCCCAAAATAGTGGAAGTATGTAAATTAAAAGGTCAGAAATTCAAAAATCCTTGGCTTGTAAAACTAGCCACAGGAGCAAAAAGAAAAGTAACTGCCAAAATTCTAAACTGCACATTGGAAATTACAGAGTAGCAGTTAATCATGGATCTAAACATATTTCCATTAGGGTCCTATGATGTTTTGCTGGGTATGGATTGTCTAGAAAAGCATTGGACGTTGGTGGAATGTAAAGAAAAGATTATTTATTACAGAATACGAGATGGAACACACAAAGAGATTCAGGGAATCAAGAAACCGCTACAGCTACATCCTATTACAACATCCCAAATGAATAAGTGTCTGAGGAAGGAATGTCACATTTATGCTATCCAGGTGGGATATGCCATTTCAAAGGAGAAGTCTCCTATGATGGAAAGCATTCTAGTGGTATAAGATTTCATGGATGTATTTCTAGAAGATAATTCCAGATTACCACCAATAACAGATATTGATTTTACCATTGAATTAATGCCAGGAGAATTACCTATGTAAAGGACTCCTTACATAATGAGTGTTCTAGAATTAACTGAATTAAAAATGCAGCTACAAGAACTGATGGACAAAAGATACATTTGTCTGACTGTGTCCCCTTGGGGAGCACCAATGTTGTTCGTAAAGAAGAAGGAAAAAACCATGCGAATGTGCATGGACTATAGACAGCTCAATAAATTAATAGTAAAAAATAAATATCCTTTACCGTGGATTGACAACCTATTGGATTAGGTGAAGGGGGCCACAATATTCTCAAAAATAGATTTAAAGTATGGATATCACCAAGTTCATATTAAGGATGAATATATTTAGAAGGTTGTCTTCCATACTAGGTATAGGCATTATGAGTTTATGGTATTATCCTTTGGGTTAAAAAATGAGTTGGAAACATTTATGAGGTTAATGCATGCTATATTTCACCCCTTCCTAGATAACTTTGTACTCATATTTATTGATGATATTTTAGTCTATTCTAAGATTCAGGAATAACATAGAGAACATCTAATAATAGTGCTGGAAATGTTAAGAAAACATCAACTGTATGCTAAGTTTAGTAAATGTGATATCCTTAAAACATAAATCCAATACTTAGGCCATGTTACTTCAACGGAAGGGATTGTTGTTGACCCAGAGAAAATTAAAACAATCATGGAATATGTTGAGCCCTAAAAGTGTCTTCTCCTTTGCCAAATTACACTTTATCTTATCATTCCTTTTGTCATTCATATACCTAGAAGATCAATAAGAATGATTAAAATCACTTAAGGAATACATGCAATGACTAACTTGTTGTACTTTTGTGGTTTTGTTGTCTTAATGATTTCTGAGTAGTTTTAGCTATAGAATGCAGTCATTCTGTAGCTAGTTACACATTCCGTAGCCATTTTTGTGTTTGAACATATTGTAGGTGTCATCCAAAGAAAAGGCGTATATGGATAGATTCTAAATCCTTCCTACATTGTTCCTTGTCATCCGCGAAGGCTGAATCAAAATCCGGAGATGCTTGTGCACATGGTCAAACCAAAATTCCAAGAAGCATATTTATATAAGGATAACGACTCTTGATTTTATTTTAGCAAATAATGAGTCCTAGCAAAGAGTTTTAGTTTGATTTTTAATTTAGAATAAACCTGTGCCTACTTTCATTCAATAATAGTTATGCAATTGCCTATAAATTTAGCTCGGTGAGACCGAGAGAAGAAGTTAACTCTTATTTTCCAATACTGTAATACTCAGTTTTGAAGTATTTTTGATAATAAGAAGAAACATAACTTTGATGTTGTGTTGAAGACAAACTTAAGGAGTTAAAATACTTTCATGCCAACTTGATAGTAGAGGGCCCCTGCTATCTAAGGAAGCTTCCACATGCTTTCTAGATAAGTAACTTTTAAATATGTGTTGTTATATTTCTCACTTAGACAGTTTTCTGAGTTTATATCTTTTGGTATCATGTCTTACTTTGTTTTCTCAACTAACAGATCCTCATGATGTTATAATTATTATTTTCTTAAAAATATTTTCCAACATATCTCTATTCAGTGAATGGATTTAATTGTGAAATCTTGAGTTACCAGCTCTTTAGCTCTGTTATTTAGATTAAAAGATACGCAGTATCCTTTAGCCATTCTTGTTCTTAAAAGCTTTTCCAACATATCACTATTGTCTGAACGAGATCTGGTTGTATGATTTTGAGTTAATAAGGTTGTATTTCTTGTTTTTTAATTAGATAGAAGAACCTCATATTGTTACAAATAGTCTTTTCTCAGAACTGTTCCAACAAATCTCTAGATCACAGAAAAGGCCTAATTGTAATATTGTGGGTTACTTGTTGTTTAGAATATCCTTATTTCATTATATCTAATCTCCTTCAATAAACTTTTCCAATAAATCTCTAGCTGATGAACGAGACCTAGTTATAATGTCATAAGTAGTTTCAAGTATTTATAGGAGATCCTTAGCATATTATAGAAATTTTCTTCTCAACTTATTCCAAAATATCTATATCATATGAATAAGATTGCTCTATAATATTCTAAGTTGCTGTCTGTTTTTAGGAAGACCCTCATCACATTGAAGATCAATCTCTTTCAAAAATTATTCCAACAAACCTCTAAAAGGATCAGGTTGAAATATAATGTCTTGAGTTACATTTCATGTTCACTTGCAGGCTAAGAAATTCATGGATTAGAATGCTCTATTTTTCATCATTTTCCTAATTAGGAATAGAATTTACAAGCACACTCTATTTTGATTTTAAAATTTCTCTTTTCTTTCCCTTTTAACATAGATTTGATGCCATCTTTTGAACATAGAATAGCATACTAAAAATCAAACATAATAAAACTCAAAAACATCAACAAAATACTGAGAAAAAAGAAATTAGAATAAGGATATTTAGGCACATATAGAGCAAGTATACCTCGTCATTTTACAAGCCCTGGTCGATAATTTATTCTATCAATTTAGAAAATTGAATTGACTAAACATTTTGGCGTCGTTGCCAGGCAGGTATAACTATGTAGCCTTATTTCCTATTTCGCAAAAATAATGATATGTGTAGAGAAAGAGATTCTAGGGGTAGATTTGTAAGAGGAAGAAGTTTAATTCCCACAACTCCTCTCACTCCACCTAGACCAAGAAGTAGCACACCTCCAATCCAAACTCACATTCCATACTATACTGGTCATAGGCTTCTAGAAGTCTCAAGATCAGATATCCCATTAGGAAGATCCCCCACTTCATCCACTGAAGCAATTCTAGAGGAAGAATATCCAAGGACTCATACATAAGGGGTAACCTTTTTCACTTCCACAGGGGAATACATTCCAGCAGAAGAATTACAAATCCCTAGTGAAGAGGAAGAAGAGGAATATTTCTTCAATATTCCCTTAATAGAAGAACCAGTAGAACAACTAGCTCTTCCAACTAGACCCTATATCAGTTCAGAAGAGTCTATCATGGTAGAAGAAGGGGAAGGAGAAGTCTTTAATGGAGAACATACACTGTTTGGAAGAGGTAGAGGAAGAGGAGGAGGAGACAGAGGAAGAGGTAGAGGAAACGTAGAAGGAGGAAGAGGAAATGAAGAAGGAGGAAGAGGTAGAAGGGGAACTGGAAGTCCTTTTGAATTCCATATAGTAGATGAAGAGACTAATGCAACTGTGAAAAACATCTCACCTTCTATTCTTCCAAAATTTCATGGACTGAAAAAGTGAGGATACTGAAACTTTTTTATTTCAATTTGAAGTTCTATGTAGAACCTATGATTATCTACAAGAAGCTCAGAAACTTAAACTGTTCCCTTCAACATTCAAATGAGCAGCATTAAAATGGTTTATAAGTTTAATAAATAGGTTTATTAGGACATGGGATGACATGGGGAAAGCATTTCTAGATAGATACTTGGATTACTGTATACTAGTCAATCATAAGGAAGAAGTGTTCAAGATGATGCATAAAGAGGATGGAAATCTAGAAGATTTGTTGGAAAGGTTCAATTATAACATCAAGAGGGAAAAATGGAAACCCTAGATCAAGAAACTTTGAAGGATCTCTTCTTGAAAACAATTAGGGATGAATGGATATATATCCTCAATATGATGAGAAAAGCAGACAATATCAGCTTCCATTACCTGATATAGCTGAGTTATGTATCAATCTTTCAAGAGGAATATCTAAAATTATAAAAGGACGAAGAGACCCTGCTCTTGCAAGGGCAAGTAAATCTGCAGCTGGAACAGTAAGTAGGGTAGAAATAGGTAATATTCTTGATGAATTCAAGTCTGACATTCTAGGGCGTCTTAGTGAAAAAATAGAGACCCTTAAGTTACAAAACAAGAAAAAAGATGAAACTGATGCCTTAGCAATATTTTGTCCCAAATGTAGGAAGAAGCATGCCTTGAGAGAGTGTCCTTTAGATGCAAAAGTAATAGAGACTTGTGCAATTTTTTCAGAAAAACATGAGACCAAGAGTTTTCCTTCACTCCCTGGTCTTAAGGCTGTATTTCAAGAAGAAACATCCACAAATTCCATAAAATATCTTAACTTTGTCTCTAGAAGACCTTGGCAGGGACCTCAGACACAAGGGTTTAATAATCAAATGTATAATCAATCCCCACCAAGTTGGAATTCTTGGCAGCAACCTTGGCCCCAATTCCAAAATCAATCTCAACCTTGGGCACAAGGGACACAAAATCCATATGGAAGGTTCTCCTAGTATTATCAATATCCACCTTCTTATCCCTCATATCCAACATATTCAAACTTCCCCCCACAACAAAATCCAGAACAAAATCCTCAACAGAATCCACAACATCAAAACCAAAATCAAAATCCACCACTTCCATTACCATTTCCTCAAAAATAAAATCAATTATCTGCCCAGCCTATACCAAACCCCAACAATAAAAATCCTCATAATACATATATCATAGAAGTTCAACAATTTCTAACCTATTTGATTACTCCTTTAGACCTTAATAATGTTCAACTTAGGTCTTGAAGAATACTTGAAAAGAAGAAACCTTCTGTAATTATACAAGAGCAAAACAATTCTGAGGAAGATTCTCTATGGGTAAATAAAATTTTTGAGGAAAGCACATCTTTTCAAGACCAAAACATTGAAAAATCAAAATAGAAAGAGCCAATAATTTCAACTCCTATATTAGAGCAGCCATCAACATCTACTTCACCTCCTTTTCCAGAAAGATTACAAATTGATAGGAGTGTAGAAAAAAAAATTATGATGCCTAACTATGATTTCCTAGATGATTTAAGAAATGTTTGTACTAAGATTCCATTATTACAAGCTATCAAGGAAATCCCAATGTTAGCAAAAACAATAAAGAAGTTGAGTATGAAAAAAGCAGGAAAAACAATAAAGGAGACAAAGAGAATACAACTGGTAGGAAAAATAGCAGATATAATGATGGGTAGGATTGCTATTCCAAAGTATCTACACCCAAGAAATCCAGTTGTCAAAATACACATCAATGGAATTGAAATCCAAAACACACTCATTGATTTAGGAGTAGCAATCAATATCATGATTAGGCAAATCATGGAAAAACTAAAACTTCCTAATCTTCTTTTTACACCCACACTGCTACAATTAGCAGACAGATCTATGATCAAACCAGATGGGAAAATAGAATACATGCTAGTGTCCTTAGATTATTAGGAGTATCATGTGGATTTCATGATCCTAACTCCTAAAAATGATCTAGGAGGACATCCTATTATATTAGGAAGACCTTGGTTAGCTATAGCTGATGATTTCCTTAGCTGTAGATCTGGTGATATGTCAATTTTTTATGGAAGTTCAACCAAGAAATTCACGTTGTATCCTCCAGCAATAACAATCACAAAATTAGATGATACTTGATGGATTGATGATGAAGAAGATATACAACATCTCTTCACTGTTTCAGAAATTAGTGAAGATAGTCAAATTTTGAATACTTTTGAAAATTATGACTCTTCTTTAGAATTTAAATATGAACAATTTCAGTAAGAATCTAACATTGAGTTCTTATCATCAAGAAAGATGTCTCTTTACTCCATGGAATAATTTGGTAGCTCTGCAATTGAAATATTCCCAGGAAAATCCTTAAATATAAACAAAAACCTAGAGAAGTTTCAACAAGAAAAGCTAGTCAAAACATTACAGAGACACTCTTCTGCATATGCTTGGGATTAGACTGACAAGAAAGGGATCAATCCTAAGACTTGCACTCGTCATATCTATATAGAGGAAAATTGTGAACCAATCAGACAACCTCAGAGAATGATGAATCCAAACCTTAGGGAGATTGTTAAAGAAGAATTGCAAAAAAATTTAAATGTCAATTTTATTTATCCCATTTCAAATAGTCATTGGGTCTCTCCTTTGGTGATTATACCCAAGAAGAATGGAAAATGGAGGGTATGTATTTACTACCAAGAATTGAACAAATCTACTCTTAAAGAAGATTTTACCTTAGCTTTCATAGATAAGGTGTTAGACACATTAGCAGGCAAGAAGTACTTTTCATTTTTGGATGGACTTTGTGGCTATAATCAAATTCAAGTAGCACTTGAGGATCAAGACAAGACCACATTTACCTGTCCTTGGGGTACCTATGCATACCGAGTATTGCCATTTGGATTATGCAATGCACCTGCAACATTCCAAAGGGAAGTATTAGGAATATTTTCAGATCTAAGACATGACTGTGTAGAGGTATAGATGGATGATTTCATAGTCTATGGAAACACATTTGAAGAAGCCTTGGAAAACTTGGAAAAAGTTCTAAAGAGATGTAAAGAAGAAAATCTTTCATTAAGTCATGAAAAGTGTTTTATGATGTTTACTGAAGGGATTTTTCTATGACATCACATTTTAGGAGATGGGATCAAAGTTGATAAGTCAAAATTTGAAGTCATCGCCAGATTACTAGTTCCAAGTTGTCAAAAAGATGTTAGGATTTTTCTAGGATTTACAGGGTATTATAGGAGATTCATAGAAAACTTCACCAAGATAGCATCTCCACTTTTCAAATTACATAGCAAGAACTATGAATTCAATTGGAGTTTTCACTGCCAGTTAGCCTTTGAAACCTTGAAAACAAAAATTTCTGAAGCACCTATTTTAAGGGGTCCTAACAGGAAATTACCTTTTCATATTTCAATAGATGCCTCAGATACAACTTTAGGAGCTGTATTGGGACAAAAAGATCCGATTCCTTATGCCATCTACTATAAAAGTAAACATTTGACTCTTTTAGAGTTAAATTATACTGTAACTGAAAAAGAGTTCTTAGTTGTTGTTCATGCCATAAATAAATTTAGACACTATATAACAGACTATGAAAAATTTGTTCACACAAATCACTCTGCAATTAGGTACCTAAAGAAAAAATCAATTACTAATGGCAGAGTCACGAGATGGTTATTGATTTTACTAGAATTTAACATCACTATTATAGATAGCCCTGGAAAACAAAATACAGTAGTTGATTTCCTATCTAGACCCCAAAACATTAAAGACAATACTCTAGTTGAAGATAACTTCCCTGATGAATATCTCTTTGCAATTACCACTCAAACTCCTCTGTTTGTTGATATTTCTAATTATCTATTTTCAGTAAAATTTCCTTCAATTATGAATACAAGAGATAAAATAAATATCATTTATGACAGTGCAAAATATTCATGGATTTCTAATGATTTATACAAAACAAGTCCAGATTTCATCATCAGAAGATGTGTTCAAGAAGATGAGATGTTTGAGATTCTCAAGGCATCTCATGATGAACCATGTGGTGGAAACTTTGCTGCTAAGAGGACAGCTTATAAGATCCTTCATTTAGGATATTATTGGCCATCTCTCTTTAAGGATGCTAAAGAGTATGTTAAAAAGTGTGACAGTTGCCAAAGGGTAGGGAAACCTTCTCCTTCAGGTGAAATGCCACTGCAACCTCAGGTACACATTGAACCCTTTGAGAAATGGGCTTTGGATTTTGTAGGACCTATTAATCCTCCATCAAAACAAAAGAAATATATATTAGTTTGCACTGATTATGTTACCAAATGGGTAGAGGCCAAACCATTACTTTCTGCAACTGAGGCATATATAGTTAATTTTCTTTTTGAGGATATTTTTACTCGTTTTGGTGTCCCAAGAGAAATTTTTACAGATCAAGGAGCTCAATTCAGATCAAAGATAGTGGAGAAATGATAGAAAAGTAAAAAATCAGACACAGAAAATCTACTCCCTACCATCCACAAGCAAATCGGAAATGAATTTTTTTATGGAAAACAATTCTTGTTTCCCATAGAGTTTCAGATCCAAACTTTCAAAATGGTGGTCTAATTGGGACTTGATCTAACATAAGTAGAGACTGGAGCAGATCAATGAATTGGATGAGATCATATAAGATGCAGTCCAGAGAACAAGCATAGTCTGACAACAAAGGACTAGATGGCATGATAAGTACATTAAGGAAAATAAATTTAAAGAAGGTGACTGGGCCCTCTTATTTGATTCAAATTTCAAGGATTTTTCAAGTAAATTTCAAACTCATTGGCTTGGGGCATATGAGATTGTGAAAATATTTGAAAATGGAGCAATAAAAATCAGGACAATAGATGAAGGAAAGGTAGCCTTTCTTGTAAATGGACACAGCCTGAAATTGTATCATAAGCCACTCTTAAGAGAGGAATTTGTCAAGAAGTTTCAAGATAACATTGATATGATGTTAGTGAAGAAGAACCCTTCTTCTTCACTAACTTAATTATATTTTTCTTCAATCATAGTATATATATAATAATAATAATAATAATAATTAAAAAAAGGCCGAGGGGGGTATAAACATGAAAACAAATCATTGATTGGCATGTTTATATAGAAAATCTAAGGTAAAAATCAGAATCCTTCTGACACTTTAGATTTTCAAAAATTGTTCTTTTCTGCAATTAAGTATCATAAAACCATAAGTTGCAGATTCACTTTACACATTCATAATCCATTTCATTTATTCCATCCATATCTCACCTTATCCATATTTCATTCCACTTCATATTCATGATCCATCTCATTTCATTCCATACTTCATTCCATCTACATTTTCACTTCATTCCATTCCATAGTTCAGAAATTTTACAGGTACATTCTGTAGCTACCTATTCTGTAGCCAGACCTATTCTGCAGCTAATTGATTCTGAAAAACCTACTCTAGAAAATAGAGGATGAGTCAAAGAAGAGTATGAAGCCTAAGAGATCAATATTTTTTAGATGAAAGACAAAGCAGATCAAAGCAGCAAAATTTCAAAAGGGCTAAGGTAAAATTGTATGAAATTATTTTTGATAGAAAATCATTAAAGTTATAATATGGTTAGGTCATATGTTTTCCTAAGTTATTTTATGATTTGAATTCATCAAACTCCTATCATAAACCCTCCTTGAACAAATCCCTTTTACCCCGCTCCATACCAAATCATCATTATATGAAAGATAATGGTTAGGACCTAGAAGATACCTATTAGATCACGTCATCAGACCAAAGCATTCATTGATGATTTTTAAAATCTTCATAATATTTCTTCGTGGTAATTCATTCCATGACAAACTCTTATACCCGATTATCCTTATGATTCACCACTACCCTATTCCTTTCACATCCACTCACTGTTATTTCTTTCCGTAGCTGAATATTCATCTGCAAAGAAGTCATTTTAGGGTAAGAAAACCCTTTACAGTTGCTTTTGCTTTGGACAAAAGAGAAGGAACAGAGCAGTGAATTGAAGTCAGAGAAAGGAAGCAATTTTCATCAAGAAGAAATGGGGCTTATTGTAAGGTCAGAACTATTGGAACTAAGTATTTGGAAGGATACCCTCAGATTAAAGGGTTATTGCAAAAGGCTGGATGGCTGAATTTTATAGAGAAGTTTAATGGATTTCATAAAGAAATCACAAAGTCATTTGCTAGATCATTCAATGGAGCAGAAGTGGAGACTGGAGATATCAAATTCACCATCATGGAGGAATTCATAGCAGAAGCAACAAAGTTTCCAAGACAGGGAGATCGTTGGTTTAAAAGCAAGGAATTTCATAATGAGACTTGGAGACAAATGTTAAAAAACCCAGGTATGGACACTACAGTATTTAAGAAAGGTATTCCTAGTTCATCTTTGAAGAATAAATGGAGGAATATGCTATTAATTTTAGAAAAGTTCATAACCTGTGAAGGTAGATTTGGCACTTTATATGTTTATCACATTAGGCTCATGATGAATTTTCTAGATGAAGAAATAAATCTACCATTTTTCCTACTTAATAGTTTGAAAAGGGTGTCTTCAAATTTCTAGAAAAGGCTTAAGTTCTTACAGACTACCTTACATCATCATGGCTTAATTAAAATGTTAATTAAGTTTCATTTGAAGAAGATAGGAGATAATTGGGATGAATTCCTCCTAAGGAACCATTTTGAAGAACCTAAAGAAACATTGTCCAAAGGAAAACCTGTGAGAAGAAGTAAGAGAGGATAAGATGTTAAAACTGTTGAAATCAAGCCTAGTGTATCAACACAAGAAGACAATGATTAAATAATCTCTGAGAAATTGGTAAAAATTAGGAAACAACTCAGGAATAAAAGGAAAGAGGAGTTAAAAAATGAATATGTTCGGGAAGATAATGTAAAAGATGAAAATCCACCCAAATTGAGAAGAAGTTCCAGGCTTAAGGGTATAATGAAAAAGACATACATTAAAGGAACTGAAATCATAAGAATTGAAGAAGAAGAAGTTCCAGTTCAGACCCTAGTCAACAGATCTCCTGTATACCGATATGAAGAAAACTTTGGTAGAGGAACCCCAAATGTAGATCCAGCTCAGCAGCAATTTTATGACCATGTGGAATCATTAGAGAGAAAAGCCTTGGAGAACAGAGAAAGGTCTCTCAGTCCACAAGAACCTCCAATTGAAAAATTAAAAAGAGACAATTATAAATTGGAGATATTGAATAACCATATTAAGAATGAAAATGAAATTCTAAGGGAGCAAGTTAAATTGAAAGGCAACATCAATAGTACTCTCTCCTGGAAAATGGAACAAAAAGTTGAAGAAAAGGAACAAGAAGTTGAACAAAGCACTCATTAACCTGAAGTTCAAGACACTCATAAGGAAACCCAGGATGTCATTAACTACCAGAAGAAGTAGAAAAAGAAGATTAGATTTTCTTGTAGAGGTATCAGTACAAATGGAATGAAGTTGCATGAGGACATGCAAAAGTTTTGTAGTGGGGGTATGTTGAGCCCTAAAAGTGTCTTCTCCTTTGCCAAATTCCACTTTATCTTATCATTCCGTTTTTCATTCATATACCTAGAAGATTAATAAGAATGATTAAAATCAATTAAAGAATACATGCAATGACTAACTTGTTGTACTTTTGTGGTTTTGTTGTCTTAATTATTTCTGAGCAGTTTTAGCTACAGAATGTAGTCATTCTGTAGCCAATTACACATTCTGTAGCCATTTTTGTGTTTGAACATATTGCCGGTGTCATCTGAAGAAAATTCTTATATGGATAGATTCTAAATCCTTCCTACATTGTTCTTTGTCATCCACGAAGGCTGAATCAAAATCTAGAGATGCTTGTGCACGTGGTCAAACCAAAAGTCCAAGAAGAAGATTTCTATAAGGATAAAGACTCTTTATTTGCTTTAAGCAAATCACGAGTCCTAGAAAAAAAATTTAGTTTGATTTTGACTTTAGAATACACCTGTGCCTACTTTCATTCAATAACGGTTATGTAATTGCCTATAAATTTAGCTCGGTGAGACTGAGAAAAGAAGTTAACTCTTATTTTCCAATACTGCAATACTCTGTTTTGAAGTATTTTTGATAATAAGAAGAAGCATAACTTTGATGCCATGTTGAAAACAAACTTAAGGAGTTAAAATAATTTCATGCCAACTTGATAATAGAGGGCCCTTGCTATCTAAGGAGGCTTCCACATACTTTCTAGATAAGTAAATTTTGAATCTGTGTTGTTATATTTCTCACTTAGAAATTTTTCTGAGTTTATATCTTTTAGTATCATGTCTTACTTTGTTTGCTCAACTAAAAGATCCTCATGATGTTATAATTAGTATTTTCTTAAAAATATTTTCCAACATATCTCTATTCAGTGAATGGATTTAATTGTGACATATTGAGTTACCATCTCTTTAGCTCTGTTATTTAGATTAAAATATCCTCAGTATCCTTCAGCCATTCTTGTTCTTAAAACCTTTTCCAACATATCAATATTGTCTGAACGAGATCTAGTTGTATGATGTTGAGTTAATTAGGTTGTATTTCCTGTTTTTCAATTAGATAGAAGAACCTCATATTGTTACAAATAGTCTTTTCTCAAAACTATTCCAATAAATCTCTAGATCACAGAAAAGGCCTAATTGTAATATTGTGGGTTACTTGTTGTTTAGAAGATCCTTATTTCATTATATCTAATATCCTTCAATAAACTTTTCCAATAAATCTCTAGCTGATGAATGACACCTAGTTATAATGTCATAAGTAGTTTCAAGTATTTTTAGGAGATCCTTAGCATATTATAGCAATTTTCTTCTCAAGATATTCCAAAATATCTCTATCATATGAACAAGATTGCTCTATAATATTCTAAGTTGTTGTCTATTTTTAGGAAGACCCTCATCACATTGAAGATCAATCTCTTTCAAAAATTATTCCAACAAACCTCTAAAAGGATCAGGTTGAAATATAATGTCTTGAGTTACATTTCATGTTCATTTGCAGGCTAAGACATCCATGGATTAGAATGCTCTGTTTTTCATCATTTTCCTAATTAGGAACAAAATTTACAAGCACACTCTGTTTTGAGTTTAAAATTTCTCTTTTCTTTCCTTTTTAACATAGATTTGATGCCATATTTTGAACATAGAATAGCATACTAAAACTCAAACATAATAAAACTCAAAAACATCAAGAAAATATTGAGAAAAAAGAAATAAGAATAAGGATATTTAGGCACATATAGTGCAAGTATACCTCATCAGTTTACAAGCCCTGGTTGATAATTTATGCTCTCAATTCGAAACACTGAATTGAATAAATAGAATGGTGAGTTCCCCAAAATGTGGTGGATATCCGATCCCTTATGGGATTTTCTAGGTACTATCGAAGATTCATTGAAGGATTCTCCAGAATTTGTTTCCCAATCACCTCTTTATAGAGAAAAAGAAAAGTTTTTAAGTGGAATAATGTGTGCCAGAATAGTTTTGAGAGGTTGAAGCAGCTATTGACCATTGCACAAGTGTTGAGGGTAGCTTACCCCAACAAAGAATTTGAAGTTTGTACAGATGCTTGTAAAGAGGGAGTTGGGGCAGTTTTATCTCAGGAAGGAAAGGTAGTGGCCTATGAATCAAGAAAGTTAAAAGACAATGAACAAATATATTCAGCCTATGATCTTGAGTTAACAACAGTGGTACATGCACTCCGGGTATGGATACACTACCTGTGGGAAATAATTTTGTATTAAAAATTGATCATAATAGCTTGACCAGTTACTTCAAGCATGCTGATTTAAACTCCCGAAAAGCAAGATGGAATGCTTTCCTAAGTGATTCTGATATGGAAATTCAACACATGAAGGGGAAATAAAACTGTGTAGCAGACGGCTCAAGTAGGAAACTACACTATGTTTATGAGCTATGTTATAACCAACTTGAATGAAAAATTCTTAACCAAGTAAAAGAGGAAGCACATAAGGATGCAGAATAGCAATTTTTATGACAAGAAATGGAAGAGGCCAGAAAAAAAGGGACCACTTCTAAGTATGGAGTTAGTATGCAAATAATGCTAACCTTCAGAGGAAAATTTTATATGCCAAACCATGTGGATCTAAATGAGCTAATCATGAATTACTATCATTGAAGTAATTATGCAGGACATCCAGGATACCAGAAGATGTTAACTGCAATTAGAAAAATATATTTCTGGCCTGGTATGTGAAGAATCATTTTTGAATACTTAAACAAATGTTTGGAGTGTCAACAGGTCAAGGTGGAGCATCGACATTCGATAATATTGTTACAACCCATACCAGTACCTAAATGGAAGTGGGAGGTCATATCCCTAGACTTCATTACGGGTTTACCACGATAAAAGAGGCACAATGACTATATTATGGTGGTGATGGATAGGTTAAGTATGTCTGGGCATTTTATACCTATACAATATACTTACAAGACTGTACAGATAACATATATTTTTTTGAGGGAAATTTTTAGGCTGCATGACATTCCAAAGACTATTATTTCGGACAGAGACGTGAATTTTACTTCAACATTATGGAAAACTTTGTTTACAGGTCTAGGGACCCAAATAAACTTCAGCACTGCTTATCATCCCCAGACGGATGGTAAAACAGAATGGGTGAATAAAGTTTTGGAAGACATGCTGCACATGTACATGATGTAGCAGCCAACTAAATGGGAGGAGTATTTACACCTAGTTGAATTTGCTTGCAAAAATGGTTATCAAGAGTCCCTTAAGATGAGTCCTTTCGAAGCTCTATATGGGAGGCAATGTCATACTCCCATAAATGTAAGTAGCCTCGAAATGAGACTAATTATTGGACCAGAGATGTTGGCCGAAATGCAATTGGAGGTAAAGAAGATTAAGAAAAACCTGAAATCTACACAAGATCGACAGAAGATATACATAGATAAGAAAAGGACTTATCGAGAGTTCGATGTGCATGACCATGCGTATGTGAGGATCAAACCGAGGAAGAGCACTTTGAGATGGGCCTCTTGTGCCAAGTTAGCCCCTAGGTTCTGTGGACCCTTCCAGATATTGGAAAGGGTGGAACTTGTGGCATATCAATTGGCATTACCTAGCCACATTCGGGTACACAATGTGTTTCATGTGTCCATGCTAAAGCAATATGTAGATGATTCGAAACATGTACTCCATTAGCAGAATATTTAGGTAGGATAGAATTAAAAAATCCTAACATGAAGCATGAATATTTTTATGTGAATTTGGCGGTAAAATTTGTATTTTGCAGGTAGAGTCAAACGATGAGTTTCTGGTCGAGCCTCAACGTATACTCAACAAGAGAGAAATCATGTTTTGGAAGCGAGCCATCACCCAGGTTAAAGTGTAGTGGAACCACTTAAACCCGAAGGAGGCTACCTGGGAAGACGAGGGATTTGTACGTCAGGCTTACCTAGATTTATTTCTTGAGCTAGAGTGAACACTGAGGACGGTGTTACCTCCAGGGGGGAAGTTGTAACAACTGAATTTGGCATTAACTAGTTGTTAACTAGTAATCTGACATTTTAGTTTTTATTTTAAAAGAGAATACTAAAACAATTATCATTTATGGAAAAGTTTATTTATTTTGTTATTTGGAAATAAAATTGGTTATGGAAAGTAGTTCCATAAAAAATAAAAAATAAAAGTAAAAAGGACGATGGGAAAGGTATTCCAAGAACTGAAGGTTGGTTGGACAGTTTGAACAATTACCTGTTCCCTTGAGGATAAGAGGAATATCCCAGTGAGGAATAGGGGTTCTGGTCATAGACTAAGGAAGAGAGTGAGAAATTTCCTCAGCTGGTAGAGACTAGTGGAAATCACTCAGCGTTCCTAATAATTTTTGGTACTAACCAGACTTGGGGTCCTGAGGTTACAACAAAAAATATTGTCAACCTGTACCTCTTAGTTGTGGAGCACAGGGGAAAGAGAAGGACGTAATCGCCTCTCTTGAAGGTTGGGTGGACATTAGAAGTGAACTGCATATTCAGATAAGTATCTGAGCATTCAGTAAACTTAAAAACATGAACTGATTTTATTATATAGGTAAACAGGAAATGTGATTCATTAGAAGCAAGGAAAATAGATTGTTTTAATAAAAGCATATGTTGAAAGAGAATGAGTTCTAGGCACCTTTATAATTAATCAAGTTATTTACAGGTTTTGGGAATTATCTGTGAAATATTTTCATCTGTTTTCTGAGTTGGTTTTATGTGAAATAAAAGGAAATTGCTATTAAAGGAAGCAATATTTAGCTATCCTTAGGGAAAAAATAGTTTAATGTGTTATAAATTAAAGAAAACCTAGTGGTATCTGTGATAAATGAAATATAGAAGTACTATAATGTACGAATATAGTGATAGAATCATGTTATTGAAAACAATAGAAAACCTCAGAAGTAAATATTTAGCGTGGAATAAAAATCTATCAAGACAGAAAGGTAGAGATAGTAAGTAGTTGAATTATATAGTTACTGAACAAAACTTATAACAGTGAAATTCATGACAGACAAACGCGCTTTATCCTAAAATTGGTTGGAGATCATTTTCGGCTTTGGTCTTAAGGTAGAACCTCAAGTCCAGAGTACATCGTGTCTCTAGCTATTGCGATACTCGGACGAGAATTGGAGTGGTCTGGACACTCAAAAAAAAAGATAGATGTTTCATGCCAGTAAAATGAAAGTAAACCCATGATTCTTTATAGAGAAGTACTGCTTAAAAGAAAAATTTAAGCATCGGCCAGAGGCTCGGCTACAATTTTAACATTTGGAAGCACGAAACTCATATAATGGGAAGACAGTATTGAACCAAACTAAGCAAGAAAACTTTCAATAGTAAATTTTACAAATATCTGTAACGAGAAGGCAATATTTGAACTGAGCAAGTAAATTTCTTAAAAGTGGTTCTCATTCATTAATTAAAGTATGAAATCATGTAATGCACAGTTTGACCTGGGATGGTCAAGTGCCAAAACTAAAACCATCTAGACTTTATATAATACATATCAATAGTTTGGAGATTGTATTGGAAACCAAAATGGTCTGGCTTAGAGGAAAACCTGATGAGTAAACTACAACAACTGAAATGAAACATATAAAACTACAAAATTAACCATAGAACTCGGCAAGGATAAAATGCCTAGGACACTCATGGTCTAGCCCAAAATCCCTATGAGAATTGTTTGGCCCTGTGAGATTGAAAGTGAAGAAAACAAATAGTGATAGACTCAAATACCTGGGAGAAGTAAGAAGTCTTTACGAACAAGTGACTGTCATATCAATACCTTAAGGCAACACGCTAGCTGTTAGTCGGAGGATCAACTTCACCACGAAGAAAGGTTAAGAGATTGATTTAATTCTAGGTAAGGGTATACCTGCAACAACCACAACCCAAGGTCAATAAATATTGACACTGCGAAGTTAAAAGATTCATGTTTTGACCGAGAATGAAAATAAAAAAAAATCCAGCAATATGGTTACCTGAACAGGAGTTGTAGCATGCCGAACTGGAACTATGAGAAGTCGACAAGAGGGAAATTTAAAATTTAAAACCTGGTAATCTAACCTATTAAACCAAGTATTGAAACAAAATTAACAAATGGGAATGAAGCTGGACAATAACACCTTACCTATAGAGGCGAAAGGACAAAATGAAGTTGGGTTGGCCCGGTAACTTTCACACTGAGCAGCCATGGTTGGAAGCTTCTTCATTTTTGGCTGAAGTACTTCCTCTTCTCAACCATAGCCATGGGAAGATGCCCTCGCCAGTATTATAATTAACTGGTTGTAGAAGCTAATCAGAAAACCATAGTTTAACACCAAACCCTGAACAAAATTGCAGAACACTCGCTCATCGCTTAGGCAGAGGGGAAATGGGTTGGGACAGTTAGGGTTGCAAGGTAATACCTGGCAGTTCCCACCGAAAACCTTTACCGTAGCTCTCTGATGGGATCAGACGGTGATTAGAGGGGGGAGGTGGCCCATTAAAAACCCAAAGGAATATTTCAGAATCGCACAACTCGCGTAGTAAATGAAATTTCTAGATCATGTGAGAGATCGGGAGTACAAAACAGAAACCAGGAGATATATAATTGAATGCATTGAGGTGTCAAGTTTAATGTTCCAGGTTAAAACTAAATAGTTGAGTAGCATATAAACATTATGGTTGAGTATATAAAACAATGAATCTTCCATGTCATCCAAAGTATAATTATAAATGCAGAAATAAAAAACAATAATAAATACAGAATTAGTATAATGCTATTAATGCGGTAAAGTATCAGTTCATTATGCTATGTTGTTTTTACCATAAGGTAAGAATATATATATCCTTATGGTGTGAGTGTTACAAGTTGCCCATCAAACATGTGATTTCAATAAATTCCTGCCGAATTTTAAATAATTTTGATCAGAAAAATCGACCATAAAAATCTCCAAAAATAATACTAAAAACAGCTCAGTTGACATTTCTCAAGCCTTATTTCTAAATGATAGTCTCTACAACCATCATACTCCTGAAATTACCCCTACTTACATCAATTCTTTGCACTAGAAAATGGTGTGTGTAAAACACATGGCATTTATCTGAAATTTTTCCTTGAAATTGTTGTTCACTTGACAGTAGGTGCATTAATGGCAGTACTGCAGCGAACTAAAAAAATCCCACTGCCAAATGATTTTTTCTCTGAGACAGATCATTCCACAGGAGTTTTTTTGTGAACAGATGGCGATATATCTATGATTCCAAGTACCGACATTTGTATTTTATTGGCTACTTGTGCGAGGAATGGAATTGTTGGGAAAATGAATTTATGACCATTTACAGGATATATATACAATACAATTATTTAAAATAGAATAACACATGTTTCAATATTAAAATTATTGTTACAATTTCAAAACAATTGAATTGATGGGAAAATTAGTCTAGGATTATTTATAGGTCATATCTACCATACATAATTATTTAAAATAGCATAACATATGTTTCAATATTAAAATTATTGTTACAATTTCAAAATAACATCTCTTGTGTGGGATAATTGATTTCAACTTATGATATTTAAAAAAAAATATTTATATCAACAAATAATTAAAATAACTTGAATTCACACTAGTATAATCACACAAGATTAAATTCTATTTTTATTTTTATCAGCACAAGTTTTATCTGAGCCCGAAATGAGGTGTTGATAAAATTTATTCATCATTATTCTGAGCTTTGAATTGAAGTGCTAATGCATTTTATTCATTATTATTGTACCTACATTTCTAGCTTGAATACTTTTTCAAACTCTATATTTATACCTATAAATTATGGGTAGTTTCTGATGGGATTCTGGTCTGGATTCTTAATAACAAACTAAGTTTATTGTCTTTGTAGCTCTGGTTGAGTCAAATTAACATAGGATCACTAAGCTTTGTTACAGATTTTTTTTTATTCAGAAAATGCTATTTGCAGATTGCTGCAAGGAGAATAAAAATACACACTCTCCAAATCGATTTTCTATTGCTACACTTCACACAGTTCATAATAACATTACAAGATAAATAAAATTTCCATCCATTGAATATTCTATTCGGAATTATACACTCGGCAAGAAAACACAATCCATCACACATATTGTCCATGTATAAAATTTGTTTTTTCAATTTAACATAAAAAAAAAATCAAAACTCAACATATTAGCAATCACACTCCATCCTATGCGTATTCAGATCCTCTGCATATTCAACAATCAATCTCCTTCTTTTATTGTTTTTAATGAAAAACTCAACACAATATGTAATTCCCTGTTTCTATCTACGCTACCTTCCTCTCTAAAAAAAAATGATCCTATCTCTTCTACACTTAATAATAAAAATTACAATAAAATGCAGGCTAAAATTTATTAGCATAATTACAATCTATAATTATTTTCTTTCTTCAAAAACTGTGATAACAAATTAGTTCATCACACATGAAAAATATGATTTGAAATCAACTTCAATGCCAGAATAACGAATTTGTTCAATTGACGGGATCTCCTTTGATTTGTCCATGTGTGTCGAGCTCTTTGACTACTAGTTATACATTATCTAGAAGATATGGGTGTGTTTAGGATTACACATCAATATGTCAATCCTAAATGCTCGTTCCTCATCATGACAGTTTGGCAAATAAGAATCAAGAAACAAGGAACTAAAAATTAATTACTGGAACAAGAACACGAACCAAATTATTGGAACTGGAACCTAAATACTGGAACCAGAACTTAAATCTCTCTTTGAAAAAGACATTTGACCGTGAGGTCAATATGGAACATGGTAATTTGATCCTCCTACATTAGACTCCTAGGGAAGAAAAAAATGCTCCATCAAAACTTCAGGATTTATTTGATATTTCTTTAACTCTCTTGTGGTTATCCAACTAGCATCTTCAATTGGTTGTCCCTTCAACTTAATCAGATATTGATAATATGTCTATACTCTAGTATTCTTTGTCACATTCCTCTTCAAGACTTTTTCCACATCTTTCCTTGTT
The DNA here is from genome assembly GCA_034641835.2 of Pinus albicaulis. Classification (NCBI taxonomy): domain Eukaryota; kingdom Viridiplantae; phylum Streptophyta; class Pinopsida; order Pinales; family Pinaceae; genus Pinus; species Pinus albicaulis. The sequence continues at coordinate 1,590,856,582 of CM076578.1, forward strand.
GTCTTTAGCATTTGTTCCTCCCAATCTAAGTCTAAACTTCTTCTTCTGCAAATTCATCTTCTGATTCTACTTCTGATTCACTTTATGGGTACAAGTCTGCAACTTTAAAGATAGGAGATATCCCAATTCCTTCTGGTAGCTCAATCTCAACGCATTGGCAGAAAACTTCCTCAAAATTCTGCATGGTCCTGTATTTTTCATCTTTAATTTATTATAAGTCCCTATAGGAATTTTTTCTCTCCTCAAAGAAACCATAACTAATTCACCAACTTGGAACTCCTTTTCTCTTCTCTTCACATCATCCCTCTATTTATACTTACTGCTGCTCTCTTGTAACCTCTTCTTGACATCTTCTTGCAATTTTTTCATCTATTCTGCAAATTATTCAACCTTTACACTCCTTTTCTCTTGCTTTCCCAAATCTCTAGGCTCATATACTCCTCTAGGATGAATTCCAAAAACAATGTAAAATGGACTCATTTCTATACTCCTATTAGGAGTATCATTATAAGAAAATTTAGCTTAAGCAAGTGCTAAATCCCATTGTCTTGGATTTTTATAAACTAGGCTTCTTAATATGTTTCCAAAGCTCCTATTCGCCACTTCAGTTTTCCCATCCCTCTGAGGATGATAGGCTGAGCTCAAACTAAGGTTTGTACCTAGCTTCCTCCATAGAGTCCTCAAAAAGTTTCCCACAAACTTAGTATCTCTGTATGAAGCAATACTCATAGGCATCGCATGTAATCTTACAATTTCTGAGACAAACAAATTAGCAATATGAGTTGCATCACTATTTTTTCTACAGGTAATGAGATGAGCCATTTTTTATAATATATCTACAACAACATATATAGATTCATTTCCTCTTCGAGTTTTTGGCAAACCCAAAACAAAATCCATGCTGACCGCATACCAAGGTCTATTTGGTATTGGAAATCACTGATATAAACCAGTGTTTTGGCTTCTTCCCTTGGCATGTTGACAAATCCTACATCTCTCAACAACCTTTTAACATCAGTTTGTAATTTTGGCCAATAATAGAAAGAATTCACATGAGAGAATGTCTTGTCCTATCCAAAGTGTCTAGATAATCCTCCACTATGTTTCTCTTTAAATATATATTCTCTCATGGAGGACTTAGGAATGCACAATTTGTTGTTTTGAACAACAAACCTCCTTGAATCATGTCTTCCAACCATTGGCTTCCATTATAAATCACGGGATTTTGAACAACTGTATATATGTATTTAAAATTTGAATCTTCCTTGTACATGTCAATCATTTCTTCAAATCCCAAAATACCAATCCTCAACTCCTGCAAAACCTAATTTACTTGACTGAAAGCATCAAAAACTTTATTTGACTTATAGTTCTGTGGTTTATTACAAAGGTGAAATTTTGTAAAAATTATACCCACTTCACGTGCTTTTAACTCAATTTTCGCTGATTATTTATGAACTGTAGAGCATGATTGTTGGAATACAAAATAAATTCTTTTGGCAACAAGTAATGCCTCCATTTCTTTGAAGCTTTCACAACAACATAGAATTGTTTTGCATAGGATGAGTACTTCTACTTGGCCTCATTAAAATTTTCACTAAAAAAAGCTATAGGTCTCGTTTCCTAGATTACGACAACTCCGATTGCTATACCACTAGCATCAGTCTCAACTTCGAAAGTCTTATCATTGCTTGGTAGGGCTAAAACAAGTTTTTGAGTGATCTTCTTTTTCAATAGTTTGAAGTTTTGGTTTGCAGCCTCTATCCACAAAAATGGTTGTTTTCTCTCCCTTATTGTTTCAAATATTGGTGCACAGATCAATGGTGAGCCTCGGTATTGCACCAAGAGTGTTGCAACTCCCACGAGCTGTGCTAATTTACTTTATCAACCCAGGGTTCATACAAACTTTGAGGTGATAGTGCTATATCCACAGCAGATGCATTCTTTTCATGTCATCCTCTTTTGCTTTATGAAAGGGTGATATTTTTTTAAACTATGAGAACAGCTAGAAATTAAATTGCTGGAAGGAAATGACAGAAAGGAAACTACACTAAATTACTGAAAGGAAATGACAAGAATGAAACTAGTTTAATTTGCAGAAAACAAATAACAGAAAGGAAACTAATTGTAAACCACACTTAACTTGGCCAAACAGCTAAATGCACTCTACTTATCGTATTATCTATATACCATGAAACTAAACTATACATGACTTAATTCTAATTAAAAGGAGTTAATTTGCAGCTTGGAGGGAAGAAACAGGCTAAAAGAGGCTAATGGGGGGTTAACACATGAAATAAGTTTTGGAAGCAGAAAGAGGGTGTTAAACCCTTATTAAAATTTATAGTAGCGTGAGAAATTACTCTTGAGAAGAAAGAATTCAAAAGTGTAATGGAAGAGTGCGATGGAGGACAAAATTTGTGATATGCAATGTTGCAATCGCAATATTGCAAGTTTAAAGTGATAGTTGAAAAGAATAGTAAGAACGAACTAAAACGTGTGAAGTGCGATGAGTGACATGACGGAGTATGATGGAGGACAAAAGTTGCAATATGCAATGTCGCAATTGCAATATCGCAAGTTTAAAGGTATAGCGATAAATATTAATAGGAGAGAACTAAAATGTCAGATGCGGTAAAAGTTGTGGGTTGCGATTGGCGATGTGGGAAGTTCTACGAAGTGTGAAGTGCGATGAATGGCATGGAGGAGTTATCGCATTGGTGGAATGAGCAGTAACTATTATGTGAAAAAGGTAAACGGTACGATTTGCAATTTGTGATTTCACAATATCGCAATTGGCAGTTGGAGCAGTAAGTGCGAATGAAACAAGCTAAATGATGTGAAGTGCAATTTGCGATGGGTGACACGGTGGTGGGACCGGAGGTGGAGCATGATCGCAATATGAAAATCGACAAGAATGAGCAGTAAGTGTTAAGGGAAAATATAAATGATGCAAAGTGCGATTTGCGATGTGCGACATGGCGGTGGGACCGACGGCGAAGCACGATCACAATATCGCAATCAGCAAGAACAAGCGAGAAGTGTTAATGGAAAAAGGGAAAAGTTGTGGTTTGCGAAGTGCGATGTATGGTGGCAGGAGACTCGAGGAGCAAGGGTGGAGATCACGTCTAATGGGTTTGAATGATTTTTAACGTGTTTTTCATAAAAAGGGTAAGGCAACCATGAACAAATAAAGACAAAGAAATAAGGCTCGAAGGGCTTAAGTGTGATAGGGAAAAGGGTAAATACAATGTTAAAATGAGAAGAAGAGGAGGGGAATGGAGGCATAATAGTAGAGCTCAAAGGTGTAACACACATGTGGATTCATGCATGGAAAATAGACAGAAATGTGTGATAAAGCAATGAAAGAGGGATTCAAGCTTGGTAATGCAATTTCTTCCTGAAACTCAAACAAAAAGAAATTTTGGCATGTGGGATGGTCTACCCTGCTTGAAATCTATTGAAAGAGATGAGAGGGGGAGGTTTGACCACAAATTTTGGAGTTTATCCTCTATTTTACTATGCATAAGCAATTAAAAACTACAACAACACACTGGAAACAAAACTAAACAATAATGAAAATATCAGAAGCAAATCTAACATAAATGGCAGAAGCAAAACTAGCTAAATGACAGAAAGGAAAATATAGTAACAACAAAGAAGATGAGGCACATGGATTGGGCCCTAACCCACGAGCTTAGCCCTCTAAAACTTAAATCAGTCGAATGAAATCAGTCTATTCATCTCATAAGAGAATAAGTGCATATGTCTTTGAAAGTTTGATCCCTGAATAAAAGAAAAAGCTCAATAGCTCCCAACAATAGTTTTGAATGGAACCGACTTACTAAATAGAATAGACTAACTCTTCCTAGCTCTAGATTTGATCTATTTATTCTACAGGGAAGCTACCAACATCTCCCTAGAAAATGGTGATTGAGTCCACTTAACTCTCAGTGAATAAGGATTGGATGCACTCCTCCTTGAGTTGCTTGGCTGCCTCTAGAATTTGAATTGCTAGAGAGAATCCTTGGGGATCCTTTGGCTGCTTTTGGAATTTGAATTGCTGGAGATAATCTTTGGGATCCTTTGGCTGCCTTTGAGGGTGGAAAATCCTCCTATAATTCCTCTTTCCTATCTCCTATGAGTCTTTATGATAAAATCTTTATAAAAATTATTAATAATTCATGATTTTCATCACTCAACCTTATCTTAGGCACTCAGAGTATGTTAGCCTTAATCACCACCTATACTGATATCATAAAACCAAATGATAATAAAAAACGCAAGAAAAATAAATCTAAGAAGGAAAAAAGGTGACTATTAACCCCTCCAAATATGTCTAATGATGGAGGTCATCATATCCCTCCTACTGAATGGTTTCTCATCCTCTGAGCAACTAATCCCCTTCCTACATTTCCTTCAAGGCATTGATAGCCCCCCTAATTTCCGGAGGAAGAAGTGTGGGAGTTTCCCCAAGGGGGTGAAAACCATTATTATTTTTTGCATTCTCCCATTCTCTATCTTTTGCATCTGTGTCCTCTTCATCAGTTAGCCCCAGCAGCAAAGGTGGGGTGAGCTTTAGTCCCAACCATTGGATCTTTTTGGCCTACATGGCCTTCTTTTATAATGGTGCCCTTTCCAATGCACCCCTCAGTCTTTCTGGAGTATGGTACTCCCTATTCTTGAGGCTATGAAGGAGGTTGTTCCATCTCCTCTGGCTGGCCATAACACACTCTTCCTCTATCTGCCTAGAAACATCATCAAAGTGGCCTATCACTTGGTTTTGAATCAGAAGGTAGCTTTCCACCAATGCAGGGTCCCTTTCAATCTCTCGATGGTTAAGGATGAATCCTCTTGGGCTGAGAAATTCTGGTCTAGTATATAAGGGTTCTCTATTTCTTCTTCCCATGAAATTCCATATCTCTTTTTCTCTAGTGTCCTCATTCACCATCCAAGATGCTAGAGCCATTAATTGCATATCCCACATTGTAGGACTAGGGTCCCGAATATCTAGATTTCTTAGCACAAAGTTATGCACATAAAAATTTTCCATCTTTTCCTGATTAGCCATGTTAGCTTTCCTGTATAAATTCATGAATTTCGTACAATCTTGGAAAGGTAGTGATCCATGGGAGGCTAGAGTTTTGATTTGAAATAGAAGCCATTGTTCTTTGCGGTACACAACATATGAGTCAGAGGGGAATTTGTACTGAAGGGATTCTATGCATAAGTCCGCCATGGTGGCTACTTGATCCTCTTTTTGCTACAGTTGCTCCTTTAGTGCTACATTCTCTACTAGTGCCTTTTGCAGCTGATCCTTCAGAATTATTTATTCGATTCTTTTCTCTTCCCTTGGTGATTATTCAATGATAATTGGGCTTATGGGAGAAGTTTCTGGCTCTCTCTGATTCTTGTTAGCTATGGAATACCTAGAGGTCTGCCTTTTTATCTTTGCGCTCAAAGGAGATATGGTTGCAACTATATTTTTGTATTGAGGGGTTGTGGTGTTGTGTTGTGAGTCTGTTTCTCGCCCACTTTCTACTATCTCTATGACTTTTATGGCCATCTCTTCTATTTTTCTTTGGCCCTTTGTCTCTTCCTCTTCTTATTTAAGCATTGTGTGCTTCCATTGGTCTCTCACCCTTTAAAAAAATTTAATTTACTGGTTTGGATGAGACAAAATCTGCTTTTATTAGATAGCGCAACTAATTGTGGAGTGCTTATGAAACTTGGCTCAGCTACAGGTTTATTGTAGATAGTTGTTTCTTCCTCTCTGTTAATTCATGAATGACTACGTGTTTCCTCCCCTCGTTCTCCTCCATTCCACTTGATTTAAATTTTTTTCTTTTGAATCCCCAGGTGGTGTGTACTTCCAATTTTTCAGTCATACCTCACAGTGCTAGCTGACTTAACTAGCCACCTTTATGCCCTTTAAACTCTAAGTGTACAAATTAATTATTTTTTGCCATTATGCATGCATATAAAGGGGTGAGAAGCTATACCTGATTTTACCTATTGTGGTCAAGGTGTTTCTAGGAGCTGGAGGTTAGACACAAGCCTTTTAGATGATGCATTCTTTACCATAATCCTGTACTCCGAATGAGCAGCTCACTGAATGAGCATCTTCTAGAGTGAGCTGCTAATATTTACTTATTTTTTCTCTCTACTGTGGATGTTGCATGGGGTGCTTGAGATGCCACAGGTGGCATTCTTGTTCTCCTGGGGTCTTTTATGCATTTTTCATTGTTCTTCTTCTTGGAAGTCCATGATTTTTTTTTTTTTTTTGAAGGAACTTCGTGATGTTTGTAGTAGTCTGTGTGTTGCTTCTCTTGCTACCTTGTGCTTAGGAATGGAGGAATTTGGTGTATAGAGGTGGTGGAGGAAGTTATGAAGATGAATGGAGTGAACGATGGGATGGATGTTAAAATAGAAGAAGGGAAAAGAAGATGAATGCTTCCCTGTGTTTCTAGAAACCTTTAACAACTTGCAAAACAACAAACAAAGAAAACACAGAGATGTAGATGTATTTTTTTGTTTCTGTTCTTTTTTTTTTTTTTGGGAAAGAAAGTGGGCTACCTCCATGGAGGTTTTCAACCCGCAAACTTGCCTTCGGCGCCTCAGAGAGGTTTTCACCCATGGATCTTTATTCTCTTTTTGTTTTTTTACCAAGTGAGCTGCCTCCATCGAGGTTTTCAACCCACAAGATTTTTTTTTTTTAGGAGGTGTGGAAAAATATGGAGTTTCCCTCTCTACTAATTGAATTTATGAACTATGCCTTTGAAAAAGGCTTCTTCTAAATCTTAGGTTTGTGACCATTGACAAGAAAGGGGATTCCTTCCTCATCTATGGTTTTGATTTGAACTGCGCCATTATCAAAACATTTTTCCACTGTGTAAGGTCATAACCATCTTGTCATCATCTTACCTTTAAAATATTTAAACCTTGAATCATACAACAACACCCAATCTCATTCTTGGAAGGTATTTTTTTTTATGTTCTTGCCATGCCATACCTTCCTTTGCAGCTGAAATACCTCTGTGTGAAGAAGTGCTTGCATTCTGAACTCATCCAATCCATTTGGTGTAGCAACCTCTCTGTTTGGGAATTTGATAGATCTAGATTTAATTTAGCTGCCATTCTTAATGTATTTAATTAAAACTCAACTTAAAGTAGAGCTTTCTTACCATAGACTAGTTAATAAGGAGTGAATCCTGTTGTTATCTTCCAAGTCGTGTTGTAGGCCCAACTAGCTTCTACCAATCTGTCTGCCCAATGTTTGTTGCTGCTTCTCACAACCTTGGTGAGGATGCTCTCTAAAGCTCTATTAGTTACTTCTACTTGGACATTCACCGAGGGTGATAGGAAGTAGAAGTTCTATGCATAATCTTGTGCTTCCTCAAAATATTCTCAATGAGGTGAGAGGTGAATTGTGCTCCCTAATCAGTGATTATTTCTCTACGGTAACTAAACTAGTAAAACATATTCTCCCTCAGAAGTTCTACTACTTTCTCCTTGGTTGCTACCTTTATTGCTTTTTCTTAAGCCCACATTGTCAGGTAATCAGTGCAGACTATGATATACTTCTTTTGTCCATATGGTGGATCAATAGGTCAAAAAATGTCCATGCCCCACTTATGAAATGGGTCAAGAGCCACCTAATGGTGTAAAGGAATTTCATCCCCTTTTTTGGGTTTCCCCATCCTCTGGCACTGGTCACACATGTTGGTGTATCTTTTGGAACCTTGATGAAGGCTAGGCCAATAATATCCTTCCTGCAAAACTTTGTAAGTAGTTCTCTTTGCAGAAAAGTGGCCTCCACATGGGTTGTCATGACAGGCAGAGAGGATATCGAAAAATTCTTCCTCCCTCACACATCTCCTTATGATTTCATCAAGGCCTATATTGAAAAGGTATCCCCCAATCCATGTGAAAGTGGTGCCATTTCTGAGGATTCTGCTCCTCTCCCTGAATGAAAGATTAGGAGGGAGTTTTCCACCAACCAAGTAGTTGGCTATTTCATGAAACCATGGTGAGAGTGATGATATGGAAAAGAGATGTTCATTGGGCGGTTGGTCATCCACCATTCCTTCTTTACCTGAAGGGAGAGCTAACTTGGACAAAAAATATGTAACAACATTCTCCTTTCCAGGTTTATCAACAATAGTCAAATCAAATTGTTGTAAAAGTAACAACCATCTAATTATCCTTACATTTACATCTGGTTTGTTCATTAAATACTTGATGGTTGTATGGTCAGTGTGGAAAAATCTCTGATATCTAGTTACATAATGCCTGAATTTTTTCAATGCATGGACAATGGCTAACATCTCCTTCTCAGTAACAGTATAATTCAGATCGGCCTTTGAAAAAAATTTTCTTATGAAATAAATGGCACAAGGGATTTTGTCCTCTAATTATCCTAATGATGCCCCTACATATTTTTCAGATGCATCAGTGTGGATGTGGAAAGGCAGAGTCCAATTTGGACCTTGGAGGATGGGGGCAGTAGTCAGTTTTTTCTTAATGAGTTTGAAAGCTTCTTGACAAGGACTAGACCAAATAAAATCAGAATCTTTGGCCAATAACCCAAATAATGGCGAATCCATATTGCTAAAATATTTGATGAACCTTCTATAGTAACCAACTAAGCCTAAGAAACTCCTGACATGTTTATGTTTTGAGGAGAAGGTAACCTTTTGATGATAGTGATTTTGCTTGGGTCTACTAGTATTCCTGCTTGGGATATGGAGTGTCCTAATACAACCCCTTCTTTTTCAAAGAATTCACACTTTTTTGGGCTCAAGGAGAGATGCATATCAATGCACCCCGTTAGTAATTTACCCAAATTGCAGAGAACTTCCTAGGAGTCACCCCCATATGGTGTGAAATCATCCATATCAATTTCGACAAAGTCATGGACTAACTCAGAAAACATGCTCAGGACATCTCTTTGGAAGGTAGCTGGGGCATTATAAAATCCAAAGGGTAGGAATATATAAGCAGAGATACCCAAAGGGTAGGTCAAATTAGTCTTATCCTGGTCTTCAGGGCTAATTTGAATCTGATTATACCCACTGAACCCATCTAAGAAGAAAAATAACTTCTTCCCCGCAAGGCCATCCAGGACTTGGTCTATAAAGGGAAAAGGGAAATGGTCTTTCTTGGTTGATTTGTTAAGTTCTAGATAGTCAACAAAAATTCTCCACTTCCCATTCTTATTTGGGATTAGGACAAGAGGGGATACCCACTCACTGTTGGATATAGGATATATGAGCCCTCCATCCAATAGTTTCTACAACTCTTCTTTGTCTATGTCCTTCAGAGATGGGTTCATCCTTATTTGGGCTTGTCTCACAGTCTTACATCCTTCTTTGATGTAAATTTAATGTATGCATACTAAAGGATGCACCCCTTTCATGTCCTTGTAATCCTAAGAAAATGCTTCAAGATTTTCTTTCAAAAGCTGGCATAACTGCTTCTCTTCTTCTTTGGGAGATTTGGGTTGATTTTCAGAGATCTAGATGGGCCAAAATCAATAGCCTTGGTGGTTTCATAGGTTGTCACTGAGTGCACTTCCATCCAAGGTTGGATTTTATACTCTTTGACTAAGGTTTTGAGAGGAGTGTTATTTGAGGATTGGTTTTGAATGGCATGGTTGATGAGTTCATCTTCATCAAGTTACCCCCCTCTAAGAATAACATCTATGCTACACATAGGGGAAATTTTATATAGCTCATCTTCTTCATCCTCCAACCATATAGGGAGATCATGATCAATGGAAGGCTGGGTTGGAGGATATAACACTAGCTGTTTAGACAAATGCACGTTTTTTATAGTAATGTTTCCGGCCTGATAACTAATATAAGCATCTGTAGTGGATAACCAAGGTATTCCTAAGATGATAGGATAACCATTAAATTTATTTTTTTATTGCAAGACCAGGAAATCTGTAGGATAATCCCAAGAGTCAATGGTAACAGTAACATCCTCAACAATTCCTTCCAGATTTACTTTGGACCTATCTGCAAGTTTCAGGATTGTTGTGGTTTTCCTCAAAGTCCCTTGGAGATTAAGTTTCAGCATAGTTTCCTTGGTCATGATATTGATGGAAGCCCCTAGATTGATTAGAGTGTTGGGGACTATGGCACCATCTATATTCAAATCAACAACTAGACTACCAGGGTCTAGGTATTTTGGAAATATCGCCTTCCCCAGCATCAGGTTAGACAATTGTCCTACCACATTGATGGTGGGGGTATCTCTCTTCCTTCTCCTAGGTTTATTGAAGAAATTTTCTTTGATGAGCTTATTATAGTTCAAAAAATCCTTAATGGACTGGAGAAGTGGTATCTTTACACACAAATTTTCCAATTCTCCCAGGAGTTCAGTCTCCTCTGGGGTGTGCTGACTAGGGTGGATCAAGCGCTCAGGAAAAGGAGGTTATTTTTTGTAAGTGTTATCTTCTTCCTTTTCCTCAACCTTTATAGGTGGAGATGGGGGATGGTTGTCTAGGAATACTCTTCCCGACCTGAGCTTAACCTCCTGTATCTCCACAACATAAGCTAGATGACATGTTTCTCCACTGGAAGCCTATTGTGCCTGTTTTTTTTTCGGGTTTGGATTGTGTTGTGCAGGTATAGGTAGCCTAGGTGGATCAACATGATTAAGCTGAGGTTGAGGTTGGGATGGAGGAATTAGAGTTGGTATTTGATTTTTTTGAGGCCTCTACCCTTGAGATGGATTGTTTCACTGAGGTTGTTGTGGAAAATACTGCTAAAATGGTTGGTTTACTGGCTGAGGATGGTATGAAGGATTGGAAGGCCAAGTAGGAGGTGTAGACCAAGATGGAGGAGTGGGGGTGTACCAAGGTTGCATGGGTGCACTTTGATTGTTGTAATAGTAAGATTAAGGTGCACATTGCATACCTTGTTGATATGGTCGAGGGCCTTGATGCCTTCTCTTGTTGATGAAACATAGTTGCTCTGGCATTGTTTCCCCACCTTGATATACAACTTTAAGTCCAGGTAAGTAGGGACACTTATCTATGGCATGATTCTCTTTATAGAATAACCAAACCTCCATGACATTTAATGGACATTCGTTTCTTGGGTGCTTCCTGGTACATCTAGGAAAAAATATGGCGAGGTCTCTCTTTGCTTGCTTTTGCTTCCTTTTGACCTGCATTGTGTCCATTTTCAAAGTAAAGGTGTGTAGCATGTCACTCTTGAAGTCCCTCTAGCATGTTTCAAATCTCACATTTTATGAAGGTGGAAGAGGAAGGGGTATTGGATGCACTTTGGCTTGCTCTTCCCTTCTTCCTAAATTCCCTAGAATGGTTCCGGAAGATAGTTTTGTTTGTTTCATAGGGTTGTTGTAGATATATCCTCCTGATAACATATTCAAGGTTTCTATCATCTCTTCACTCATCCCTAGAAGAACTACAAGTTTAATTGAGTGAGGATCAAGAGTACAGTTGGCTCTCTTATAGTTCAATTGAAACCTCTCTTCATAATCTTCTAGGGATTCATCAGGCCCTAGAGTCATCCCAAATATCTTATCCTTAGTTTCCTTGGACCTACAGTAGTCTTCGTACTTACTACTAAAGGTCTCTTCCATCTGTTCCCAGGTAGTGATGCTATCCCAAGGCAGAACCATGAATCAACGCAAGGTTGTATCCTTAAGGGTGGATGGGAATAGCTTCAAATTCTGATCATCAGAGGTGTAGTCATAATTCCTACAAACAAAAACAAATTCAAACATGAATGTGTCATGGTCCTCAGAGGTAAGTCCATGGAAGTGTGGAAGAGCTGAGGGGCTAATGTTTTTAATATTAGTTTCCCCATCTTCCTCTCTTATGGGAAAGGCTCTCTAGATCCCAATCATGGTTAAGATAGGTGGAGTAGGTCCCTCATTTGAAACAAGGTCTTCTTCTTCTTCCCCAATAGGATCCTCAAAATATTCAAAAGGCTCTCCTATAGGGGGTTCAATCTCATTGCCACTGAAGAAGAGTGAAGGGTGGCTAGGAGGTGATGTGGGGGTTTTAGGTAAGATTTTTCTTTGAGTATTTTTAGTTCTACGAGGCATGAAAATCAGATATTTTTATATTTTTTCAATACTTCTAAAATGACATGAAAAGAAAGGAAAGCAGAAATCAATACTAAAACAAAATCAAAACATCTACTAGACACGTCCCCGACAACGGCGTCAAAAAGGGGTGAGCCTCGATATTGCACCAAGAGTGTTGCAACTCTTAGGGGCTACCCTACTTTAAATTATCAACTCGGGGTTTGTACAAAATTTGAGGTGACAGTGCTATATACACAACATATGCATTATGTTCATATCATCCTCTTCTGCTTTACAAAAGGGTGCTATTTTTTTTGAACCATGGGAACAAATGGAAAAGTAAATTTATGGAAGGAAATGATAGAAATGAAACTAAAATAAATTGCTGAAAGGAAATGAGAAGAATGAAACTAATTTAATTCGCAGTCAACAAATAGCAGAAAGGAAACTAATTCTAAACCACACTTAATTCTACCTACCATGCTCCTATCCATGCAACTAGACTATTCATCACTTAATTATAATTAAAAAGAGTTAATTTGCAGCTTGGAGGGAAGAAAAGCACTAAAAGAGGCCAATGGGGGGTTTAACACATGAAACAAAGCTTGGAAGAAGAAAGATGGGGTTAAACCCTCCTAAAAATTTATTATAGCACGAGAAATGACTTTGGAGCAGAAATAATTCAAAAGTGCAATGGAGGAAGAAATTTGTGATATGTGATGTTGCAATCACAATATCGCAAGTTTAAAGGGATAGCAGTAAAGATTAACAAGAAAAAACTAAAATGTGTGAAGTGCGAAGTGTGACAAGTGATGTGGCAGAGAGTGATGGAGGACAAAAGTTGCGATATGCGATGTCGCAGTCACAATATCGCAAGTTTAAAGGGATAGCGGTAAATATTAAAAGGAGCGAACTAAAATGTGCGAAGTGCTATTTGCAATGCGATAAAAGTTGCAGGTTGCGATCTACGATGTGGTAAGTTCTACGAAGTGTGAAGTGCGTCGAGTGACGTGGAAAAATTATCACATTGGTGGAACGAGCGGCAGGTGTTATGCGAAAAAGGTAAATGTTGCGATTTGAAATTTCACAATATTGCAATCGGCAGTTGGAGTGGTAAGTGCGTATGGAACAAGCTGAATGATGTGAAGTTCAATTTGTGATGGGTGACGTGGTGGTGGGACCGGTGGTGGAGCACGATCACAATATCGCAATCGGCAAGAATGAGCGGTAAGTGTTAAGGGAAAAGCTAAATGATGTGAAGTGCGATTAGCGATGGGCGATGTGGTGATGGGACTGATGGCGGAGCGCAATCACAATATCGCAATCGGAAAGAACAAGCAGTAAGTGTTAAGGGAAAAAGGGAAAAGTTGTGATTTGTGAAGTGCGATGTACGATGGCGGGAGAGTCGAGGAAAAAAGGCCAAGGTCACGTTCCAATGAGTTTGAATGTTTTTTCATGTGTTTTTCATAAAAAGGGTAAGGCAATCGTGAATGGAGAAAAACAAAGAAATAAGGCTCGAAGGGCTTAAGTGCGTTACGAAAAAGGGTAAGTACAACATTAAAATGAGAAGAAAATGAGGGGAATGGAGGCGTAAGAGTGGTGCTCAAAGGTGTAACACACCTGTGGATTCATGCATGTGAAACAAACATAAACACGTGATAAAATAGTGAAAAAGGGACTCAGACTTGGTAATGCAATTTCTTCCTAAAACTCAAACAGAAAGAAATTTTGGCCTATGGGAAGGTCTACCCTGCTCGAAATCTACTCAAAAATATGAGAGGGGGAGGCTTGACCACAACGTTTGGAGTTTTTCCTCTATTTTGCTACACATAAGAAATTAAAAACTACAACAGCACACTGGAAGAAAAACTAAACAACACTGAAAATATCAGAAGTAGATTTAACTTAAAGAAGAAAAACTAGCTAAATGAAAAAAAGGAAAAGATAATAACAATATAAGATAAGGCACATGGATTAGGCCCTAACCCACAAGCCTAGCCCTTTGAAATTTAAATCAGTTGAATGAAATCAGTCTACTCATTTCATAAGAGAATAACTGCATACATCTTTGAAGTTTGATCCTTGAATAAAACAAAAAGCTCAATAGCTCCCAATAATAGTTCTGAATGGAACTGGCTGACACACTAGAATAGATTAACTCATCCTAGCTCTAGCTATTCTCTACTTATTCTACAAGGCAGATGCCAACATCTCCCTAGAAAATGGTGATTGAGTCCACTTGACTTTCAGTGAATAAGGATTGGGTGCACTCCTCTTTGAGTTGCTTGGTGGCCTCTAGAATTCGAATTGCTGGAGAGAATCCTTGGGGATCCTTTAGCTACTTTTAGAATTCAAATTGCTGGAGAGAATATTTGGGATCCTTAGACTACCTTTGAGGGTGGAAAATTCTCCTATAATTCCTCTTTGTTTTCTCCTCTGAGTCTTTATGATAAAATCATTATAAAAATGATTAATAATTCATGTTTTTCTACACTCAACCTTATATTAGGTACTAAAAGTATGTTAGCCTTAATCACCACCTATACTAGCATCATAAGACCAGATAATAATAAAAAAATAAAGAAAAGGAGATCTAAGAAGGAAAAAAGTTGACTATTAACCCCTCCAAATATGTCTAATGATGGAGCTCATCAGTCTGACTAAAGCTTCTTATAAAATTTATATAAAAAATTATAAGACAATGAAAAATTCTTATCTCAAATACGCTCCTTGGAGTTGGCCAGTTAAAAATATCTTGTATTTTCTCTGGGTCCATCTTCAAACCTTCTTCTGAGACTAGAAATCCCAAATAAACAAGCTCTTTCTTCCTGAAACTACACTTCTTTAAATTTATCAAAAACTTCTCTTTCTGTAAAGTATTCAAAACCATCTTAAGATGCTCTAGATTCTCTTCTTTACCCTGATTGAAAATTAGAATAGCATCAAGATAAAATATCAAAAATTTCCTAGCATATTCTTTTAAGACTTCATTCATCAGGCTCATAAATGTACTTTATGCATTAGTGAGTCCAAAAGGCATCACTAACCATTCATACAACCTATTATTGGTCTTGAATGCAGTTTTCCATTCATCCACCTCTCTAATACTTATTTGATGGTACCCACTCTTCAAATATATATTATAAAAAAACTTTGACCCACTCAAACAATCCATCAAATCATCCATACGTGTTAGGGGAAATCTATACCTGATAGTGATCTTATTTATCACTGTGGAGTCAGTGCACATGCGCCATTCACCTCCTTTCTTTAGGTTGATCATTGTTGGTACTGCACATAGACTTAGGCTCTCCATTATCAGTCCTTTATCCAACAACTCCTTCACCTGTTGTCCAACTTCTTCATTTTCTTGAGGAGTTAGCCTATATGCTGCTTTGTTTGGTAAACTTGCACCAGGTATTAAATCTATGAGATGACTGATACTTCTAATTGGTGGTAATACACTTGGAAATTCATCAAAAATAATGGCGACATAATCATTTAATAGATTTTTAATTTCCATACACAAATTATCTAAATTATTAGAAGTCAAAATTACCTTGGGTTTACCCACAACAACAAATTGCATTTCCTTCTCCTTTTTGACTTCATGCAGCAACTCCTTTCCACTGATCATCAAAACATTATTTCCAGTTGCTCCTTTGTTTTCTTCATCATTCAAAGGAAACAATGTGCACTTCTTCCCATCATTATCTAAGGTATATGTGTTCCTTCTACCATCATGAATGGCTTTCCTATAAAATTTCCAAGGTCTTCCCAACAATATATGACACACATCCATCAACATCACATCACACAATATGGCATCTTTATATGTACCAATCTGTATCTCCACTCTGCATTTTTCTGTCACTAAGAGTTGATGTCCTTTATGCAACTAGGACACTTTGTAGGGAGTAGGGTGTACCATCTTAGTCAATCCCAATTTCTCTACCATATTTGTGGAGACAATATTTTTAGGCTCCCACTATCAATCACAACCTTCGAACATTTTACTTTAGACTTGCACACAATCCATAATAGACTTTTCCTTTGATCTGTTTCATTTTCTTCCTTTTCTGTCTTAAGCAACACTCTCTTTAACAATAAAGACTCTCATGCTTTAGGTGGCTCTTCTTTCTCGATGACTTGAGGGTTTTCTTCTTTTGCCTTAGCTATATTCACATTCCTTTGATTTCTTGTTTTGTTTCGAGGACAGTCCCATGATCCATGTCCTAATTCTCCACATATGTAACACCAATTTTTTCTTCCTTAACCTCTACCTCTAGGCACACATCTTATTCTACCAAAGTCTCCCCTCTGTGGTGGTCAATTACTTGAACATCCTGCTTCCCTTTGAGAATTCTGGAATATTGGTCTGGAAGCTTCTCTTCCTCTTGTTTGACTCTTGCCTCTGTTTCTCTGATTATTCTTTCTCAATTTTTTCTCCTCTGCCTTCAAAGTTGCTTGATAGCCACCTTCAATTGTATTCAGAATTAGGAGACTGGTTTCATCTTGTATATGATATCTCAAGCGATTGATATAACTGGCCACCTTTTCTATGTCATCTTCAGCATGTCCTAATATAATGCTCAGTTTCTAAAACTCCTCCATGTACTCTTTGACATTGATTCATTTCTTCCTTAAGTTTTGTAACTATCTAAAAAGGTTCAACTGGTAATCCTTAGGCATAAAATTACCTTTTATTTTTCTCACCATTTTACCCCACTGCTTAATATTCAACTTTCCCTTTCTCTCTCTGGATGTTTGTAGTTCATCCCGCAAGATGACTACATTGCCCTTCAATATGATAGCTACGAATTTCACCTTCTTTTTTTCTTCGACCTATTCATAGTCAAAATACTTGTCTAATGAGATGATCCAATCCGTCAACTCTTCCACATTAAGGTTTCCTTCATACAGAGGTATTTCTACCTTTGGTCTCCCACTTGCTTTTGCCAACAT
This sequence comes from Pinus albicaulis, assembly GCA_034641835.2. NCBI lineage: Eukaryota > Viridiplantae > Streptophyta > Pinopsida > Pinales > Pinaceae > Pinus > Pinus albicaulis. The sequence continues at coordinate 1,590,873,613 of CM076578.1, forward strand.
CTTGAAAAATTTGGTTGCTTCACTTTCTTCCTCCTCTTCTTCCTCAGAAGATTCTTCTTCAACACCAACATCTCCCTCATCAAGTACTCTCCTCTAACAAATTTCCATGATTTCCATTCTTGTGTGAAGATGTCTAATTTCTTCAAGAAAAACTACATTGGCTAGAGGTCTTCCCCGACCTATGCCAACTCCTCCTCTCCTGGGTGGCATATTTATTGAAATTTGAAGAACAAAACTTAGTTCTTGTCTGCTCTGATACCAAATGATGGGATTCCAGCCCAAATTATTAATAAGAAACTGATTTTATGCTCTCTGTAGCTCTACCTAAGTTAAATCAACACAAGATCACTAAGCTCTATCACAAATTTTTTTTTTTAAATGTTATTTGCAGATTGATGTAGGGGGAATAAAAATACAAAATCCCCAAATCGATTTTCTATTGCTACACTTCACATAGCTCGTAATAACATTACACAATCAATAAAATGTCCATCCATCGAATACACTATTCAACATTATACACTTAGAAAAAAAGCGCAATCCATCACACATACCGTCCAGGTATAAACTCTGTTTTTTCAATTTAACATTAAAAAATAATCAAAACCCTACATATTAGCAATCACACTCCATCCTATGCATATTTGAATCATCACACATGAAAAATAGGATTTGAAATTAGCTTTCGTGCTAGAATAACGAATTCGCTGGATTGACGAAATCTCCTTTGATTTGTCCATGTGCATCAATCTCTCTGACTGTTAGTTATACACTATCTAGAAGATCCGAGTGTGGTTAGGATGACACATCAGTATGTCAATCCTACATTCTCGTTCTTCATCAACACTGCTTGGCGGATAAGAATCACGAAACTGGGAACCAAAAACTAATTACTGGAAAAAGAGCAAGAACCAGATTATTGGAATTGGAACTTAACTACTGGAACCAGAAATTAACTGTTGGAACCGAAACTTAACTCTCTCTTTCAAAAAGATATTTAACTGTGAGATCAATCTAGAACATGATAATTTGATGCTCCTGCATCAATTTGTTATACAATATTTTAAATATATGGATTTCTTAAAATATTCTAAATTAATTTCAATTTATTGAATTTTGAAATATATATATATATATATATATTAAAATTAGATATTAAATAAAAATATATTATATTAAAACTAGATATTATAGATTATTAACTATAAAATTCAATATAAAATATATAATTATAATCAATATTAAATATATAATTATAATCATTATATATTTAATATTATAATATGAAGACCTCATAATATAATATCTTTAAGAATATAATATCTTTATTATTAACTATATTAGCCTTAACTATATTGGCCAAATAAAACATTGAACTAATAACCCTAATATAGTGATATTTTTATTAATATGGTAATATTTTTATTAATAGTTATTATCTTATTATAATTTTAACACGTGGGCAAAGTAATAATATCATAGTTTAATATATTTTAGTTATTATCCTATAATTAAGTAGGTATACTAATATTAAAATTATAGATAAATTATATAATTAAAATCAATATTAAGGTAACCTAATTACATACTTATATTAGATTCCTAATTAAATATTTATCGAATTGCAACGCTACTATATTTAAACTAAACCATAAATACCAACTCTGGTACATTTATACGACTTGATAAAGTTTTTATAATACCTAATCAAATAATTATATAACCAAACTAGAAATCTACACAATTTAATTATGTATCTCTTAACCATCAACTATGTGACATACATTTATAGTAATTAAGACGATGCAATACTCTAGCTATAACTTTCTGGTTATAATGTGAATGCATATTGAGCAATTTGAAAATTTTGATGTATTGTAGCTTGATATAAAGTGTATTGGTTAAAACATATCATACTTATATTTTATAGACATCACATGTATAAATTCTAGGGGATGTTCGTGATATCTGTTATTTTGATTATATTCTATATGCTAAATGTATTATGCTTTCTTGAGATTATAAATTTTTAGCGTTGTTGTAGGATTTATTTCCATTTGAAGATTCGAAATATGTAGCTAGTTATTTTAATTATATTTTAGAATATGATAAATGTATATGCGTTCTTGAGATCATAAAGGTTTACCATTGACTTACTTAGTTTCCAAACAATTATTTCTATGTGAAGATTCCAAATATGTCGCTACTTAAGCTATATTTAAACTATTGTCTCATGGTTCTGTTTGAATTTTTTTTATATCAGTAATTAAAAATATATAGGATAAATATAATTTATATTATAAATTTTAATTATTTAATTTTTAATAAATTATATATTATTTTTAGCCTTGGATGAAGAGTTGGGTTTAAATATTGGCATGTGTGGTCCTACCTTATACTATATTTTTCAAATATGATTTGGGGTTTTGTCGAAAACTGTTGTATTTACTAGTTTACAATATTATGCTCATAAATTTATGTTATGTTTATGAATTTAAATTAACATTTACATTATTATAATTTCCAGTTTGGTATAACAATTTTAAATGTATATTAACTTTATATTTAATAAGATTTTAGTTTTTAGAAGCATCAAATTTCTTGAAGTTTATTTTTTTTTTAAATGCAAAACCTAATTTTATAGATTTTATTTCTCTCCGAATTTGATAGATTAAAAATTAAAATAAATTTAGAATGGTATAATTATTAATAAGTTTATATATATATATATATATATATATATATATATATATATATATATATATATATATATATATATAATTAATATAATTATTTATTAGAATGTGTTATTTAATGATTTTATTTTATTCATTTTTATTTTTTCTTTTATATAATTTGATCTAGTGAAAATGTTTAGATATCATAACATAATAGGACATTACAACATTCTTTCATACTCATTTAGAGAGAGCTTCTCTACAAAAATGTAATTAAAAAAAAAAAAAAAAATTTAAAATTTTTTTTAATTGTGAAATGAGAGATCGGTTTTGGGCATGTGGTATTGATGAGATATGGTATTACCCTATTGTATTGTAACCTGATAGAAATATCTAAAATTACACAATTACAGAAACACAATAATATATTATGCACAAATGGTGTATGTGTAAACACACTCACACACGCAGATTACATTCAGATTACTCTATTAAATAGAGTTTCTGAGATCCAACTTATTCCTAATTTAGAGAGAGAGGTTAAGAGAATTTCTCAACCATCACAAACCAGCTTCTCAAATATAGAATGTAAGCATTAACTCCAACACCCCCCCTTAATGATTACATTACATGAAAATAACAAAATAATCAAGCTTATCAGTAGATGTTCCATCATGTTGCCTCATAACCCTCGCAAAGGTGTAGTTGGCAAGTTGGATTCCCGAGTTCGCTTCATCAAATCCTAAATCAAGGACCTCCTGAAGTCAATTACTGAACAACATCCCAATCTGCTGCATAACCTCATTAGGAGACCACTTCCACGTCTACCACTAACGAGGGATCCTTCCCTAGATCCGCAATTTCCACACTATCTAGACAACCATCCATATTGAGCCTTACTGCCACTCGATCTTTTAAATATTGGTTCTAACACATAGCTGAACTGCTAGTCATTTTATGGACGAGCTCCCATCTACTAAGATACATGGGTGCAAACCGTTGTATTCGCTAGTTGTATATAAAATCCATCTAAATGCGAAATGTATCTAGATTCAACTATTACATCATGACATTCTTAAACTATAAAAAATATATAAATTTACCACAATTACCTACAAGAGACCGTGTGAGGAACCCATTCAAAGAAGATTTTGTTTTCCCTCATACAATCCATCGATGGAACCAAATTAAAAAAAAATACGCTAGTGAAGCAGTGATCTCATTTCACAGGTGTCGTTGTTTGTTTTTTTTTTTAAATCAAGCTATGCCCTTTTCGACGAGGAAGAGCATCAACACACTCGCCATCCGGTTTACTGTCTTACGGTACACATGGAGCGAAAACTCTTACGGTTCCCGAGTTCGCTTCCTCCTTAGAGTTTTAGATACTCCATCCAATCATTCGTAGTGTTATAATAAACAACGTCAAATTTAAGAAATTGCTATATTTGCACCGTTTCAGATTGATAAAATGGGTCCCAGGCTCTGGACATATATCTAGATGCGTTAAATTTGTTGAAAAGTTAAATTTCATATATAGGTGTTACGCAGTGCAATGAGTTAAATTTCATATTTGGAAACCCTCACCACAATTGTCGCCCATGGCCACATCAAACACAACTTTTTAGTCTTTCAATTTTCTCTTCTGACCCACCTCCAACAATAGCACTCGTACAGTACATGAATCTTCTCTCCTTTTGAAGCCAACGTGATAGTAGTAATGTAGTCCGTTAGAGCCAACGTGATAGCATCCTTTTTATCATGAAAGCATTCTCCATTTGCAATATTAGAAGAAAGAGATGAAACATAAAATGTTATGCTTCTGTTTGTGTGCTACCTCCTTGGCCTCTACATCGAAGTCGGCTCAAAAAATAAATATCACTATGAATCGATGGACATTCAGCTCAAAATCCTGGTGGATCGATCAAGCAAGACAATCACTCAACAAAGCTCGGCTAAATTTTCTCATAATACAACACAACACACAGGCTTGCCTCTGATCCTGTGCTCTGATACCAGGATAGAAATAGCTAAAATCACACAATTACAGAAACACAATCATATATTATGCACAAATGGTGTATGTGTAAACACACTCACACACGCAGAGTACATTCAGATTACTCTATTAAATAGAGTTTTTGAGATCCAACTTATTCCTAATTTAGAGAGAGAGCTTGAGAGAATTTCTCAACCATCACAAACCAACTTCTCAAATATGGAATGTAAGCATTAACTCCAACATAACCAAACCTATTTACAAGGCAGTAATATCCATGGTAATGTGAAGCAGATATCCATGGTTAAAAATCTTGTTATATTGGAAGTATTAAGTTTTTATGTTCTTATTAATGAAATTTAAATATGGTTACAAAATTGGTATAAAATTAAATTGAAATAAAATATTTTGCAAAATCCATGGTGGTATTGATGAGCTATGGCACTAGCTCATACTACATATGGTATTGACGATACATGGCATTGACCTATTGTATTCTAACCAACCATATTTACAAGGCAATAATATGCATGGTAATGTGTTATATTGGAAGTATTAAGTTTTTATGTTCATATTAATGAAATTTAAATATGGTTACAAAATTGGTATAAAATTAAATTGAAATAAAATATTTTGCAAAATCCATGGTGGTATTGATGAGCCATGGCACTAGCTCATACTATTGTAACAAATATTATGCGCAAATATCCATGGTTAAATAAACACTAAATGCTAACTCTACAAAGACATACATACTTTATCCCCCTCTGGTTTTGAACATGTAACCTCTTAGGAGGAAACACATGCTCTTACCCATTAGGCCCACTCAAGCTGTATATTATGATTTCCTTTTATCTAAAAAATTATTCTTAATTTTACAATATAACAAAATTAATTTTACTACTTTTAACTTTTTATAGTCTCCCCCATACTGAGCTTTGTATTAATTTTTACCTTTTATTATTATTTAATTGAGCCGACATAAATAATTTATTTGTTTATCATAAGGTAGTTCAACAAAAGCATGGAAAATCGAACCCGAATTGACCTATTCAGGCCAAACCCGAATTTCCCCAACACGTTCACGCAGTCTCGTACTCAATTTGTGCGAAATATTCCCCCGGCCATAACTTCCCCATAATGTTGAATTTTTCCAAACTGTCTCTGGGTTAATTGAATGAGGGTTCTCTAAAAAAAGCCCGCATGTCTTCATTAAATATTCTTCATCATTTGATCAAGAAATTCATATTTTCAGCTATTGCAATTCCGTACTCAACTTTGCAATAACTAGTCAAAATTCACTTGTGGAGACTTCCAAAAATAGAATGCTTTGGAAAATGAACTTAGTGAAACTATCATTAGTAAATCACGACTAAATCATCTCTAATCATCAAAAATATAATAAAACTAATGATAATCAACCACAAGGCATAGGATGTGATTTAGAGATAAATGATGGAATTATGATGTTAAATGAGAGTAAGGGTGTCGAAATTTAGGTTATGGATAATGGTACTATGCGATGGGAAAATGGGCATATATAAGGCTCAACATCCCCCCATGCCTGAGGGTTTGCATGTCCTCATGCAAACAAATATGTTTCTCATGGATAGGTTATTGTGGGATAACATTACTTGGATATTTGAAGGTGTTGGTTCTTGTGGAGAAGAACTTGCTTGAATACTTGGAGGTGTTGGTTCTTTTGGAGAAACACTTTTCTCATTTAATATTTCACACTAATATACAGAGAAATACAAATTGAGGACAAGAAATGAATGGATGAAATGAAGTAGTGATAGATATTGTGAATGGATGCTTGCATACTTTGTCTTCGTAAGAATAATGTCTATAGGTGGTTTTATTTATCATTTCATGGTAGTAATGAATTCATATTAATTATTTTTATCATGGAAGGAGAAGACACTATAGAGACTACTTTGATTAATGCACCATAAGGTTTCACTTTTACATGGTCTTGTTATCAGAGTTTATACATAATGAATGGAAGGGAATAGAAAGATAATGGTTTATGAAGGAAAAAATGTGTCGAATGAGAAGTGGTGAATCATTAAGCTTCTTTAACCTTCTAATGAATTAGAGAATCATAAGCCAAATTTACCTTAATTTTTAATTTTTTTGTTGATGTGCCCGATGTTGCAAGATGAAGTGGAGGATGGAATGGTTGGAGCTGATGTGACTGTTAATCTAATATGTTGAAGAAGGTTGAAGGATGAGATGAAGACATGAGGGATGAAATGAAGGTCCCCTTATACCCCATGCCTGAGGAGTTGTATGTCCCCAAAAATCTGAGGAAAGGTGATTGTTGCTACAAATGATAATGGAAATGCTGATACAAAAATCCAAACTCCTTCAAATATGTGTCAAGTTCTCAAAACCATATAGTATTCAACTATTATACACCCGTGTGCAATATTTCATAAGTGAATAAATGGTGTCGATGTCGGAAAGGAAGCAAGAATAATTGGATTAAAAAACATTAAGGATATTGTTAACCAATGCGAAATATTCCACCTTTGATGTCAATGGGAATCAAGGCACTAGGAACATTCTACGAGCTCTGAATGGATTTGTCGAAGTCGAATGGATTGCAGAATTAATCCACCAAGAAACATTTATGTATTTCCTTATTAGATCACTAGAATACCTATCATTAAGGCATGGAAGCTCCCAGGTACCTTATCTAACCCTAACCTTGGTCCGAGATAATGTGTCGATGTCGATGGGACAAGTGTCATTGGTAGGTGGGCCTTAAGGAATCCCACATCAACCTACTCGAGTAAAAAAATAATAACTTAAAAGATATATGATTTGAAGAACTCATAAAAAATTACAAACTTTATTGGGAACCTTTCCCGCCAGTTACCTAGTTTCCAAACAAAGTCCTTGTCCAGTTGCATTAGACAAGCTAGTTTTCACAAAAGGACTTATATTTTTCTTTACTATTTTCATTTATTTATTGATTACAATACTAACTTTCCTACTACAATGAAGAGAATACATCCTCCTTCAAGTGAAAGAGAACTTCCAATGAAGCCATGTGCAGATCAGGTACAAAGATAAAATCATGCCTAGATTTAACATATAAATTTTAGGAGGTATATGAGCATGAAAAATCAGCAGCTTTGAAAGATGTGATAAAAATTGTATTTGAAAATGAGTGGTACTTTTACTAGATTGTAATATGGAAACAATGCTCGATGTAATCCTGGTGGTATTGTCTCATTTCTCCTTTTGGACCACTCTGAAATTCCTCCTTGGTCGTGCTAGGCAAACTTGTATAATTGGTCTTTGGAATGCAAACAAGGCTTGCTGCTAGACATGGTGAAAGTTATTCGATATCGGGTTCAATTGGATGCTCCCCATCGGATCTGGTACATGATTCATCGATCTCCTTGGTATATAGGCAACAGGAATCAAGGGAGACTTCCAATTGTTTTTATGGTTGTTGAGAGATAGATAATTTCCTGAATGTGGTCAGGATGAACTCTTCCTCAGAGGAAGATACCACAGCTGCTGTTAGGATTTGAGAAAGTGCTTCGAGGGACATTCTTCAAGCTCTGAATGATTATTGAATTTCTCCTACTAGTTGATGATCCCTATCTCATAGCATGGATTAGTACAAAGAGTTATTACAACACCTCAAAAATGTTGTCTTCAACAAGATTTGGAATTTTAATCTTAATGAATAAAAACTAATTGTAGTAAAAATCACCAAAATTGGTTACTCAGAAAACCAAACTTTAGAGAAACCCCACCATAGTGGATGTGTGGCTCTTCACTCACGTCTTACCATCCACTATTCGCCCTTTGATTTCCCTGAAACTAAGATCAAACAAAAAAAAATTGTGAAAGAAACTAGGCTCTAATCCCTTTAGCACCTCCCCAACAATGGCAGAAAAAATGTTGGGGAAATATATTTCTATAATTTCCAACATTAAATTATAAATCCCGGGCTCGTAAGCTTCAAGGTGAAAGCATAGTTAACATAGGATTAGAGTACCTATCCTAAACTAGGGTAAGAAATCAACTACTTGTTTAAGTACATAAACAAACCATTTCAATTATAAAAATGTTGATTACAGAATTCAAATTATGTTTAATGGAAAACACTCATTTATCTATTCTAATGTTGATCATAATAGAGACATGAATCTAAATTAAAATCAATAAATTTCGAAACCTTAATCAAACTGATGAATGCAAGATTGAAATGAAACTCCACAGTTCTCTAATTTAATTCAATCAAAGAAAGAAATTCAATCAAATTTATTAAACATATAAACTTGAAAAATAATTCTTAAACAATCTAAATTAATGATGCCTAAAGAAACTGAAATCTATTGTTAAATTAATTATCCTATTCAACACTAGAAAGGATCCTAGATGAACAAAAACCCCTATCACTAATTGTAATTACACTACTAATTTGCAATCAAATTTGAAAGGATTTTAACTGTTATTCGAAAAGGAATTCTAACTACTATCTATAATGAAAAATTTACGAAATCCTAACTACTATATGAAAATGAAACAAAATTAAAATGATTGCATATAGAAGGCCTAAATCATAACAAAACTTCCATGAGATCTTGCAATTCAGATTTAAGTACGTAACAGTTTGAAGTACATAACAGTTTTAAGTACAATATTATGACAACTGATTTAAATTCAGTGCTACGCTATGAGGAGTTAACATAAGAAATTATTTCTGAATCTAAACTAATGGTGACCATGGTTCCAAGAGTGGTTAGCCCTTGCCATGCTTGGAGCAAGGTGAATTAGCTCAAGAAAAACGAAATCTAAAATGCAATCATAAATAACTCACAACAGAAAAAAATGTCAGAACTTGTATTAAATCAGTGCAATGAAATATAGAATCTAAAGTATTACATCAATCCTTGCTATGCTGGTGCGCATCGTGCTCCTCTCCTCTACGTACTTGTCCCTTCCTTCTCTACGTATTCCTCTTACTGCCTACGTACTACTCTCTTGCAGCTCTTTACATCTCCTTTTATAAATACAAATTATTGCTATTTTATTATAACAACAAAACTAAAACATGCCTAAATCAATCCTTCTAGAGAGCTATGGTTAGGCTTGTTCTGATCCATGCATGAATAGAGGAACTAATTTCTCTTTTTATCACAAGGTTTTTCAACAAAAAATTGAACCCAAATTGACCTGTTTAGGCCGATCATGAATTAACCCGATACATTCATGCGGTCTCATACTTAAGATGGTGCATAATATTCCCCGACCATGACTTTCTCATAATGTCAAATTTTTCTAAACCGTTTCTGTGTTACCTGAATGAGGGTGCTCTGAACAAAATCCGTGCATTGAAATTTCAATATTCTTGATCATTTTATCACAAAATTCATGTTTTACAATTAGATCAATTTAGTAGTCAACTCTGTAGTAATTAGTAAAAATTCACTTGTGGGGACTTCTGGCAATAAAACTCTTCAGTAAATTAACTTACAGAAACTATCATTCGTAAATCATGACTAAATCATCTCTAATCATCAAAGAAATAATAAAATTAATGATATTCAACCACAAGGCATAGGATGTGATTTGACAATAAACGATGGAATTATGATGTGAAATGAGTGTAAGGGTGTCGAAATTTAGGTTATGGTTAATGGTACTATGCGATGGGAAAATGGGCATATATGAGGCTCAACACTATAAAAACCATAATATAATATTTGAATAGGGAATTTTACCATACGAGAAGAATCTCGACCTAATTTCAATGGTTTCATAGACTAGAGATGAGTTTCTTGATTCAAACCATTTTTTGTGATAAAGAGCCTAAATTTATGCCCTAATTTTTTTTTTTGTAATATAATATGCCAAAAATAATTCCTTAGACCATCACATAACCCGTATAGAATGAATACTTTATGAGAAAAATCTAGTCCCAAATTTAAGGATTAATCTCAACCGGTATACGTCTTTTTGGCCAAATCATTATAAAAAGTCAATAATATGGAACTATACCTTAATTACATTTTTTGAATTCATAGGCCATACATGGGACTCTAGAGAATAATACTATTTATAAAAATAATGTTTTTCGTATGAAAAAATACATATAATTTAATTAATAACTATACATAATAGACATTTGTCTCACAAACTAAAGCGTTATTCAAATCTAAGATCAAGAATTAATCCCTAATCTTCATATTTTGGATTTAGTTAAAAACAAACATAACATATTTAACATTTTATACAATTAGATTATATTTATAAAAAATTTAGTTTTATTAAAAAACATATAATACCTAATTATAAATCTATAAAATCAAAGTATTATACGAGGCAACATGTATAATGCATTAGTTTTTTATTGACTATGTAGTTGATAAAAAAAAATACACTTTTACAATTATATTAATTTCATATTTATTATTATTGTTAGATCTAAGACTTTTGTGATCCATAATGTAGATCATAATGTTTATTATTATTTTTTACCTATTACATAATAATTTATAATCCCCCCATTTTTAATATTTTATTTTAATTAAATAAGATTGTATTTAAATAATTAAACAATATTTTATTTAAACAATTAATTTATTTTTAACTTACTAACGAACTTCCTAAAAACTAATTCTTAATGGCTAATCCTAACGGCTAGTTCTTAACAGCTAGTTCTCAACGACTATTTCTGGGCAATGATGTATCCCCACTATTTATTCATTGAGATCGATTAGTTTCTCCACCTTGTCCTAAGGATGAACCACATTAGTTGGTTTGAAACGTCGACCTAATCCTAATGATGTGATTAATCCGAAAGTTCTTTTATCTACATTTATTATTATTATTATTATTTAAATATATTTTCTTTACACTAGTTGACATTGGAGTTGTCTTTACTGTAACTTTTTGAAATTTTTTTGAGAGAAAAATTTAAGCTAAGATTTTGATTTCTGTTATTTATTTTTTTATTGTATATTGATTTAGCACCCTAAAAAAACCTAGAGCACTTAGATTGTGGGTTGTGTAACAGCTAAATTTGGCATTAACTAGTTGTTAACTAGTAATCTGACATTTTAGTTATTATTTTAAAAGAGAAGACTAAAACAATTATCATTTATGGAAAATTTTATTTATTTTATTATTTGGAAATAAAATTGGTTATGGAAAGTAGTTCCATGAAAAAGAAGAAGTAAAAAGGCTGATGGTAAAACTATTCCAAGAACTAAAGGTTGGTTGGACAATTTGAACAGTTACCCATTCCTATGAGGATAAGAGGCATATCGCAGTGAGGAATAGGGTTTCTGGTCATAGGCTAAGGAAGAGAGTGAGAAATTTCCTGAGCTGGTAGAGACCAGTGGAAATCACTCAGCGTTCCTGATAATTTCTGGTACTGACTGGACTTGGGGTCCTGAGGTCACAATAGAAAACACTGTCAACCTGTACCTCTCAGGTGTTGAGCACGGGGGAAAGAGAAGGATGTAATCACCTATCTTGAAAGTTCGGTGGACATCAACAACAAACTACATATTCAGATAAGTATCTGAGAATTTAGTAAACTTAAAAACATGAACTGATTTTATTATATAAGTAAATAGGAAATGTGCTTCATTAGAAGCAAGGACAATAGATTGTTTCTATAAAAGCATATGTTGAAAGAGAATGAGTTCTAGGTAGATTTATAATTAATCAAGTTATTTACAGGATTTGAGAATTATATGTGAAATATTTTAATGTTATTTATCGGTTTTGGGAATTATCTGTGAAATATTTTAATGTGATTTTTGAGTTGGTTTGTTGTGAAGTAAAACGAAATTGCCATTAAAGGAAACAATATTTAGCTATCCTGAGGGAAAACAATAGTTTACTGTGTTATATAAATTACAGAAAACCTAGTGGTAACTATGATAAATGAAATACATAAGTACTATAATGTACGAATATAGTGATAGATTCATGTAATTGAAAACAGTAGAAAAGTTCAGAAGTAACTATTTAGCATGGAATAAAAATATATCAAGACAGAAAATCAGAGATAGTAAGTAGTCAAATTTTATAGTTACTGAACAAAACTTATAATAGTAAAAATCATGATAGACAGGTGCACTTTATCCTAAAATGGGTTAGAGAACACTGTCGACTTTGGTCTTTAGGTAGAACCTCAAGTTCAGAGCACATCGTGTCTCTGGCTATTACCATACTCAGACGAGAACTGGAGTGGTCCGAACACTCAAACAAAAAGATAGATGTTTCATGCTAGTAAATAACAATAAGTACATAAACAGTTAAGCTCAATTACGAATAATACTACTAGAGGACTTAGCTGCATACACATAAACATTTATAGATTAAATGAAAGTAAACCCATGATTCTTTATGGAGAATTACTACGTAAAAGAAAAATGTAAGGGCCGACTAGAGGCTCGACTACCATTTTAACATTTGGAAGCATGAAACTCATATAATGGGAAGACAATATTGAACCAAACTAACCAAGAAAACTTTCAATAGTAAATTTTAGAAATAACTGTAACGAGAAGGCAGTGTTTGAACCGAGTAAGTAAATTTCTTAAAAGTGGTTCTCATTCATTAATTAAAGTAAGAAATCCTGTAACGCACCATCCGACCTGGGATTAGCAAGTGCCAAAACTAAAATCCTCTAAACGTTATATAATACATATCAGTAGTTTGGGAATTATTCCAAAAACCAAAATGGTCTGGCTCAGAGGAAACCATGATGAGTAAAATACAGCAGTGGAAACGAAACATATACAACTGCAAAAGTAAGCACAGAACTCCCCAAGGAGAAAAGTCCTACGGTACTCATGGTCTAGCCCAGAATCCCTATGAGCATTGTTTGGCCCTTTGAGCTTGAAAGTGAAGAAAACAAATAGTGATAGACTAAAATGTCTGAGAGAAGTAAGAAGTATTTGCGAACAAGTGACTATCATATGAATACCTAAAGGTAGCATGTTAACTATTAGTCGGAGGAACAACTTCCCCACGAAGAAAGGTGAAGAGATTGATTTAATTCCAGGTAAGGGCATACCTACAACAACCACAACCTAAGTTCAATAAAGCTTGACACTGCGAAGTTAAGAGATTCATGGTTTGAATGAGAACGAAAATAAGAAAAAAATGGCAAGATGGTTACCTGAACAGGAGTTGCAGCACACCGAATTGGAATTGAGAGAAGTAGGCAAGAGGGAAATTTAGAATTTAGAACCTGGTAATCTAACCTATTAAACCCAGGATTGAAATGAGATTAACAAATGGGACTGGAGCTGGACAAGAACACCTTACCTATAGAGTCTAAAGGATGGAATGAAGTTGGGTTGGCCCAGTAACTTTCTCACTGAGCAACCATGGTTGGAAGCTTCTACATTTGTGGCAGAAGGACTTCCTATTCTCGGCCATAGCCATGGGTGGATGCCCTCACCAGTATCATAGTTAACTGGTTGTAGAAGATAATTATAAAACCATTGTTTAACACCATACCTAAACAAAATTTTGGAACACTCACTGATCGCTCAGGCAGAGGAGAAATAGGTTGGGATAGTTAGGGTTGTGGGGTAATACCTAACAATTCCCGCCAAAAACCTTCACCTTAGATCTTCGATGGGATCGAACTGTGATTTCAGAATCGCACAACTGGCATAGTAAATGAAATTGCTAGATCATGTTAGAGATTGCCGGTAAATAACAGAAACCAAGAGATATATAATTGAATGCGTTGAGGTGTCAAGGTTAATGTTTGAGGTTAAAATTAAATAGTTGAGTAGCATATAAACATTATGGTGTAAGTATATAAAACAATGAATCTGCCATGTCATCCAAAGTATAATTATAAACATGGAAATAAAAAAAAATAATAAATACAAAATTAGTATCATGCTATTAAAGTGGTAAAATATAAGTTCCTTATGCTATGTTGTTTTTACCATAAGGTAAGAATATAATTTTTTTTTTATTTCCTTATGGTGTGAGGGTTACAAGTGGTATTAGAGCAGCATTCGCAAGCTGGGACCCTAGGGGTCACCTAACAGTTTAAAATGTGTATATACTGATGCACATAAAAGAAGTAGTACTGCAAGGAAAATATGAGAAGGGGATCGATACAACAAACACCTTGGAATACCAGGGAACCAATACCTCAAACATAGCCAGAGATGAATCCTGAAATGTGCATTAAATTGAGTGGGATCAGCACTAGCAAACTAGTAGATTTCTCGAGGAACAACAACACCAGACCAACATAATGTTAAGTACTATACAAAATTTGCAGGAGGAGATGGTCGTTGTGAGAAGTGACAATGAATGTTTGATTTAGGAACAGGAAAGGATACTTAAGATCCTTTCCGACAAGCAGAATCAAGGGGTTTTACAACCCAGCCCCGATCAGGGTATGCAAGAAGAACACGAATGACAAACCAAGGACCAAACTACAGACATAATGGGTAGGAGTCCTTCATAGCAAAGCAACAAAAAAATAAACTATAATGAAGCAGAGTCTGGTAATGTGTTAGACCAGTAGGAAGTTAAGATGAAAAAATTGGAGCTTCAAGGTGAGTTTCGAAAAATAAAGCCACCTGAATTTGATGGAGAAGCTGAAGAGGTGGTTGAGGCTTGGTTGATAAATATGAACAAGTATTTTCAAGTGTACGATAGCAACCTTAAAGCTAGATTGGCCGTATATTAGTTGAGAGAAAAAGCCACACTATGGTGGGAGGAGGTAAATAATGTTCGTAGCATTGAAGACCAATATGTTACAAGGGAATCATTCTAGCAATACTTTAAAGATAAGTATTTAAGAACGTTTTTATGAAAAAAAAATCTAGAGAATTTCATGACTTGAAGCTAGGTTAGATGACTATGGATGAGTCTATTACCAAGTTCACATTCTTGTTAAGATATTTTCCATACCTCAGAGATGAAAAGGATAAGGTTCAAAGGTTTCTGAGTAGTTTTCCAACCCATATGAAGGAGCGAATTGAGTTTGTAAATCTTAGGACCATGGACAAAGCAATACGTAAAGCATGAATGTGCTATCAGCAGTCCAAGGAAAAAGGGGAAGTGGGTAAATGTTAGCAGCCAATAAAAGGAAAGAAAAATAGTTCAAAATTCAAGGGCGCCAGAAGTAATAATTTTAAGAATTCTGCACGAAGTTCTATAAGCAATAAATTTGGAAAAAATCATCAAAGAGCTAGATGGCCAGCTGAAGAGAGGCCTACAAAAGCTTCTAGAAAACCTGAGCAAGGGAAAGTGACCAAACCACCTCTGCAGTGTTGGGGGTGTGGTGAGGCACATTATTATAAATATTTCCCACAATGAGCGAGAAGTGAAATAGTTGCAAAATTGCAGGAGTCTTCTACAGTAGGTGATGTGGCTCGAAACATGCCTCAAATCAGCGTAACATTGGAGGATCGACATGTATATTATCAACCAACAATGATAGAGTTAGAAGGTAAGTTATTGTCTCAATCTGTTTCAAATTTTGTTGAGCCAAATATAAGTATAAGTTATGTTAATCCCAAAATAGTGGAAGCATGTAGATTAAAAGGTTAGAAATTCAAAAATCCTTGGCTTGTACAATTAGCCACAGGAGCAAAAAGAAAAGTAACTGCCAAAATTCTAAACTGCACATTGGAAATTGCAGACTAGCAGTTAATCGTGTATCTGAACATATTTCCATTTGGGTCCTATGATGTTTTGCTGGGTATGGATTGGCTAGAAAAACATTGGACGTTGGTGGAATGTAAAGAAAAGATTATTTATTACAGAATACGAGATGGAACACACAAAGAGATTCAGGGAATCAAGAAACCGCTACAGCTACATCCTATTACAACATCCCAAATGAATAAGTGTCTGAGGAAGGAATGTCACATTTATGCTATCCAGGTGGGATATGCCATTTCAAAGGAGAAGTCTCCTATGATGGAAAGCATTCTAGTGGTATAAGATTTCATGGATGTATTTCTAGAAGATAATTCCAGATTACCACCAATAACAGATATTGATTTTACCATTGAATTAATGCCAGGAGAATTACCTATGTAAAGGACTCCTTACATAATGAGTGTTCTAGAATTAACTGAATTAAAAATGCAGCTACAAGAACTGATGGACAAAAGATACATTTGTCTGACTGTGTCCCCTTGGGGAGCACCAATGTTGTTCGTAAAGAAGAAGGAAAAAACCATGCGAATGTGCATGGACTATAGACAGCTCAATAAATTAATAGTAAAAAATAAATATCCTTTACCGTGGATTGACAACCTATTGGATTAGGTGAAGGGGGCCACAATATTCTCAAAAATAGATTTAAAGTATGGATATCACCAAGTTCATATTAAGGATGAATATATTTAGAAGGTTGTCTTCCATACTAGGTATAGGCATTATGAGTTTATGGTATTATCCTTTGGGTTAAAAAATGAGTTGGAAACATTTATGAGGTTAATGCATGCTATATTTCACCCCTTCCTAGATAACTTTGTACTCATATTTATTGATGATATTTTAGTCTATTCTAAGATTCAGGAATAACATAGAGAACATCTAATAATAGTGCTGGAAATGTTAAGAAAACATCAACTGTATGCTAAGTTTAGTAAATGTGATATCCTTAAAACATAAATCCAATACTTAGGCCATGTTACTTCAACGGAAGGGATTGTTGTTGACCCAGAGAAAATTAAAACAATCATGGAATATGTTGAGCCCTAAAAGTGTCTTCTCCTTTGCCAAATTACACTTTATCTTATCATTCCTTTTGTCATTCATATACCTAGAAGATCAATAAGAATGATTAAAATCACTTAAGGAATACATGCAATGACTAACTTGTTGTACTTTTGTGGTTTTGTTGTCTTAATGATTTCTGAGTAGTTTTAGCTATAGAATGCAGTCATTCTGTAGCTAGTTACACATTCCGTAGCCATTTTTGTGTTTGAACATATTGTAGGTGTCATCCAAAGAAAAGGCGTATATGGATAGATTCTAAATCCTTCCTACATTGTTCCTTGTCATCCGCGAAGGCTGAATCAAAATCCGGAGATGCTTGTGCACATGGTCAAACCAAAATTCCAAGAAGCATATTTATATAAGGATAACGACTCTTGATTTTATTTTAGCAAATAATGAGTCCTAGCAAAGAGTTTTAGTTTGATTTTTAATTTAGAATAAACCTGTGCCTACTTTCATTCAATAATAGTTATGCAATTGCCTATAAATTTAGCTCGGTGAGACCGAGAGAAGAAGTTAACTCTTATTTTCCAATACTGTAATACTCAGTTTTGAAGTATTTTTGATAATAAGAAGAAACATAACTTTGATGTTGTGTTGAAGACAAACTTAAGGAGTTAAAATACTTTCATGCCAACTTGATAGTAGAGGGCCCCTGCTATCTAAGGAAGCTTCCACATGCTTTCTAGATAAGTAACTTTTAAATATGTGTTGTTATATTTCTCACTTAGACAGTTTTCTGAGTTTATATCTTTTGGTATCATGTCTTACTTTGTTTTCTCAACTAACAGATCCTCATGATGTTATAATTATTATTTTCTTAAAAATATTTTCCAACATATCTCTATTCAGTGAATGGATTTAATTGTGAAATCTTGAGTTACCAGCTCTTTAGCTCTGTTATTTAGATTAAAAGATACGCAGTATCCTTTAGCCATTCTTGTTCTTAAAAGCTTTTCCAACATATCACTATTGTCTGAACGAGATCTGGTTGTATGATTTTGAGTTAATAAGGTTGTATTTCTTGTTTTTTAATTAGATAGAAGAACCTCATATTGTTACAAATAGTCTTTTCTCAGAACTGTTCCAACAAATCTCTAGATCACAGAAAAGGCCTAATTGTAATATTGTGGGTTACTTGTTGTTTAGAATATCCTTATTTCATTATATCTAATCTCCTTCAATAAACTTTTCCAATAAATCTCTAGCTGATGAACGAGACCTAGTTATAATGTCATAAGTAGTTTCAAGTATTTATAGGAGATCCTTAGCATATTATAGAAATTTTCTTCTCAACTTATTCCAAAATATCTATATCATATGAATAAGATTGCTCTATAATATTCTAAGTTGCTGTCTGTTTTTAGGAAGACCCTCATCACATTGAAGATCAATCTCTTTCAAAAATTATTCCAACAAACCTCTAAAAGGATCAGGTTGAAATATAATGTCTTGAGTTACATTTCATGTTCACTTGCAGGCTAAGAAATTCATGGATTAGAATGCTCTATTTTTCATCATTTTCCTAATTAGGAATAGAATTTACAAGCACACTCTATTTTGATTTTAAAATTTCTCTTTTCTTTCCCTTTTAACATAGATTTGATGCCATCTTTTGAACATAGAATAGCATACTAAAAATCAAACATAATAAAACTCAAAAACATCAACAAAATACTGAGAAAAAAGAAATTAGAATAAGGATATTTAGGCACATATAGAGCAAGTATACCTCGTCATTTTACAAGCCCTGGTCGATAATTTATTCTATCAATTTAGAAAATTGAATTGACTAAACATTTTGGCGTCGTTGCCAGGCAGGTATAACTATGTAGCCTTATTTCCTATTTCGCAAAAATAATGATATGTGTAGAGAAAGAGATTCTAGGGGTAGATTTGTAAGAGGAAGAAGTTTAATTCCCACAACTCCTCTCACTCCACCTAGACCAAGAAGTAGCACACCTCCAATCCAAACTCACATTCCATACTATACTGGTCATAGGCTTCTAGAAGTCTCAAGATCAGATATCCCATTAGGAAGATCCCCCACTTCATCCACTGAAGCAATTCTAGAGGAAGAATATCCAAGGACTCATACATAAGGGGTAACCTTTTTCACTTCCACAGGGGAATACATTCCAGCAGAAGAATTACAAATCCCTAGTGAAGAGGAAGAAGAGGAATATTTCTTCAATATTCCCTTAATAGAAGAACCAGTAGAACAACTAGCTCTTCCAACTAGACCCTATATCAGTTCAGAAGAGTCTATCATGGTAGAAGAAGGGGAAGGAGAAGTCTTTAATGGAGAACATACACTGTTTGGAAGAGGTAGAGGAAGAGGAGGAGGAGACAGAGGAAGAGGTAGAGGAAACGTAGAAGGAGGAAGAGGAAATGAAGAAGGAGGAAGAGGTAGAAGGGGAACTGGAAGTCCTTTTGAATTCCATATAGTAGATGAAGAGACTAATGCAACTGTGAAAAACATCTCACCTTCTATTCTTCCAAAATTTCATGGACTGAAAAAGTGAGGATACTGAAACTTTTTTATTTCAATTTGAAGTTCTATGTAGAACCTATGATTATCTACAAGAAGCTCAGAAACTTAAACTGTTCCCTTCAACATTCAAATGAGCAGCATTAAAATGGTTTATAAGTTTAATAAATAGGTTTATTAGGACATGGGATGACATGGGGAAAGCATTTCTAGATAGATACTTGGATTACTGTATACTAGTCAATCATAAGGAAGAAGTGTTCAAGATGATGCATAAAGAGGATGGAAATCTAGAAGATTTGTTGGAAAGGTTCAATTATAACATCAAGAGGGAAAAATGGAAACCCTAGATCAAGAAACTTTGAAGGATCTCTTCTTGAAAACAATTAGGGATGAATGGATATATATCCTCAATATGATGAGAAAAGCAGACAATATCAGCTTCCATTACCTGATATAGCTGAGTTATGTATCAATCTTTCAAGAGGAATATCTAAAATTATAAAAGGACGAAGAGACCCTGCTCTTGCAAGGGCAAGTAAATCTGCAGCTGGAACAGTAAGTAGGGTAGAAATAGGTAATATTCTTGATGAATTCAAGTCTGACATTCTAGGGCGTCTTAGTGAAAAAATAGAGACCCTTAAGTTACAAAACAAGAAAAAAGATGAAACTGATGCCTTAGCAATATTTTGTCCCAAATGTAGGAAGAAGCATGCCTTGAGAGAGTGTCCTTTAGATGCAAAAGTAATAGAGACTTGTGCAATTTTTTCAGAAAAACATGAGACCAAGAGTTTTCCTTCACTCCCTGGTCTTAAGGCTGTATTTCAAGAAGAAACATCCACAAATTCCATAAAATATCTTAACTTTGTCTCTAGAAGACCTTGGCAGGGACCTCAGACACAAGGGTTTAATAATCAAATGTATAATCAATCCCCACCAAGTTGGAATTCTTGGCAGCAACCTTGGCCCCAATTCCAAAATCAATCTCAACCTTGGGCACAAGGGACACAAAATCCATATGGAAGGTTCTCCTAGTATTATCAATATCCACCTTCTTATCCCTCATATCCAACATATTCAAACTTCCCCCCACAACAAAATCCAGAACAAAATCCTCAACAGAATCCACAACATCAAAACCAAAATCAAAATCCACCACTTCCATTACCATTTCCTCAAAAATAAAATCAATTATCTGCCCAGCCTATACCAAACCCCAACAATAAAAATCCTCATAATACATATATCATAGAAGTTCAACAATTTCTAACCTATTTGATTACTCCTTTAGACCTTAATAATGTTCAACTTAGGTCTTGAAGAATACTTGAAAAGAAGAAACCTTCTGTAATTATACAAGAGCAAAACAATTCTGAGGAAGATTCTCTATGGGTAAATAAAATTTTTGAGGAAAGCACATCTTTTCAAGACCAAAACATTGAAAAATCAAAATAGAAAGAGCCAATAATTTCAACTCCTATATTAGAGCAGCCATCAACATCTACTTCACCTCCTTTTCCAGAAAGATTACAAATTGATAGGAGTGTAGAAAAAAAAATTATGATGCCTAACTATGATTTCCTAGATGATTTAAGAAATGTTTGTACTAAGATTCCATTATTACAAGCTATCAAGGAAATCCCAATGTTAGCAAAAACAATAAAGAAGTTGAGTATGAAAAAAGCAGGAAAAACAATAAAGGAGACAAAGAGAATACAACTGGTAGGAAAAATAGCAGATATAATGATGGGTAGGATTGCTATTCCAAAGTATCTACACCCAAGAAATCCAGTTGTCAAAATACACATCAATGGAATTGAAATCCAAAACACACTCATTGATTTAGGAGTAGCAATCAATATCATGATTAGGCAAATCATGGAAAAACTAAAACTTCCTAATCTTCTTTTTACACCCACACTGCTACAATTAGCAGACAGATCTATGATCAAACCAGATGGGAAAATAGAATACATGCTAGTGTCCTTAGATTATTAGGAGTATCATGTGGATTTCATGATCCTAACTCCTAAAAATGATCTAGGAGGACATCCTATTATATTAGGAAGACCTTGGTTAGCTATAGCTGATGATTTCCTTAGCTGTAGATCTGGTGATATGTCAATTTTTTATGGAAGTTCAACCAAGAAATTCACGTTGTATCCTCCAGCAATAACAATCACAAAATTAGATGATACTTGATGGATTGATGATGAAGAAGATATACAACATCTCTTCACTGTTTCAGAAATTAGTGAAGATAGTCAAATTTTGAATACTTTTGAAAATTATGACTCTTCTTTAGAATTTAAATATGAACAATTTCAGTAAGAATCTAACATTGAGTTCTTATCATCAAGAAAGATGTCTCTTTACTCCATGGAATAATTTGGTAGCTCTGCAATTGAAATATTCCCAGGAAAATCCTTAAATATAAACAAAAACCTAGAGAAGTTTCAACAAGAAAAGCTAGTCAAAACATTACAGAGACACTCTTCTGCATATGCTTGGGATTAGACTGACAAGAAAGGGATCAATCCTAAGACTTGCACTCGTCATATCTATATAGAGGAAAATTGTGAACCAATCAGACAACCTCAGAGAATGATGAATCCAAACCTTAGGGAGATTGTTAAAGAAGAATTGCAAAAAAATTTAAATGTCAATTTTATTTATCCCATTTCAAATAGTCATTGGGTCTCTCCTTTGGTGATTATACCCAAGAAGAATGGAAAATGGAGGGTATGTATTTACTACCAAGAATTGAACAAATCTACTCTTAAAGAAGATTTTACCTTAGCTTTCATAGATAAGGTGTTAGACACATTAGCAGGCAAGAAGTACTTTTCATTTTTGGATGGACTTTGTGGCTATAATCAAATTCAAGTAGCACTTGAGGATCAAGACAAGACCACATTTACCTGTCCTTGGGGTACCTATGCATACCGAGTATTGCCATTTGGATTATGCAATGCACCTGCAACATTCCAAAGGGAAGTATTAGGAATATTTTCAGATCTAAGACATGACTGTGTAGAGGTATAGATGGATGATTTCATAGTCTATGGAAACACATTTGAAGAAGCCTTGGAAAACTTGGAAAAAGTTCTAAAGAGATGTAAAGAAGAAAATCTTTCATTAAGTCATGAAAAGTGTTTTATGATGTTTACTGAAGGGATTTTTCTATGACATCACATTTTAGGAGATGGGATCAAAGTTGATAAGTCAAAATTTGAAGTCATCGCCAGATTACTAGTTCCAAGTTGTCAAAAAGATGTTAGGATTTTTCTAGGATTTACAGGGTATTATAGGAGATTCATAGAAAACTTCACCAAGATAGCATCTCCACTTTTCAAATTACATAGCAAGAACTATGAATTCAATTGGAGTTTTCACTGCCAGTTAGCCTTTGAAACCTTGAAAACAAAAATTTCTGAAGCACCTATTTTAAGGGGTCCTAACAGGAAATTACCTTTTCATATTTCAATAGATGCCTCAGATACAACTTTAGGAGCTGTATTGGGACAAAAAGATCCGATTCCTTATGCCATCTACTATAAAAGTAAACATTTGACTCTTTTAGAGTTAAATTATACTGTAACTGAAAAAGAGTTCTTAGTTGTTGTTCATGCCATAAATAAATTTAGACACTATATAACAGACTATGAAAAATTTGTTCACACAAATCACTCTGCAATTAGGTACCTAAAGAAAAAATCAATTACTAATGGCAGAGTCACGAGATGGTTATTGATTTTACTAGAATTTAACATCACTATTATAGATAGCCCTGGAAAACAAAATACAGTAGTTGATTTCCTATCTAGACCCCAAAACATTAAAGACAATACTCTAGTTGAAGATAACTTCCCTGATGAATATCTCTTTGCAATTACCACTCAAACTCCTCTGTTTGTTGATATTTCTAATTATCTATTTTCAGTAAAATTTCCTTCAATTATGAATACAAGAGATAAAATAAATATCATTTATGACAGTGCAAAATATTCATGGATTTCTAATGATTTATACAAAACAAGTCCAGATTTCATCATCAGAAGATGTGTTCAAGAAGATGAGATGTTTGAGATTCTCAAGGCATCTCATGATGAACCATGTGGTGGAAACTTTGCTGCTAAGAGGACAGCTTATAAGATCCTTCATTTAGGATATTATTGGCCATCTCTCTTTAAGGATGCTAAAGAGTATGTTAAAAAGTGTGACAGTTGCCAAAGGGTAGGGAAACCTTCTCCTTCAGGTGAAATGCCACTGCAACCTCAGGTACACATTGAACCCTTTGAGAAATGGGCTTTGGATTTTGTAGGACCTATTAATCCTCCATCAAAACAAAAGAAATATATATTAGTTTGCACTGATTATGTTACCAAATGGGTAGAGGCCAAACCATTACTTTCTGCAACTGAGGCATATATAGTTAATTTTCTTTTTGAGGATATTTTTACTCGTTTTGGTGTCCCAAGAGAAATTTTTAC
The DNA here is from genome assembly GCA_034641835.2 of Pinus albicaulis. Taxonomy (NCBI): domain Eukaryota; kingdom Viridiplantae; phylum Streptophyta; class Pinopsida; order Pinales; family Pinaceae; genus Pinus; species Pinus albicaulis. The sequence continues at coordinate 1,590,898,030 of CM076578.1, forward strand.
AGATCAAGGAGCTCAATTCAGATCAAAGATAGTGGAGAAATGATAGAAAAGTAAAAAATCAGACACAGAAAATCTACTCCCTACCATCCACAAGCAAATCGGAAATGAATTTTTTTATGGAAAACAATTCTTGTTTCCCATAGAGTTTCAGATCCAAACTTTCAAAATGGTGGTCTAATTGGGACTTGATCTAACATAAGTAGAGACTGGAGCAGATCAATGAATTGGATGAGATCATATAAGATGCAGTCCAGAGAACAAGCATAGTCTGACAACAAAGGACTAGATGGCATGATAAGTACATTAAGGAAAATAAATTTAAAGAAGGTGACTGGGCCCTCTTATTTGATTCAAATTTCAAGGATTTTTCAAGTAAATTTCAAACTCATTGGCTTGGGGCATATGAGATTGTGAAAATATTTGAAAATGGAGCAATAAAAATCAGGACAATAGATGAAGGAAAGGTAGCCTTTCTTGTAAATGGACACAGCCTGAAATTGTATCATAAGCCACTCTTAAGAGAGGAATTTGTCAAGAAGTTTCAAGATAACATTGATATGATGTTAGTGAAGAAGAACCCTTCTTCTTCACTAACTTAATTATATTTTTCTTCAATCATAGTATATATATAATAATAATAATAATAATAATTAAAAAAAGGCCGAGGGGGGTATAAACATGAAAACAAATCATTGATTGGCATGTTTATATAGAAAATCTAAGGTAAAAATCAGAATCCTTCTGACACTTTAGATTTTCAAAAATTGTTCTTTTCTGCAATTAAGTATCATAAAACCATAAGTTGCAGATTCACTTTACACATTCATAATCCATTTCATTTATTCCATCCATATCTCACCTTATCCATATTTCATTCCACTTCATATTCATGATCCATCTCATTTCATTCCATACTTCATTCCATCTACATTTTCACTTCATTCCATTCCATAGTTCAGAAATTTTACAGGTACATTCTGTAGCTACCTATTCTGTAGCCAGACCTATTCTGCAGCTAATTGATTCTGAAAAACCTACTCTAGAAAATAGAGGATGAGTCAAAGAAGAGTATGAAGCCTAAGAGATCAATATTTTTTAGATGAAAGACAAAGCAGATCAAAGCAGCAAAATTTCAAAAGGGCTAAGGTAAAATTGTATGAAATTATTTTTGATAGAAAATCATTAAAGTTATAATATGGTTAGGTCATATGTTTTCCTAAGTTATTTTATGATTTGAATTCATCAAACTCCTATCATAAACCCTCCTTGAACAAATCCCTTTTACCCCGCTCCATACCAAATCATCATTATATGAAAGATAATGGTTAGGACCTAGAAGATACCTATTAGATCACGTCATCAGACCAAAGCATTCATTGATGATTTTTAAAATCTTCATAATATTTCTTCGTGGTAATTCATTCCATGACAAACTCTTATACCCGATTATCCTTATGATTCACCACTACCCTATTCCTTTCACATCCACTCACTGTTATTTCTTTCCGTAGCTGAATATTCATCTGCAAAGAAGTCATTTTAGGGTAAGAAAACCCTTTACAGTTGCTTTTGCTTTGGACAAAAGAGAAGGAACAGAGCAGTGAATTGAAGTCAGAGAAAGGAAGCAATTTTCATCAAGAAGAAATGGGGCTTATTGTAAGGTCAGAACTATTGGAACTAAGTATTTGGAAGGATACCCTCAGATTAAAGGGTTATTGCAAAAGGCTGGATGGCTGAATTTTATAGAGAAGTTTAATGGATTTCATAAAGAAATCACAAAGTCATTTGCTAGATCATTCAATGGAGCAGAAGTGGAGACTGGAGATATCAAATTCACCATCATGGAGGAATTCATAGCAGAAGCAACAAAGTTTCCAAGACAGGGAGATCGTTGGTTTAAAAGCAAGGAATTTCATAATGAGACTTGGAGACAAATGTTAAAAAACCCAGGTATGGACACTACAGTATTTAAGAAAGGTATTCCTAGTTCATCTTTGAAGAATAAATGGAGGAATATGCTATTAATTTTAGAAAAGTTCATAACCTGTGAAGGTAGATTTGGCACTTTATATGTTTATCACATTAGGCTCATGATGAATTTTCTAGATGAAGAAATAAATCTACCATTTTTCCTACTTAATAGTTTGAAAAGGGTGTCTTCAAATTTCTAGAAAAGGCTTAAGTTCTTACAGACTACCTTACATCATCATGGCTTAATTAAAATGTTAATTAAGTTTCATTTGAAGAAGATAGGAGATAATTGGGATGAATTCCTCCTAAGGAACCATTTTGAAGAACCTAAAGAAACATTGTCCAAAGGAAAACCTGTGAGAAGAAGTAAGAGAGGATAAGATGTTAAAACTGTTGAAATCAAGCCTAGTGTATCAACACAAGAAGACAATGATTAAATAATCTCTGAGAAATTGGTAAAAATTAGGAAACAACTCAGGAATAAAAGGAAAGAGGAGTTAAAAAATGAATATGTTCGGGAAGATAATGTAAAAGATGAAAATCCACCCAAATTGAGAAGAAGTTCCAGTTCAAACCCCAGTCAACAGATCTCCTATATACCAATATGAAGAAAACTTTGGTAGAGGAACCCCAAATGTAGATCAAACTCAACAACAATTTTATGACTATGTGGAATCATTAGAGAGAAAAGCCTTAGGGAACATAGAAAGGTCCCTTATTCCACAAGAACCTCCAATTGAAAAATTAAAAAGAGACAATTATAAATTGGAGATATTGAATAACCATATTAAGAATGAAAATGAAATTCTAAGGGAGCAAGTTAAATTGAAAGGCAACATCAATAGTACTCTCTCCTGGAAAATGGAACAAAAAGTTGAAGAAAAGGAACAAGAAGTTGAACAAAGCACTCATTAACCTGAAGTTCAAGACACTCATAAGGAAACCCAGGATGTCATTAACTACCAGAAGAAGTAGAAAAAGAAGATTAGATTTTCTTGTAGAGGTATCAGTACAAATGGAATGAAGTTGCATGAGGACATGCAAAAGTTTTGTAGTGGGGGTATGTTGAGCCCTAAAAGTGTCTTCTCCTTTGCCAAATTCCACTTTATCTTATCATTCCGTTTTTCATTCATATACCTAGAAGATTAATAAGAATGATTAAAATCAATTAAAGAATACATGCAATGACTAACTTGTTGTACTTTTGTGGTTTTGTTGTCTTAATTATTTCTGAGCAGTTTTAGCTACAGAATGTAGTCATTCTGTAGCCAATTACACATTCTGTAGCCATTTTTGTGTTTGAACATATTGCCGGTGTCATCTGAAGAAAATTCTTATATGGATAGATTCTAAATCCTTCCTACATTGTTCTTTGTCATCCACGAAGGCTGAATCAAAATCTAGAGATGCTTGTGCACGTGGTCAAACCAAAAGTCCAAGAAGAAGATTTCTATAAGGATAAAGACTCTTTATTTGCTTTAAGCAAATCACGAGTCCTAGAAAAAAAATTTAGTTTGATTTTGACTTTAGAATACACCTGTGCCTACTTTCATTCAATAACGGTTATGTAATTGCCTATAAATTTAGCTCGGTGAGACTGAGAAAAGAAGTTAACTCTTATTTTCCAATACTGCAATACTCTGTTTTGAAGTATTTTTGATAATAAGAAGAAGCATAACTTTGATGCCATGTTGAAAACAAACTTAAGGAGTTAAAATAATTTCATGCCAACTTGATAATAGAGGGCCCTTGCTATCTAAGGAGGCTTCCACATACTTTCTAGATAAGTAAATTTTGAATCTGTGTTGTTATATTTCTCACTTAGAAATTTTTCTGAGTTTATATCTTTTAGTATCATGTCTTACTTTGTTTGCTCAACTAAAAGATCCTCATGATGTTATAATTAGTATTTTCTTAAAAATATTTTCCAACATATCTCTATTCAGTGAATGGATTTAATTGTGACATATTGAGTTACCATCTCTTTAGCTCTGTTATTTAGATTAAAATATCCTCAGTATCCTTCAGCCATTCTTGTTCTTAAAACCTTTTCCAACATATCAATATTGTCTGAACGAGATCTAGTTGTATGATGTTGAGTTAATTAGGTTGTATTTCCTGTTTTTCAATTAGATAGAAGAACCTCATATTGTTACAAATAGTCTTTTCTCAAAACTATTCCAATAAATCTCTAGATCACAGAAAAGGCCTAATTGTAATATTGTGGGTTACTTGTTGTTTAGAAGATCCTTATTTCATTATATCTAATATCCTTCAATAAACTTTTCCAATAAATCTCTAGCTGATGAATGACACCTAGTTATAATGTCATAAGTAGTTTCAAGTATTTTTAGGAGATCCTTAGCATATTATAGCAATTTTCTTCTCAAGATATTCCAAAATATCTCTATCATATGAACAAGATTGCTCTATAATATTCTAAGTTGTTGTCTATTTTTAGGAAGACCCTCATCACATTGAAGATCAATCTCTTTCAAAAATTATTCCAACAAACCTCTAAAAGGATCAGGTTGAAATATAATGTCTTGAGTTACATTTCATGTTCATTTGCAGGCTAAGACATCCATGGATTAGAATGCTCTGTTTTTCATCATTTTCCTAATTAGGAATAGAATTTACAAGCACACTCTGTTTTGAGTTTAAAATTTCTCTTTTCTTTCCTTTTTAACATAGATTTGATGCCATCTTTTGAACATAGAATAGCATACTAAAACTCAAACATAATAAAACTCAAAAACATCAAGAAAATATTGAGAAAAAAGAAATAAGAATAAGGATATTTAGGCACATATAGTGCAAGTATACCTCATCAGTTTACAAGCCCTGGTTGATAATTTATGCTCTCAATTCGAAACACTGAATTGAATAAATAGAATGGTGAGTTCCCCAAAATGTGGTGGATATCCGATCCCTTATGGGATTTTCTAGGTACTATCGAAGATTCATTGAAGGATTCTCCAGAATTTGTTTCCCAATCACCTCTTTATAGAGAAAAAGAAAAGTTTTTAAGTGGAATAATGTGTGCCAGAATAGTTTTGAGAGGTTGAAGCAGCTATTGACCATTGCACAAGTGTTGAGGGTAGCTTACCCCAACAAAGAATTTGAAGTTTGTACAGATGCTTGTAAAGAGGGAGTTGGGGCAGTTTTATCTTAGGAAAGAAAGGTAGTGGCCTATGAATCAAGAAAGTAAAAAGAGCATGAACAAATATTTTCAGCCTATGATCTTGAGTTAACAACAGTGGTACATGAACTCCGGTTATGGAGACACTACCTATGGGAAATAATTTTTTATTAAAAGATGATCATAGTAGCTTGACCAGTTACTTCAAGCATGCTGATTTAAACTCCCGAAAAGCAAGATGGAATGCTTTCCTAAGTGATTCTGATATGGAAATTCAACACATGAAGGGGAAATAAAACTGTGTAGCAGACGGCTCAAGTAGGAAACTACACTATGTTTATGAGCTATGTTATAACCAACTTGAATGAAAAATTCTTAACCAAGTAAAAGAGGAAGCACATAAGGATGCAGAATAGCAATTTTTATGACAAGAAATGGAAGAGGCCAGAAAAAAAGGGACCACTTCTAAGTATGGAGTTAGTATGCAAATAATGCTAACCTTCAGAGGAAAATTTTATATGCCAAACCATGTGGATCTAAATGAGCTAATCATGAATTACTATCATTGAAGTAATTATGCAGGACATCCAGGATACCAGAAGATGTTAACTGCAATTAGAAAAATATATTTCTGGCCTGGTATGTGAAGAATCATTTTTGAATACTTAAACAAATGTTTGGAGTGTCAACAGGTCAAGGTGGAGCATCGACATTCGATAATATTGTTACAACCCATACCAGTACCTAAATGGAAGTGGGAGGTCATATCCCTAGACTTCATTACGGGTTTACCACGATAAAAGAGGCACAATGACTATATTATGGTGGTGATGGATAGGTTAAGTATGTCTGGGCATTTTATACCTATACAATATACTTACAAGACTGTACAGATAACATATATTTTTTTGAGGGAAATTTTTAGGCTGCATGACATTCCAAAGACTATTATTTCGGACAGAGACGTGAATTTTACTTCAACATTATGGAAAACTTTGTTTACAGGTCTAGGGACCCAAATAAACTTCAGCACTGCTTATCATCCCCAGACGGATGGTAAAACAGAATGGGTGAATAAAGTTTTGGAAGACATGCTGCACATGTACATGATGTAGCAGCCAACTAAATGGGAGGAGTATTTACACCTAGTTGAATTTGCTTGCAAAAATGGTTATCAAGAGTCCCTTAAGATGAGTCCTTTCGAAGCTCTATATGGGAGGCAATGTCATACTCCCATAAATGTAAGTAGCCTCGAAATGAGACTAATTATTGGACCAGAGATGTTGGCCGAAATGCAATTGGAGGTAAAGAAGATTAAGAAAAACCTGAAATCTACACAAGATCGACAGAAGATATACATAGATAAGAAAAGGACTTATCGAGAGTTCGATGTGCATGACCATGCGTATGTGAGGATCAAACCGAGGAAGAGCACTTTGAGATGGGCCTCTTGTGCCAAGTTAGCCCCTAGGTTCTGTGGACCCTTCCAGATATTGGAAAGGGTGGAACTTGTGGCATATCAATTGGCATTACCTAGCCACATTCGGGTACACAATGTGTTTCATGTGTCCATGCTAAAGCAATATGTAGATGATTCGAAACATGTACTCCATTAGCAGAATATTTAGGTAGGATAGAATTAAAAAATCCTAACATGAAGCATGAATATTTTTATGTGAATTTGGCGGTAAAATTTGTATTTTGCAGGTAGAGTCAAACGATGAGTTTCTGGTCGAGCCTCAACGTATACTCAACAAGAGAGAAATCATGTTTTGGAAGCGAGCCATCACCCAGGTTAAAGTGTAGTGGAACCACTTAAACCCGAAGGAGGCTACCTGGGAAGACGAGGGATTTGTACGTCAGGCTTACCTAGATTTATTTCTTGAGCTAGAGTGAACACTGAGGACGGTGTTACCTCCAGGGGGGAAGTTGTAACAACTGAATTTGGCATTAACTAGTTGTTAACTAGTAATCTGACATTTTAGTTTTTATTTTAAAAGAGAATACTAAAACAATTATCATTTATGGAAAAGTTTATTTATTTTGTTATTTGGAAATAAAATTGGTTATGGAAAGTAGTTCCATAAAAAATAAAAAATAAAAGTAAAAAGGACGATGGGAAAGGTATTCCAAGAACTGAAGGTTGGTTGGACAGTTTGAACAATTACCAGTTCCTCTGAGGATAAGAGGAATATTCCAGTGAGGAATAGGGGTTCTGGTCATAGACTAAGGAAGAGAGTGAGAATTTTTCTGAGCTGGTAGAGAGCAGTGGAAATCACTCAGCGTTCCTAATAATTTCTGGTACTAACCAGACTTGGGGTCCTCAGGTTACAACAAAAAATACTGTCAACCTGTACCTCTGAGTTGTGGAGCACGGGGAAAAGAGAAGGATTTAATCGCCTCTCTTGAAGGTTGGGTGGACATTAGAAGTGAACTGCATATTCAGATAAGTATCTGAGCATTCAGTAAACTTAAAAACATGAACTGATTTTATTATATAGGTAAACAGGAAATGTGATTCATTAGAAGCAAGGAAAATAGATTGTTTTAATAAAAGCATATGTTGAAAGAGAATGAGTTCTAGGCACCTTTATAATTAATCAAGTTATTTACAGGTTTTGGGAATTATCTGTGAAATATTTTCATCTGTTTTCTGAGTTGGTTTTATGTGAAATAAAAGGAAATTGCTATTAAAGGAAGCAATATTTAGCTATCCTTAGGGAAAAAATAGTTTAATGTGTTATAAATTAAAGAAAACCTAGTGGTATCTGTGATAAATGAAATATAGAAGTACTATAATGTACGAATATAGTGATAGAATCATGTTATTGAAAACAATAGAAAACCTCAGAAGTAAATATTTAGCGTGGAATAAAAATCTATCAAGACAGAAAGGTAGAGATAGTAAGTAGTTGAATTATATAGTTACTGAACAAAACTTATAACAGTGAAATTCATGACAGACAAACGCGCTTTATCCTAAAATTGGTTGGAGATCATTTTCGGCTTTGGTCTTAAGGTAGAACCTCAAGTCCAGAGTACATCGTGTCTCTAGCTATTGCGATACTCGGACGAGAATTGGAGTGGTCTGGACACTCAAAAAAAAAGATAGATGTTTCATGCCAGTAAAATGAAAGTAAACCCATGATTCTTTATAGAGAAGTACTGCTTAAAAGAAAAATTTAAGCATCGGCCAGAGGCTCGGCTACAATTTTAACATTTGGAAGCACGAAACTCATATAATGGGAAGACAGTATTGAACCAAACTAAGCAAGAAAACTTTCAATAGTAAATTTTACAAATATCTGTAACGAGAAGGCAATATTTGAACTGAGCAAGTAAATTTCTTAAAAGTGGTTCTCATTCATTAATTAAAGTATGAAATCATGTAATGCACAGTTTGACCTGGGATGGTCAAGTGCCAAAACTAAAACCATCTAGACTTTATATAATACATATCAATAGTTTGGAGATTGTATTGGAAACCAAAATGGTCTGGCTTAGAGGAAAACCTGATGAGTAAACTACAACAACTGAAATGAAACATATAAAACTACAAAATTAACCATAGAACTCGGCAAGGATAAAATGCCTAGGACACTCATGGTCTAGCCCAAAATCCCTATGAGAATTGTTTGGCCCTGTGAGATTGAAAGTGAAGAAAACAAATAGTGATAGACTCAAATACCTGGGAGAAGTAAGAAGTCTTTACGAACAAGTGACTGTCATATCAATACCTTAAGGCAACACGCTAGCTGTTAGTCGGAGGATCAACTTCACCACGAAGAAAGGTTAAGAGATTGATTTACTTTTAGGTAAGGGTATACCTGCGACAACCACAACCCAAGGTCAATAAATCTTAACACTGCGAAGTTAAAAGATTCATGTTTTGACCGAGAATGAAAATAAGAAAAAATCCAGCAATATGGTTACCTGAACAGGAGTTGCAGCACGCCGAACTAGAACTATGAGAAGTCAACAAGAGGGAAATTTAAAAGTTAAAACATGGTAATCTAACCTATTAAACCAAGTATTGAAACAAAACTAACAAATGGGACTGAAGCTGGACAAGAACACCTTACCTGTAGAGGCGAAAGGACAAAATCAAGTTGGGTTGGCTCGGTAACTTTCACACTGAGCAGCCATGGTTGGAAGCTTCTTCATTTTTGGCTGAAGTACTTCCTCTTCTCAACCATAGCCATGGGAAGATGCCCTCGCCAGTATTATAATTAACTGGTTGTAGAAGCTAATCAGAAAACCATAGTTTAACACCAAACCCTGAACAAAATTGCAGAACACTCGCTCATCGCTTAGGCAGAGGGGAAATGGGTTGGGACAGTTAGGGTTGCAAGGTAATACCTGGCAGTTCCCACCGAAAACCTTTACCGTAGCTCTCTGATGGGATCAGACGGTGATTAGAGGGGGGAGGTGGCCCATTAAAAACCCAAAGGAATATTTCAGAATCGCACAACTCGCGTAGTAAATGAAATTTCTAGATCATGTGAGAGATCGGGAGTACAAAACAGAAACCAGGAGATATATAATTGAATGCATTGAGGTGTCAAGTTTAATGTTCCAGGTTAAAACTAAATAGTTGAGTAGCATATAAACATTATGGTTGAGTATATAAAACAATGAATCTTCCATGTCATCCAAAGTATAATTATAAACGCAGAAATAAAAAACAATAATAAATATAGAATTAGTATAATGCTATTAATGCGGTAAAGTATCAGTTCATTATGTTACAAGGAATGCACCATACAAGAATATATATATATATATATATATATATATATATATATATATATATATATATATATATAGATATATATATATATATATATATATATATATTATGTCCTTATGGTGTGAGTGTTATAGGTTTCCCATCAAACATGAGATTTCAATAAATTCCTGCCGAATTTTAAAGAATTTTGATCAGAAAAATCCACCATATAAATCTCCAAAAATAATACTAAAAACAACTCAGTTGACATTTCTCAAGTCTTATTTCTAAATGATAGTCTCTGCAACCATCATACTCCTGAGGTTACCCTTAATTACTCATGTCAATTCTTTCCACTAGAAAATGGTGTGTGTAAAATGCATGGCATTTATCTAAAAATTTTCCTTGAAAGTGTTGTTCACTTGACTGTAGGTGCATTAATGGCAAGAGCACTATAAAAAACTAAAAAAAACCCACCGCCAAATGCTTTTTTCTCCGAAACAGATCATTCCATAGGAATTTTTTTGTGAACAAATGGTAGTATATTGATGATTCTAAGTACCGACATTTGTATTTTATTGGCTACTTGTGCGAGGAATGGAATTTCTAGGAAAACCAATTTATGGCCATTTATAGGTCATATATACAATACAAATATTTAAAATAGAATAACACATGTTTCAATATTAAAATTATTGTTACAATTTCAAAACAATTGAATTGCTGGGAAAATCAGTTTAGGATAATTTATAGGTCATATTTACTGTACATAATTATTTAAAATAGCATAACATATGTTTCAATATTAAAATTATTGTTACAATTTCAAAACAACATCTCTTGTGTGGGATAATTGATTTCAACTTCTGATATTTAAAAAAAAAATATTTATATCAACAAATAATTAAAATAACTTGAATTCACACTAGTATAATCACACAAGCTTAAATTCTATTTTTATTTTTATCAGCACAAATTTTATCTGAGCCCAAGATGAGGTGTTGATAAAATTTATTCATCATTATTCTGAGCTCTGAATTGAAGTGCTAATGTAATTTATTCATTATTATTGTACCTATATTTCTAGCTTGAATACTTTTTCAAAGTCTATAATTATACCTATAAATTATGGGTAGTTTGTGATGGGATTCTGGTCTAGATTCTTAATAAAAAACTGAGTTTATTCTCTCTATAGCTCTACCTAAGTGACATTAACATAGGATCACTAAGCTCTGTTACATAATTTCTTTTTAAAAAAAATGTTATTTGCAGATTGTTGAAAGGAGAATAAACATACACAGTCTCCAAATCGATTTTCTATTGCTACACTTCACACAACTCATAATAACATTACAAGATAAATAAAATGTCCATCCATTGAATATTCTATTCGGCATTATACACTCAGCAAGAAAACACAATCGATCACACATATTTTCCATGTATAAAATTTGTTTTTTCAGTTTAACATAAAAAAAAAAAAATCAAAACTCAACATATTAGCAATCACACTCCATCCTTTGTGTATTCAGATCCTCTGCGTATTCAACAATTGATTTTCTCCTTTTATTGTTTTTAATGAAAAAATCAACACAATATGTAACCCCCTGTTTCTATCTACACCACCTTCCTCTCTCCAAAAAAAAATGATCCTATATCTTCTACACTTAATAATAAAAATTACAATCAAATCCAGGCTAAAATTTCTCAGCATAATTGCGATCTATAATTATTTTATTTCCTCAAAAACTGTGCTAACAACTTAGTTCATCACACATGAAAAATAGGATTTGAAATCAGCTTCAATGCCAGAATAACGAATTTTTTCAATTGACCAGATCTCCTTTGATTTTTCCATGCATGTCGAGCTCTTTGACTACTAGTTATACATTATCTAGAAGATATGGGTGTGGTTAGGATGACACATCAATATGTCAATGCTACATGCTCGTTCCTCATCATGACAGTTTGGCAAATAAGAATCAAGAAACTAGGAACTAGAAACTAATTACTGGAACTAGAACACGAACCAAATTATTGGAACTGGAACTTAACTATTGGAACCAAAGCTTAACTCTCTCTTTGAAAAAGACATTTTACCGCGAGGTCAATCTAGAACATGGTAATTTTATGCTTCTGCGTTAGACTCCTAGGGAAGAAAAGAATGCTCCATTAAAACTTCAGGATTTATTTGATATTTCTTTAACTCTGTTGTGGTTATCCAACTAGCATCTTCAATTGGCTGTCCCTTCCACTTAATCAGAGATTGATACTATGTCTATACTCTAGTCTTCTTTGTCAGTTTTCTCTTCAAGACTTTTTCCACTTCTTTCCTTGTTGTCTTTGGCATTTGTTCCTCCCAATCTAATTCTAAACTTCTTCTTCTGCAAATTCATCTTGTGATTCTACTTCTGATTCACTTTATGGGTACAAGTCTATAACATTAAAGATATGAGATATCCCAATTCCTTCTGGTAGCTCAATCTCATATGCATTGGCAGAAAACTTCCTCAAAATTTTGCATGGTCCTATATTTTTCATCTTCAATTTATTATAAGTCCCTACAGGAATTCTTTCTCTCCTCAAATAAACCATAACTAATTCACCAACTTGGAACTCCTTTTCTCTTCTCTCCACATCATCCCTTTGTTTATACTTACCACTGATTTCTTATAACCTCTTTTTTACATCTTCTTGCAATTTTTTCATCTGTTCTACAAATTATTCAACCTTTACACTCCTTGTCTCTTGCTTTTCCAAATCTCTATGCTCATATACTCCTCTAGGATGAATTCCAAAAACAATGTTAAATGGACTCATTTCTATATTCCTATTAGGAGTATCATTATAAGAAAATTCAGCTTGAGCAAGTTCTAAATCCCATTGTCTTGGATTTTTATAAACCAGGCTTCTTAATATGTTTCCCAAGCTCCTATTCACCACTTTGGTTTTCCCATCCCTCTGAGGATGATAGGCTGAGCTCAAACTAAGGTTTGTACCTATATTCCTCCATAGAGTCCTCCAAAAGTGTCCCACGAACTTACTATCTCTCTATGAAACAATACTCACAGGCATCCCATGTAATCTTATAATTTCTGAGAAAAACAAATTAGCAATATGAGTTGCATCACTAGTTTTTCTACAAGCAATGAGATGAGCCATTTTTGATAATCTATCTACAACAACATATATAGATTCATTTCCTCTTCGAGTTTTTGGAAAACCCAAAATAAAATCCATGCTGACCGCATCCCAAGGTCTATTTGGTATTGGAAATGACTGATATAAACCAGTGTTTTGGCTTCTTCCCTTGGCACGTTGACAAATCCTACATTTCTCAACAAACCTTTTAACATCAGTTTGTAATTTTGGCCAATAATAGAAAGAATTCACTTGAGCAAATGTCTTGTCCTATCCAAAGTGTCTAGATAATCCTCCACTATGTTTCTCTTTAAATATATTTTCTCTCATGGAGGACTTAGGAATGCAGAATTTGTTGTTTTGAACAAAAAACCTCGTTGAATCATGTCTTCCAACCATTGGCTTCTATTATAAATCATGATCTTTTGAACAACTATATATATGTATTTAAAATTTGAATCTTCCTTGTACATGTCAATCATTTCTTCAAATCCCAAAATACCAATCTTAAACTCTTGCAAAACCTCATTTACTTGACTCAAAGCATCAAAAAATTTATTTGACTTATACATGTGTGCTTTATTATCAAGGTGAAATTTTGTAAAAATTCTACCCACTTCGCATGCTTTTGACTCAATTTTGGCTGATTATTTATGAACTGTAGAGCATGATTGTCAGAATACAAAATAAATTCTTTGGGCAACAAGTAACGCCTCCATTTCTTTGAAGCTTGCACAACAACATAGAATTGTTTTGCATAGGATGAGTGCTTCTACTCAGGCTCATTAAAATTTTCACTGAAATAAGCTGTAGGTCTCTGTTCCTGGCTTTGGATAGCTCTGATTTCTATACCACTAGCATCAGTCTCAACTTCGAAAGTCTTATCAATGCTTGGTAAGGCTAAAACAAGTTTTTGAGCGATCTTCTTTTTCAACAGTTTGAAGTTTTGGTTTGCAGCCCCTATCCACATAAATGGTTGTTTTCTCTCCCTTATTGTTTCAACTATTGGTGCACAGATAAGTGGTGAGCCTCAGTATTGCACCAAGAGTGATGCAACTCCCACGGGCTACACTACTTTACTTTATCAACCAAGGGTTCATACAAACTTTGAGGTGACAGTGTTATATACATAGGAGATGCATTCTGTTCATGTCATCCTCTTTTGATTTACAAAAGGGTGATATTATTTTAAACTATGAGAACAACTAGAAATCAAATTGCTGGAAGGAAATGACAGAAATGAAACTAAACTAAATTGTTGAAAGGAAATGACAAGAATGAAACTAATTTAATTTGCAGAAAACAAATAGCAGAAAGGAAACTAATTCTAAACCACACTTAACTTGGCCAAATGGCTAAATGCACTCTACTTATCCTATTATCTATCTACCATGAAACTAAACTATACATGACTTAATTTTAATTAAAAGGAGTTAATTTGTAGCTTGGAGGGAATAAACGGGCTAAAAGAGGCTAATGGGGGGTTAACACATGAAATGAGGTTTGGAAGTGGAAAGAGGGTGTTAAATCTTATTAAAATTTATTGTAGCACGAGAAATGACTCTTAAGCGGAAATAATTCAAAAGTGCGATGGCGGAGTGTGATGAAGGACAAAATTTGCGATATGCAATGTTGCAATTGCAATATTGCAAGTTTAAAGGGATAGTTGTAAATATTAATAAGAACGAACTAAAACATGTGAAGTGCGACGAGTGACATGACGGAGTGTGATGGAGGACAAAAGTTGCGATATGCAATGTGACAATTGCAATATCGCAAGTTTAAAGGTATAGCGGTAAATATTAATAGGAGAGAATTAAAATGTCAAATGCGGTAAAAGTTGTGGGTTGTGAGCTGCGATGTGGTGAGTTCTGCGAAGTGCGAAGTGTGACGAGTGGCATGGAGGATTTATCGCATTGGTGGAATGAGTAGTAACTGTTATGTGAAAAAGGTAAATGGTACGATTTGCAATTTGTGATTTCATAATATCGCAATCGGCAGTTGGAGTAGTAAGTGCAAATGAAACAAGCTAAATGATGTGAAGTGCGATTTGCAATGGGCGACGTGGTGGTAGGAACAGAGGTGGAGCATGATCACAATATCACAATCGGCAAGAATGAGCAGTAAGTGTTAAGGAAAAATATAAATGATGTGAAGTGTGATCTGCGATGGGTGACGTGGCGGTGGGACCAATGGCAAAGCGCGATCACAATATCGCAATCAGCAAGAACAAGCGAGAAGTGTTAAGGGAAAAAGGGAAAAGTTGTGATTTGCGAAGTGCGATGTATGGTGGCAGGAGACTCGAGGAGTAAGGGTGGATATCACGTCTAATGGGTTTGAATGGTTTTTCACGTGTTTTTCATAAAAAGGGTAAGGAAACCATGAACGAAGAAAAACAAAGAAATAAGGCTTGAAGGGCTTAAGTACGATAGGAAAAATGATAAGTAGAATGTTAAAATGAGAAGAAAAGGAGGGGAATGGAGGTGTAATAGTAGTGCTCAAAGGTGTAACACACATGTGGATTCATGCATGGAAAACAAACAGAAATGCGTGATAAAACAATGAAAGAGGGAGTCAAGCTTGGTAATGCAATTTCTTCCTGAAACTAAAACAGAAATCAATTTTGGCATGCGGGATGGTCTACCTTGCTCGAAATATATTGACAGAGATGAGAGGGGGAGGTTTGACCAAATTTTTTGGATTTTTTCCTCTATTTTACTATGCATAAGCAATTAAAAACTACAAAAACACACTCGAAGGAAAACTAAACAATAATGAAAATATCAGAAGCAGATCTGACATAAATGGCAGAAGAAAAACTACCTAAATGACATAAAGGAAAATACAGTAACAACAAAGAAGATGAGGCACATGGATTGGGCCCTAACCCATGAAATTAGCCCTCTAAAACTTAAATCAGTCGAATGCAGTCTACTCATCTCATAAGAGAATAATTGCATACATATTTGAGAGTTCGATCCTTGAATAAAACAAAAGCTCAATAGCTCCCAACAATAGTTTTGAATGGAACCGACTTACTAAATAGAATAGACTAACTCTTCCTAGCTTTAGCTTTGCTCTATTTATTCCACATGGAAGCTACCAATAGCTCCCTAAAAATGGTGATTGAGTCCACTTGAATCTCAGTGAACAAGGATTGGACGCACTTCTTCTTGAGTTGCTTGGCTGCCTCTAGAATTTGAATTGCTAGAGAGAATCCTTGGGGATCCTTTGGCTGCTTTTGGAATTGAAATTGCTGGAGATAATCTGTGGGATCCTTTAGCTGCCTTTGAGAGTGGACAATCCTCCTATAATTTCTCTTTGCTATCTCCTACGAGTCTTTATGATAAAATCCTTATCAAAATGATTATTAATTCATGATTTTCTGCACTCAACCTTATCTTAGGCACTTAGAGTATGCTAACCTTAATCACCACCTATACCGGTATCATAAAAATAAATAATAATAATAAATGCAAGAAAAATAGATCTAAGAAGGCAAAAATGTGACTATTAACCCCTTCAAATATGTCAAATGATGGAGCTCATCATATCTACCCTAATGAATGGTTTCTCATCCTCTGAGCAACTAATTCCCCTCTTACATTTCCTTCAAGGCATTGATAGCCCCCCTAATTTCTTGAGGAAGAAGTGTGGGATTTTCCCCAATGGGGTAAAAACCATTATTCTTTTCTGCATTCTCCCATTCTCTATCTTGTGCATCTGTGTCCTCTTCATCAGTCATCCCCGGTAGCAAAGGTGGGCTGAGATTTAGTCCCAACCATTGGATCTTTTTGGCCTTCATAACCTTCTTGTATAATGGTGCCCTTTCGAATGCACCCCTCATTCTTTCTAGAGTATGGTACTCCCTATTCTTGAGGCTATGAGGGAGGTTGTTCCATCTCCTCTAGCTGGCCATAATGCACTCTTCCTCTATCTGCCTAGAAACATCATCAAAGTGGCAATCACCTGGTTTTGAATATGAAGGTAGCTTTCCACCAATGTAGGGTTCCTTTCAATCTCTCGATGGTTAAGGATGACTCCTCTTGGGATGAGAAATTATGGTCTGATATATAAGAGTTCTCTATTTCTTCTTCCCATGACCTTCCATATCTCTTTTGCTCTAGTGTCCTCATTCACCATCCAAGATGCTAGAGCCATTAACTGCATATCCCACATTGTAGGACTAGGGTCTCGAATATCCAGATTTCTTAGCACAAAGTTATGCACATAAAACTTTGCCATCTTTTCCTGATTAGCCATGTTAGCTTTCCTGTATAAATTCATGAATTTCGTACAATCTTGGAAAGGTAGTGATCCATGGGAGGCTAGAGTTTTGATTTGAAATAGAAGCCCTTGTTCTTTGAGGTACACAACATATGAGTCAGAGGGGAATTTGTGCTGAAGGGCTTCTATGCATAAGTCTGCCATGGTGGCTACTTGATCATCTTTTTGCTACAGTTGCTCCTTTAGTGCTACATTCTCTACTTGTGCCTTTTGCAGCTGATCCTTCATAATTATTTATTCGATTCTTTTCTCTCCCCTTGGTGATTATTCAATGATAATTGGGCTTATGGGAGAAGTTTCTGGCTCTCTCTGATTCTTGTTAGCTATGGAATACCTAGAGGTCTACCTTTTTATCTTTGCGCTCAAAGGAGATATGGTTGCAACTATATTTTTGTATTGAGGGGTTGTGGTGTTGTGTTGTGAGTCTGTTTCTTGCCCACTTTCTACTATCTCTATGAATTTTATTGCCATCTCTTCTATTTTTCTTTGGCCCTTTGTCTCTTCCTCTTCTTCTTTAATCATTGTGTGCTTCCATTGGTCTCTCACCCTTTAAAAAAAATTAATTTACTCGTTTGGATGAGACGAAATCTCCTTTTATTAGATAGCGCAACGAATTGTGGAGTGCTTATGAAACTTGGCTCAGCTACAGGTTTATTGTAGATATTTGTTTCTTCCTCTTTGTTAATTCATGAAGGACTATGTGTTTCCTCCCCTCGTTCTCCTCCATTACACTTGATTTAAATTGTTTTATTTTGCATGCCCAGGTGGTGTGTACTTCCAATTTTTCAGTCATACCTCACAGTGCTAGCTGACTTAATTGGCCACCTTTCTGCCCCTTAAACTCTAAGTCTGCAAATTAATTATTTTTGGCCATTATGCATGCGTAGCAAGGCGTGAGAATATATACCTGATTTTACCTATTGTGGTTAAGGTGTTTCTAGGAGCTGGAGGTTGGAGACAAGCCTTTTAGATGATGCATTCTTTACCATATTCCTATACTCCGAATGAGCAGCTCGCTGAATGAGCATCTTCCGGAGTGAGCTTCTAATATTTACTTACCGTTTCTCTCTACTGTGGATGTTGCGTGGGGTGCTTGAGATGCCACGGGTGGAATTCTCATTCTCCTAGAGTCTGTTATGCATCTTTCCTTGTTCTTCTTCTTGGAAGTCCTTGAAAAATTTTGATTTTGAAGGAACTTCCCGATGTTTGTAGTAGTCTCTGTGTTGCTTCTCTTGCTACCTTGTGCTCAGGAATGGAGGAATGTGGTGTATGGAGGTGATGGAGGAAGTTATGAAGATGAATGCTTCCCTGTGTTTCCAGAAACCTTTAACAACCTACAAAACAACAAACAGATAAAACACAGAGATGTAGATGTATTTTTTTGTTTTTGTTCTTTTTTTTTTTGAAAGAAAGTGGGCTGCCTCCATGGAGGTTTTCAACCCAAAAAATTGCCTTCGGCACCTCAAAGAAGTTTTCACCCATGGATATTTATTCTCTTTTTCTCTTTTTATTTTAGCAAGTGAGCTGCCTCCATTGAGGTTTTCAACCCACAAGATTTTTTTTTTTTTTTAATGAGGTGTGGGAAAATATGGAGTTTCCCTCTCTGCTAATTGAATTTATAAACTATTCCTTTGACAAAGGCTTCTTCTAAATCTTAGGTTTGTGGCCATTGAAAAGCAAGGGGATTCCTTCCTCATCTATGGTTTTGATTTGAATTGCGCCATTATCAAAACATTTTTCCACTGTGTAAGGTCCTAAACATCTTGTCATCATCTTACCTTTAAAATATTTAAACCTTGAGTCATACAACAACACCAAATCTCCTTCTTGGAAGGTCCTTTTTTTTATGTTCTTGCCATGCCATACCTTCCTTTGCAGCTGAACTACATTTTTGTGAAGAAGTGCTTGCATTCTGAACTCATCCAATCCATTTAGTGCAGAAACCTCTCTTTTTGGGCATTTGATGGATATAGATTTAATTTAGCTGCCATTCTTAATGTATTGAATTAAAACTAAACTTAAAGTAGAGCTTTATTACCATATACTAGTTCATAAGGAGTGAATCCTATTGTTATCTTCCAGGTAGTGTTGTAGGCCCAAGTAGCTTCTACCAATCTGTCTGCCCAATGTTTTCTACTGCTTCTCACAACCTTGGTGAGGATGCTCTCTAAAGCTCCGTTAGTTACTTCTACTTGGACATTCACCCGAGGGTGATAGGAAGTAGAAGTTATATGCATAATCTTGTGCTTCCTCAAAATATTCTCAATGAGGTGAGCGATGAATTGTGTTCCCTGATCAGTTATTATTTCTTTGGGGTAACCAAACTTGTAAAACACATTCTCTCTCAGAATTTCTACTACTTTCTCCTTGGTTGCTACCTAAAATGCTTTTTATTAAGCCCACTTTGTCAGGTAATCAGTGTAGACTATGATATACTTGTTTTTTCCATATGGTGGATCAATAGGTCAAAAAATGTCCATGCCCCACTTATGAAATGGATTAAGAGCCACCTAATGGTGTAAAGGCATTTCATCCCTTTGTTTAGGTTTCCCCATCCTCTGGCACTGGTCACACCTATTGGTGTATCTTTTGGAACCTTGATGAAGGCTAGGCCAATAATATCCTTCTTGCAAAAATTTGTAATAATTTCTCCTTGCAGAAAAGTGGCCTCCACATGGGTTGTCATGACATTCAGAGAGGATATCAAAAACTTCTTCCTCCCGCACACATCTACTTAGGATTTCATCAAGGCCTATCTTGAAAAGGTATCCCCCAGTCCATGTGAAAGGGGCGCTAATTCTGATGATTATGCTCCTCTCCCTGAATGAAAGATTAGGAGGGAGTTTTCCAGCAACCAAGTAGTTGGCTATTTCATGAAACCATGGTGAGAGTGATGATATGGCAAAGAGATGTTCATCGGGCAGCTGGTCATCCACCATTCCTTGTTCACCTGCAGGGAGAGCTAACTTGGACAAAAAATATGCAACAACGTTCTCCTTTCTAGGTTTATCAACAATTAGTCAAATCGAATTGTTGTAAAAGTAACAACCATATAATTATCCTAGCATTTACATCTGGTTTGTTCATTCAATACTTGATGGTTTCATGGTCAGTGTGGACAAAGCTCTGATATGCAGTTACATAATACCTGAATTTGTTCAATGCATGGGCAATGGCTAACATCTCCTTCTCAGTAACAGTATAATTCATATCGGCCTTTGAAAAATTCTTGCTGATGAAATAAATGGCACAAGGGATTTTGTCCTCTAATTGTCCTAATGCTGCCCCTACATATTTGTCAGATGCATCAGTGTGGATGTGGAAAGGCAGAGTCCGATTTGGACCTCGGAGGATGGGGGCAGTAGTCAGCTGTTTCTAAATGAGCTTGAAAGCTTATTGACAAGTACCAGACCAAATAAACTCAAAATCTTTGGCCGATAACCCAAATAATGGCGAATCCATATTGCTGAAATATTTGATGAACCTTCTATAGTAACCAACTAAGCCTAAGAAACTCCTGACATGTTTATGTTTTGAGGAGAAGGTACCCTTTTGATGATAGTGATTTTGTTTGGGTCTACTAGTATTCTTGCTTGGGATATGGAGTGTCCTAATACAACCCCTGCTTTTTTAAAGAATTCACACTTTTCTAGGCTCAAGGAGAGATGCATATCAATGCACCTCCTTAGTACTTTACCCAAATTGGAGAGAAATTCCTAGAAGTCACCCCCATATGGTGTGAAATCATCCATATAAATTTCGACAAAGTCATGGAATAACTTAGAAAACATGCTCAGGAGAGCTCTTTGGAAGGTATTTGGGCATTGCACATTCCAAAGGGAAGGAATCTATAAGCAAAGATACCTAAAGGGTAGGTGAAATTAGTCTTATCTTGGTCTTAAGGGCTGATTTGAATCTGATTATACCCATTGAACCCATCTAAGAAGGAAAATAACTTCTTCCCTGCAAGGCCATACAGGACTTGGTCTATAAAGGGAAAAGGGAAATGGTATTTCTTGGTGGATTTGTTAATTTCTCGACAGTCAACACAAATTCTCCACTTCCCATTCTTCTTTGGGATTAGGACAAGAGGGGATACCCACTCACTGTCGGATATAGGATATATGAGCCCTACATCCAATAGTTTCTACAACTCTTCTTTGTCTATGTCCTTCAGAGACGGGTTCATCCTTATTTGGGCTTGTCTCATAGGCTTGCATCCTTCTTTGATGTAAATGTGATGTATGCATATTGAAGGATGCACCCCTTTCATGTCCTTGTAATCCTAAGAAAATGATTCAATATTTTCTTTCAAAAGCTGGCATAACTACTTCTCTTCTTCATTTGAGAGGTTTGGGTTGATTTTCAGAGATCTAGATGGGCCAAACTCAATAGCCTTGGTGGTTTCAGAGGTTGTCTCAACTGAGTGCACTTCCATCCAAGGTTGGCTTTTAGACTCTTTGACTAAGGTTTCGAGAGGAGTGTTAGTGGAGGATTGGTTTTGAATGGCATGGTCGATGAGCTCATCTTCATCAAATTACCCCCCCTCTAAGAATAGCATCTATGCTACACATAGGGGAAGTTTTATATAACTCATCTTCTTCATCCTCCAACCATATAGGGAGATCATGATCAATGGAAGGCTGGGCTAGAGGATATAACACTAGCTATTTAGACAAAGGCCCATTTTTTATAGTAATGTTTCCGGCCCGACAACTAATACAAGCATCTATAGTGGATAACCAAGGTATTCCTAATATGAGAGGATAACCATTAAACTTTGTTTTTTTATTGAAAGACCAAGAAATCTGTAGGATAATCCCAAGAGTCAATGGTAACCATAAAATCCTCAGCAATTCCTTCTAGAGTTACTGTGGACCGATCTGCAAGTTTTAGAATTGTTGTGGTTTTCCTCAAAGTCCCTTGGAGATTAATTTTTAGCATAGTTTCCTTGGTCATGATATTTATGGAAGTCCCTAGATTGATCAGAGTGTTGGGGACTATGGCACCATCTATATGGAAATCAACAACTAGACTACCAGGGTCCAGGTATTTTGGAAATATCACCTTCCCCAGCATCAGGTCAGACAATTGTCCTCCCACATTGATGGTGGGGGTATCTCTCTTCCTTATCCTAGGTTTATTGAAGCACTTTTCTTTGATGAGCTTATTTTAGATTGGGAAATCCTTAATGGAATGGAGAATTGGTATCTTTACACACAAATTTTCCAATTCTCCCAGGAGTTCAGTCTCCTCTGAGGTGTGCTGACTAGGGTGGATCAAGCGCTCGGGAAGAGGAGGTTATTGTTTCTAAGTGTTATCTTCTTCCTTTTCCTCAACCTCTATAGGTGGCGATGGGGGATGGCTGTCTAGGAGTACTCTTCCCGACCTGACATTAACCTCCTGTATCTCCACAACATAATCTGGATGGCATGTTTCTCCACTAGAAGCCTATTGTGCCTGTTTGTTTTTCGGGTTTGGATTGGGTTGTGAAGGTATAGGTAGCCTAGGTGGATCAATGTGATTAAGATGAGGTTGAGGTTGGGGTGGAGGAATTAGAGTAGGTATTTGATTTTTGAGGCCTCTACCCTTGAGATGGATTGTTCCACTAAGGTTTTTGTGGAAAATACTGCTAAAATGGTTGGTTTACTAGCTGAGGATGGTATGAAGGATTGGAAGGCCAAGTACGAGGTGTAGACCAAGATGGAGGAGTGGGGGTGTACCAAGGTTGCATGGGTGCACTCTGATTATTGTAATAGTAATATTAAGGTGCACATTGCATACCTTTTTGATATGGTCGAGGGCCTTGAGGCCTTCTCTTGTTGATGAAACATAGTTGCTCTGGCATTGTTTCCCCACCTTGATATACAAATTTAAGTCCAAGTAAGGAGGGACACTTTTCTATGGCATGATTCTCTTCATAGACTAAGAAAACCTCTATGACATTCAATGGAAATTCGTTTCTTGGGTGCTTCCTAGTACATCTAGGAAAAAATATGGCCAGGTCTCTCTTTGCTTGCTCTTGCTTCCTTTTGACCTTCATTGTGTCCATTTTCAAAGTAAAGGTTTGTAGCATGTCACTCTTGAAGTCCTCTAGCATGTTTCAAATCTCATGTTTTATGAAGGTGGAAGAGGAAGGGGTATTGGATGCACTTTGGCTTGCTCTTCCCTTCTTCCTAAATTCCCTAGAATGGTTACGGAAGACAGTTTTGATTGTTTCATAGGGTTTTTGTAGATATCTCCTCCTGATAACATATTCAAGGTTTCTATCATCTCTTCAATCATCCCTAGAAGAAATACAAGTTTAAGTGAGTCAGGATCAAGAGTACAATTGGCTCTCTTATAGTTCAATTGAAACCTCTCTTCATAATCTTCTAGGGATTCATCAGGCCCTAGAGTCATCCTAAATATCTCATCCTTAGTTTCCTTGGACCTACAGTAGTCTTCGTACTTATTGCTGAAGGTCTCTTCCATCTGTTCCCAGGTAGTGATGCTATCCAAAGGCAGACCCATGAACCAGCGCAAGGTTGTATCCTTAAGGGTGGATGGGAATAGATTCAACTTATGATCATCAGAGGTGTATTCATAAGTCCTACAAAAAAAAACAAACTCAAACATGAATGTGTCATGGTCCTCAGAGGTAAGTCCATGGAAGTGTGGAAGAGATGAGGGGCTAATGTTTTTAATCTTAGTTTCCCCATCTACCTCTCTTATGGGAAAGGCTCTCTAGATCCCAATCATTGTTAAGATAGGTGGAGTAGGTCCCTCATTTGAAACAAGGTCTTCTTCTTCTTCCCCAATAGGATCCTCAAAATATTCAAAAGGCTCTCCTATAGGGGGTTCAATCTCATTTCCACTGAAGAAGAGTGATCGGTGGCCAAGAGGTGATGTGGGGATTTTAGGTAAGATTTGTCTTTGAGTATTCCTAGTCCTATGAGGCATGGAAATCAGATATTTTTGTATTTTTTCAATACTTCTAAAATGACATGAAAATAAAGGAAATCAGAAAGAAATACTAAAACAAAATCAAAACATCTACTAGACACCTCCTCGACAATGGCGCCAAAAAGTGGTGAGCCTCAGTATTGCACCAAGAGTGTTGCAACTCTCAGGGGCTACCCTACTTTACATTATCAACTCGGGGTTTGTACAAAATTTGAGGTGATAGTGCTATATACACAACATATGCATTATGTTCATGTCATCCTCTTCTGCTTTACGAAAGGGTGCTATTTTTTTTGAACTATGGGAACAACTGGAAAAGTAAATTTATGGAAGGAAATGAGAGAAATGAAACTAAAATAAATTGCTGGAAGGAAATGAGAAGAATGAAACTAGTTTAACTCGCAGAAAAAAAATAGCAGAAAGGAAACTAATTCTAAACCACACATAACTTGGTCTAACGTCTAAATGCGCTCTACTTATCCTATGATCTACCTACCATGCTCCTATCCATGCAACTAAACTATCCATGACTTAATTATAATTAAAAATAGTTAATTTGCAGCTTGGAGGGAAGGCAAGCACTTAAAGAGGCTAATGGGGGGTTTAACATATGAAACGAAGTTTGGAAGCGGAAAGAGGGGGTTAAACCCTCCTAAAACTTTATTATAGCATAAGAAATGACTTTGGAGTGGAAATAATTTAAAAGTGCGATGGAGAAGTGTGATGGAGGACAAAATTTGTGATATGTGATGTCACAATCACAATATCGCAAGTTTAAAGGGATAGCAATAAAGATTAACAAGAACGAACTAAAATGTGTGAAGTGCAAGTGCGACAAGTGATGTGGCAGAGAGTGATGGAGGACAAAAGTTGCGATATGCAATGTTGCAGTCTCAATAACGCAAGTTTAAAGGGATAGCAGTACATATTAAAAGGAGCGAACTAAAATTTGTGAAGTGCTATTTGTGATGCAGTAAAAGTTGCGGGTTGCGATCTGTGATGTGGTAAGTTCTGCGAAGTGCAAAGTGCGTCGAGTGACATGGAAAAATTATTGCATTGGTGGAATGAGCAGTAAGTGTTATGCGAAAAAGGTAAATGTTGCGATTTGCAATTTCACAATATTGCAATCAGCAGTTGGAGCGGTAAGTGCATATGGAACTAGTTGAATGATGCAAAGTGCGATTTGCGATGGGTGACGTGGCAATGGGATCGGTGGTGGAGCACGATCGCAATATCGCAATTGCCAAGAATGAGTGGTAAATGTTAAGGGAAAAGCTAAATGATGCGAAGTGCGATTAGTGATGGGTGACGTGGTGGTGGGATCGATGGCGGAGTGCGATCACAATATCGCAATCGGAAAGAACAAGCGGTAAGTGTTAAGTGAAAAAGGGAAAAGTTGTGATTTGCGAAGTGCGATGTACGATGGCGGGAGACTCAAGGAGAAAAGGCCGAGGTCACGTTCTAATGAGTTTGAATGGTTTTTCACGTGTTTTCCATAAAAATGTTAAGGCAATCGTGAACGGAGAAAAACAAAGAAATAAGGCTCGAAGGGCTTAAGTGCGTTAGGAAAAAGGGTAAGTACAATGTTAAAATGAGAAGAAAAGGAGGGGAATGGAGGCATAAGAGTGGTGCTCAAAGGTGTAACACACCTGTGGATTCATGCACGAGAAACAGACATAAATACGTGATAAAATAGTGAAAAAAGGACTCAGACTTGGTAATACAATTTCTTCCTGAAACTCAAATAGAAAGAAATTTTTTCCTATGGGAAGGTCTACCCTGATCAAACTCTACTAAAAAATATGAGAGGGGGAGGCTTGACCAAAATTTTTGGAGTTTTTCCTCTATTTTGCTACGCATAAGCAATTAAAAACTACAGCAGCACACTGGAATCAAAACTAAACAACACTGAAAATATCAAAAGCAGATTTAAATTAAAGATGAAAAACTAGCTAAATGACAAAAAGGAAAAGATAATAACAATAGAGAACCTAAGGCACATCGATTAGGCCCTAACCCATGAGCCTAGCCCTCTGAAACTTAAATCAGTCGAATGAAATTAGTCTACTCATTTCATAAGAGAATAACTGATCCGGATTTATGTAGGAATGCAACAGAATAAACATATAAACATAAATAGAGAGATGCAGCGGGAATAACACTTCATTTCATTAATATCAAAGAACTGAAATTTGCTTACAGACAGAATGGAAATAAAACTAGCTAGGGCGCTGGTAGCTATCTCTGAGAAGAGATGTGGCGGCTACAGGCCTCTGAACTGAGTTACAATGAGGCTCGAGGGCCTATTTATCATTTAGAAACAATGGGAAATCCTAAAAAGCCAAAACCCTAACCCTAGGAGATGAAGCGCCAAAACTATGGGCCCCGTTTGGGTAAATTGGTGTTTCAACTTCCCAGGGGCGTAACTTTGGCATACGATCTCCGTTTGACACGTACCATACCTCGTTAGAAAGATCTATCCGAGGAATACAAATTTGGACCCATCAACATCGGTCCATGGACCCATGTTGCTCTCCATTTTCCCAAAAAACGTCGTTTAGGGCCTCAAAACGGCTCCGAAAGTTTAGGACCCGAAAAACTGCTAAAAATAGTAAACTGTGCCGAAACTAAAAAACTGAAATAGAAAATGGTGGAGCCCCAAGTGGAATAGGTGGGTGACCACCAATATCCACCTGGATCATTCCTCCCCCCTTAGGAAGCAATGGTCCCCATTGCGTTAAGTTCCTCCATGAGATGAGGAAATTTCTGCTGAACTTGGTCCCTGGTGAACCACTTTCCTTGGTGCAGAGTTGGCCAGCTTTGACAACCCGATACAGTTGGATCTGCTGTTGACGAGTGTTCTTGATTTGCATGTCCATGATACAATCTGTGGTGGCTTGTTCCATGCAGTCTGGGTTTAACTCTGTTGGTGTGAGTTGTTCTGCAATGTCCGAGGTGTCCAGTAGAGGTGGGAAGTAAGGACGAAGGCGATCCACATTGAAGATTGGGTGCAGACCAAGGAATGGTGGAATACTGAGCTCGAATGCATTGTTCCCTACAGCCTTGGTGATGGTGTACGGCCCGTATCGGAGCGGGCGAAGCTTGCGGTGGGGTCCAGTGAGGCGCTCCTTCTGCAAATGTAGCCATACTTTGTCACCCACCCGGAAGTTGTGTGGCACCCGGTGTTGATCATGGCGTTGCTTGTACTTGGCATTGGCTCTGTCCAATATATCATGAACCTGTTGGCGGATGTGTTGAATGCGCTCGATGAAGCTACTGGCTTTGTCAACTTCAGACTGGACATGAGCTGAATTGGCCTCAGCAGCTGCAAATGGCATGGCTACGTCAATGGGGCATAGTGGCTGGAATCCCAAGCCCACCTGAAAGGGGCTATGGCCGATTGAACTATGGAGAGCTCGATTATAACTATGTTGTACATAAGGGAGGCTCTCATCCCATGTGCGAGGATGCTTTGAATTGTACATGTGCAGAATGTGTACAATCATTCTGTTGACGACCTCTGTCTGGCCATCTGTTTGGGGATGGAAAGCTGTGGACTTGGTGAGCTTGGTATCCAACATCGACCAGAGGCTGGACCAAAATGTGCTGAGGAACCTGCTATCCCGATCTGATATGATAGACTGTGGGATCCCAAAGTGCACCCAAACTCGTTCAAAGAAGAGTTTAGCAGTGGCTTCTGCTGTGATATTCTTCTTGCAGGCCGCCATAATGGCCATCTTCGAGAATCTGTCGACGACCACAAAAACACAGTCATTTCCCCGCTTAGTAGAAGGCAGGCCCGACATGTAATCCATGGAGATGGATTCCCAAGGTCGACTAGGGGTAGGTAGAGGAGTATATAGGCCTTGCTTCTTGATGGTCGGTTTGGCAATGGCACAAGCAATGCAGGATCTGATGTGCTTCTCGACATCCTTTCGAAGGTTCGGCCAATAGAAATACTTCTGTAGTATTGCTACTGTTTTCTCGACCCCGAAATGCCCAGCGACTCGACCGTAGTGTGCTTCCCATATCATCTTGGCACGCTCGCTTGAAGGAACACAAAGGTGTCCCAGGTGACATAAAAGTGCATCTTGGAGGTGAAAATTTGGAACTTGTGTGCCCCCCAAGAGTGCCTTGTAAGTGTGGCCGAATTCTGGGTCACTCTCATAGCGAAGCGGCCAATCAGAAGTCTCGTGCCCACAAGAGTTGAGCACGGTGGTGAGCGCCACGATCGGTGGTCGGCTGAGGCAGTCTGCAACATTATTGGTGCTACCCTTCTTGTACTTGATGTTCAAATGAAACTGTTGCAGATATGTGGACCACTTCTGATGGCGATCATTCTGCAACTTCCCTTGTGTCTGTATGAACTGCAGGGGCCGGTGGTCCGTGTGGATGATTGTTTCCTTCCCCAAAATGTAATGCTTCCATTGTCGACAAGCTTGCACAATGGAATACATTTCTTTGTCATAAGTGGGATACTTGCGAACTGTGTCAGACAATGTCTCACTGTGATATGCCACTAGATGTCCTTGTTGAGTAAGAACTGCCCCAATAGCATAGTCAGAGGCATCTGTCTCGATCTCAAATGGCTGTTGCAAGTCTGGTAAAGTGAGCACTGGGGCAGAACAGAGGCGGTTTTTCAGTTCTGTGAACGCCTTCTGTTGAGGTTCCGACCAAAAAATTTTTGCTCTCGCTCCTCCCTTGGTGACTTGACTCAAGGGCCAAGTGATATGAGAGAATCCCATCACGAACCTCCGATAGAAATTAGCAAGACCCAGAAAGCTGCGAAGCTCTGTTATAGTGGTTGGGGCTGGCCAATCTTGAATGACTTGGATCTTGGCTGGATCCACATGCACCCCCCTTTCATCAATAATGTATCCCAGATATTGAACCCGGGTCATGCCAAAAGTGCACTTCTCCAAATTGGCACACAACTTGTGTTGCCGCAGTGTTTGGAGGACTTGTCGGATGTGGTGAAGGTGCTTTTCCCAAGTCTGGCTGAAGATCAGAATGTCATCCAAGTACACCACTACAAATGAGTTGGTGAATGGCCGCAAGATGTCATCCATCATCCTCATGAAGGTGGTGGGAGCATTCGTCAACCCGAAAGGCATGACCAGCCATTCGAAAAGGCCTTCCTTGGCTTTGAAGGCAGTCTTCCACACATCTGAGGGTTCAATTGGTACCTGGTGATACCCAGACTTCAGGTCGATCTTGCTGAAATATTTTGCACCTTTGAGTTGGTCCAGAAGGTCATCAATCCGTGGGATTGGGTACCTATTCCGGACAGTGATCTTGTTCAGTGCTCGATAGTCAATACAAAGTCTCCACGTCCCATCCTTCTTCTGTACCAACACGATCGGGCTCCCACAGGGCGATGAACTTGGTCTGATGTGACCTTTCTGCAACAGCTCCTGAATCTGCCTCTTGATTTCATCATTCTCCAGAACAGAGCGCCGATAGATCGGTCCATTAGGTAGCGGCGCACCGGGGGTCAGATCAATTGGGTGCTTGACCTGACAGTGCAGAGGAACCCCTGTGGGTGAGGTGAATATGTCCTCGTACTCCTCCACAACCTTATCCATTTGTTGTTGTTGTGCAGAGGAGCCCTGTCTGGAGGTCATGGCCACAGTCTTCTTCTTGCCCTGGGGGCGGATCATCAGGAAAATGAATTTCGTGGTTTGGGAAATGAGCTTACTGCATTGTTTTGCAGTAACCAAAGAGATAGCGGCAGGAGGTGGTACCTCTGGTATCCTGTACAACTTATTTCCCAAAGTAACAATAACAGCACAAGGTCGAGACTCATACACAGCATGATGCTTCCACAAGTATGGTTGTCCTAATAATACATCAGAAACATCAATAGGAGCAACGTCACATAATACCTCATCCGTGAAGGGCTTGATGCTATAGGGAAGGCGACACTGCTGGCTGACGCGGAGATCTCGTCCTTGGTGAAGCCACCCGATGGTGTATGGATGTGGGTGAGCTGTGGTCGGCAAGCCCAACCGCTTCACGGCGTCTGCTGAAATGAGGTTCTTTTGGCTCCCATTGTCGATAATGAACTGTACCGGGGAGCCCTTTACCCACATCTGGGAGTGGAAGAGACGTTCCTCCTCCTCTGGATCTTCCGGTTCCTCCTTAGGGATCTTTGTAGTGGCAACAGTGGCGTTGGGCTCCGCATCAATAATATGTTTCCCTTTTTCATTCCCCCTTTCAGGTTCTGATTCGGAGTCGTAGCATGCATCTGACTCAGAAGCCCTCATCTCGGCCACTAGCGACTGCTTGGCCCGACACTCACTTGTGTTGTGAGTGGAGCTCTTATGGAACTCACACCACTTTCCTGTGTCCTTCTTTGGCTTTGCGGTGCTGTTCTTTTCTTGTGGCTTCGATGAGTTGTCTTTAGCCGCCATGCCTTGGCTCGGTCCTTTGTTCTGCTGTTTGGAAGCACCTTTCCCTTGCTTTTGATTCGCAGATCCAAAGTCTCGCTTCTTCTGCTTGAATTTCTGCTCAATCTTGGCAGCATACCGGTATGCCGTACCAAGCGAGGAGATGTCAAGGAACTCCATTTTCTCCTGAATGTATTTGTGCAGACAACTGCGATACTTTAGCACCAGATGTTTCTCTGAATCTTTGATACCCAACTTTGTGCGCAGGGTATGGAACAGATTCGTCAGCTCATGCACATCTTGATCCCTTTGTTGTCGCAACGTGGTCCATTGTATGTACTTGTCCTCATAGCTCCCCACGGGATAGTACTGTTCCTTGACGGCATCTCGGAAAGAATTCCAAGTTGGTACGACCGAGAACAGAGAGGGTTCTGTCTGGTCCTTGTTCTCACAGTAGGTTTCCCACCAGTCCTTAACATGGGGGGTAGCTTTGAGGAGTGCAAAAATAATCTTCTCCCGGTCTGAAAAGTCATGAACAGAGAAATATCCTTCTAATAGATTCAACCATCTATCTACGGCATCTGCATCTATTTGACCCTCAAATATGGGAATATCAAAATTTACTTGTACCTTAAAGGGAGTCGCAACTCCAGAGTGGCTACTGGATGCAGATGCGCCGCCGGTGGGCAGCCGTTGAAGGATCTGAGCAAAGCTATCCATCATCGCGTTCCTTTGTTTTTCGAGGGCCTCCTCGAGCAATATTTTGCTAGGATCTCCTGCTCCCTCATCTTTCTTTTCGTCCCCCATGGGCGTCCGTCGAGGTTTGCGAGGCTGATCTTGCAAAGGTTCCACCAAATCGAGCCCTAGCTCCTTATACCCCGACCTCGTTGGGGACATGCAAAGAAGGATCGAGAAAAAGCAGACCCCTCTGATACCACTGATCCAGATTTATGCAGGAACGCAACATAATAAACATATAAACATAAATACAGAGATGCAGCGGAAATAACACTTCATTTCATTAATATCAAAGAACTGAAATTTGCTTACAGACAGAATGGAAATAAAACTAGCTAGGGCGCTGGTAGCTATCTCTGAGAAGAGATGTGGCGGCTACAGCCCTCTGAACTGAGTTACAATGAGGCTCGAGGGCCTATTTATCATTTAGAAACAATGGGAAATCCTAAACAGCCAAAACCCTAACCCTAGGAGATGAAGCGCCAAAACTATGGGCCCCGTTTGGGTAAATTGGTGTTTCAACTTCCCACGGGCGTAACTTTGGCATACGATCTCCGTTTGACGCGTACCATACCTCGTTAGAAAGATCTATCCGAGGAATACAAATTTGGAATGAGAAACATCGGTCCATGGACCCATGTTGCTCTCCGTTTTCCCAAAAAACGTCGTTTAGGGCCTCAAAACAGCTCCGGAAGTTTAGGACCCGAAAAACTGCTAAAAATAGTAAACTGTGCCGAAACTGAAAAACTGAAATAGATAATGGTGGAGCCCCAAGTGGAATAGGCGGGTGACCACCAATATCCACCTGGATCAATAACTGCATACATCTTTGAAGTTTGATCCCTGAATAAAACGAAAAGCTCAATAGCTCCCAATAATAGTTTTGAATGGAACCGACTTACACACTAGAATAGACTAACTCATCCTAGCTCTAGCTATGCTCTATTTATTCTACAAGGTAGCTACCAACATCTCCCTAGAAAATGGTGATTGATTCCACTTGACTTTCAGTGAACAAGGATTGGGTGCACTCCTCTTTGAGTTGCTTGGCGGCCTTTAGAATTCGAATTGCTAGAGAGAATCCTTGGGGATCCTTTAGCTGCTTTTGGAATTTGAATTGATGGAGAGAATCTTTGGGATCCTTCGACTACCTTTGAGGGTGGAAAATCATCCTATAATTCTTCTTTGTTGTCTCCTCTGATTCTTTATGATAAAATCCCTATAAAAATGATTAATAATTCATGATTTTCTGCACTCAACCTTATATT
This sequence comes from Pinus albicaulis, assembly GCA_034641835.2. Lineage (NCBI taxonomy): Eukaryota > Viridiplantae > Streptophyta > Pinopsida > Pinales > Pinaceae > Pinus > Pinus albicaulis. The sequence goes on from CM076578.1 coordinate 1,590,930,640, forward strand.
AGGCACTAAAAGTATGTTAGCCTTAATCACCACCTATACTAGCATCATAAGACCAAATAATAATAAAAAATGAAAGAAAAATAGATCTAAGAAGGCAAAAAGGTGACTATTAACCCCTCCAAATATGTCTAATGATGGAGCTCATCAGTCTCACTAAAGCTTCTTCTAAAATTTATATAAAAACTTACAAGACAATGAAAACTTCTTACCTCAAATATGCTCCTTGGAGTTGACCAAATAAAAATTGCTTGTATTTTCTCTGGGTCCATCTTCAGACCTTCTTCTGAGACTAAAAATCCCAAATAAACAAGCGCTTTATTTATGAAACTACACTTCTTCAAATTTATTAACAACTTCTCTTTTTGTAATGTATTCAAAACCAACTTAAGATGCTCTAGATTCTCTTCTTTACCCTGCCAGAAAATTAGAATATCATTAAGATAAACTATCAAAACTTTCCTAGCATATTCTTTTAACACCTCATTCATCAGGCTCATAAATGTACTTTATGCATTAGTGAGTCCAAAAGGCATCACTAACCATTCATACAACCCATTATTGGTCTTGAATGTAGTATTCCATTCATCCACCTCTCTAATACTTATTTGATGGTATCCACTCTTCAAATATATATTATAAAAAAACTTTGACCCACTCAAACAATCCATCAAATCATCCATACATGTTAGGGGAAATATATACCTGATAGTGATCTTATTTATCTCTCTGGAGTCAGTGCACATGCACCATTCACCTCCTTTCTTTGGGCTGATCACTGTTGGTACTGCACATAGACTTAGGCTCTCCATTATCAGTCCTTTATCCAACAACTCCTTCACCTGTCGTCCAACTTCTTCATTTTCCTAAGGATTTAGCCTATATGCTGCTTTGTTTTGTAAACTTGCACCATTTATTAAATCTATGAGATGACTGATACTTCTAATTGGTGGCAACACACTTGGAAATTCATCAAAAATAATGGTGACATAATCATTTAACAAATTTTTAAATTCCATACACAGATCATCTAAATTATTAGAAGTAAAAATTACCTTGGGTTTACCCACAACAACAAAATGCATTTCCCTCTCCCTTTTGACCTCATGCCACAACTCCTTTCCACTGATCATCAAAACATTATTTCTAGTTGCTGCTTTTTTTTGTTCATCATTCAAAGGAAACAATGTGTGCTTCTTCCCATCCTTATCTAAGGTATATGTGTTCCTTCTACCATCATGAATGGCTTTCCTATCAAATTTCCAAGGTCTTCCCAACAATATATGACACACATCCATCAACATCACATCACACAATATTGCGTCTTTATATGTACCAATCTGTATCTCCACTCTGCATTGTTTTGTCACTAAGAGTTGATGTCCTTTCTACAACCAGGACATTTTGTAGGGAGTAGGGTGTACCATCTTAGTAAATCCCAATTTCTCTACCATATTTGTGAAGACAACATTTTCAGTGCTCCCACTGTCAATCACAACCTTAGAACATTTTACTTTAGACTTGCACACAGTCCAGAATAGATTTTTCCTTTGATCTAGTTCATTTTCTTCCTTTTTTGTCTTGTGCTTTAGGGGGCTTTTCTTTCTCCATGACTTGAGGGTTTTCTTCTTTTTCCTTAGCTATATTCACATTCCTTTGATTTCTTGTTTTGTTTCGAGGATAGTCCCATGATCCATGTCCTAATTCTCCACATATGTAACACCAAATTTTTCTTCCTTGACCTCTACCTCTAGGCACACATCTTCTTCTACCAAAGTCTCCCCTCTGTGGTGGTAAATTACTTGAACATCCTACTTCCCTTTGAGAATTATAGAATATTGGTCTGGAAGCTTCTCTTCCTCTTGTTGGACTCTTGCCTCTATTTCTCTGACTGTTCTTTCTCAATTTTTTCTCCTCTGCCTTCAAATCTTCTTGATAGACACCTTCAATTATATTCAGACTTAGCAGACTAGTTTCATCTTGTATATGATATCTCGAGTGATTGATATAACTGGCGACCTTTTCTATGTCATCTTCAACATGTCCTAATATAATGCTCAGTTTGTAAAACTCCTCCATGTACTCTTTGACAGTCATTCCTTTCTGCCTTGATTTTTGTAACTATCTGAAAAGGTTCAACTGGCAATCCTTAGGCATAAAATTACATTTTAATTTTCTCACCATTTTACCCCACTGCTTAATATTCGACTCTCCCTTTCTCTCTTTGGATGTTTGTAGTTCATCCCACCTGATGACTACATTGCCCTTCAATCTAGTAGCTGCGAACTTCACCTTCTCTTTTCTTTGACCTATTCAGAGTCAAAATACTTGTCTAATGAGATGATCCAATCCGTCAACTCTTCCACATTAAGGTTTCCTTCATGCAGAGGTATTTCTACCTTTGTTCTCCCACTTTCTTTTGCCAATATCTTGAAAAAATTGGTTGCTTCGCTTTCTTCCTCCTCTTCTTCCTCAGAAGATTCTTCTTTAGCACCAACATCTCCCTCATAAAGTACTCTCCTCTAACAAATTTCCATCATTTCCATTCTTGTCCAAAGATGTCTAATTTATTCAAGAAAACCTGCATTGGCTACAGGTCTTCCCCGACCTATGCCAACTCCTCCTCTCCTGGGTGGCATATTTATTGAAATTCCAAGAACAAAACTTAGTTCTTGTCTACCCTGATACCAAATGATGGGATTCCGGCCCGAATTATTAATAACAAACTGATTTTATGCTCTCTGTAGCTCTACCTAAGTCAAATTAACACAAGATCACTAAGCTTTGTCGCAATTTCTTTTTTTTAATGTTATTTGTATATTGATGTAAGGGGAATAAAAATACACAGTCCCCAATTCGATTTTCTATTCCTACACTTCACATAGCTCGTAATAACATTACACAATCAATAAAATGTCCATCCATCGAATACATTATTCAACATTATACACTTAGCAAAAAAACACAATCCATCACACATATTGTCCAGGTATAAACTCTGTTTTTTCAATTTAACATAAAAAAATAATCAAAACCCAACATATTAGCAATCAAACTCCATTCTATGCTTATTCGAATCATCACGCATTAAAACTAGGATTTCAAATCAGCTTTCATGCTAGAATAACGAATTTGTTGGATTGACCAAATCTCCTTTGATTTGTCGATGTGCATCTATCTCTTTGATTGTCAGTTATGCACTATCTAGAAAATCTGAGTGTGGTTAGGATGACACATCAATATGTCAATCCTACATTCTCATTCTTCATCAACACATTTTGGCGGATAAGAATCACGAAACTAGGAACCAAAAACTAATTACTAGAACAAGAACAAGAACCAAATTATTGGAATTGGAATTTAACTACTGGAACCAGAAATTAACTGTTGGAATTGAAACTTAACTCTCTCTTTCAAAAAGACATTTAACTACGAGATCAATCTAGAACATGATAATTTGATGCTCCTGCATCAATTTGTTATACAATATTTTAAATATATAGATTTCTTAAAATATTCTAAATTAATTTCAATTTATTGAATTTTGAATATATATATATAATATCTTATATTAAAATTAGATATTAAATAAAAATATATTATATTAAAACTAGATATTATAGATTATTAATATACTTATTAACTATAAAATTCAATATAAAATATATAATTACAATAATTATATGTTTAATATTATAATCAATATAAAATATATAATTATAATCATTATATATTTAATATTATAATAGTATAATATGAAGACCTCATAATATAATATCTTTAAGAGTATAATATCTTTATTACTGACTATATTAGTCTTAATATTAGCCTTAACTATATTGGCCAAATAAAACATTGAACCAATAACCCTAATATAGTGATATTTTTATTAATATAGTAATATTTTTATTAATAGTTATTATCTTATTATAATTTTAACACGTAGGCAAAATAATAATATCATAGTTTAATATATTTTAGTTATTATCCTATAATTAATTAAGTATACTAATATTAAAATTATAGATAAATTATAATAATTAAAATCAATATTAAGGTAACTTAATTACATACTTATATTAGATTCCTAATTAAATATTTATCGAATAGCAACGCTACTATATTTAAACTAAACTATAAATACTAACTCTGGTACACTTATACGACTTCATAAATTTTTTATAATACCTAATCAAATAATTATATAACCAAACTAGAAATCTACACAATTTAATTATGTATCTCTTAACCTTCAACTATGTGACATACATTTATAGTAATTAAGACGATGCAATACTCTAGCTATAACTTCCTGGTTATAATGTGAATGCATATTGAGCAATTTGAAAATTTTGATGTATTGTAGCTTGATATAAAGTGTATTGGTTAAAACATATCATACTTATATTTTATAGAGATCACATTTATAAATTCTAGGGGACGTTCGTGATATCTGTTATTTTAATTATATTTTATATGCTGAACGTATTATGCTTTCTTGAGATTATAAAATTTTAGCATTGTTGTAGCATTTATTTCCATTCGAAGATTCGAAATATGTAGCTAGTTATTTCAATTATATTTTGGAATATGCTAAATGTATATGCCTTCTTGAGATCATAAAGGTTTAGCATTGACTTATTTAGTTTCCAAACAATGATTTCTATGTGAAGATTTTCTATGTGAAGATTCCAAATATGTAGCTACTTAAGCTATATTTAAACTATTGTCTCATGGTTCTGTTTGAACTTTTTTTATATCAGTAATTAAAAATATATAGGTTAAATATAATTTATATTATAAATTTTAATTATTTCATTTTTAATAAATTATATATTACTTTTAGCCTTGGATGAAGAGTAGGGTTTAAATATTGGCATGTGTGGTCCTACCTTATACTATATTTTTCAAATATGATTTGGGGTTTTGTCGAAAAGTGTTGTATTTACTAGTTTACAATATTATGTTCATAAATTTATGTTATGTTTATGAGTTTAAATTAGTATTTACATTGTTATAATTTCTTGTTTAGTATAACAATTTTAAATTTATATTGACTTTATATTTAATAAGATTTTAGTTTTTAGAAGGATTAAATTTCTTGAAGTTTAAATTTTTTTTTTTTAAAATGCAAAACTTATTTTTATAGATATTTTTTTCTCTAAATTTGATCAATTAAAAATTCAAATAAATTTAGAGTGGTTTAATTATTAATAAGTAATATATATATATATATAAAGTGAGAATGTTTTATTTAATGATTTTATTTTATTCATTTTTATTTTTTCTTTTATGTAATTTGATTTAGTGAACATGTTTATATATCATAACATAATAGGAAATTACAACATTTTTTCATACTTGGTTAGAGAGAGTGTCTCTAGAAAAATGTAGTTAAAAAAAAAAAAAAATTAAAAAATATTTTAATTGTGAAATGAGAGATCGGTTTTGGGCATGTGGTATTGATGAGACATGGTATTGGCCAATTGTATTGTAACCAAGCCTATTTAGAAGGCAATAATATCCATGGCAATGTGGGGTGGATAGCTTATGCGCAAATATCCATGGTTAAATAAACACTAAATGCTAACTCTACAAAGAGATACATACTCTATCCCCCTCTGGTTTTGAACATGTGATCTCTTAGGAGGAAACACATGCTCTTATCCATTAGGCCCACTCAAGCTGTATATTATGATTTTCTTTTATCTAAAAAAATTATTCTTAATTTTATTGATAAAAACAAAATTACAATATAACAAAATTAATTTTACTACTTTTAACTTTTTATAGTCTCCCCCATACTAGGCTTTATATTAATTTTTACCTTTTATTATTATTTAATTGAGCAGACATGTAAATATTTATAAATATTTTATATCTTATAAATTGAACATATTAATATAAATTTGAGCGGACATGTAAAAATATTTACATAATTTCATACATTACACCTACACATCTCCCCTATATTAGGTTGTAGAGTGTCTCTCAGGGAAATAAATTTACTTTGAAAACCTAAATCTTATAAATAATAATATACATTTCTCCATTATTGAGTTGTTTTTTTAATGTACATATAAAATTTTGAAAGTTAAAAATATTAAATTATATAAATCATGGTTGAAAAGAATAATAATATAAGTTAAAGTTCATGTAATAAATGTTAATAAAGGAAAAATAAGACTAAGGTCACGAGACATGTATTCTAAGCTGAATGTTGGGAAAACACTTTGGTGGATATCATTTATGGTTTATTAACGACTATGGAAATTGACAAAGGCATTGAAAAAGGAAAAGAGGAAATAATTGGAATTTATTTATGATAAATAAATGAAAATAGGAGAAAAGGAAGGTGAGCATACATATATTTGCATGCTAAGGAAATTATAAGCAAAATGATGGAAAATGGAGAAAAAGGAGACTTCAATAATCAAAAGGTATATGAAAAAAAATTCATTGCTTTTGTCAGTTTTCAGCTTGGGTCAAGTGAGAAAGAGGGAGAGAGCTCCAAGAGGAGAAAGAAAGCAAGCAAGCGAGAAAATGAAGGAAAAAGAAAGTAAAGGAGAGCCAGGGAAAGCGAAGGAAACAAGGAGAATATTGGATCAACAAATTTAGAAGAAATATTTTGCAGGTAACATGTTGCATGTGTGATTTCCCGGTTGAGGTGTGAATGCATGGTACATGCATTTGTTTATTTGGTTGATTTTTTATCATTGACATGGAGCTTACCAAGTTTTATAGTGGTTTCAACCTTGCCTTTCTATTTCCTCAATAGCCATGGTATGATGGGGTTCAATCTTAAATGACCTTTGGATTGACGAAATACTTTGGAACTAGATGAGGTGGTCTCAGGAAAATTCCCAAGGGTTGAGGATAGAGATGGTTTTCTTCGGGAAGCCCTCGACAAGAGGGTGGAGATGAAATAATTCCTCAAGGTATGCTAAAGAAATTCTAAGGCATATAATGATGGGTGCTAGAAATATGTCATGCAAGGGGTTCTCCCCAATTTGAAGTCCAGATTAGGCCTCACATTGTTTGGAATAGGAGCCCCATCTAGAGTATCGACCTAGTTGTTAGGTGTTCTTATAGATTGTACTTGGATCTAACTGTCAGCAAGAGAGAGGAATGAATATGTGCCTTCGAAAAGCATGTAAGTGTGTCTTTTGAGTATTTTGTTGTACGTGTGTCAGGGTTCTTCTACTACGGAGGGAAAGCAAGGTGAGCCTCTAGGAGAGAGGTAAAAGTACCACCATAGTAGATACACACACACACACACACACACATGGAAAACATTTTTCTAACATCCATCGAAATAGTCCACAAAGATGTGACAGTCATTGCAGCCATTATGCAAAAGAAATATTTGTCTAAAATCCAACAGAATAGTCCACCAATATGTGACATTCATCGCAATTGTTACAACATATTCCAAATAAGCTAAGCACTAAAATAACCAAAATAGTTCAACTACTTTAGCACAGGTGAAAGAAAAACATGAATTACAAAAATTCACATAATAGCCTTACAAATATTCATAATCCATGCATGAAGAATGTGTTGGACATGAGGCTTCTGATATTAAATAAAATTCCCAAGACATATGTATACAACGAAAACCACCAGCTACAATACTGGAGCATTTGAGCCACTCATTTCTCCCCAAAAGAACTAGCTTGTCTCTCTAATTCCTTGCGGGAGGACCCAAGGTGAAAATTCCTTTGCTCATATAATGAGGATGTATATATAACCAATGGTGGGGTGATGCTTCACCTTCCTTGTGACTCTTAAATTACCCTCATGATTTTTCGACTTCCTATGAATTTTCAACTTTACATGGCTCTTCATATTCTGTACATTTTCATTCAAGTTTCACTTTACAATACATTTTTGAATCATAAATTACATAATCCACAACAATGATGTGGCATGTAACAACTCATTACATGACATTACATGATATTGCCGACATGGATTTCTTAATGATATGGAAATGTAAATGCATTCCTTCTTCTCCATTCTATATGTTTTCTTGAGAATTCTATTTTATCCACCTCGATATGGCTTAAAGGTAAATAATATTAAATGATATCAAGTCTTCACTTTTGGTTGCAAACTGGTGTCCCTTTTATTTCCCTTCATTGATTGACTTTCATAATGAGCTATAAATATGTCTTTTAGAATGTTTCCCTTCTTCATCATCATGTCATGGTATGATAAGGTACTTGCATGTGCAATTCACTCATGACAAGATGACATAAGACCAATAAACCCATAGTCTAAGATAGTGCATGTTGATCCAATAACTGATCCAAAACTGGGTGATAGGATGAGAGAGAGGCTCAGTGACTTTACAACTACACAACTCATGAAGTTAGGGTTGAATATTGGACCTTGGACTACACAATACACAATTCAAGCTACACTGAGGAAGAAAACTCTGTAGTTAGGGATCTCACTGGGATAGGATGAGGGGATGGGCACTGGTTCATCCTATTACGTAGTTTACCTAAAGGGATGGGAACTGGTTCAAGAGCTCAAGGGCTGAGCTTTAGGTCAGATATTACACAATGCACAATTGAGGCTAGGATGAAGGGCTAAATTGCGTAATTTTGGAGGTCAAGGTCTAGGCTTGAGCATTGAAACTGTGTAGTGCACAGTCCCGAGAGGCACGAACTACGAATTACATATTATCAAGTGGGATGGTCATAGATAGAGGGTTGAGACAACACAATCCGTAGTTCAAAAGGGTCACATGAGGATTAGTTTCTTGGTCGGAAAGCTTTCAGAAATTGACTATGTGTGGGATCAGTGAGGCTGATGTGAATAGTGATAAGACTTAAACTATGATCACACGCTTAGAATACTTGATGACACAACAACATAGATCATCCAAGACACATGAACTACATACTTCCCCTAGTGTGACAAATTTGTGACAAATTACAACATGTGTGACACTAAATATACACTTTCTGACGACCGTGATGACACTTGTGCGACATTGCTTAAAACATTGGGAATGAGTGCGAAACACATTTATCTGGTAGGATAAACTTGTTTTCACAGAGCTAACCCCTTTAAACCACCAGAACAAGCTTATATACATTGTGTGATGCTTAGCATACGAAAAGGAGACATTTTTATTTCCTCGCAAAAGGGACCAAAACACTTAGAGAAAACACATCAAATGGATTTCAATGTTTACGATGACAATGCCAAAAACTGAGGTAGGATCCAAAATTTGGTGCAAGAAAAAAATTTGGAGGGTGTTGTAGCAATGACAACACTTGGATACACACTGGTAGAATTTCAACTTCTATGTCTTGCTTGACTCTTATGTATAGGGTATTAGTTCTTCAGGTAGTATTGATTCATCATGCAAATCACTTTGGCCTCCCCGCTTACCCCGTGAATAAATATGGACCACTTTGTACCTTCTCGGTTGAACACAAAAATAACATTATCCAATATCAAAATGTTTTGAATTGAAAAGAGTAGTTAAGTTCATGAGATTTTGATTTTTAGAGTATAATTTTTCATCTCTACTATTGTTCCACTACCAGAAGGCCTAGATGGTACCTTGATGGAGTCACTATGGGAACAAAAAAATTTCTCTACTGCTAGCAAGCCTAGAAAGTACCCCACTGGAGTTGCTTGCTTCAACCTTCTGTGTATGAATCATTTATCTTCTTTCACACACACACACACACACACACACACATATATATATATATTTAAAGAGGACTATAAATTGGTACTTATTCGTTTTATGGACGAAAGAGGGATCCAAACTTATTGAGAGTAGGAGAGGTTGTTACTTCAGAGAAGCATATAGAGACCTTTGATTTAGATTTTTACCATCATCCTCTTCTACTGATTGGATAAGCATGAAAAAACTGAAACATAAATAACCGAGTGTGGGCATGAGGTTTAATGAATACACATAAGTATCATTGTTTGACCAAAAATATCCTTATGAATGGATAATATTTTTCATCGAAACTTCATCAACCAAAAGATGTAACCAACACAAAGAAGAAAGGTGGAGAGTTAGCCAAATGTTGCAGTGTCAAAAATCCCTTTTCTATTTTTCCACATTTCCTTTTGAGCCAACATATAATCTTCATGAAATATCTTAAATAACAAAATAAAACAGAACACACAACAAGGAAACCAAACTAGAAGACAAAATGGAAGGAGGCTAAACCAAAACATGATGGAAAACCAAAATCACAACACATAAGAAAAACTACACAAACTGAATGAAGGATGAATGTGCAAAGGGAAATAACATGCAACTAACCTACTCCTAACCTATCTAATTAGAAGGTATGGGTTACGTATAATGAAATTTCCAATGTGGCCATCATAATTTTTCTTGACCTCCAATCACAGATATTTGACCAATTAAAATTGACATAAAGACATGTGCAATAGAAAAGAAAAAAAACTTGAATAACTTGCACACAAATTTGAAGGTATTTCTTGTCTGGAAAATGATAGGTCATAGCCACTACTTCTAACCAATTCATATTCTTACCTTTTTTATGAAAACCATTATTCAACAAACCTTGGAAACTTCTTGTGAATGTGTCCTAATTTACACCTAACTCCTTAGAATTCATGAGGAAAGCTCGAAACTTGTTATTCACGATGGACCTTGTTAGGTAATATTGCTCCAACCATTCAATTATTGGATCATGAGACTCGAAACAGTCTTCTTGAGAATCCTAAAATCCTTGAAAATATGAATTTACAATTAAAGGAATGGAATTAGGATTAGAATATTTTAAGGTAAAATAATTATGATCACAATCCGAAGGCTTGTCGAGATAGTGAGGGCCTGACATAACCATCAGCGAAGGCTGAAGTACCTCAACTGGTTACCAAGTATCTAAATAGTGAGATAAATCATAGAAATTAATTGACGTGACACAACTGTCATAAAATATATTGGTGGGAAAATAAAAAAATGAATGATAGTTAATATTATGATTAGATGGACCAATTTTGTGAAGAGACTCTTGGTTAGAAGATAAAAAATATAGATCAGTTTGAAAATCTTTACTAATTCCTTGAACAAATGAATCATCTTCCTTTCATGATAGATATGACAACCAATTTCCTTGTAACCAATAAAATACTGCACTAGCATCATAACCATCAAATAAAGTGAAAATGAATGCTAGTATAACAAACAAATTAAACCAGTCAGAATATGATGAGTGAATAAGAATTTGATTCGCTAGATAACTCGTGCACTCATAATCTCTCAAGAGTATTTCATGTGTGATAAATGGTGATATCTGTAATATTACATTCGTAAGGAAAACTAGGAGTTGACTATTACGAAATGAATCTGATAGGCATGATTGCTTCAAGCAAAGATGATTCTTGAAATGATCAACTTCATAGTTCCATGATTCTATGGGAGATACATATTCCAAACCCGAGTTTGATACAAGATATTTGCATGAAGGTGAATCAACTAAGGAATATTCGTGAATCCGATCAGAAATAACATCTTTAAAGAATGAATTTGCATCCAATTAAATCATGCAAAGAATAATATTTCATGGGATAAAATAGATCTGACTTAGTTCGGGAGGCTTACCAAAGTCGGGATATCGTGACATAACCATCAACGAAATTTGAAGTTCCTTGACTCCATGAAAAGTCCCAGAACTTTCAAGGATTGTAAAATATCATTTGATGAATGAACCAGATCATGCACTCTGTGATGATAAATATTGTCATTGATTTCTATTAGACCACTACTAACCTAATGGAAACAATCTCTTTCACTAATTTTATCATATTTTACAACTTCAATAACTATATTACCCAAGTCTAAATATTCTTTTGATCGTAAATCCGAAGATGAATGAATCGAGGAAATTTCGTGAGCAAGTTGATTTGAAGAATTGTCTTTTTTTCCAAAAAACGGTTGATGAGGGATAGAAAGGATACTTGATGATTTGATCGTTTTCTATTTCATCATGGATATCCTCACAACCTTGTTCCAATTTAGAATTTAACTTATCGAATGAAGAACTTGAAAATATTGAAGCATCTCCATTGGAAATAGATGCATTACAAACAATAGAGCACAAGGGATGGTGAGATGAAAAGGAAGTTTCGATAAGAGCATCTTCTTTGACTGAATCAAATTCTAGATTTACATTGAAATATTATAAATTAAAATATTCTCGAGGAAACAAAAGATCAGGTGGTGCACTTTGGAATCCATCATCATCTATATCGATGGAGTCATCCTCATAAAAATGATTTTTTCCCAAGGATATGAATTGATTAGAAGAATTGATTCCATTTGATTTATTACCGAGATTGGAAGATTGAAAAAAATCCAAGAATGGAAGTGCATCATCATGACATGGTGGGCTTTTAAGAAGGAATTATATATCGAAATTATATTCAATCTATTCCTCCTCTACCAGTGTAACATGATTGCTTGATATCTAATCACAATTTACACCATCAACTCGAAAATTAGGAGAGTATGAAGAGCTCTTTGGTGTAGTAGATTGATAGAAAATATCATGATACACAACTTCATGACATGTAGATGATAGAGGATTACAAATTCCCCTTGAACAAGTAACACTTTCAATGGAACCAAATTTGAGATTGATGTTAAGAGTGCCAATGTCATGTAGAGGAGTGAAAGGATTATCCTTCACCCTGGGTTCCATGAGCCATTCTTGGGTTTCTTCCATTAGATATGAATCATTAAAAGTGGGAGGATGGTGAATAGATCAATTAGGAATTATATTTAAAACTTCCCAACTTCGACATCATCGCAACGAGTCACCCACATTAGAACTGAAAAGGGAGGATAAGGAGCAAAAGGAATTGTAGATTCCTCTTTTGAAATTAAAGGTGTCTCATTATTTACAAGATTTTGGGAAGTAGAAACATCAGGAGGTTTAGATTCACCATATAATGAGATGTGAACAAAATACTCAAAATTTTTCTTAAAGAAATCCCAATCAGTGTCTTCTTCAAGAAATTCATAACAAAGGTGAAGGAATCGATACTTGAAAGCCTCAACTAATTCGTTAGGATTCATTTGTAGTTGATTGATTATTTTAAGAACATCTTAGTAATCATACCTATCAAAGGTTTAATAAATATCCTTGAGGAAATGATGAAAATAATGAATTCAAGTACATGGTAAGGTATGACACCATCGATTAACATGACCTTGAAGGGTGTGGAAGAAAGCCACACAAGTAAAATATTCATTATTGATTTTGTAATATCCACAAAATTTAAGAAAATTAGAAATATGCTCGATTATGGATGTTCCATGCTTGCCATGAAACTTCAATTGAGACAAGTGATAAAGAAGCTCATCAAGGATTAAAATATTACCAGGGGATAGGTTGGAAAAACACCCTGGGAGTCTGATTTGAGGATGAGCCATTTATGATAAGAGATTCAAAATAGACTCAACATGCACAACTTGTCAGCTAGCCCTCCTTCTAGCACCATTTGTTAATGGGTGATGGAATCCGTCAACCAAGGGTGTCTCCCCGATTTTAAGTCCCAATTAGACCTCACACCATTTGGAATAGGAACCCTATCCAGAGTATCGACTCGATTGCCATGTATTTTTATAGATTCTCCTTGGCTCTAACTATCAACAAGAGAGATGAACATATGTGTGCCTTCGAAAAGCAAGTAAGTGTGCTTAGTGATTGTTTGTTTGTATGTCTCCCAAGATTCTTCTGCTTTGAAGGGAAACGAAATTGAGCCTCTAGGATAGAGGTAATAATACCACCCTCGTAGAGACACACACAAAGAAAATATATGTCTAACATCGAGTGGAATAGTCCACAAATATGCGATGGTCATTGGAACTATTATACACAAGAAACATATGTTTAAAATCCAAAGGAATATTCCACCAAGTTGTGACAGTCATCACAATCGTTTTATCACATTATCAATAATATAAGCACTAAAATAACCTAAATAATTCAACTACTTTAGCATAGGTGAAAAACAAACATAAATTACAAACATTCACAAAATTTCTTACAAATATTCATAATCCATGCATGAATAACATGTTGGCGATGAGGCTTCTCATATTAACTAAATGTCCCAAGACACATATTTACAACGAACACCACTATCTCCAATAGTGGAGCATTGGAGCCACTCCCTGCTTCCTAAAAGAACTAGCTTGTCTCTCTAATGCCTCGTAGGAGCAGCCGAGGTGAAAATTCCTTTTCTCATACAATGAGGGTGTATATATAACCAATGGGGAGGTGATGCTTCACCTTCCTTGTGAGTCTTCAAATAACCTCATGATTGTTTGACTTCCTATGAATTTTCAACTTTACATGACTCTTCATATTTTGTACATGTCCTTTGGACATTCACTTTAAATTACATTTTTGAATCATGAATTACATAACCCACAATAATTATATGGCATGTGATGAATCATGACATGACAGAACATGGCACTATTGACATGGAATTCTTGATGACATGGGAATGTCAATCCATTCTTGCTAATCCTTGTTATATGAGGCTTGAGAATTCTCTTTTATGCACCTCCATATGGCTTAGAGTTGAAGATTCTTCAATGATATCAAGTCTTGCATTGTGGTTGAAAAATGGTGTCCCTTTTCTTTCTCTTAGATGACCAGCTTGCATAATCAACTATAAACATTTCTTTCAGTATGTTTCCCTTATTCATATCCTTCTTCATCATCCTATCATGGTATGATAAAGTACCTGCATCTGCAATTCACTCATGACGAGACAACATCAACACGATAAACCCCCTACTCTAAGATAGCGCATGTTGATCCACTAAATGAGCGAGAACTGGGTGACATGATGAGAGAGAGGATTACTGACTGTGCAATTGCATAGCTAAGGAAGCCAAGGGTGAAGCTAGAGCCCTTACACTGCACAATGCACAGTTTGGGATGGATTTAGGAAGAAAACTACGCAGTATAGTAGCTTAGTGTGCCAGGCTGAGGGGATGGGCATTGGTTCAGCCTATTTCACTGCATGATTGCACAATTACACATCTCAGAATCTGAGGGGATGATTTTGACGTTAGAGATTTTAGAATGCATAGTTGAGGCCATGATGAATGGCTGGATTATGCAATTTTGGAGGCCAAGGTCTAGACTTTAGCACTAAAACAACACAATACATAGTTTTGGGAGGAAGGAAATATGCATTTTGCAATATCAAGAGGAAAGGTAACAACTAGTGCATTGATACTGGATAATGCGAAGTTTAGGAGGGCCAGATGAGGTTAAGTTTCTTTCTTGGAAAGATTTTGGAAATTGACTAAGTGTGGGACTAGTGGGGCTGATGTGAAAAGTGATAAGACTTCAAATATGACCACACACTTAGAATAATTTGCAGCACAAAAAATCGATCATACAAGACACATGAACAATACACTTCCCCTTGTGCGACAACTTTTAGACAACTTATGACAAGTGTGACACTAAAGATACACTTCGTGACGACTATGACGACACTTGTGCGACAATTCTTAAAACTTTTTGAATTAGTGTGACAAATTTTTGGATGGTAGGATCAACTCATTTTCACAAATATAACCCCTTTAAACCACCAAAAAAATCCTATATACATCATGTGATGCTTAACAGAAGAAAATACAACATTTGGTTTTCCTTGTAAAAGGGACAAAAATACCTAGAGAAAATACATGGAATGGATTTAAATGTTTGCGACGATAATGCACAAGACCAAGGTAGGCTCCGAAATTTGGTGCAAGCCAAAATCTTGGAGGGTGTTGTAGAAACGACAAAAAAATCGAAGCTTGGTTTGGTTTTGTGAGACCAAGACCGGTTTAGGTGAGGTCATGGTAGTTTTATGATCCAGGTGGATATCGGTGACCACCCACCTATTCCATTTGGACCCGCACCATCAATTTTTGCATCTTTTCACTTTCAGCACAACTTACTATTTTTAGAAGATTCTCGGGTCCTACACTCCCAGAGCCATTTTGGGGCCCTACTGATCCAGTTGGATATTTTTGTTTGCCCACCTATTCCATTTGAAACACCACCATCAATTCTTTCAGTTTCTTTTTTCAGCACAACTGACTATTTTTAGTAGTTTTTTGGGTACTGAACTTCTAGAGCCGTTTTGAGGCCATAAACGACATTTTTTGGGAAAACCGTGAGAAATATGGGTCCACGGACTGATGTTGGTCACAGAATAAGTTGTATTCCTAGGACATATCTTTCTAACGAAGTATGGTGCATTTGAAACAGAGATTGTATGCCAAAGTTACGTCCTCGAGAAGTTGAAACACCAATTTACCCAAATGGGGCCCATAGTTTTGGCGCCTCATCTCCTAGGGTTAGGTTTTTGGATGTTTATAATTTTCCATTGTTTCTCAATAATAAATAGGCCCTCAAGCCTCATTGTAACACAGTTCAGAGGCATGTAGCCGCCACATCTCTTCTAAGAGTTAAGCTACCAGTTCCCTAGCTAGTTTATTTCCATTATGTCTGTAAGCATATTTTTGTTACTTGATATTAATGAAATGAATTATTATTTCCGATGCAACTCTTTCTTTATGTCTATTTTTGTATTTTATTGAATTCCTTCATAAATATGGATCAGTGGTATCAGAGCGGTTTTCTCTTTCTCTTTTTTTCTTTACATGTCCCCAATGCGGTCATGGTATAAAGAGTCAGGGCTCGATCTGGTTGAACCCTTGCAAGATCAGCCTTGCAAACCCCAAACACCTCCCATGGCGGAAGAAAATAAAGATGAGGGAGTAGTAGATATTATTAAAATATTGCTCGAGGAGGCCCTCGAGAAACAAAGGAACACGATGATGGATAACTTTGCTTAGATCCTTCAACGGTTGCCCACCTACGGTGCATCTGCATCCAATAGCCACAATGGAGGCGCCACTCCCTTCAAGGTACAGGTAAAATTTGACAGTCCTATATTTGAAGTCCAGATAGATGCAGATGTTGTCGATAGATGGTGGAATTTTCTAGAAGGATATTTTTCAGTCCATGATTTCTTCGACCGAGAAAAGATTATTTTCGCACTCCTCAAAGCCGCCCCCCATGTCAAGGATTGGTGGGAAATGTAGTGTGACAAAAATGATGAGGAGGAACCCTCTCTGTTCTCGGTTGCACCCACATGGAATTCGTTCTGAGACAGAATTAATTAACAATATTACCTTGTGGGGAGGTACAAGGACAAGTACATCAAGTGGACCACGTTACGATAGCAAAGGGATCAAGATGTGCACGAACTAATGAATTTGTTCCATACCCTGTGCACAAAGTTAGGTATTAAAGATTCAAAGAGACATTTGGTGCTCAAGTACCACAGATGTCTACATAAACACATTTAGGATGAAATGGATTTCCTCAACATTACATCTCTTGGCACAACATATCGCTATGCCTCCAAGATCAAGCAGAAACTTAAGCAAAATAACTAAGACTTTGGATCTGTGAATCCGAAGCCAGGGAAAGGTGCCCTCGAACTGCCGAACAAGGGACAAGGCCAAAGCTGGGTGACTCAGAACAACACCAAAAATCCAAATAATGGCATAGGGAAGTGGTGTGAATTTCATAACAACCCCACTCACAACACAAACGAGTGTCGAGCCAAATAGTCATTGGTGGCCGAACTAAAGGCACCCGAATCATATGCATGTTTTGATCCTGAGCTAGAACAAGATAAAGGCAATGAAATTGGGAATAATATCATTGATTTATATCCCAGTGCCATTTTTTCCACCACCAAGATCCAAAGGGAGGATCCTGAGCATCCATAGGAGGGGGAGCGCCTCTTCCATTCACAAATGTGGGTGAAGGGTTTTCCACTGCAATTCCTTGTCGATAGCGGAAGCCAAGAGAACCTCATTTCAACAGAGGTTGTTAAGCAGCTTGGCCTACCGACCATAGCACACCTCAGTCGTATACAATTGGGTGGCTTCACATATGAGGTATTGTGTGATGTTGCTCCTCTTGATGCAGAAGATGTATTATTGGGCTAACCATACTTGTGGAGGTGACATTCTGTGTATGAGTCTAGGCCTCGTGTTGTTATTATTACTTTGGGAAATAACTTGTACAATATACCAGAGGTATTACTGCCTCCTGTCATCTCTTTAAATACTGCAAAACAACGCAGTAATATTGTTTGCCAAACTAGGAAATTTATTTCCCTTACAACTCGCTCACAGGGAAAGAAGAATATTATGGCCACAACCTTGAAATAGGGCTCCCTTGCACGACTGCAACAGATGGACAAAGTCATTGAGGAATACGAGGACATTTTCTCCTTATCACAGAGGTTCCTCTACACTGTTAGGACAAGCACTCCATTGATTTGACCCCCGATGCTCCCCCTCCTGATGTTGCCATACCTCATGCGACTATACAGACATAATCCACACATGTAATATCTAAGGCTAATAAAGAAACCAAATTTAATAAACACATCTAGCATGTTTTCCCACAGATCAATGCCATCTTCGACAAATCTAATACCTAGTTCAACAGAATTTTCCTCATCTCGTGGAGGATCTAAATGCAATGGGGACCATTGCTTCCTAAAGAGGGAGGAATGATCCAGGTGTATATCAATGGCCACCCACCTATTCCATTTGGGCCCGGATCATCAATTCTTTTATCTTTTCAGTTTCAGCACATCTTACTCTTTTTAGCAGGTTTTCAGGTCCTGCACTCTCAGAGCCATTTTGAGGCCCTACTGATCCAGGTGGATATTGGTGTCTGTCCACCTATTTCATTTGAAATTCCACCATCAGTTCTTTCAATTTTTTTATTTTCAAAAAAAATTATTATGTTTAGCATTTTTCAGGTCCTGAACTTCCGAAGTCATTTTGAGGCCGTAAATGAAATTTTTTGGGAAAAATGGAAGCAACGTGGGGCCATGGAATGATGTTTCTCACACAAAAAGTTGTACTCCTTAGATAGAGCTTTCTAACGAGGTATGGTGCATTACAAACGAAGATCGTATGCCAAATTTACTTCCTTGGAAAGTTGAAACACCAATTTACCCAAACACGACCCATAGTTTTGATGCTTCATCTCCTAGGGTTAGGATTTTAGACGTTTAGAGTTTTCCATTGTTTATAAATAATAAATAGGCCCTCAAGCCTCATTGTAACATAGTTTAGAGGCATGTAGCCGCCACATCTCTTCTCAGAGATAAGCTGCCAGTGCCCTAGCTAGTTTATTTCCATTATGTCTGTAAGCATACTTCTGTTACTTGATATTAATGAAATGACATATTATTTTCACTGCATCTCTATGTTTATGTCTATTCCTGTATTATATTGTGTTCCTGCATAAATCCAGATCATTTGAGGGTGGAGGTGGTTTAACAACTATATTCCCTTGGTTGTTTAACAACTCATTCCTTTATGTTTCTCTTCCAACTCATTCAAATAGATATGAAACATCTCTTGTTGTTGCTTAAAATTTCTCTGCCTCTTATTTTTTCCCATAGCTACCCGATATATGCTTCACATATGGGTTGAACACTAATGGTTGTGGCTTCCACACTTCAAAAAAAAAAAACGTTTCTTCTTTGTTACACAACTTTAAACAAAATCAAATGTTAACTCTAGCTCTCAAAGTGATGGCCATAGTTGCATATCATAGTGGGAGCATGCAACAATGGTGGCTTATCTTATACTCAAATTCTATGAAAATATGGATCTAAAATATTGTTCACACATTGTGTCAAGGATAGATGAGTCTCAACTATGGAATTCTAGGTTTGTTCATATTCCCTTTAGGAGTCTAAGTTTGTTTTAGAAATAATCTATGGTCAGTGGTTTCCCTATTATGAATGAAAAAATATTGTAATTGTGAAATTTTTATTCTAGCCAAGAATAAAAGAGATAGCTTTCCCACATCTTCCTCTAGAGAAAAAGAGCCTTTAGAGCTAGTTCACACAAATATTTCTGGCCCAATGCAAACATAGTCCATTGGTATAAGTTTTTTTTTTTTTTTACCTTCATTGATGATCATAGCAGTAAGATATCGATATATTTTCTCAAAAATAAATTAGATACTTTCTCAAGATTCAAAGAGATCAAATCAGAAGCAAAAAATCATGTGGAAAGCCTTTGAAAGTACTCAGGTTTGAAAGAGGAGGAGAATACAGTTCCAATGAATTCAAAGATTTTTTTCAAAAATAAGGAATCATGATGCAAAAAAGAAGATACACTCCACAACAAAATGGAGTAGCAAAAATGAAAAATCAATCAATAATTACTATGCCCAGATGTATGCTTCATGAGAAGAAGTTTTCCAATTATTCTTGGGCTGAAGTAGTTCTGACTGCAGTATATGTTCTCAAAAAATCTACAACAACGAGTGTCCAAAATGTAGTACCTCAAGAAACATGGGATGGTAAGAAGGTGAATGTTTCTCATTATCACATTTTTCGTTTTGTATAATTTTCACATGTTCCTAGTAAGTTCTGAAAGAATCTTGATCATAGAAGTGAAAAATGTATTTTTTTAGGCTATAGTGAAAAATAAAATGTTTATAGACTCTATAATACAGTCACCAAGAAGTTTGTTTTAGGAACTGATGTTAAATTTTTTGAAACTAAATCTTGGTTTGATCAAATTAATGAATTTTTAAATTTGCCGGTCCATCCACCACAGCTGCCAAGATTGTAGGTTCATGAAGAGACATACTACTCCAAAAATGGTACATCTTCCAACAATGAATCCACAAGTGATTCATCATCTTGAGAAGACAATAAGAAAAATAGAAGCATCGGAGAAATATATGAGCAAGAGCATCAGTTTGATCAAAAAAATATGTTTTCCATTCTTTCCTGTCAACCAACCCATTTTGAAGAGGCAGTCCAAGAAAAACATTTTGTTGATGAAATTAATCAAGAAATCACTGCCATAAAGATGAATGAGACTTGGGAATTTGTTGATCTACAAGGAGACTAAACTAACATTGGTGTAAAGTGGGTATTCAAGACCAAACCGAATGAAAAAGCTGAAATTGAAAAACACAAGAAAAGGTTGGCTGCTCAAGGATTCTCGCAATAGTTTGGTGTCTATTATGGCGAAACCCTTGCTCTAGTAGTAAGTATAGACATTGTCATAAAAATCATGGCCACAAGTGCTCAGCACAAATGGAAAGTTTTTCAACTTGATGTAAAATTTTATTTCTTAAATGGTTTATTACAGGAACAAGTTTATGTGGAGGACCCTCTTGGTTTTGAAGTTCTAAGACATGAGCATAAGGTGTACATGTTGAAGAAATTAATGTATGAATTAAAACAAGCTCCTCAAGCTTGGTACAGTCACATTGAAACTTATCTCAACAAATATGGTTTTTGGAGAAGAAAGCATGATCCAACTCTGTATACAAAAACTCATGAAGGTATATTATTATGTTTTTCCTTTATGTTGATGATCTACTTTATATAGGAAATATGATGTTAGAAGAATTCAAAGAAACAATGCAAATAGAGTTTGATATTTATGCTCTAGGGCTCATGAAATACTTCTTAGGAGTTGAAAATAAACAATTTTCTAATGCCATTTTTGTTTGTCAACAAAAATATGCCACTAACATCCTCCAAAAGTTTAGAATGATCAAATGCAAACCAACTGATACTCCAATTGTTTCAGGCAGCAAAGTAAGAAAACTAGATGTAACACCATCACTTGATCCTACATTGTATAAAATTCTAGTTGGTAGCCTCTTATATCACTGCAACTAGACCAGATATCATGTTTGCAGCTAGTTCTGCTTCCAGTTTTATGAAATCACCCATGATTTTCCATTGGAAGGTTGCAAAAATGGTCTTAAGATATGTTTTAGGAAGAGTTGACTATGGCTTGTTATACACACATTTAGAAAAATTCTCACTTAGGTTATACATGCAATGATTATGTTGGTAGTTTAGATTATCACAAAAGAACTTCAGGGTATTTTTTTCACCTTGGAACGAATATGATCTCATAGGAATCCAAGAACGAGCCCATCATTTCAATATATTCTCCAAAGCCAAAGTATGTAGTTTCCAATTCAGTAGCTTATCAAGTGATGTGGGTGAGAAGACTATTGAAGAATATTTCAAATGTTTCGAAGGAGCCAACTCTTATTTAGTATGATAACAATTATGCAATTTATTTATCAAAAAATCATGTCTTTTACAAAAGGAGGAAGCATATTGACACATGTTTTCATTTCATTCATGAGCTTGTCAATGATGGATATATATTACTTGCCTTTTATTGTTCAAGAGATCAGCTTGCGGATATTTTCACAAATCCATTGGGAAAAAATGTATTTGAATTTCAATCATTTATTGTTCTTCGTTTCCTTGTGTCCTACGTAGTTTATTTAACTAATTTTGAATGATGAGAAGAGTTGTTCGCTCCACTCTAGTTTTGAATCTGATCACGGTGCATTTTGGTATCTGCATTTTCTGTCATTCTGGGTCTATTCGAGCATCTTCTATTCCACTTTGGGTATTTTGGATGGGCTCATTCACACTCTTGAGCACCATTTTCCGAGCGTCGTTGTGCCAAATTTTGCACTAGTGTTTAGGTGCTCTAGTGCCATCTCAAGTGCTTTACATGCTATCGATCTCCTAGTGCCACAACACCCAAAAAACACATAAATGTCGCAAAATGTGTGATGGCTCTCTCACCTCGTGACTCGTCTTGTTTAACTCATGTCATTTTTTGGTGCTCGAGCTCAAAGGTTTGACATTGGTCAAGTGGAAGATCAAATGTTGCATGTGAAAGGTGGAGGATCACATTAGCCCAATTCCATCCAACTAATGCGTCAATTGGCAAGGGGTGCATGCACATGCATGTAGAGAGAATTGTCTGAGTGGTGAGAAGGACAAGCAATGAACAAGTAGTTACATAAACATAGAACAGTGGGGGTGTACCACAAAGTGCACTACATGGCGCATGAGGTTGGAATATTCGATTGAGACGCAAAGTTGTGTCCATGCCTTCTTGGTGGGCAAGGCATGCAGGCCTAGTGTCTTGTGGATTTATTACTATAGGTCGTCTGAAGGTGCTACTCAAGCATTCCAACACATTTCAATTAAGGACATAAATTTAGGATTTGTGATAGATGCAAATTTCATGTTTAGTAGAATTTTGGTGTTTCGAAAAGGGGAGGTTGATTTGTTGTCTTGACATGGTTTTTCTATGGATCTAAAAGCTTGGGGCCTACTATTTGTAAAACTTTTCCATTCATATTATTATATGATTTTGGGTGTTAAACTGAGGCTTTCCATCTTATTTAGGTATTTGTATTATTGGAAATCGTTACAATTTATACCTTGATGAAATTAGTTAGATAAGTAAATATTCCACAAGCACTTAACTAACAAAAATTATAAAATATAATCCAAGTCTAGTACAATTTAGTTGAGTAACCACAACTATAGCATTATTTGTGTCAAATGCCCTAAAAGTCCATGGTGCACCTTGATCGTGCACCATTTACTTAAAACCACTAAGGTAGTCTTCCCCTTGATGGATTGTAATGGGATTATATATCTTGATCGAAATATAAAACCACTAAGGTAGTGTTCCCTTTGATTTTAATGGGATTTTATATCTCGACCAAAATATAACTCTTTCATAGTTAGTTGCTCTATTGCCTTTCCCTTTAGCTTTCGGCATTTTCCCTCTGATTGTAATGGGATTATATATCTTGATCAAAATAGAACTCTTTCATAGTTAGTTGCTCTATTGCCTTTCCCTTTAGCTATCGGCTTTATCCACAACATGTCCTCTTACGCTTACGGGATCTCATACATGGTTTTTATACTTTCGGCTTTGTCTACAACATGTCCTCTTACGCTTATGGTATCTCATAGATGGTTTTTATTCAAGCGTACCCCAGCCAAGGGTAGGAACCGAATGATCAAAACAGTTTTTAATTTTTCACCGTGTTGCGAGAGCCCAGTTTTCCACACTCTCCTTTGATATTTTCTGCATCCATCCGGTGAAGGAATGGATGACCAATATGGTCCATTCATTATTCATCCAGATTCATTGAAATGAGTTCTCCATAAAGCAAGATTGCAAGAGAGGTGAGCACTCTTCACATGGAAGGTCATGTGGTTTTTCACAATCTTTCATTGGGATATTAGAATCTCTAGAAGCTCTTGACCGTCTCACCCACATTAAACAATATCATATAGAAATCGACCAACGAAAATTGATTCAATTTGTATTGCGATGGACACACGGACGCCAACCCTAGGTTACCCTGAATTTTGGAATAAGTCGATTAAAGAACTCATTGACTAATAACTATGCGCTGGCCCAACCGATAAACATCGAAATCCAAACTTGCTAACGGTCGCTGAGCAATAAAATACCTGAAAATGCATATATCGCGATTCGCCAGATGCGAATTTCCCCGATCCGTGAGGCTTGCTGTTCGTAATTCTACGTCACGACAGCATGCCATGGCAGGGGGTGCAATAGAACCTCAGTCGAACAATAGATACCTCTGGAAGTATTTGCGTCACATATTACGAACAACCATATAATATAAACCACACCGACGAATAATACGCGTGTTTGTGTTAGAAACGGTAACTCTTCAGGTTTTTTTTTTCGTTAATTTCAATTTACTATTATAGATTATGTTTCGTGAAATGATTCCTGCTAATCTAGCGCCATTCATAATTTCATTTGTTTATGCAGCCAAAGCTTCCTGCAGATCATGGCTCCACGACAATTTCTATAAATTCAATAATCACCCATGGCACTCAACAACGCATTCTTATGAGGCATTGCTATATCATGTGCGAACTCTTCTGGAGATTAACAGTTAGAGTTGGACTATTGGACTAATGGTTAAGAGTAGAGCATAATGGTTAAGAGCAGTGTTTGTTTTTTTTTGAGATTTAACATGGTTAAGAGGTAGGTAGAGTATGTGTTTCTTCTGTAGAGGTGACATGTTCAAAATCAAAGAGATAGAAAGATAAAGTATATATTCATTCTTTGCGCGAAAGTAGCTCCTTGTTTTATAAACCAGAGGTTTCATACACCAAATATTGATTAGCTTCGAGAGGGGTTCGACAGGGGATCTAAACATGGCGGGTGCCCTTGGAAGAAAGGCAGAATCGTCTTCTAATGGCAGTAGTTGCAGCAGCAGCAACCATAACTCAGGAAAAAAGAAAAAAAGGCCCAGAGAATCTAAGGCGAGTTCCGCTATAGTTGTGATGACAGACATATACAATTTCCGAGCGGAGGTGCAGAAGTTCACAGGAATGCCAACGCCTCCCGCTACCAGTAAATCTAAAGAATTCGAGAGGATTCCATCTTTGCTTTTGAAGCCCAAAGCGCAGAGAGCAGTGATTAATGCACCGCTGAGTACCCTCCCCTTTCGATCTTCAATGCTCACGAATTCTTCAAATTCTTGCAATTCCCCTTTAACGGATCATCTTCTCAAGCTTCCAATAATAGAAAGCGATCATCCAGTTGAGGGTGCCAAGAGTAATTCTCTGTTATTCGCTGCCTTCAGCGACAATAACGCAGCTAACCAGAAATCTAGTAATACCATTTCACTGCTGTTTGAGGAGCTTTTGGAAGAATTGGAACGAACTGAAAATGCTGCAATGTGAAATGGATGTTCACTGCTGTTTGAGGAGCTTTTGGAAGAATTGGAACGAGCTGAAAATGCTGCAATGTGAAATGGATGTTTCCTTTCTGAAAATACTGTGCTGAGAACAGAAATTTCCTTGTTTCATTTTCTGTGAATATGTTTTTTCCAGAAGTTTCCTAGTAAATTTTAAGTAGATTTTGCCTTGTCATCAGCAAAAATCTAGTAGTTCAAGAAATTTTCAACGCTGAATGTATTTATTTAAATAACTTAGTAAATTTGGAGTAGCTTTTGCCTTGTAATCCGCAAAATGTAGTATTTCAAGAAATTTTCAACACATTTCTTTCACCTAAAAAAGTTCCAGCTTTGAAGTAAATAAATAGCTCTGCGTTTATGCCCATAAATTCGGTGGTGAGTTCTATCCTTCTGGTCCATGTATACCAAGTTTTTTTCAGTACCTAGTTATCAGTCACTACCGAATGGTAATATTAGTAATCGATCTTTAATTTTTTATATTACAATGATACCTGCATTTATAAATTTTAAATAGAGTTCCATCCATATTACTTGAGGCATGCTTTTAAGTATAGTGTTTTCTTTTAATATAATAAATTTTGAGGCTATATAAGAATTCACATCCTATGAAGGAAAAGGGATAATTTAATTATCTAAATTTAGGAAATATATGATGTATTTCCACTAGGTTTAGTAAGATTCATTAATGCTAGAGTTTTACTTCACAAAGTTTTATGTTTATGCTTACTTCATAGCTTATCAAATATTTTTCAGTTTATTGAAGATGTATCATGTGTTATGATCTTTTTCACTATTTTCGTATTTTTTTTTACACAATTTAGTTTCATTTATGCAATATTCTTTTCACTCGCAATGATGTTAGGTACCCTCCAAATTAAAGTGTTTAAAGTCTTTTTTTTGGATGAGGTTGGCTCGGTGTTGAAATGACTTAACTATAGATATTATCAACTTCCCCAAATTGAGGCAAGTTAACAATACTTTTCCTTAGGGGAAGAGAGGAAGTGAATGAAGGTAAATGAAACAAGAAAGAAAGAAAATAAGAAATAATGTTAGAGAATAAAGGTAGGAGTTAAGAGGTGAAAACATATGTGACAAGCTAGAAATGGAATCATAGGAAGAAATGTCAACTTCAATGCCATTGAGAGTGCGTGAAATGATGAATATGTTGTATCAAAACAGATAGAATGAGTTGGAAACATCTTTATCATGGAAATAGAAAGGTCCTAGCTATAGGAAGTATTTCTGAAGAAGCATGAAAAAGTTAACAAAGGAAGAAACAATGGCTCTAGTGTAGAAAGGATGTGGGGGGAGAAAAAGAAAGTGAAAGGAAAAAGAGAAGGAAATAAGAGAAATGAGTATTCTAGAGAAAGTAGTGAGGGTAAAAAGTGAAAGGCATGATGAAGGAGACATTGAAAATATGGTAATTGTCTTTTTAGCTATAGATGATAAAACCTGATAACCCAAGTTAGCATCTTAGCGAGGTTACTAAAATATAGAGGGGATAATGATTGGTTCTACCTTTGAAGAAGTCATCTTGGGTCAAACCCTACCCAAGGAAATAATTTGGATGAAGAACATCAGTAGCAAGAGGAATGAGGATGGAGGAGCTATTATTACTAATTGTTTAAAAGATACTAAAATTAAAAGTCTCAAGTTAGCCCTAGAAGATCCCATTCTTAGATGAGGCTTCACTCCACATGGTAAAAAAGAACAATATATTCAGTCCTTCTCAAAATAATATAACCTCAAGCAATAAAAAGAAGATAGGAATAAATGGTGAGGCTTACATTGAGCATTAAAGAGACATGGATAGGATGAGAAAGAAGGAGAAAGGGGCAGAACATGATGCTACGAGAGAGGAAATATGAGCGGAAAAGTGATATTTCCATAGCGTAAATAAGGAGTAGTATGGGAAGGAGAATTATCAAATGGTCAGGAAAAAAAAAAACCATGATGGCCAATGGAGTGTGTGGGAGCTACACCATGAAGGAAAGGAAGGAAATTATGTTGTAATAGGTGAAAAGAAAGAGGAAGGGAATATCACCCTTAGCAACAGGGAAGGTTTAAGGTAAGTCTTAAGCTAAGAAGGAAATGAGAAGTGAGGCATATAATATTTTGAGAAGGTTTCTCCTAAGAGTGATGAGGTTCCAAGGTAGGAAGCTCCAAGGACATGTGTCACTAAAGAACCAAGGATTAAAAGGAGGAGGAGGGTATCAAATAAAACTTAGTATCCAACCATTCTAATCCAGGAGGATATTTGGTGGCCACCCGCCTAATCCACTTGGACCCCCACTATTATTTCTTTCATTTTTTCAGTTTCCTTAATTGTAGCACAATTTACTGTTTTTTGTAGTTTTTCGGGTCGTGAACTTTTGGAGTTGTTTTGACGCCGTAAACTATTTTTTTCTTGGAAAAAGCGCAAACATGAGTTTGTAGTAGCAAGTTGTAGTCATCAGATAGAACTTTCTAACGAGGTATTATGCATGTCAAACGAAGATCGTATGCGAAAGTTACAACCCCAGGAAGTTGATGTACCAGTTTGCCCCAACGAGGCCCACAGATTTGGCGATTCATCCCGTAGGGTTAGGTTTTTGGATGTTTATGGTTTTCCATTCTTTCTAAATAATCAAATAGCCACCAAATCGCTTCTTAGAGATAAGTTACCATCGCCCGAGCTAGTTTATTTCCATTCTGTGTATAAGCATATTTCAGTTCTTTGATTTTAATGAAATGAGGTTTTATTTCTGTTGCATCTCTATGTTTATGTTTATATATGTATTCTATTGTGTTCCTGCATAAGTCTGAAGTAGTGGTATCAGATCGGTCTTCTCTTTCTCTATTTTTCTTTGCATGTCCCCAACAAGGTCAGGTTATAAGGATTTAGGGATCGATCTGGTTGAACCTTTGCAAGAACAACCTCACAAATCATGACAACCTTCCATGGTGAAAGAAAATAAAGACGAGGGAGCAGGAGATCCTTTCAAAATATTGCTCGAAGAAGCCCTCGAGCGACAGAGGAATGCGATGATGGAAAAATTTCCCCATAATATAGTTCTTTGGATGCCCACAGGTGATGCATCTTTGTGCGGAAGTCACTCTGGAGGTGTCACTAAATTCAAGGTACAATTCAACTTTGACATTCCCATATTTGAAGGCTAGATAGATGCAAACACTATAGATAGCTGGTTAAATCTGTTGGAAGGATATTTCTTGGTTCATGATTTTTGCAATAGAGAAAAGATTACTTTTGTGCTCCTCAAATCTGCCCCCCATGTCAATGACTGGTGGGAAACTACTACGAACAGAGGGATGCGAGAGAACCGTCACTGTTTTCAGCTGAACCCACTTGGAATTTTTTTAAGTTTCCATCAAGGAACAATATTACCTCGTGGGGAGATAAGAGGACAAGTATATACAATGGAATACACTTTGGCAACAAAGGGATCAAAATGTGCATGAGCTGTTGAATTTGTTCCATACCCCGCGCACAAAGTTGGGTATGAAATATTCAGACAAACACTTGGCACATAAGTATCGCAGTTGTTTGCATAGATACATTCAGGAGAAAATGGAGTTCCTTGACATATCCTCGCTTGGTGCAACATACCGATATCCTACCAAGATCGAGCAGAAACTGAAACAGAAGAAGAAAGACTCTGGATCTGTGAACCCAAAGCATAGCAAAGGAGAGAGCCCGACCGAGACCCCCCAGGGAAACACATTGAAGCTCCAAGCCAAGGGTGATGGGAAGGAAAAGAATGACACTGGTAAGTGGTGTGATTTTCATAAAAATCCCACTCAAAACACGAATAAATGTCCCGCAAAGAAGGCACTGGTGGCCGAGCTGAAAGATTGAGAGATGGATGCATGCTCTGATTATGAGTTAGAACCTGAAAATGGAACCAACAAGGGTAATAAGGTCATTGATGTAGAACCCACTGCGATGGTAGCCACCATCAAACTCCAAAAGGTATAACCCGAAGATCCAGAGGAGGGGGAGCGCCTCTTTCACTCACAAATGTGGGTGAAGGGTTCCCCGCTGTAATTTATTGTCGACAGTGGGAGCTAAAAGAACCTCATTTCAGTAGAGGTCGTGAAGTGGTTGGGCCTACCGACCATAGGTCATGAAGTGTTTGGGCTTATAGACCACACCACACCCACATTCGAACACCATCAGATGGCTTCACCAAGGAAGAGATCTCCACGTCAGCTAAAAATGTTGGTTTCCCTACAACATCAAGCCCTTCATAGATGAGGTATTGTGTGATGTTTCTCCTCTTGAAGTTTGTGATGTATTATTAGGCCAACCATACTTTTGGATGGGAAATAACGTGTATGAGTCAAGGCCTCACACTATTATTATTTATTTGGGAATTAAGTTATACAGGGTACCGAAGGTAGCCCCACCTATTTCCATCTCTTTAATCTCTGTTAAGAAATGTAGTAAGATCATATCCCATACTGAGAATTTTTTTTTCTTTCTGATTCACTCTTAAAGTAAGGGGACGTTCGTCACCACATCCATGGTCCCTGAGAAGGGTTCCTTGACACAATAGAAGCAGGTGGAAAATGTAGTGGAAGAATACATGGACATATTCTCCTAACCCACAGGGGTACACATGCATTTTCAAGTCATGTATCTAATCGATCTGACTCCTAGAGCACCTCTACCCAATAAATATCTCCATAGCTCGAGTTTTCATAGTCCCTTTTAAGTCGGTGTAGTATTTCAAACATTGTGTCTGATTGATGTTTTCATACCTCATGAAACTACACAGACATAATCCACATATGTATTGATTGAGGTTGATAAAGAAACTATTTGGAATCATGATCATTATTAAACCAAAACGTGCAGGTGTAAGTCAACGATCGCGTCATTAGATATAAGGATGAACAAGAGGCAGTTAGTCCATGTCGCAAAACACACTAGAAGTGCTGGTTTATCCAATGTCCAACAATGTTCCCCCAAATGGGAGTTGTTTGTGTATCGAACTCATGACCTAGGCTCTGATACCAGTTGCTGGGAATCACGACTTCCGTTAGACCAAAACCTGTAGGTTTTAGTCAACGATTGGATCGCTAGAGATAAGGATCTATGAGACGCGGTTAGTCCATGTCGCAAAACACATGGGGAGCATTCGTTTATCCAATGTCCAACAACAATTTTATTTATTAGACGCATCGAGCATGTCCTCTAGCAGGTTCACGACATCTTAGAGAAGTCTATTTCCATGTACAAGCAGTGACATGATCAACAACAAGTGCCACACAATTTTCAGGTGGGCGTCAAACTTTGGCTGCATTTGCAGAAAGAACGCCTTACTGTAGCCAATCAGAAGCTCAATAAACTTTAATATTGGCCTCACACAATCACCAAGGTTGTGGGAGACAATGATTTTGAGCTCATCATTCCACCATTCCTTGGCCTGCACCTAGTGTTCAATGTGGACTGCCTTCAACCATACTTTCCACCATTATTGGACACATGAGAAATTGAAGAAAAACTCACACCAACAGAGTTAAACTCAAACCTCATGGAACATGCAAAAATTTATCATATCAAGAACACTCACCAGTAGAATATTCAACTGTATCAGGTTGTCAAAGTCGACCAACTCCTGCACCAAGGAAAGTGGCTCACTAGGGACCAAGTTCAATAGAAGTTTCCCCATTTCATGGAGGCACTCAGTGCATTGGGGACCATTGATTCCTAAGGGGGGAGGAATTATCAAGGTGGATATTTGGAGGCCATCCACCTATTCCACTTGGACCTCGACCATTGTTTCTTTCAGTTTTTTAGTTTCCTTAATTGTAGCACATTTTACTATTTTTCGCAGTTTTTTGGGTCCTCAACTTCTGGAGCCGTTTTGAGGCCCTAAAGAACTTTTTTTTTCTTCTGGAAAATGAGATAACATAACTATTGATATATGTTTACAGTGAAAAGTTGTAGTCCTCGAATAGATATTTCTAACGAGGTATTATGCACTTCAAAAAGAGATCATATACTGAATTTACGACCCCACAAAGTTGATATACCAATTTACCCCAACGGGGCCCACAAATTTTGTGATTCATCTCCAAGGGTTAGGTTTTTGGGTGTTTATGGTTTTCCATTGTCTCTTAATAATAAATAGGCCCTTGAGCCTCATCGTAACATCATTCAGAGCCATCTATCCGCCACATCTCTTCTCAGAGATAAGCTACGATCGCCCTAGCTAGTTTATTTCCATTATGTCTCTAAGCATATTTAAGCTCTTTGATTTTAATGAAATGAAGTGTTATTTCCATTGTATCTATTTATTTATGGTTATATTCGTATTTTTTTGTGTTCCTTTCTAAGTTCGGATCACATCCATCATACTTAAGTGAGCTAAATAATGCCCAATCACTATGTTTCAAGGGTTATACTAACACAACCTAAAAATTTCAAGGAATACTCATAGAATATAGAGGCACATGACCCAAAGAATTATTTAATTGGGAAATATATTTAAACATCATCATTTAGGACCCACTTTTCAATCTTGGAGGAGAAATATCAATTTAAGTTCAATGCTTTAGGGACAAATTTTAAGAATTTATCTCCTAGCCTATGAGGAGATAAATCAATTTCAAAGACTTAGATGTGTTGAGAATGAGTGTCTGGCCCCAAGCCATGATGTGAGGTAAAAACCCATGATTTTATACCCATAACTAATTTTTCTTTCCTTAATGGCTATGCATGGATTTATATTCCACAATATAAGCTATCCAAAATTAATATCTACCTTACATCAAGAATATGAACTAGATTCTCATTTAGTGGGTAGCTTAATTTCCAGTCACGATCAAAATATTTTTGAAATGTGTGGTTCAAGGTTCAAATCCTCCTTTAAAGCCTCATGTTTTGTGTGTGGGCGTGCACCTATAAAGGTATAGTAATAGCAACCAGAATAAATCCCATGTCATGTGAGTACAAGCATAGCCCATGTAATATGTAGATGTAATTAATTTAAAGAATTTGGTGCAACAAGATGGATCTCTTATTTGAGGCCATCATTTAGGGTTGTAAACCCCATTCTGCGAATTGATAAACCAAGTTATGGTTTAGTGATAAAATCATCGGATCTAGCCCCATTCCTTGATTTTGATATAAACTAAACACACCATAATATAATATTTGTATAGGGAAAACCTAAATTTATCCCCTAAGAAATATTTTGTAGTATAATATGCCAAGAATAATTCCTTATACCATCACATAAACCCTTAGAATGAATGCTTTATAAGAAGAATATAGTCCCAAATTTAAGGATTAATCTCAACATGGATAAGTCTTTTTGGCCAAATCATTATTCAAAGTCAATAATAAGGAACTATACCTTAATTATATTTTTTGAATTCATAGGCCATGCATAGGACTCTAAGGAACTATACCTTAATTATATTTTTTGAATTCATAGACCATGCATAGAACTCTAGAGCATGACACTATTTATAAAAACAAAATATTTTGTATGAAAAAATATATGTAATTTAATTAAGAAATATACATAATAGACACGTGTCTCACAAACTAAATCATTATTCAAATCTAACATCAATAATTAATCCCTAATCCACATATTTGGATTTAGTTAGAAATAAACATAATGTATTTAAAATTTTATACACTTGAATTATATTTATAAAAAACATCTATAAAACCTTATTAAAAGACATGTAATACCTAATTATAAATCTATAAAATCTAAGTATTATAATTGAGCAAGTGGGTATAATGCATTAGTTTTTAGTTTTTTATTGATTATATATTAATTTAACTTTGATATATAAATGATATTCTCTCCAACCATCGTACTCCTACAATGACCCCTAATTACTCACTAGAAGTTTTTACACTAGAAAATGGCGTGTGTAAAAAAAATGGCATTTATCTGAAATTTTTCCTTGGCATTGTTGTTCACTTCACAATAGGTGCGTTAATGGTGGGAGTAGTTGAGGGCACTTAAAAAACCACCACCAAATTATTTTTTCTCGAAGACAAATAATTCCAAAGGAGGTTTTCTATGGACAGATGGTGGTATAACAATGATTCTCAGTACCTACATTTGTATTTTATTGACTAATTATGCGAGGAATTGAATTGCTAGAAAAAGCAATTTATGACCATTTATAATTCATATATACAATAAAATTATTTAAAATAAATAACATATGCTTCAATATTAAAATTATTATTAAAATTTCAAAACAATTAAATTGCTGGGAAAATCAATTTAGGATTATTTATAGGTCAAATATACAAGACATAATTCTTTAAAATAAAATAACATATGCTTTGATATTAAAACTATTGTAACAATTTCAAAACAACATCTTTTGTATGTGTTAATTGATTTCAACTTCCACAACATAGGGTTTGACATTTCATATATATATATATATATATATATATATATATCAACAAATAAATAAAATAATTTGAATTCACAAAAGTATAATCACTCTAGTTTAAACTCTATTTTTATGATGTAAAGCATATCTATTTGAAAACAACTTTCCTAAAATGCCAAGAGTATCATTGTGCACCATTGATTTTGATGTTAGACAATTGCAATCGTATCTACCCTAGGATTAAATACTGTTATTATTAATGATAAATTCTTGATACCCTTAACCAAGACCTTTTACTTCAGCAGATAAATTAGAATTGCATTTAATTAAAGCATTGATGATAATAAATGAACAACTACATGTTGTAAAGAAGAGGAGCATAACATGTCAAGATCAGCAATCATAAGAACACGTCGTTTGATAACGGATTTCGTCCAGGAGGGACTACATCTCTGGGCCTCGGTCTCAAGATGGTGTAGGCCACTACGTTAAGTGATGTAAGGAGTGAAGATGTACATGGATGGTGTTTTGTGGTTGGACCCCTCTACAAGATGTTCCACTATAGGAACTCTCATACACAAAAATGAGTCCTATCAGTACGACAATAGCTTACACATAAAGACTATAAGTATCCCACCAATATGGCCAACAAAGGGATCTCAAGAAAGATATATGTGTCAATGAGTATCCCGAAAACATGGAAAACAAGGGATCTAAGACATAATACAAATCCATGACATAGATTACATCAATAAAAAAAACAAGACAAGATCGATCCCATGACTCATACATCAACAGGGATCTGTACAACACTATGCATCTCAGGGACAAAGAAGTACATGAAATCAACACATATATACCTCACATTGAAGATGACTGAAGAATGGGTTGTTGCACTGCTGGATATGAAATCACCATCACAATCATGGTGTTGAAAGGTGTGAGATCGACTTCTCACTCGCTCAACGCTGACACCTATAACTTCACTTCAAAAAGTGACCGAAAAATATAAAGCTCAGATGGAAAATATGAATGCGCCATCAGATTTGTGACGTCGAATAGTTCAAAATCAACTTTCCATTTTCTAAATTCTGAGAAAGAGAAAATCTGGGACAAAAAGGAATCTTTAGAGTCCCCCTAGATTCCTCCAAGACGCTGATCCATGGGTAGAATGGAAATATGCAGCTCAAAAGGTGAATCTGACCCCGCCATTGTGTTCCCTACAAAAACCTTGAAAAATGATTGTAAACTTGACTATATTTCGACATGGAGAAAAATTACCTCCCTGGGAAAATTTCAAGGCTAATGGTTCCACTCCCTATTTCTAGGCCTGCTCATGGTTCCACCTACATTGAAATTTGTTCCTGCCTCAAACTATGTGCACACTCTTCTCCTCGCTGGCCCTTGGGCACATTGTGAAAATGATGGGTTAAATATTATTTCTGTGGCAGAGTATTACAAGCGAGCTTGTTGGGCTAATGGTTAGGGGCGGAATTTACTTGGGTGGAGGTTGAGGGTTCCAACCCCACCGACCCCACCATGTTTGGATTCTTTTAAAATCTTGCGCATTTTTTCTTAACCCCGACGCATTTAATTTGAAACAAGTGTGGGGGGATGGGCTCGCATTGGGTGGGCAACCACGCCACATCCCTCGGTGTCATTGTAACAAATGGCGAAGTACGAAGGGTTGGTGGCAGGTTAACAACCCCCGCCACCATTTTCATTAACTTTCGCTGGAATGTATGGTGCAGGGTTGGTGTGTAGGTGCCCGGGAGGCGGGACTGCCATTCTGATCGGGCGGGTTCGAGCCCCGCCGCCCACGGTCCTTGTTTATATATATGGCACGGTGGATGCCATGTGGTGTGGGTCCAGCAGGGTCATGGTCGTCGACGCTTAATAATATATATATATATATATATCTGTATATATATATATGTATATATATATGTATATATATGTATATATATATATGTATATATATATATATATATATATATATATATGTATATATATATATGTATATATATATATATATGTATACATAGATATATATATATATATATATATATATTTGTATATATATATGCGGTTGGGTGAGGTGGCAAGGGTGGTTGCCCGCC
The DNA here is from genome assembly GCA_034641835.2 of Pinus albicaulis. Classification (NCBI taxonomy): domain Eukaryota; kingdom Viridiplantae; phylum Streptophyta; class Pinopsida; order Pinales; family Pinaceae; genus Pinus; species Pinus albicaulis. The sequence goes on from CM076578.1 coordinate 1,590,966,830, forward strand.
ACCTCTTTTTTTTTAATTAATTTTTGTTTTATATAAAACAACAAGTTGTTTAAAAAATTCCAAAAATAGGCCGTAGGAGTGCTTTTAAACAAGTGACAATTTTTCTCGAGATTTGGTGAGAATTGACCAGCATCTGGTGGCCGGGTTTCATCCAAATTGTGTCTTCCTTATGACTGCCAAGTCATCCAAGTCAACTTAAAACTTTGACCACTCCCAACTTTTGCATACGAGCTCAGTTTCATGAACCATTCGCACTATTGTGATTAGGACGACGAGATCTTCAACCTGAACCTAGTTTGAGAACAATCCGACCACTTTGAATTTTAAGCCCTCTTTATGCCGTGTGTGTCTCTGGAGCCACCTAGATCAATCCTCCCCAATGAGGGTCTTCTTGTTCTCCAAAAGCATCAAAAGAATCTGCACTACTGTGTACTATGTCTTCCCCACAGGCATCCTAAAAAAGTCACCCTTCCTTCTCCTTCACCTACATCCTTCGGAGCCATAAGTGATGAACTGACACCTACATCCCCTGCAAGCCTATATTACAATCTTCTGCAAATGCCCACTCAAATTGACCAATTTATGACCCAAATATTTCCATACTTGCCATACATTTATAATATGTACTTGATGGTCAATTTTACATCAAAATGGAATCATACCCCAACTATCATTACAAGACAAGACATCATCGTCGCATTTCGAAGTGATGGTGAACACCTCATCTCTTTTACATTAAATAACTTCATCACCTGACTCATAAAAAAAGGCCAACAACATCATGGTCGCATTTAGAAGTGATGGAAAACACATCATCACTTTTACAAGAAAGAATGCAACACACGACTTATAAAACAAGGCCAAAAAATATCATTGTCACTTAAAAAAGTGATGGAAACCACATCATCACTTTCACAATTAAAAATACGACAAATTATTTACAAACATGGCCATGAAAAGTTAACATCTCTCGTAAAAACAATCTAGAAGAACCATCTCTCACTTATCAAATTGAGTGGATCATTTCCCTGTGGCGAACTTGCTTGTCAATCAGCTCTTTCGACTGGTGTATGCACAGGCGCTTTGTCTTTAAGGTGCTGCTCTAGATGGAGTCTCCATCATGTGGCTCTTTGATGGCCACTTTGGTCACAATGAGTGAAAAATTTATTTCTCCTCCAAACCTGCTTAACTAATTTCTTTCCCTGCTATGGAGAAGGCTTCCCATGCCTCATACTCCTTTGTGCTGCCATCCTTTTCTAGGACTCAAAAAACACATGGTTATGTAAACCACAAAAATGGCATGTTTTGCAATGCCATGATTTACGACCATGGTTATCAAAATTCTTATAATAAAAATGCACACAGGAATAATGAGACTTATTATATCTTTTATGGTGGTCTCTTGTGCGATCATGGTGATGGGAGCTTGCCTCATCTCTTTCACTGCAACATGCATTACCATGGAACGATGGCAAAGTATCCCCATCGTCCCTCTTCCCTCGAGAGTTCAATAATGCTTGTTTGCCTTTGATGTCATTCGAACATCCTTCTTCAATGTACCCCAAACCTGCATAGTGAGGTCTTTGCACAACCTACAATGGTTGGGTTATGCCTTGGCCATGAATGCCAAGTCCTCCTCCTCTGTACCCCATCTTGGTGAGGAGTCTCATGTCAGTTCCTGCAAGTGGTATATCCACACTTCCAACCAAAATGATATCATGCGAATAAACTGAAGATAAATCAACATTGTTTACCTTAGCTGTCGATTGTGAAACAAGTGAAGAAGGATATTTTAAGCCTTCATTGTGCTTCATTTCCTCCAAGGCCTTTGTTGTGACTTGTAGTTGAAGCTGCAATCTCTGCTTCTCCTCCTTCTCTTCCTGCAGGAGTGCCTTCAATGCATCATGATCTTCTTGAAGATGTTCATTGTTGCGCTTCAATTCTTCCCACACCTCTTTCGTGGCTTGCAACTAAAGCTGCAATCAATGTTTGTCTTCCTTCTCTTCCTGTAGGAGTGTCTTCAATTCAACATTATCTACTGCTTGTTTTTAATAAGCCTCGTACAACATGTCTACTTTCTCAGAAACCCTGAGCATGGTCTCGTACATGTCCTTGACATTCTCCATGGCTCAACTAAGAAAACGTGAAACAATTCACCCCTGCAATCCAATCTGCAAGAATACCTGTGCTGATACCACTTGATCCAGGGTAAATTCTTGATACCCTTAACCAAGACCTTTTACTTCAGCTGATAAATTATAATTGCATTTAATTAAAGTGTTAATGAACATAAATTAACAACTACATGTTGTAAAGAAGAGGAACATAACATTTCAAGATCAACAATTATAAGAACACGTCGTTTGATAACGGAGTTAATCCAGGAGGGACTACATCTTTGGGCCTCGGTGTCAATATGGTGTAGGATGCTACATTAAGTGTTGTAAGGAGTGAATACATACATGGATGGTGTTTTATCTGTCGTAGAAGGAATATTCCCTCACAAAGGAGTGGCTGGACCTCTCTACAAGATGTTCCACTATAGTAACTCTCATACACAAAAAGGACTCCCATCAGTACGACAATATCTCACACATAAAGACAATGAGTATCACTCCAACATGGCCAAAAAATGGATCTAAAGCAACATATATGTGTCAATGAGTATCCTGCCAACATGGAAAACAAAGGATCTCCGACATAATACAAATCCATGACAAAAATTACATCAATAAAAAACCAAGACAAGATCCCACAACTCATACATCAATAGGGATTTATACAGAACTATGCATGTCAGGGAAAAATAAGTACACGAAATCAGCAAATCATATATCTCATGCTAAAGATGACTGAAGAATGGGCTACTGCACTGATGGATCTGAAATCACCATCACAATCATGGCATCAAAAGGTGTGAGATTGATTTCTCACTCGCTAAAAGTTGACACCTTCAACTTCAATTCAAAAAGTGACAAAAAAATATAAAGCTCAGATGGAAAATCTGAATGCACCACCGGATTTGTGACGTCAAATAGAGAAAAATCGACTGTCCATTTTCTGAATTCTGGGAAAGTGAAAATCTGCGACAAAAAGGAATCTTTTAGATTCGCCCTAGATTCCTACAAGATGTTTCTCCACAGGTGGACTGGAAATCTGCAACTAAAAAGGTGAATCCAACCCTGCCATTGCGTTCCCTACGAAAAATCGTGAAAAATGATTGCAAACTTGACTATATTCCGACATGGAGAAAAATTACCTCCCCGGGAAAATTTCAAGTCTCATGGTTCCACTCCCTGTTTTTGGGCCTGCTCATGGTTCCACATGCATCGAAATTTGTGCCTGCCTCAAACTGCATGTGCGCTCTGCTCCTCCTTGACCCTTGGGTGCACTGTGCAAATGATGGTTTAAATATTATTTATGTGGTGGAGTATTCGAAGTGAGCTCGTTGGGCTAATGGTTAGGGGAAGACTTTACTTGGGCAGAGGTTGGGGGTTCCAACCCCACCAACCCCACCACATTTGGATTCTTTTAAAACCATGCACATTTTTTTTAACCCTGACGCATTTAATTTGAAACAAGTGTGGGATGCTAGGCTTGCATTGGGCGGTCCGCCCCGCCACTTCCCTCGGCGTCATTGTAACAAATGGCAAAGGATAGAGGGTTAGCAGTGGGTTAACACTCTCGCCACCCTTTGTATTAACTACCGCCAGAATATATGGTGGAGGGTTGGTGTGTGGGCACCCAGGAGGTGGGCCAACCATTCCAGCTGGGCAGGTTCAAGCCCCGCCACCCACGTTCCTTGTTTACATATATGGCATGGTGGATGCCACATGGTGTGGGTTCGGCGGGGTCATGGCATCCGACCCATAATAAAATATATATTTTTTAGTTTATGCAGTTGGGTGAGGTGGTAGGGGTGGTGGCCTACCACCTCTTTTTTTTTAATTAATTTTTGTTTTATATAAAACAACCAACCATTTAAAAAATTCCAAAAATAGGGTGTAGGAGTGCTTTTAAACAGTCGAAAACTTTTCTTGAGATTTGTTCGGAACTGGCCAGAATCTGGTGGTCAGGTTTCGTCCAAATTGTGTCTTCCTTAAGGCTACCCAGTTATCCAAGTTAACCCAAAACTTTTACCACTCCTAACTTTCACATACGAGCTCGGTTTGATGAACCGTTCGCACCGTTGAGATCAGGACGACGAGATATTCAACCTGAAGCTAGTTCGAGAACAATCCAAATGCTTTGAATTTTGAGCCCTCTTTGTCTTGTGTGTCTCTGGAGCCACCTAGATCAATTAATCAGTTACAGAGGAAAATATTTTTAGAAACAATAGACTTCATCCTCACTGGGTTATATGATCACAACGAGAATTTGTAGATGACTTGTGTGGTGGGAACGCTGGGTACATAGTTCCTTCGCCAGAGAGCTTGGCCACCTTCACCCGCAAAAGGCAATAGGGAATCTGTGTTCTTACCCTAAATCTTATTTCTAGTGAAATGATCAATTTCAATATTGATATTTATGAGTATATTTTCGTTATGGTTTATACATGTAGATCAGATGGTCTTCCATTACGGGCAAGCAGTTAGGGTAACATAACCCTACCCCTTCTGTATTCTGTCAGTCATTTGGCTTCAGACCAGGTCCAGGCTCTACAGACAACTTGTTTCAGTCCATTCCAGCAAGGTTTCAGCAGCCTGAACATAACTTTGGTAAGTCACACAGTATCACTCATTTGCCAATTTTCATTTTACACTCATTTTTTCTCAATTATCGGCTGACACTATTTTACATCTACTCCAGGTTGGAACCCTACTTGTTTGCGATAGTTCCAGTATGGAAGTGATTTTGGTTCGTTCTGCACAATAGTTCAGTTGTTAGCCTTATATCGTGTCTAACCTTCTCGTATTGGAATGCAGGTATCTTTGCATATAGTTTTGCACCAGTGGGGAGCTTCCCAACGTGTCTCCATCTCGGCTTATCCAACCGGTAAGGGTTTTCATCATCCAATTTCCCTTTTTTTTTTGCAAGGTTGGTATCTATTGAGGGTGATACCTCTCTCTTTTCATGGAGGTTGGCTTGGTGTCTATTGGCCATCTTGTATACTGAACCGAAGACTCCCATATTGTGTTAGGATATAACGCTCGCATGCTCTTGGGTGTACAACATTTAAATGACAACTGAATGGTTACAATTTCAGGGTTTCATGTTGAAATTCCTCCTTTTCGGCATACTATAGGTGTCCAGCAGGTTTAATAGTTTATTGGAAACTGGAATATATATGTTATGCTTGTTTCTTTTATAAAGAATATATATTCAGGGTTCAAATTTTTAGAAATTAATTTTTGAGAAGTTATATATACGTATCAATGGATTGTTTGTTGTATTGGTAATTTATTTCCAATAACGAGGGTTTCAAGAATGAAATACACTTGGCATCATTTATAATTGTATCTTGATTTTTTACTGTAATGATTATTTCCTTTCAAGTATAGTTCAGTTGCACCAATCCTTGGGTTATTGCTATGATTATTTATGTTTTAGAATCTAAAATGAGGGTTATGTTTTAATATTTACCGTACTTGTGATTTATGATTTATATGAATTCAATGAGTATTTTTCTGAATTATTTCATAATATTATTGACCCAAAGGAGGACTCGACCCTATTTGTGGTTAGCCCTCAATAAGGGTCTCAACCTCTGAACCACATTAAACATTCATGTAACAATAATAGTGTTCCTTCCTTTCGGGGTTCCTACTACGCCCCTTGTTTTCATGCATTGTACTCACTGTTTCTGGTAATATTCTTTTATTTCTCCTATTAATAGTCATGTAGGGAAGTGAAGCCTTTACAACGAGGTTGTACCTAGGGTTTCTTTTCATGAGTAGCCAAGTTTAATTCTTTATAACTGCCAACATTTTTGTGACTCAAGTAGAGATATTCATGTTTACATACATAGATATTTTGAAAATGCTTGCTTGCATCTTACATATCTGATAGCCAGAAGTAAAACTCATAGATACTTTCAAGAATTCATTTTAGTTACATACTTAACCAGATATGTAATAACCAATATTAACATGAAATAATACCTCTGAGATCCATTAAGCTCATCACTAAAATCATTAAATCTTATATATTTACGCTAATATTAATTCAAACTAAATACTTTTACAAGCAAGAGCATACATTTTTGTATATATATTATATATCTTTCTTCATTTTGGAATATAGTTTTATTAGTTTAAAATTTGTATGTTTAGATATTTTTAATTATATTTTTCAGTTTTATTTAATATTTAATTAAAAATGGTTATAGTTGTAAATTTAGATTATTATTTTTTAATAAATTAAATATTTAAAAAAATTATAATATCAAATTTATTTATAAATTAAAAAAATATATTCAAATATTTAAAAAAGATAAAGTTTAATTAAATAATCTCCCTACTTGTTACTTATTTTAAGACCAAAGAACTGATACTTATCTAAAAATGATATTAACATATGTAGTTTTAACCAAATTATGTAACTGAATAGCTAAAATGATATTAACATATGTAGTTGTAACCAAATTATGTAACTGAATAGCCAAATCCTGTTTTTCACTCTCTATAGCTGTAGCTATCTGCATAATTCATGTGAGAGCATTTCCTCAATACTACACTTTCCTATGTTACCGCTTTATAATTTTTCCTTTGCAACATATGGTGCAATTGCTAGTTATTTCTATTAGCAAAAATTCTATCTAAGCTCGAAATGAGGTGTTGATAAAATTTATGTTGGAAATGTTTTCATTGATGGCAAAGGAGCACAAAGGAGTAGCACCTGAACCAGCAATAAGGCAAAGTAGAAGACAAGGAACGGAGGCAAAAAGAGAGGTAGAAAAGACAACAAAAAGAGAAGTAAGGAGCAGCATCAGTCAAGGAGCAGAGGATAGCAAAGAAGCAGAGAGCTATTCAAGGTGCAGAGTAGTGAGGACAAAATGAGGGCCATTAGATTTTGAAAAAGGGGCAGAGTTAAGAGAAGAAGAAGTTCTTCCAAGACAAGAAGAAGTGTTTGCAAGTGGATTCATTTGTATCTATGGGAGGAATTTTTCAGCATTACATGAGTATGATGAGACTCTGTAATTGGGAGTATAAATGGCTCCTATGTGAAATTTACTGTGCATGGGTTTATAAATAGAGTTGAATAAACCCTGTGGCAAAGGAGAAGTACCTGGACCAGAAATAAGGCAATGGAGGCAGAAAAGGCAGAGGCAACAAACAAGTAGCAGAGGCAGCAAGAAGTGCAAAGGAGACAGGAGGAAGAAGAATGTCAAAATGTAACAGTCAAACAGCATAGCGGAAGCAACGACAGAGACAAAGATAGAAGCACAACTAAGGCAGAGGCAGAGGCAGCACATATAGAGGCAGAGCCGTTATATCAAAGATAGAGAAAGGAGACAGAGCATCAGAAGAGGCAGAACTGTTATCACAGCAGAGGTAGAGCCAATTTTCAATTCCGGGAATCGTATAACCCAAGCGGCAATATATATATATATATATATACAAACCTTATTCCGAGAATCATTACCCAGCCGGGCGTCACATATAACATAAACACAATTCTGGGAATCATTACCCACGCTAGAGTATATATGCAGCGTATTAACATATATTGTGGAAGATTAAAGGACTAAAGGTCCAAAGCATATATATCAATTTATATAAGTGGAGCGCTTAATGATCAAGAGAAATGAAGGCTTATAAGGCAGGACCCTCATCGTCGCAACCATCGCATCATCGCAACCATCGCAACCATCGCAACCATCACATCGCAACCATTGCATATACTAATCGCTGGAGGATTAGTATATCACATCGGAAAACGTGTCAGGCGGGCCCGAAAGGGTTTTTTGTATGTTGAAACAGGTTTTATTATTTACGCCGAGAGTTGATTAAAGGGCAGTCTGTATAATTATGCTGAAGAATGAAACTGGGTTATATATATATAAAAGGGATTGTTATTATACATATATATATACATACATATATATATATATATATATATATATATATATATATATATATATATATATATATATATATATATATATATATATATATATATATATATATATATATATATATATATATATATATATATATATATATATATTTTGCGACTGTATTAAAAAGTGTCGCATGGTCTATGGACCCACGGGCCTCAGCTTAAGGTGGAGGGAGATTATTAATACAAAACTATTGTGATATATGTCCGTTCTGCTTGCGGAACATTCCACATCAACAAGACACTTGTTGTGTGTAAAGGGTTGGATTTTGCCCAGATTTAACGCCAGCTGTTACATATTTATATAGAATGAAGTAATATAAAAAGCACAGTTACACGTATGCAACAATTACACCACAGCAGAGGACAGAAGAGAAAACAGAGATGAAAAGAGATAAAACACAGTCACAGAAAAGACAAACACAGTCAAAGAAAAGACAAACGTGTAGCGAGCCAAAAGACTAAATGAGTTGAGCTGGAGTTCTCATTGTAATTTGAATGTAAATGTTTTAATTGATTTATATTGTTGTGATGCATTGGCAAGTCTCCGAAAGAGAACAAATATCCCACTGTAATATTAAAATAAGCACCTACAATTATATTTTCTGAATGAGCAGATAAAAGAGATGAGAAGGCAGAAGGAAAAGAGACATGGCTGTCCATTTCGAATTCCCAGTGGAATACAAACATCCATGAAGCTATTTTTTTTATAAAACAGGGTAATATTCAAGGTGAGAAAAAAAAAAAAAACAGAATGAGAGAAGAAGAGAGTGTGCAGCAGAATTGAAGAGAGTTGAAGAAAATAAGAAAGCTGCAAGAGATTAGAGAGTGTGAATATAGAGAATGCAGAGTATGCGAAATTGAGGCAGAAAAGATAAGAAGAAGGAGGAGTTGAGCAGAGAAGAAGGAGGGGTAGAGTAGAGATGATGCAGGGCTAATATGAGGACTGATGAATAGCAGAAGAGAAGGTACAGAACAGAGCTGATATCCAAGGTAAATCATGAAGTGTTTTTCTTTTGAAAGAGTAAGGAAGTTGGAGCTTCCCTATCAAGTTGTAGCTTGATAGATGTCAGTTGTAGCTGACTGAGGTTGGAGCCTCCTGTAGGTTGGTGCCTGCAGAAAATAGATGGGAGTTGGTGCTTCCACACCAAGTTGTCGCTGTTAAACAAACGCTGTATCCTCGACTGAGGTTGGAGCCTCCCGTAGGTTGGTGCCTGCAGAAAACTGAAGGGAGTTGGTGCTTCCTTGCAAGTTGTAGCTTGCAGAATTGAGGTAGGAGCCTCCTGTAGGTTGGTGCCTGCAGAAAAACAGTGGTGAGAGGGAGTTGGAGCTTCCCTTTGCATCACAACAATAATAAGATGTGGTTTTCTCCCTTTATGGGTTTCCACTTATATCTGGTGTCTCTGTGCATGATGTTTATGTTTTGATGTGCTTTATCTATTCTGCTTAATACATGTTTCTAACATATTAAGACTGCTGTTACATAAAAAAATCTGTTTGATACTTGCTGCTCACAAATTAAGATTGCTCACATATTAAGTTGATCATGAAATGAAGGTGTAAATAAGTTTTAAAGAAAAGTTTTAAAAGTCCATGTATGTGTTAAACTGATTCACCCCCCCCCCTCAGTTTAACTAAGGGTTCAACAATTGGTATCAGAGCCAGTTCCTTTGGTGTAAGCTTAATAGCTTGAAGGAGATCTGGTTGAGTCATGGACTATCAAAATGCACCTGTGTTAAATACAACAAACTTTCCTAAATGGAGAGATAAGGTTAAGACAAGATTGTTGGCTTATGAACCTGAGGTATGGAAGCTTGTATGTGAAGGCTACTGCATAGACTCCCCCATGGTGAAAGAACAACAGAGGAATGCCAAGGCAAAATGTGTGATGTATGACAGTCTTCATAACAAGGACCTTGAGTTGATAATGGATCTCGACTCTGCGAAAGAAATTTGGGACAGATTGCATCTCATGCATGGAGTAGACACTGAGGATTGCAGTGTCAAGAAGGAGAAGAAAATTAAGAAGAAGAAAAATTCATGTCAAAAAGAAAATATTCAATCAAATGAAGTACTCGCCAGTGTGAATGGAGATAAGAACCATGAAGAAATTACAGCTGAAGAAAAAGCCAAACTTGACACTGCTTTGACTGAAATAGAATGATTGAAGATGGAAAACAAAGACCTTAAGACAGTAGTGAAAATATGTGACGAGAAAGAATATGAAGATAGGAAAGAAATTATTTGTCTAAAGACACAGCTTGAGGAGTCAAAGAAAGTAGAAGACACTCTGCTGCAACAAATGAGAGAGAAACATCTGGAATGTGAAAGATTGGAAGAATAAGTAGTGAGCCTGAGAAAGAATTTAGAGAAAGCCCAAAGAGAACTATTAATGAATACACCTCTAATGAAAAGCACTGGACAATTGGACAAGATGCTAAATGTTGAAATATCTCCCCTCATAAAGGCAGGCCTAGGATATGTAGGAGAAGCTAGTAAGTCCCAGATAGTAGATAATAGGAAAATCATTTTTGTAAAAGCTGTAAAGAACAGTGAAACAACTCAGCAAATTCCTACAGAAGCAGAAGCTAGCAAGAACATGAGTTGCAGAGAAACAAATAGAATCAAGCAGCAACATGAAAGAACAGAGAATGAGAGGATGAAACAATCAACTGCTAAAGGCTCATATGCTCCTAAGGATGAATTGAACAAATTTGGAAGCTGTCAAAGGAGGTTCTTCCCTCCTATGAAAAATAACACATGTTTCTCTTGCCATAAACCTAGACATAATGCAACACAATGTAAGAGAAGGCCTATCAACTTCAACTAGCAAAAGATGCAGTAAAAGATAAGACTACCTCAAGCAAGAAAATGGAAAGGAAAATCCTTCACCAGGTACACAAATCATTTCCATGGCTACTGTTATGCATGTAATAATTTTGGAGATAAAATTGTTGATTGTAAAATGTATTCAAGAAGAGAAACAAAATATTATACACCAGCTCAAATGAACCTTGGTAAAATAAGATGTTATGTATGCCTCAAACTTGGTCACAAAGCAAAGGAATATAATCTGCCATATACATTAAAGAACTCTAGACAGATGATGGGATCAAAACAGATAAATCAAAACTATGAATCTAAAAGAAGAGCAGACATTATGATGAACCCCAATAAGGTATGGAAGGAAAAGAGAAAAGGGGAGCCTATTATCTCAATTACATAATGAATCCTCTATAGTCTTAGGAAGAGCTGCTCTAGGAAACAAAGAAAATATCCAACCAGTGATAGATATGAAGTAGCATCTCAGGGGGAGAACAGTTCATATGTATTCTCCACAAAAAGTAGTCTAAGAAGAGCTCCATGAAATGAGAACAGCTATGAGATCAGGAAGAAAAAGGAAAATTCCTCTAACAAGAGAACTAGAGAGGAAGAAGAATATCTGAAGCATTCAATAGTTGACAGAGTAATGAAAGAAGAAAAGACAACAAGAAACCATGGTGGTAGAGAGGAAACATTAGCCATGATCATCTAAGTTAAGAAGACATGAGCACATTAAGTGATGATCACAGTGTGCAACATTCTGCTAGTATGAACAATGATTCACCTTAAGAAAGATGAGTAAGAAAAGAGCCTATCATCACTGTATCATTACTTCCTTCATCTATGAAAATGTCCCTTGGAGGAGTACAGTTAAGTGAGTGATCTTCCCATGAAGATTCCAAGCAAAGAAATTGAAAATGTCTTCCCGAAGATCATCATGTCAGAACAGTCAAATTGGTATATAAAGCAGCAATGATTCTGGAACTATCATAGAAAAGAAAATGTTGTGACTTCCTCTGAATAAAATGACAGAAAAAGAAAAATATTAATGATGTCAAGATCAGATTCAGTATATTGATGATTGTTGTTGAAAACAGTGGAGAGCTCAATAATAGAATTTATGAAGGATGTCTTAATTACGGGTAAATATGCAAGCTGAAGTAAAATCTCTGCATGGTTTATCAAAGTAATATCAATTGGGGTTTAGGTACAAGCAGCATGCTTATCAAGAGATTACCAAGCATTATCAGTGGAGCAGCAGTATGATACAGGTCCACAGAATCAAGAACTTGAATGTGCAGTTAGAAGCGGAACTGTGACAGGTTAAAACCCCGAACATGCAATGGAAAGTTGATATATTATATATCATAGGAGAATTGAAGACAGAATGGAATTGTGTTTCATCGAGGTTGGAAGACAGCAACCGGTGTAAATAATGTGTGTTAAAAGAATCAAATGAAATTGTGAACAAATCATTAAACTTCGCGATGGAACTGTAATAAAAGGAAAAACATTAAAGCGGAGCTTAATTATAATAATACATTACAGGAGAAGAGCGGAACCTTGAAGGTGGAACCTTACGAGTGGAGTGGTTCAGTGCACAGTCTTAGGCAGAGTTAATTACAATATAATGTTGAAGCATTGACGAAACCTTGAGCAAAGAGGAGCGGAACCTTGCGGATGAACAGTGAACACAGGTTAAGGCTGGAAGCGGTTTGTATCGCACCACCTTTGCAGAAAAATTGGTATTCAAGAGATTGTGAGCAATTCCATAGAACGAGCGATGCGTGTCCCAGAGCAAGTAGGAAAAACCACTCTCACTGTGCACCATCACGCATTAACTCTTGACTAAGGACCCCATGTGATATCGATACAAGCCATCAATCTGAAAGGAAGCCATCAGACGGTGATCATATTGGGAAGATGTGTGAAGGTTAACTTAAGGTACGGGCGTGTGTATTTGATTGATTCCATCCAATCAAATGAGGCAGGCGCGACGAGATAACAACCATCGGATGGAGACGATTGTTAACGCTGGGACCCAGTCCATCGTGCAAATATTGAATATTAACCCTCATGCATCTTAGCCGTGCAATATCCGTTGGATCATCAAAGCCAATGCGACGTGTTGTCCGCCGTTGGATGTGAAGGCCTGTCAGCATTGGGACCCATGCATACGAATGCGTTGATCATTATTAAGATTTGTGGATTTATTAACCATTGGGGTCATAGTTATAAGGTTTGAACATTTAGTTATGAGGTGTGAAGGCAGCCCCCGAAATGAAATAATAATTGTCGGGTTTATTTAAATATTAAGGGAGTAGGCCATGTAATTACAATTGTGAAGTCAGCACCCTATGAAAATATGGGATTATGATTTGGTTGGATGCATAATAGTCTTATTGCTGATACATGTATGATTATCATTACAATGGATAGACTAGGGGTAGTATCTCTGATATAAAGAGAAAGCACAGTTCCAGGGGAAGAGCAACCAACTAGGTAAGGATAAAACAGGTCCTCAGGATCAAAAGTATTATGGAAAAAGTACATCAAGATGATTATTGCAGAAGAATACAGACTCTAACTACAACCTTCCTCAATAGATATGCATTGACTATGAAGTTATAATATAGACTGAAGTATAGCTGAAGCAAGCTTGATATGTCACATGGGGCATTCACAATCTTTAAGGTTTGATCCAATGATGCATTTATGATTAGATAAAGATGGTACAATGTGTTCTATGAAGTGTTATTATCCTCACTTTCAACTTTATACAAGTGAAAGGAGTCATTGCCGTGGGATTGTATCAATTTACAGTGTATATTCAAGTTCAATAATCCTCAAAGTGTTCTCTCAACAAGTCTTGTACACTAGTCTGGAGCAGCGGGGTACAAATTTAGAAGAAGGTGGTCTAAACACAAATAAGAAAGAGGAAATGCAAAGACAAAATAAACACTGAGAAATGTGCAACCCTTTTCCATTGATGTCAAAGGGGGAGGAAAAGCAAGTAATAGAAGAAAGGGCCTTCTAAAGGAAGCATTGGATAGCAGATAGACAGAGGAAGCATTGGATTATTGGTGGATGTGTTTTCATCAATGCCAAAGGGGGAGATTGTTGGAAATGTTGTCATTGATGGCAAAGGAGCACAAAGGAGCAGCACCTGAACCAGCAATAAGGCAAAGTAGAAGACAGGGAACGGAGGCAAAAAGAGAGGTAGCAAAGACAACAAAAAGAGAAGTAAGGAGCAGCATCAGTCAAGGAGAAAAGGATAGCGAAGAAGCAGAGAGATATTCAAGGTGCAGAGTAGTGAGGACAAAATGAGGGCCATTAGATTTTGAAAAAGGGGCAGAGTTAAGAGAAGAAGAAGTTCTTCCAAGACAAGAAGAAGTGTTTGCAAGTGGATTCATTTGTATCTATGGGAGGAATTGTTTAGCATTACATGAGTATGATGAGACTCTGTAATTGGGAGTATAAATGGCTCCTATGTGCAATTTACTGTGCATGGGTTGATAAACAGATTTGAATAAACCCTGTGGCAAAGGAGAAGTACCTGGACCAGCAATAAGGCAATGGAGGCAGAAAAGGCAGAGGCAGCAAACAAGTAGCAGACGTAGCAAGAAGTGCAAAGGAGACAGGAGGAAGAAGAATGTCAAAATGTAACAGTCAAACAGCAGAGCGGAAGCAACGACAGAGATAGAGATAGAAGCACAGCTAAGGCAGAGGCAGAGGTAGCGCATATAGAGGCAGAGCCGTTATATCAAAGACAGAGAAAGGAGACAGAGCATCAAAAGAGGAAAAAATGTTATCACAGCAGAGGCAGAGCCAATTTTCAATTTCGGGAATCGTATAACCCAAGTCGAAATATATATATACAAACCTTATTCCGAGAATCATTACCCAGTCGGGCGTCACATATTAAGGCGGGACCCTCATCATCGCCACCATCACATCATCGCAACCATCGCAATATCGCAACCATCGCATCATCGCAACCATCGCAATATCGCAACCATCGCATCATCGCAACCATCGCATCATCGCAACCATCGCAACCATCACAATATTGCAACCATCGCAACCATCGCATCCATCACAACCATCGCATATACTAATCGCTGGAGGATTAGTATATCGGATCTACCTAGGCACCGTGTTTCGGTGTGTTTTCCTATATAACGCAGAGCTATGAAATGAAAGATGATGATGATTATCTAAAGGTACCGTATAATTATGCTGAAGAATGAGAGTGGGTTATATATATATAAAAGGTGTTGTAATACATATATATATATATATATATATATATATATATATATATATATATATATATATATATATATATATATAGAGAAAGTCAGACTAGATAAAGGCCACATGGGTCTGGACTCATTGACTTTCGCTATGTGGAGGGTTTAATATTAATACAAAACGATTGCGATATATGTCTGTTCCACTTGCAGAACATTACACATCAACAAGACACTTGTTGTGTGTAAAGGGTTGGATTTTGCCCAGATTTAACGCCAGATGTTACATATTTATATAAAATGCACTAATATAAAAAGCACAGTTACACATATGTAGCAGTTACACCACAGCAGAGGACAGAAGAGCAAACAGAGATGAAAAGAGATAAAACACAGTCACAGAAAAGACAAACACAGTCAAAGAAAAGAAAAACGTGCGGCGAGCCAAAAGACTAAATGAGTTGAGCTGGAGTTCTCATTTTAATTTGAATGTAAATGTTTTAATTTATTTATATTTTTGTGATGCATTGGCAAGTCTCCGAAAGAGAACAAATATCCCACTGTAATATTAAAATAAGCACCTACAGTTATATTTTCGGAATGAGTGGATAAAAGAGATGAGAAGGCAGAAGTTAAAGAGACATGGCTGTCCATTTCGAATTCCCAGTGGAATAAAAACAACCATGAAGCTATTTTTGTATAAAACAGGGTAATATCCAAGGTGAGAAAAAAAAAAAATGAGAGAAGAAGAGAGTGTGCAGCAGAATTGAAGAGAGTTGAAGAAAATAAGAAAGCTGCAAGAGATTAGAGTAATATAGAGAGCTATATGCAATGAGGTAAAAGATATGAAGGAGAGATGAGCAGAAGAAGAGGGTGAGAATAGATAGGGACAATATGAGACCCAAGGAATACAAAAATAAAGGCATCAGAGACATAGTCTGCTGTAACCCACAATGTTCTTCTTGCGAAAATGGTGAATTGGAGTCCCCACAAAACAGGCTTTGAGGATATCACAGCCTGACCATTGACTTCCCCAGGCTGTTCTTAAAATAGATGGGAGTTGGTGCTTCCACATCAAGTTGTAGCTTGATAAAATGTCAGCTTGTAATGACTCAGGCTATGGATTTCTGTTGGTGTCTGAAATGACAGCTTTGTTTCTGTGCCAGAAGCCAGAATTGTGAGGGGAAGCCTCCCAGAGTTGTTTCACATAAAATCAAAGGGTGAGAGAGTTGGAGCCTGCCTTTGCATCACAACAATAATAAGATGTCGTTTCTCCCTTATGGGTTTCCACTTATATCTGTTTTCTATGTGCATGATGTCTATGTGCTGATGTGGTTTATCTAATCTACTTAATACTTGTTGCTAACATATTAAGACTATTGTTACATTAATAAATCTACTTGATACATGCTGCTCACAAATTAAGATTGCTCACATTTTAAGTTCATAATTAAATGAAGGTGTAAATTAGTTTAAAATCCCATGTATGTGTTAAACTAATTCACCCCCCCCCCCCCCCCCCCACCTTCCCCCCCTCTCAGTTTAACTAAGGGTTCAACAATTTATTCATCATTATTCTGAGCTCTGAATTGAAGTGCTAATGAAATTTATTCATCATTATTGTATCTACATTTTTATCTTGAATACTTTCTCAAACTCTATAACTATATGTAAAAATTATGGGTAGTTTGTTATACAATCTTTTACATATATAGATTTCTTAGTATCTTATATATTAATTTCAATTTATTTTATTTTTAAATATAAATATATGTGTGTTTTATATATATAAAAGAAAAATATCTTATATTAAATTTGGATATTAAATAAAAATATATTATATTAAAATTGGATATTGATGATGATGATGATGGTTAATGTCCAATGTGACCAAAATTTGGTCTATCGGACCTAAAGATACAAATTATTTAGTTTTTTTAAATTGTACTCCTATGCTCAAACAGTTTGGAGAGAAGTGTCCCAAGCTCACTATAATTTTTACATGTTAAAAGACTAGGAAGGTCGATATTGCAACAATGATTATGAAACTGAGATCTAATGTGCGTGTACATAGGGCACTCCAAGAGGAAGTTATTTTTATCCTGAATGGTCATATTCTCACAGAGATGGCAGATACTTTCCACCCATGGTGTTTTAGGAACTGTCCACCGACGTGTTTCACTATGGAGCTCATGAGAGTTTGTTCTTATCTTGGCTATATTAATCTTTTTCTTTGAGCTAGTTAAAATAGAGAGATACTTTTGATCTTCTAGAGTAGGGTTGATGACCTCCTTATAATATCTTAATTTTCTTTTAGCCTCTAAATATTTCTCACACCACATTTTCTCTTTAAACTTAAAAGTAACAATATTTTTAATGTTATTAATATTTTTCAATGCAACATTTTTGTTGATCTCCCAATGCTTTAAGTAGGCCCTGGTGTCTTTATACCAACCTCATTTGAGCCTTAGGTTGTTTTGGCTGGAATTTTAAACTAGCTTAGGAAGTCTATGGTCTCCCATGTTATTGATTTTGTGCTTGTACAATAGGAGCCTAGTCATAGCTAGGCTCTCGATAGAGGAAATTCCCACTTCTATAACTTGGAGAATAGTATAGGGTGTGTTGCTTTTAATTTTGAGGTTATACATTATAAAACTCTTGTATATTTACTCAATATTTCTCCAGGATTCTCTAGAGATGCTGCAACCCCAAACCTCACATCCATACAAGATGACAGGAGTGACTAAAGTCTTAAAGAGGAGCTTGTTTTTATCCCACATCACAAGGTTTACTAATTTACAATTATTTTCAAGACCAAAATAAGCTTTCCACCCTCCATTAATCCTTTTCTCAATGCTATAGTTCCAGTTGAGCTAGTGATGAATATCAATTCCTAGGTACTTGTAAGAAGACACTTCCTCCACTAATACCAAACTTTGGTTTATCGAACCTAAAGATACAAATTATTTAGTTTGTTTTAAAATTGTACTCCTATGCTCAAAGAGCTTGGAGATAAACGTCCCGAGCTAACTATAATTTTGACATGTTAAAAGGCTAGGAAGGTCGATATTGCAACAAAGATTATGAAACTAAGATCTAATGTGGGTGTAGCTAGGTCACTCTAAGAGGAAGTGATTTTTATCCTGAATGTTAATATTCCCATAGGGATGGCAGATCCATTCCACCCACGTTGTTTTAGGAACTTCCCAACAACGTGTTTCACTATGGAGATCATGAGAGCTCGTTCTTATCTTAGCTATATTAATTTTTTTCTTTGAGCTAGTTAAAACAGAGAGATACTTTTTATCTTCTAGAGTAGGGTTGATGACCTCTTTATAATATCTTAATTTTATTTTAGCATCTAAATCTTTCTCACACCACATTTTCTCTTTAAACTTAGAAGTAATAATATTTTTAATGTTATTAATATTTTGCAATGCAACATTTTCATTGATCTCCCAATGGTTTAACCAGGCCATGGTATATTTATACCAACCTCGTTTGAGCCTTAGGTGGTTTTGACTGGAATTTAAAGATAGCTTAGGAAGTCTATGGTCTCTCATGTTATTGATTTTGTGCTTGTACAACAGGAGCCTAGTCATAGCTAGTCTTTTGATAGAGGAAAGACCCACTTCTATAAGGAGAATAGGATCGGGTGTATTTCTTTTAATTTTGAGGTTATACATTATAAAACGCTTCTGGATTTACTCAATATTTCTTCATGATTCTCTAAAGATGTTGCAAACCCAAACCTCACATCCATACAAGATAACAAGAGTGACTAAAGTTTCAAAGAGGAGCTTTTGTTTATCCCACATCACAAGGTTTTCCACTTTACAATTATTTTCAAGACCAAAATAAGCTTTCCACCCTCCATTAATTCTTTTCTCAATGTTATAGTTCTAGTTGAGTTTGTGATGAATATCAATTCCTAAGTACTTGTAAGAAGACAGTTCCTCCAAGTTACTATTGTCATCCAAAAAATTATTAGTATACCTATTAACTATAATATTCATTATAAAATATAAAATTATAATCATTATATATTTAACATTATAATAATATAATATTAATTCCTCATAATATAATATCTTATAAAATATATAATTATAATCATTATATATTTAATATTATACTATATAATAGTATAATATTAAAGTCTCATAATATAATATCTTTAAGAGTATAATATTTTTATTATTCTTATTTATTGACTATATTAGTCTAGCCTTACATATATTCACCAAATAAAACATTAAACTAATAACTCTAATATAGTGATATCTCTTATTAATATTTATTATCTTATTATAATTTTAACACATAGGTGAGATAATAACATCATACTTTAATATATTTTAGTTATTATCCTATAATTAAATAGTAATATTAAGATTATAATGACATTATAATAAATACTAAACCATAAATACTAACTACTATGCATCACTTATACCTTTGTTCCAAATTTTATAATACTTAATCAAATAATTATATAACCAAACTATCAGTGTATGCAATTTAATTCAAAATATACACACATCATTGTATCTCTTAACCATAAACTAAAGTATGTGACATACATTTATAGGAATTAACACGATGCAATACTGTAGCTATAATTTCGTACTTATAATGTGAATGCATATTGAGCAATTTGAAAATTTTGATGTATTGTAGCTTGATATAAAGTGTATTTTTTAAGACAAATAATACTTATATTTTATAGGCATCACATGTATAAATTCTACGGAATCTATCTGCCTTCTTGAGATTATAAATGTTTATCATTGACTATTTAGTTTGCAAATAGAGAACAATTATTTCTATGTCAAGATTCCAAAGATGTTGCTACTTCAGCTATATTTAAACTAATATTATTGTCTCGGGATTCTACTTGAATTTTTGTTATATAAATAATTAAAAATATATTAGATTAATATAATTCATATAATTTAATTATCTAATTTTTAATAAATGCTATATTATTTATAGACTTGAACTAATAATATATACTGGAACTAATTTTGATGAAGAGTTGGGTTTAAATATTGGCATGTGTGCTACTACCTTATACTATATTTTTTAAATATGATTTGGGGTTTTGGCGTACTTGGAAAACTGTTGTATTTACTAGTTCACAATATCATGTCTATGAGTTTAAATTAATATTTACATTATTATAGTGATCAGTATAAGTATAATTAGATGTATATTAACTCTATATTTAATAAGTTTTTAGAAGGATTAAATTTTTTGAAATTCAAATTTTTCTTAAATGCAAAATTCACTTTTATAGTTTTCATTTTTCTATGAATTTGATAAATCGAAAATTAAAAAGGATCTAAGGTAATTTATTTATTAATACTTTATACTATATTTTTATTAATACTTTATACTATATTTTTCAAATATGATTTGGGGTTTTGGCGTACTTGGAAAACTGTTGTATTTACTAGTTCACAATATCATGTCTATCAGTTTAAATTAATGTTTACATTATTATAATGGTGAGTATAAGTATAACTACTTTAGATGTATATTAACTCTATATTTAAAAAAAATTTATTTAATAAGTATTTAGAAGGATTAAATTTTTTGAAATTAATTATTTTGTTAAATGTAAAATTCACTTTTATAGTTTTCATTTCTCTATAAATTTGATAAATCGAAAATTAGAAAGGATCTAAGGTGATTTAATTATTAATAAGTAATAATGATGATGATGATGGTTAACGTTCACTGAGACCAATCTTTGGTCTATCGGACCTAAAGAAAAGAGTTATTTAATTTGATTTAAGATTTTATTCCTATGTTCAAAAAGCCTAGAGAGGAACCTCCCAAGGTCACTATAATTTTGACATCTTAAAAGGCTAGGAAGGTCAGTATTGCAACAAAGATTATGAAATTGAGCTCTAATGTGGTTGTATGCGGGGCATTGTAAGAGGAAGTGATTTTAATCCTCGATGTTCACATTCTCACAGAGATGGCAGATCCTTTCCATCCACGGTGTTTTAGGAACTGTCCAACGACCTGTTTCACTATGGAGCTCATTAGAGTTCGTTCTAATCTTGGCTATATTAATTTTCTTCTTTGAGCTAGTTAAAACAGAGAGATACTTTTGATCTTATAAGGTGGGGTTGATGACCTCCTTATAATACCTTTATTTTCTTTTCGCTGCTAGATCTTTCTCACACCACATTTTTTCTTTGAACTTAGAAGTAACAATTTTTTTAATGTTATTGATGTTTTGCAATGCAACATTCACATCGATCTCCCAATGGTTTAACCAGGCCCTGGTGTCTTTATACAAACCTTGTTTAAGACTTAGGTGGTTTTGGCTAGAATTTAAAGCTAGCTTAGGAAGTCTATGGTCTCCTATGCTATTAAGCTTGTGTTTGTACAACATAAGCCTAGTCATAGCTAGGCTCTCGATAGGGGAAAGACCCACTTCTATAAGGAGAATAGGATAGGGTGTATTGCTTTTAATTTTAAGGTTACACGTTATAAAACGATTCTGGATTTGCTAAATCTTTCTACAGGATTATACTTATAATTATTATTTTATTATGCAATTTAATTGAATGAGAAAGTTTTATTTAATGATTTTATTTTATTTATTTTTATTTTTTCTTTTATGTAATTTGACATAGTGAAAATATTTAGATAACATTACATAATAAGACATTACATCTCTTTCATACAAGGTTAGAGAGTGTCTTACACAAATGTAATTAGAAAAATAAAAAATAAAAATATTTAAAATTTATTTTAATTGTGAAATGAGAGATTGTTTTTGGGCATGTGGTATTGATAAGCCATGGTATTGGCTCATTTTATTGTAACAAAGCCTATTTACAAGGTAATAATATCCATGATAAAGTGGGGTGAATATCCATAGTTAAAAATCTTGTTATATTGTAAGTATTAAGTTTTTATGTTCTTATTAATGAAATTTAAATATTAAATTTTTTTATAAAATTAAATTCAAATAAAATATTTTGATTGTGAAATGAAATTTTCTATGCGCAAATATCCATGGTTAAATAGACACCAAATTATAAATATACAAAGGCATACATACTCTACCCCACTCTTATAGGTGACATCTTAGGAGGAAACACATGCTCTTAACCATTAGGCCCACTCAAGCTATATATTATGATTTTATTTTATCTAAAAAAATATTCTTAATTTTATTGATAAAAACAAAACTACAATATAACAAAATTAATTTTATTACTTTTAACTTTTTATGGTCTCCCCCATACTGGGCTTTATATTAATTTTGCTGATTTTTTCCTTTTATTATCATTTAATTGAGTCGACATGTAAATATTTATCAATCGTTTATACCTTATAAATTGAACATATTAATATGAATTTGAGCCGACATGTAAATTTTCTTACATAATTTCATACATTACACCTACACATCTCCCCTATATTATGTTGTAGAGCGCCTCTCAGCACAATAAATTTACTTAGAAAACCTAAATCTTATAAATAATAATATACATTTCCCCATTATTGAGTATTTTTTTACAATGTACATATAAAATTTGGAAAGTTAAAAATATTAAACTATATAAACTATGGTTGAAAAAAATAATAATATAAAAGCCCCAAGTAAAAGTTCATGTAATAAATGTTAATAAAGGAAAAATAAGACTAAGGTTATGGGACACATATTCCAAACTGAATGTTGAGAAAACACTTTAGTGGACATCACTTCTAGTTTATTAATGACTATGGAAATTGGCAAAGGCATTGACGAAGGAAAATATGAAATAATTGGCATTTATTTATGGTGGATAAAGGAAAATAGAAGAAAAGGAAGGTGAACATACATATATTTTCATGCTAAGTAAATTAGAAGGAAAATGATGGAAAATGAAGAAAAAAGAGATGTCAATAATAAAAAGGTATAAGAAAACCTATTCATAGCTTTTGTTAGTTTTCAGCATGGGTCAAGTAAGAAAGAGGGAGAGAGCTCCAAGAGGAGAACACAAGAAAGCAAGCAAAGGAAGGAAAAATAAAGGAGAGCCAAGGAAAGTGAAGGAAATCAAGGAGAATATTGGATCAACAACTTTAGCATAAATATTTTGTAGGTAAAAATATGCATGTGTGATCTCCTAGCTGAGGTGTGAATGCATGCTACATGCATTTGTTTATTTGGTTGACTTGATATTATTGACATGGGTTTTACAGTGGTTTCAATCTTACCTTGCTATTTCCTTGATAGCCATGGTGTGATGGGGTTCAACATTGGTTAAGATTTGGATTGCCAAAAAAATTTGGAACTAGGTGAGGTGGTCTCAGGAAAATTCACAAGGTTTGGGGTAGAGATGGTTTTCTCTGGGAAGCCCTGGAAAAGAGGGCGGAGACGGGAAAATTCCGCAAGGTATCCTCAAGAAAATTCAAGGCATCTAATGACAAGTGCTATAAATATGTCAAGTAAGGGGGTCTCCCGATATGAAATCCCAATTAGGCCTCACACCATTTGGAATAGGATCTCCATTTGGAGTATCGACCGGGTTTCTATGTATCCTTATAGATTGTCCTTGGCTTTAACTGTAAGCAAGAGAGAGGAATGCGTGTATGCCTTCGAAAATAAAGTAAGTGTGTCTAGTGAGTGTTTGGTTATATGTGTGTCAGGATTGTTCTACTACAAAGGGAAAGGAAGGTGAGCCTCTAGGAGAGAGGTAAAAGTACCACCCTAGTAAACACACACACACACATGGAAAATATTTTTCTAACATCCATCAAAATAGTCCACAAATATGTGACGGTCATTGCAACCATTATACACAAGAAAGATCTATCTAACATCCAATGGAATAGTCCACCAAGATGTGAAAATCATTGCAACCCGTACAACATATTATAAATAAGATAAGCACTAAAATAACTAAAATAGTTCAACTACTTTAGCATAGGTGAAAGAAAAACATGAATTACAAACATTCACATAATAGTATTAGAAATATTCATAATCAATGCATGAAGAACGTGTTGGACATGAGGCTTTTGATATTAAATAAAAGTCCCAAGACACATGTATACAACGAACACCACTAGCTCCAATAGTGAATCATTGGAGCCACTTGTTCCTCCCCAAAAGAACTAGCTTGTCTCTCTAATGCCTTGCAGGAGGACCAAAGGTGAAAAGTCCTTTTATCATACAATGAGGTTGTATATATAACCAATGGGGGTGTGATGATTCACATTCCTTGTGACTCTTAAACTACCCCTATGATTTTTTGAATTCCTATGACTTTTCAAATTTACATGACTCTTCATATTTTGTACATGTCCTTTAGAGTTTCACTTTAAAATACATTTTTGAATCATAAATCACATAATCCACAATAATGATGTGGCACGTAACGACTCATGCCATTTCATGACATGATAACACCCACATGGAATTATTAATGATATGGAAATGTCAAGACATTTTTTCTTCTCCCTTCTATATGTTTTCTTGAGAATGTTGATTTATCCACCTCTATATGGCTTAAAAGTAAGGAATCTTCAATGATATCAAGTCTTGAGTTTTGGTCACAAAATTGTGTCCCTTTTATTTCCCTTCATTGATCGACTTGCATAATCAGCTATAAATATATCTTTTAGGATGTTTCCCTTATTGATCTCCTTCTTCATCATCATATCATGGTATGAAAAGGTACATGCATCTTCAATTCACTCATGACGAGATGACATAAGTCCGATAAAACCCTAGTGTAAGATATTGCATGTTGATCCAATGAGTGAGCCAAAACTGGGTGACAGGTTGAGAGAGAGGCTCAGTGATTGCACCATTGCACAAATAAGGAAGTTAGGGTTTAAGCT
Source organism: Pinus albicaulis (assembly GCA_034641835.2). Taxonomy (NCBI): domain Eukaryota; kingdom Viridiplantae; phylum Streptophyta; class Pinopsida; order Pinales; family Pinaceae; genus Pinus; species Pinus albicaulis. Next base: position 1,590,991,822 of record CM076578.1, read on the forward strand.
TGACCTTGAGTTTACACAATACATAGTTCAGGCTGGATTGAGGCAGAAAAATATGCCATTTGGGAGCTCACTGTGATAGGATGAAGGGGTGGGCATTGGTTCAGCCTATTGCACCATTTCCCTAAGGGGATGGGAACTAGTTCAAGAGAAAAATGGTTGATATTTAGGTCAGAGATTTTACAATGCATAGTTGAGGCTAGGAAGAAGGGCTAGATTGCACAATTTTGGAGGTCAGGGTCCAGGCTTGAGCACTAAAACTACGTAGTGCACAGTCTTGGGAGGAAAGAACTACGATTTTCACAGTTCAAGAGGGTTGTATGATTATTATTTTCTTGGTTGGAAAGCTTTTAGAAATTGAATAAGTGTGGGATTGGTGAGGCTGATGTGAATAGTGATAAGACTTAAACTGTGATCACACACTTAGAATACCTGACGACATAACAACATAGATCATCTGGGACACATGAACTACATACTTCCCCTAATGTGACAACTTCGCAACAAAATATGACAAGTGTGACACTAACGATACACGTTGTAATGACCGTGACAAAACTTGCGCAATATTGCTTAAAAATTTGGGAATGAGCGCGACAAATTTTTACCTGGTTGGATTAGCTCATTTTCACAAAGATAACCCCTTGAAACCACCAAAACAAGCTTATATACATTGTGTGATGCTTAACATATGAAAAGAAGACATTCTTCTTTCCTCGCAAAAGGGACAAAAACACTTAGAGAAAACACATCGAATGGATTTCAATGTTTGCAATGATAATGTACAAAACCGAGGTAGGATCCAAAATCTGGTGCAGGAAACAAATTTTAAGCGTGTTGTAGAAACGACAACACCTGGAAACACACTGGTAGAATTCTAGCTTTTATGTCTTGTATGACTCTTCTAAACAGGCTATTAGTTATTCAGGGAGTATTGATTCATCATGAAAATCACTTTGGCCTCCCCACTTACCCCGTGAATAAACATGGTCCCCTTTGTACCTTATCGGTTGAACACAAAGTAAGATTCATCAATATCAAAATGTTTTCAATTGGAAAGAATAGTGAAGTTCACAAGCTTTTGATTTTCACATTATAATTTTTCATCTCTACTATTTCTCCACTAACAAAAGGCCCAGATGGTACCTAGACGGAGTAACTACAAGAACATAAACATTTCTCTACTGTTGGCAAGCCTAGAAAGTGCCCCCATGGAGTTTCTTTCTTAAACTTTCTCTGTACGAATCATTTCACTTCTTTCACCTTTATTTATATATTTAAAGAGGACTGCGCATTGGTACTTATTCATTTTATGGACAGAATAGGGATCCCAACTTATCGAGAGCAATATAGGTTGGTACAACCTTATGCAGGAATGCAATAGAATACAGAAATACACATAAAAGAGAGATGCAACAGAAATAAGACCTCATTTCATTAATATCACATAACTGAAATATGCTTACAGGTGGAATGGAAATAAAATAGCTAGGGCATTGGTAGCTTATCTCTGAGAAGATATGTGGAAGCTACGAGCATATGAACTTTGTTACAATGAGGCTTGGAGGCCTATTTATTATCGAGAAACAATGGAAAACCATAAACATATAAAAACCTAACCCTAGGAGATGAACTGCAAAAACTGTGGGCCCCGTTTGGGAAAATTGGCACGTCACCTTTGTAGGGATGTAGCTTTGGCATACAATCTCCGTTTGATGCGCACAATACCTTGTTAGAAATATCTATTTGAGGAGTACAAAAATTTAGTGAGAAACATTAGTTATCGGCCAGTGTAGCTCCTGATTTTCCCCAAAAATGTTGTTTAGGGCCTCAAAACCACTCTAAAAGTTTAGGACTGGAAAAACTGCTAAAAATAGTAAATTGACCTATAATTAAGGAAACTAAGTATTTTTTGGGAATCAAGATTTTAGTTAGACCAAAACCCATAGGTGTTAGTCAACGATCACATCGCCAGAGATAAGGATCTACGAGACATGATTAGTCAATGTGACAAAACACATGGGGAGCATTCATTTATGTAATGTCCAACAACAATTGAACCTATTAAATGCATTGAGCATGTCCTCCAGCAGGTTCACGACATATTGGAGAATTATATTTCCAAGTACAAGAAGCGACATGATCAACAACGGGTGCCACACAAGTTTCAAGTGGGCAAAAAACTCTAGTTGCATTTGCAGAAAGAACGCCTTACCAGAGCACATTGGAAGCTTAAGAAACTTTGATATTGGCCTTTCACAATCGCCAAGGTTATGGGAGACAATGATTTTGAGCTCATCATTCCACCATTCCTTGGACTTCACCCAGTCTTCAATGTGGACTACCTTCGGCCATACTTTCCACCATTATTGGACACATCAAACATTGAAGAACAACTCACACCAACAGAGTTAAACCCAAAATTCATGGAACATGCCAAAAATTATGAGATAAAGAACATTCTCCAGTAGAAGATCCAACTATATTGGGTTGTCAAAGCTGACCCACTCCTCCACCAAGGAAAGTGGCTCACTAGGGACCAAGTTCAACAGAAGTTTCCCCATCTCATGAAGGCACTCAACGCATTGGGGACCATTGATTGCTAAGGGGGAGGACTTATCAAGGTGGATATTTGGTGGCCATCCGCCTATTCCACTTGGACCCCCACCATTGTTTCTTTCAATTTTTCAGTTTCCTTAATTGTCACACATTTTATTATTTTTCGCAGTTTTTTGGGTCCTCAACTTTTGGAGCCGTTTTGGGGCGCTAAACGACATTTTTCTCTGGAAAATGGGAAAAAAAAATTATTGATATATGTTTGTAGTATACTTTCGTATTCCTCGAATAGATATTTATAACGAGGTATTATGCACTTCAAACATAGATCATATACTAAATTTACGACCCCGCAAAGTTGATGTACCAGGCCCACAAATTTGGCTATTCATCTCCTAGGGTTAGGTTTTTGGGATTTTATGGTTTTCCATTGTCTCTCAATAATAAATATGCCCTTTAGTCTCATTTTAACATAGTTCAGACGCATATATCCACCACATCTCTTCTAAGAGATAATCTACCATTGCCCGAGCTAGTTTATTTCCATTATGTCTCTAAGCATATTTTAGTTCTTTGATTTTAATGAAATGACGTGTTATTTCCATTGCATCTATGTATTTATGTTTTTATTTGTATTATTTTGCATTCCTGTCTAAGTTTAGATCACATCCATCATACTTAAGTGAACTAAATAACTTCCAATCACTATGTTTCAAGGGTTATACTAACACAACCTACAAAATTTCAAGGAATAATCATAGAATCTAGAGGCACATAATCCCAAGAAGTAGTTAATTGGGAAATATATTTAAACATCATCATTTACGACTCACTTTTTGGATCTAAGAGGAGAAATATCAATTTAAGTTCAATGTTTTAGGGACAAATTTTAATGATTTATCTCCTAGCCTACCAGGAGTTAAATCAATTTCAAAGAATTAGATTTGATGAGGATGAGTGTCTGGCCCCAAGACATGATGTGAGGTAAAAACCCATGAGTTTATAACATAACTAATTTTTCTTTCCTTAATGTCTATGCATGGATTTATATTCCACAAAATAAGCGATCCAAAATTAATATCTACCCTACATCAATAATATGAAGTAGATTCTCATTTATGGGATAGCTTAATTGGAAATCACCATGACACAAAATATTTGTGAAATGTGTGGTTTAAGGTTCAAATCCTCCTTGAAAGCCTCATGGTTTGTGTGTGGGGGTGCACATATAGAGGTATAGTAGTATCAACCAAAATAAATCCCATGTCACGTGAGTACAAGCCTAAACCAATTTTTTATTCCTTTATATACAATGAAAAAAAAATGAAAAGAAAAAAACACGAATATGAACTAGATTCAAGGATTTTTTTTAATTGTGAGTACAAGCCTAGCCTAATCTTTTATTCCTCTAGATACAATGAAAAGAAGGAAAAGAAAAAAAAAATGAATAGGAACTAGATTCAAGGATTTTTTAAAATGGGGATGAGTCTTCAATCCCAAGTGATTGTTTAGGGAACAAAATCACATATTTATCCCCTATTAGCCCATTTTTTTATTCCTCTAGATACAACGAAAAAAAAAGGAAAAGAAAAAAATATGAATATGAACTAGATTCAAGGATTCTTTAAAATTAGGATGAGCCTTCAATCCCAAGTCATGGTTTTGGGAAAAAAATCGTAGATTTATCCCCTATTACATGTCCTTATAAGTATTTGGAAATGTGAAGGGATATAGTTGTGATATGGGAAAGCCAAGAGATTTAATTTTTTTTATGAGGGTAATATGGTCCTATCATTAAGGATTCAATATGAGAAATATAGGCTCATTAGTCCCATAATGGTTGCAGATAAAAATCCATAAATTTATCCTCTTATTAATGTTGTATGACATTATACATCATGAAAAAGGCCTTAAACCAGTCCTTGTCGTTTACAAATGAATTTCTTTTTGAAAATATGAAAACGTGGTCAATTGTAAAGCCATAATGATAGTTTAGGGACAAGCCATGGAGTTATGAAATTGGAAATGACCTTTTATATTTTAATCCATGCACAGAACTACACATGACATAATATTTATAAAATGAATATTTTCCCTACAATATGTAGATGTAATTAATTTAAATAATTCGGTGCAACAAGATGGATCTCTTATTTGAGATCATCATTTAGGGTTGTAAACCACATTATGTCAACTGATAAACCAAGTTATGGTTTTATGAAATATTTTGTAGTATAATATGCCAAGAATAATGCCTTATACCATCACATAAATCCTATAGAATGGATACTTTATAAGAAGAACATAGTCCCAAATTTAAGGATTAATCTCAACATGAATAAGTCTATTTAACCAAATCATTATTCAAAGTGAATAATAAGAAAATATACCTTAATTATATTTTTTTGAATTCATAGACCATGCATGAAACTCTAAAGAACTATCCCTTAATTATATTTTTTGAATTCATAGACCATGCATGGAACTCTAGAGCATGATACTATTTATAAAAATAATATTTTTCGTATGAAAAAATATATATACTTTACTTAAAAATTATACATAATAAACTTATACATAATAGACATGTGTCTCACAAACTAAACCATAATTCAAATCTAAAATCCAAAATTAATCCCTAATCTACCTATTGTTTATTTAGTTAGAAATAAACCTAACATATTTAAAATTGTATCCAGTTAAATTTGATTTATTGAAAACATCTATAAAACCATATTAAAAAACCTATAATACCTAATTATAAATCTCTAAAATCTAAATATTATACCTGAAGCAGTAGGTATAACGCATTAGATTTATAGAAAACATCTATAAAACATTATTAAAAACATATAATACCTATTTGTAAATCTATAAAATCTAAATATTATACCTGAGGCAATAAGTATAACGCATAAGTTTTTAGTTTTTTATTCACTATATATTAATTTAACTGATATAAAAAAAATTATATTTTTTTCAATAATTTAATTTTAATATTTTATATCATTATTATTATTTAAATATATTTTCCTGATATCTTATTTGTTAACATTTCTCACGTCTTATTTCTAAATAATGATAGAGTTGTCTTTAGTGCGATTTTTTGAAGTTTCGGGTGCCGGAATCCGGTGAAATTTTTTTAGGTAAAATCTTGGTTTTTGTTATTCAAACTGGTTTTTTGACTCTACATATAGATTCAACACTCTCAAAAACCTTTAGGACACTTCGATTGTGTAAAGTTAGCAATCAAACTTCTCTTTTCAATAAATTCCTGCCGGAATTTAGAGAAATTACACCATAAAAAATCACCATAAAAACCTTCAAAATGTCACACTAAAGACTACTCGAATAATAATAATCTCTGCAACCATCGTACTCCTGCAATGACCCCGAATTACTCACTAGATGTCTTTACACTGGTGTGTGTAAAACAAATGGCAATTTTCCCTTCACATTGTTGTTCACTTGACAATAGGTGCATTAATGGTGGAGTAGAGCAGGGCACTGAAAAACCACCACCAAATGCTTTTTGGCTCGGAGACCGATAATTCCAAAGGAGGTTTTCTGTGCACAGATGGCGGTATACCGATGATTCTCACTACCGACATTTGTATTTTATTGGCTACTTGTGCGGCGAATTGAATTGCTGGGAAAATCAATTTATGACCATTTATAAGTCATATATAAAAATAAGTAACATATGCTTCAATATTAAAATTATTGTTACAATTATTTAAAATAAATAACATATGTTTCAATATTAAAATTATTGTTACAGTTTCAAAACAATTGAATGGCTGGGAAAATCAATTTAGGATTATTTCTAGGTCATATATACAGTACATAATTCTTTAACATAAAATAATGTATGCTTTGATATTAAAACTATTGTTACAATTTCAAAACAACATCTCTAGTATGTGATAATTGATTTCAACTTCCACAACATAGGGTTTGACATTTTATATATATATCAACAAACAAATAAAATGATTTGAATTCGCAAAAGTATAATCACACTAGCTTAACTCTATTTTTATTTCTATTAGCACAAATTCTATCTGAGCTCGAAATGAGGTGTTGATAAAATTTATTCATCATTATTCTGAGCTCTGAATTGAAGTGCTAATGCAATTTATTCATTATTATTGTACCTACGTTTTTAACTAGAATACTTTCTCAAACTCTGTAACTATATGTATAAATTATGGGTAGTTAGTTATACAGTTTTTTTAAATATATAGATTTCTTAGTATATTATATATATTAATTTCAATTTATTTTATTTTGAAATATAAATATTTGTGTGTTTTATACATATAAAAGAAAAATATTTTATATTAACTTTGGATATTAAATAAAAATATATTATATTAAAATTGGATATTGATGATGATGATGATGGTTAACGTTTATTGAGACCAATCTTTGGTCTATTGGACCTAAAGATATGAATTATTTAGTTTGTTTTAAAATTGTACTCCTATGCTCAAAGAGGTTGGAGAGAAACATCCCGAGCTCACTATAATTTTGACATGTTAAAAGGCTAAGAAGGTCGGTATTGCAACAAAGATTATGAAACTAAGGTCTAATGTGGGTGCACACAGGGCACTCTAAAAGGAAGTGATTTTTATCCTCAATGTTCATATGCTCACAGAGATGGCAGATACTTTCCACCCATGGTGTTTTAGGAATTGCCCAACGACGTGTTTCACTATGGAGCTCATGAGATTTCGTTCTTATCTTGGCTATATTAATTTTTTCCTTTGAGCTAGTTAAAACAGAGAGACATTTTTGATCTTCTAGAGTAGGGTTGATGACCTCCTTATCATACCTTAATTTTCTTTTAGCCTCTAAATCTTTCTCACACAACATTTTATCTTTAAACTTAGAAGTAACAATATTTTTAATGTTATTAATATTTTGCAATCCAACATTTTCATCGATATCCCAATGTTTTAACGAGGTCGTGGTATCTTTATACCAACCTCGATTGAGCCTTAGGTGGTTTTGGCTGGAATTTAAAGCTATCTTAGGAAGTCTATGGTCTCCCATGTTATTGATTTTGAGCTTGTAGAATAGGAGCCTAGTCATAGATAGGCTCTCGATAGAGGAAAGAACCACTTCTATAATGAAAATAGAATAGGGTGTATTGCTTTTAATTTTGAGGTTATACATTATAAAACGCTACTCAACATTTCTCCAAGATTCTCTAGAGATGCTGCATCCCCAAACCTCACATCCATACAAGATAAGAGGAGTGACTAAAGTTTCAAAAAAGATATTCTTTTTATCCCACATCACAAGGTTTGCTCCTTTAAAATTATTTTCAAGACGAAAATAAGCTTTCCACCCTCCATTAATCCTTTTCTCAATGCCATAGTTCTAGTTGAGCTTGTTATGAATATCAATTTCTAGGTACTTGTAAGAAGACACCTCCTCCAAATTGTCAATCATATACAAAATGACTAGTATACCTATTAACTATAAAATTTATTATAAAATATGAAATTGTGATCATTATATATTGAATATTATAATAGTATAATATTAAGGCATCATAATATAATATATTATAAGATATATAATTATAATCATTATATATTTAATATTATAATATTAAAGACAAATAATATATAATTATAATCATTATATATTTAATATTATAATAGTATAATATTAAGGCCTCATAATATAATATCTTTAAGAGTATAATATTTTTATTACTCTTATTTATTCAGTATATTAGTTTTAATAATAGCATTAACTATATTTTCCAAATAAAAGATAAAGTAATAACTTTAATATCGAGATATTCTTATTAATAGTTATTATCTTATTATAAATTTAACACATAAGTAAGATAATAACATCATACTTTATTATATTTTAGTTATTATCTTATAATTAAGTATTTATATTAATATTAAGATTATAGTTAAATTATAGTAATTAAAATTATTATTAGAGTAACCTAATTACGTATTTATATTAGATTCCTAATAAAATATCTATTAAATTGAAACACTAACTAAACCATAAATACTAGCTATTATATAACATTTATACATTTAATCCAAATTTTATAATACCTAATCAAATAATTATATAACCAAACTATAAATCTACACAAATTAATTCAAAATATACACACATCATTGTATCTTTTAACCATAAACTAAAGTATGTGACATACATTTGTAGGAATTAACACGATGCAATACTTTAGCTATAATTTCTTGGTTATAATGTGAATGTATATTGAGCAATTTGATAATTTTATAGACATCACATGTATAAATTATGGGGAATGTATCTGCTTTCTTGACATTATAAATGTTTACGAGATGTAAAATTTATTTCCATTTGAAAATTCGAAATATGTAGTTAGTTATTTTAATTATATTTTAAAATATGCTAAATGTATGATGCTTTCTTGAAATTATAAATGTTTATTATTGAATTATTTAGTCGATGCTTTCTTGAAATTATAAATGTTTATTATTGAATTATTTAGTCTTTGAATAGATTACAATTATTTTTATGTGAAGATTCCAATAATGTAGTATTAAGCTATCATTTTTTGGGAGATTAGCCATAATCTGTTTGTTGATGATGTCTTACTTTTTGGCTTGACACTTAGTTTTGTCTAGCGAACTTTTCATGAAATTTTCATTATATTTTGTGCTACCACGGGTATGGTTGCAAAAAGTACAAAATATTGCATTTACTATAGTGACGACGATTATGAGACTATCACAGCTTTGGGGGAATTATTTGATTTCAAATTGGAGCCTTTTTCCTTGGGGTTTAAATATTTGGGTTTTTATTTGAAACCCAATAATTACACTGTCGATGACTGGGCTTGGCTAATTGAAAAGGCAGAAAATAGGATTAGCAACTGGACTACTAAATGGTTGTCTTTGGGTGGCAGAGTTGCCTTAATTCAAGTGGTTATTCAACAACTAATGGTGTATTGGGCGCATATTTTTATCATTCCTAAAAGGATTCTAGTTTGTTTTAGAAGTACCATGTTGAAATTATTATGGAATGTTAAGCAAAAGAAGGCTAAGTATCACTTAGCTAGCTGGGACCTAATTATGAGACCCAAGGAATGAGGTGGTTGGGGATTTAAGGATCTGGAGACCTTTGGGAGGGCACTGCTTATGAAATCACTATGCAGGGCGTTGACGAAAAAAAGTATATGGAATGAAATCATAATATTTAAGTATATTAAAGAATCAAATTTGGATTTTTTAGCTATGGCTGGTTGGAAATATTTCAAGGGGGCATCTACTATATAGAACAGATTTAAGAATATTTGGCCTATTTTTGCCTTTCTACTTCACTGGAATTTTGGCACTGGGGGCAAAATCTTAATAGGACAGGCGAGATTGATGGGAGAACCGAATCATTTCTCTTGCAGCAGACAACTTATGAGCTATTTAAATGGGAAATATATTTTATTTTTAATTCAGGTGAGGAAGGAACAGATTGATGGTATTCCTATATGGTTCTCGGCTGATGGACTGCAGTTACCTGATTCGTTGTCGGCTGAATGGACAGCTCTCACTATGGATTTGAGATGCAGAGGTTTCTCTTGGAGTCAGAGAGGTGATCGGCTGACATGGGAGGGGCCACTTAAGAATGATATGCCAGTGGTAAAAGGCATTTGTAATAGTCTCCTTTTGCAATCAACGTCGAACAAGGACCGTTTAACTAGTATGTGCATATGGGAGACAAAATCCCAATTAAAGATGAAGTTATTCGTCTGGCTGGTGTTAAACAATAGAAATCTCACCTGGGGTAATTTGATGAGAAAGGGAATGATTGGGCCTGGAATATTTATTTTATGTTTGAAAGGGGGAGAAGATAATCAACATATTTTTTATAATTGCTCTTTTGCTAGGAAATTTTTACTAGATTTGGGTGCTTTCTTTAAGATAAAATTTCCATATTTTGAAAACACGATGGATTTCATTATTTGGGGAAATTCAAAATGCAAAGACTATAGAGTCTTTTCGGCTATGTTCCACTAGTTTATATGGCTCAATCGGAACAAGATGATTTTTGAAGGATTGCAGTGCTGCCCTGAGGGGACTACAAATAACATTATTTTCTTATGCGAAAAATTGAGAACTGGTGAAAAAACTCCGGTGGTTCTATCCAAGCGATTGCGACCTTTTGAGATACATTACCCAGCCGATTTTTTTGATGGGGAATCACAACAATATGTCTGTGGTTGTGGTGCATGGTTGTTGATAGCGCCACATTACTACTACAAGATTCACTGGTTTGGTGGTGTTGGCTCGAATATGAGGCCGAAGCTTTTGGCTCTATGGGGTTTGCTATGGTTTGCATCTCAGTTGTACATTGACAACCTTTGGGTGTTTGGTGACTCAAAGGTTCTCATAGAGCACCTCAACAAGGACTCCAATCTAGCCCCTGGTCATCTGATGACGTGGTTAGATCACATACACACTCTGAGGACATCCTTTTCAAACATAAAATTTAGGCATATCTTCTGGAAAATGAATGTATAGGCTGATACACTGTCAAAAAAAGGTTTGAATGGGGAATTTGGTACCATGCAATATGAGTTGGTGGATGCAGCAGGACCTGGAGTTGTTGGTAATGTGATTTTCTACTGAGTTTTGTTTTTCAGCTCACTTTTTTTTTTTTTTTTCTGACAGGTATTTATTCTAGTTACTTTCTGGAATGTATCAGTGGCCACATCTTTTTTCTTTCATCATTTCCTGTTGTTGCTATAGAATCTATTGTTTGGTAGTAACGACACCAAAAAATGCACAACTTTTTCCCTTCTAACAGGGTGACTATGCTCTGAATGAACGCTAAAACAATTGAACTATTTGTCAATTGAAGGGAAGATGTAACAGGAACAAAGTTTTTTTTTCAGAACCACATTGTGTTTGCTGTAGACTGGATTTCTGTAAATTTTTAGTAAGAAATGTTTTTCCTTTTGGGCAGATACCTGAGCACATCATTTCTAGATCTCGAATCTATACTGTTATGAAATTTTGGAATGTTTGCATATTAAAAGACTTCTGAATGGCACAGTATGTAAGCCATAGTTTTTTCATCGTTAAAAAAAAAACTAATATTATTGTCTCGGGGTTCTATTTGAATTTTTGTTATATCAATAATTAAAAATATATATGATTAATCTAATTTATATTATTTAATTTTTAATAAATGCTATATTATTTAAAGACTTGAATTAATAATATAGACTTGAACTATTTTTTATGAAGAGTTGGATATAAATATTGGCATACATGCTCCTACCTTATACTATATTTTTCAAATATGATTTGGGGTTTTGGTGTACATGGAAAAGTGTTGTATTTACTAGTTCGCTTAAATTAATGTTTACATTATTATAATGGTCAGTATAAGTATAACTATTTTAGATGTATATTAACTTTATATTAAATACATTTTTATTTAATAAGTTTTTAGAAAGCTTAAATTTCTTGAAATTCAATTCTTTTTTAAGTGTAAAACTTATTTTTATAATTTTTATTTTTTTTCGGAACTTCATAGATCGAGAATTAAAATGGATTTAAGGTGATTTATTTATTAATAAGTAATAATTATAATTATAATTATAATTTCTTTATTTTATTTGATTGAGTGAGAATGTTTTATTTAATGATTTTATTTTATTTATTTTTATTTTTTCTTCTATGTAATTTGACATAGTGAAAATGTTTAGATAACATAACATAATAGGACATTACATCTCATTCATACTAGGTTAGAGAGTGTCTTTAAAAAAATGTAATAAAATTAAATTAAAAAATGTTTTAAAAATATTTTAATTGTGAAATGAGAGATTGTTTTTGGACATGTGGTATTGATAAGCCGTGGTATTGGCTTATTGTATTATAACAAAGCCTATTTACAAGGTAATAATATCCATGGTAAAGTGGGGTGAATATCCATGGTTAAAAATCTTGTTATATTGTAAGTATTAAGTTTTTATGTTCTTATTAATGAAATTTTAATATTAAAAATTGTTATAAAATTAAATTCAAATAAAATATTTTGGTTGTGAAATGAAATGTTGTTTAAATAGACACCAAATTCTAAGTCTACAAAGGCATACATACTCTACCTCCCTCTCATTTTGAACATGTGGCCTCTTAGGAGGAAACACATTCTTTTAACCATTAGGCCCACTCAAGCTATATATTATGATTTTATTTTATCTAATTTTTTTTTCTTAATTTTATTGATAAAAAGGAAACTACAACATAACAAAATTAATTTTATACTTTTAACTTTTTACGGTCTCCCCCATACTAGGCTTTATATTTATTTTTTTTCTTATTTTCTTTTATTATTATTTAATTGAGTCGACATGTAAATATTTATAAATCGTTTATACCCTTTTTTTTTCCAAAGAAAAAATTCAAACTTTCCATTATATGTAATAAAATTTTTACAAAGTACATGATCTAAGCATTCTCTCTGATAGTGTGTCACGGAGAACACAAAAAACGAGATCCATATAGCCATTTTGTGTACAGCCAAAAAACCATGAAAACCACAGAAGTAAGGGACCTCTGCCTGAGCATTGCTCGAAAGAGCAATATGTCTTCCTTTTCCATGCCAACCCACCAATTCCAGGGCTCCTCATATGACGAAAACACCCTAAAATGTAAGGCTAGCCAAAAATGCCTTCCATCGAGTCCCGAGGTCCCTTTTATGAGGAAAACAACCTCAAACAAGACCCGAGGCCGGCCAAGAAAAACACATGAAATATAGAGTCTGAAAGTCATATAGTGTCTCCAGAGAGTGATAAGTAGTTATAAACAGCCTCGAACAAGAGGCACAATATACTATAGAGATGAAAAATAAACAATGATCAACAGTGATAGTAAAAATCTATCCAAAATCCATAGAACAATAAAATAAGATATGATGGGTATGGTCCGACTCAACCTGGCCCTCCAGGCCCATTTCCTTTATTTTCTAGTTGCCCAGAACTTGTTGTAGGCCATCCTTAGAAAGGAGGCATGCTGCTTCATTTCGCTCCCTGTAAATGTGACAGACAGATAGGTAAGTAAAAAAAAAATTAAGGATCAAATTTCTTCTAGGATTGTATTTAAAAGATAGCTTTAGCACATGAATTATTTATTGAACCACTTGAAAATGTTCAAGGCTTCCCCAAAAATCTGTACTGAACAAATGTTTGAATAGATCAACCAACACAAAAGCAAGCGCAGAGCTTTAATCTTGACAAGATTGTTTGTCCCATTCCCCAGACCCACCGAAACTTCCTTGGGGTTCTCTAGATTGAAGTACATCACAATGCTAGCCCCGCACCTATTCTCATCACTAGACGCTCTGTTAAAAAATTCCTCTGGCATATCCCCTCTGATAACTTCCTTAATGACCACCCTAGGTGTAGGTTCATATTTTGGCTCCATCATTTGAAGATAGATGGCCAAACTTTCTATGGAAATAATATGTGCTTGAGACTCTTTTTCCAAAAAAATGGCCCTGTTCCTGGCAAACCAGATTCCCCATGAGATTATCTGGGGCAGGGCCTTCCAGTTTTCCTCTTTAATCTCCTTCCACCAAACCCTCCAAGCTTCCATGACTGGTTCCCCTTCCCATCTTTGGATCTTCCTTGCTGTGGCCAAAGCCTCCGACCAGAAAACTATGCTAAAAATAAATTCAATGAATAAGTGTAGAACTGATTACGATGCTTGTTTAGAGAGGGGGCACTGCCCCAGCCCAACCTTCTTCCTTTTTACCATATTATCCCAGGTTGGGAATTTATTGTTTATAATGCAATAGAAGAAAATCTGACTTTTGGCTGGACATTTCAATTTCCAAAGCTATTTTTCCCACCACACAAGAGCCTCCCATCCCTTTTTAGTCATAAGGAAAGCATATCCAAACTCAGGGGAGTACTTTCCAGTGGGACTATGAGCCCACCTTAAATCATCCTCTCTTTCCTTGATGTGCAAATGTGTTTGATCCAACTCACAAGTATACTTCAGCCATACTTCATGCCATTCGGGCTCAAGTTACAGATCCTCCCCATTCATCAAATGATAAACCCAGTGCAAGGAGAAAGCCTCATTTACAATTTGATTTACAAACTAGAACCCTTTTCCCTTTATAATGTTTCACAATTCCACTGGGAGAGAAAAAGCCTCATCGCACCCTACCCACGAGTCCAAACCAATCCTCACCTACTCCCATTTCCTATCTGCCATACCAGGCCTTCATCTATAATGTTCAACGATCCCAAGATCACTTTCCATACCACAAACACTTTTGAAGGTTTTTACCTGGGGGCTCTAAGAAAATATATTAAATCTATAGGATCAATGTATTTCCACTTCATAACCTGTGACCATAAAGAGTCCTTGAATAATATCATTCATCCCATTTTGGTAGCTAGAAATGCCACAAAATACCAGAGATCTTTAATCCCCCATCTGCCCCAGTATTTTGGCTTGGCGATCTTGTCCCAAGCCACCCAAGGCATAACCTTCTCCCCCTTCAACCCTGCCCATAGGAATTTTATACAGATATTCTTCACCTTCAGGAGAATGTTCCTCGGGACCCATGAAAGTAAAGCCCAGTACACCATGATTTCCAAGAGAACTGATTTAATCAAGACCAGTCTCCCTGCTCTTTATAGCCAATGGAAACTCTAGTAGTTCAATATCTTTTCAATTTTAGCTACTAGCCAGAGCCAAAGCTTTGTATGAGTCAGGCTTGAGAGTAAAACTGAGATATTTCATACTTCCTTCCAATCCTTTGACCTCAAAGGGGAGCTCCTCCATAGTTCTGTTGGAAATACTGAGAGAGTGGGGGGGGGGTGAATCAGTATTCCTTTCAATTATATCATTAGTTAATATTTAATGATTATCAGTTTTTGTACAATGATAGCAGAAAACAAGAGGAACACAAATGCACACAGTTTTTAAGGTGGAAACCCACATTGGGACAAAAACCACCTAATGCTTTTGTAATAATTATTTAATATTCAAATCCAATTGAAAATAAAGCTCTAACTTCCTAGAATCTAGAAAATCATTCTTCTCCAGCTCCCACTGGATGGACGCTCCAATGCGCGAGATTCTTCAGAAGTCAATCGAACGGATGCCCCAACATCCAATGAGCTACAACTCACCCTAGCACCACCCTACCACCCTATAGAATAATAAAAGAAGAATGGACTCCCATACCAAGGAAAATGGTCCACTTTACAATAATATAGAATGATGTAGAAGAAGAAGATATACTAGACCATAACCCTAACTTTTACACAACCACCTAATGATGATCCTAGACCTCCCAACACTGCTTCTTCAACCCTTGGGAGATAGATACTAGTACAATTTGTACAATAATGTATTTACAATGACTAAGTACAATGATACCTTTACAATGATTGTATGTAGTGCTGCCCACTTGAAGACTTCATATGATGAACTTTTTCCTGTTGCTATGAACCTTGGTTGTTTCTCTTGTCATGCCACCCTTTAATGCACCTTGCTTTTCTTTTCTGTTGTAGAAATTCTAGTCCTTTGCAACCCTTGACAACACATGATCTATTTTTTTCTTGCCTTCTAGGAGCTCGATGTTGAATCTAGTGTATGTCTGTTATTTCAGATCCTAAATATATGATTTTCGATCTTGTATTAGTCCTCTGATTCGCCTTTCCAATGCCATAGGTCTCACCCAATTTGGATTTTTCAAGGGAGAGTTATACCCATTCTCTCACAATTCCCTAATTATGGACTGTTTCAGTAATTTGCACTTGCATGGCATGCCACTTTTCAAAGTTTATTCATTTGTCTCTGAAATTGATAGAGAGAAAATTAAAGATTCTGCACTGTTCGCCACTTCTTATGAAATTCCAATCTGATACTCATAGAGAGAGTTATGACGAATTTACCAAGGTCACTTCTTTGAGATGAATTTCAAGAGCCTATAAAAACCCTGAACTCCATAGATCATATCTCCAAAAATATTGCGCACCTTGATCTGAAATGTTTACAGCCACTTCCTCAGGATTTCGGCTTTGCCTCATAAAAATTTCAGATTCTGAACCTTCGTAGAAAAAAATTTAGAGTGCAAATGCCACGATGACCTGTTTTAGATGGCTGAATCCCTTGCCTAAGGAGGAAATGAAGATCACAATTTATATAAATGATTAAGTTGAGAGGGGCTTCAAGAAGTGAACATGGGAGGGATTTTAGGAGCTTAAAAAATATTAATTATGAATTTTCAATGACCCATGCCCCAACCCCATGGGTTTTTAGTCCACTAACTGGGGGTACAAAATTCAAACACGAATATCTCTCAAACCGTGAAGAATTACATGGCATGCCATATATCAACGGAAACATTTCGACAAGTAGAAACCATCAAAAGAATTATTGACCCAGAATATATTAATTTCGTAGGTCAAATTCCCATGCAATATTGGGTTAGCCCCTGGTGCTGCTTGGGTTGACGTCAATGACAACTGCTGATAAAAAATCTCCCCCTTGGCATTGATGGCAACACAAGTACTCCCCCTGCGATGATGGCACCTCTTCCTACAACATTTTATCCCCCTTTGACATGAATGGGAAAGGGTAACTCCCCCTGAAACAAAACCATCCTATGGACCTGTACACACTTCCACTCCCGCTGACACACAACCGTCCTGCAGACCTGTAATCTAATGAGAACTTGGGAGAATCCCAAGCTTCTGGTGAAGATATTCCAATGATGGTGAATATTTAATATGTGATTCTTTTGGTGCTGCTTGGAATCTTGCTACATGTCTAACTACTTTCATAACATATGGTCGGGAGGTTTTTACATGTAGAAGATTACTAATCATAGATCTGTACAACCTTTAATCCACATCCTTAGATGAGTCGTCTATGCTCAATTTGCAACCTGTTACCATTGGAGTAAGGATGGGTTTGCAATATTCCATTTTAAATTTCTTGAGTGTTTCCTTGATGTACTTGGCTTGACATATAAATATTCCTTTCTCTTGCTGAGATATTTGAAGCCCTAAGAAGTATGTCAGCTCACCAAGTAAAGACATCTCAAAATCACTTTTCACCTTTGTAGCAAACTTCTTACTTAGTCGATCATCATTGCTACCAATTATTGTATCATCCTCTTTAGCTATTAGACATGCTTTAGTTGCTTCATCCAGAACATATATGTCGTTTGGATCTCGACTTGCTGTAGCCACAATTTCACCATACACGCCTTTCCTGATTTCACATTTCGTGGAGTTGAATAGCATTGTGTGTCCTTGATCACACATTTTTCCAACATTGAGCAGATTGTGATTCATGTTTTCAACCAATAGAACATTCTTGGATAGAGCATATTTGCTTCCGAGAGTGATAGTACCTGATCCTATAACATTTGAAGATCCATCATTTCCAAATGACAGGGTTCCATCCTTCTTCTCTTTCAGAGATACAAATTTATTTCTATCTCTAGTCATATGCATTGAGCAACCGTTATCAACATACCACACATATTTGTTCTTTTGAGCCTTGAAAGTGAGATCACAATTATTATTATTCTTCCATGTTCGTTCATTCTATGGCTTTGAAGATTCTTCTGAAGGATTTTCAAGTCTGCAGTCTTTGGCTATGTGTCCAAAGTTTCGACATTTGTAACATTCAATATTATTTCTTAAATGTTCAAATATATTGATGTTTCGTTGAGCCCTGGGAGTTTCATATTTGATAGAACTCCTGGAATTGTATTTGTTCCTAGGGTACATGCAACATTCTACAGCTTTATGACCAAATTTTCCACATGAATAACAGTAGCCATAAAAAATATGTTGGTACCTGGATGGAAATTTTCGTCGAGGAATTGTCTTCCAAGGCTGTTCTTGTGAATCTTGTCCAATGAAGTCTACATGCATGTCATATGTCATAGGTTCATTGTATTTTGTTGTAGAAGGTCCTGCACCTTGTTCTTTGTAACCGATGCCATATTTGTCGTCGTAAGATCGTTGATTGTTGATGATTTATTCCAATGCCCTTGAGCTGTTGGCATAGTTTTGGATAGTTTTTCCTTTCTTCACTTCCTCATGCAGCAAGACTACTTCGGCTTCTAATTCTCCCCTTTCTTGGTTTCTTTCTCCCAACTTCTTTTGAAGTGACTCTTCAATGCATTTGTGTTCTTCAACTTCAATTTTGAGACCTTGAACTTGTTCTTCAAGAGTATTGGAGCAGATCTTCTCCTGCTTGAGATCTTTTATAAGCTTGATTGCTTCCTTATAAAATTCTTCTATGGTCCATCCTTCTTCTTCGTTGTTTGATACCTCTTGTTTATTGTGCTTGGGTTTATTTTTCTTGGCCATAAAAAATAGTCTCTCATTGGCTTCTTCTTCACTGTCATTGTCTTCATCATATTATGAGCTATCTTCTTTAGAGAGAAAGTTCCTTTTGGATCATTGCTTGTTGAATTTCTTAAAGCCTTTCTTTCCTTTTGAGTTGTCGTTACTTCTGTTTGGAAATTTTTCTACAAAATTCCCAACCTCATTACAACTGAAACATAACAATGGAAGTTTACCTTTAAATTTTCCCTTACCAATTTTTAGTTTTCTCGTGAAGTAAGCATATTCTTCATCTGAAAGACCTTCTTCATCATCTCCATTTTCTTCACACTTGCAGGTGCATGTCTTTTCAATTGAAGGTTTTTTATCCTTATTTGTTTTCTTAGATGCGACGAACGCAGTTTCTAGATGTGAAGTATCCTCTTCTTCATCAAGTCTCATTTCATATGCTATGAGAACTCCATGTAATTCCTCTTTGCTGAGTTTGTCCAGATTTGCACTCTATTATAAGACCGACACCTTTGGGTTGAATCTCCCTGGTAACGTTCTAAGAATGTTCCGTATAATAGTCTTCTCGTCAACTGGCTCTCCCAATCCTTCCAGTGTATTGGTTATTTCATCAATGTATTGGAAGTATGCAGGAATGTTGCAATCTTCTTTCATTCTGAGTTGCTCAAATTTTGCTCTATATATTTGAAGCTTTGCTTCTTTGAAATTTGAGTCACTTGCATATATATTCTCAAGCTTTTCCCATATATTTTTGGTAGTTTTACAACCCAACACCTTATGATAAGCAGACACAATAAGTCCACTGATAATAATATTATTTTATTTTGCATCATTTACCGAATTATTCTTACCTTGTTCATCCGTGGTTGATGTAAATCCAGTTTTAACAGTGCCCCATACTTCGTAACCTTGCGCCAAGAGATAGACCTCCATTCTTTATTTCTAGAGTGCATAATTATTTTCATTGAATAGAGGTACACCATTCTTGGTATGCTCCATGACCTCCTTTCAGTTGTTAAACTATTATTGAAGGAACCAAGATCTGAAACCAATCGTTGGAAATACTGAGAGGGGGGGGGGGGGGTGAATCAGTATTCCTTTCAATTAGAGCATTATTTAATCTTCAATTATTATCAGTGTTTGTACAATGATAGCAGCAAACAATAGGAACACAAATGCACACAGTTTTTAATGTGGAAACCAACTCTGGGATAAAAACTACCTAATGCTTTTCTAATAATTATTTAATATGCAACTCTAATTGAAAATAAAGCTCCAACTTCCTAGAATCTATAAAAGAATTCTTCTCCAGCTCCCACTGGATGGATGCTCTGATGCCCGAGATTCTTCAGAAGTCAACTGAACAGATGCCCCAACACCCAATGAGCTACAACTCACCCTAGCCCCACCCTACCACCCTATAGAAGAATAAAAGAAGCCTGGACTCCCGTACCAAGGAAAATGGTCCACTTTACAATAATATAGAATGATGTAGAAGAAGAAAATATACTAGACCATAACCCCAACTTTGACAAAACCACCTAATGATGATCCTAGACCTCCCAACACTGCTTCTTCAACCCTTGGCAGATAGACACTAGTACAATTTGTAAAATAATGTATTTACAATGACTAAGTACAATAATACCTTTACAATGATTGTATGCAGTGCTACCCACTTGAAGACTTCATATGATGAACTTCTTACTACTGTTATGAACCTTGGTTGCTGCTCTTGTCATGCTACCCTCTACTGCTCCTTTCTTTTCTATTCTGTCGTAGAAATTTTGGTCCTTTGCAGCCCTTGACAACACATGATCTAGCTTTTTCTTGCCTTCTAGGAGCTTGATATTGAATCTAGTGTATCTCTATTATTTCATAACCTCAATATCTAATTTTTGGTCCTATATTTATCCTCCGAGTCATATTTCCAATGCCATAGGTCAGACCCAATTTGGATTCTTCAAGGGAGATTTATACCCAATCTCTCACAATGACCTAATTATGGACTGTTTTAGGAGAGAACACTTGTATGGCATGCCATGTGTCACTGTTTCTTCATTTGGCTCTAAAATTGATAGAGAAAAAAGAAAAGAGTGTGCACTATTTGCCACTTTTTACAGAATTCCAATCCAATACTCAGAGAGGGATTTATGACGAATTTACCAAGGTCACTTCTTTGAGATGAATTTCAGGAGCCTGCAAAAACCCTGATTTCCACAGATCATATCTCCAAAAATATTGCACAACTTGATCTAAAACATTTACAGCAGATTACTCAAGATTTCAAATTCGCCTCGTAAAAATTTCAGCTTCTGAACCTTCGTAGAAAACAAGTTAGAGCACAAATTCCACGATGACCTATTTTAGATGGCCGAATCCCTTGCCTAAGGAGGATATGTAGATCACAATTTATATAAACGATTAAGTTGAGAGGGGCTTCAACAAGTGAAAGTGGGAGGGATTTTAGGAGCTTAAAAAATATTAATTATGACTTTTCAATGACCCATGCCCCAACCCCATGGGGTTTTAGCCCTCTAACTGGGGGTACAAACTTCAAACATGAATATCTCTCAAACTGTGAAGAATTAAATGGCATGCAATATATCAACAGAAACATTTCGACAAGTAGAAACCATCAAAAGAATTATTCACACGGAATATATTAATTTGGTAGGTCAAAATTCCCATGCAATATTGGGTTATCCCCTGGTGCTGCTTGGGTTGACATCAATGACAACCGCTGATCAACAATTTCTTCTAATATCTTCACTCAAGAGGCATTTTTCTATGATGATTGATTTTCCAAAATTTATGCTCATTCCTATTGTCAATAGAAAGAGTTCAATGACTTGTTTTAAAACCCCAATCTCACTTCTTATTCCATTGCTAAAAAAGAGTATGTCATCAATGAATAGTAGGTGGGTAATATGCAGATTGATGGTGACCTCTACTCCTTTGATATCACCCCTCCTTTTTGTTGTTGCTATCAGCTCACTAAGACTTTTAGCCGCCAAGATAAATGCCGACGATGACAAAGGGTAGCCCTGTCTCAAGCCTCTCTGAATTTTGAAAAAAGGAGAGGCTACCTGGTTTATAAGGACTGCAAAACTAATATTGGTTATACAACTCATCACCCAAATTACGAAGAAAATGTCAAATCCCAAATGGGTTAGAAGTAACCTGAGGTACATCCAACTAATCTTGTCGTAAGCTTTGGATAAGTCTATATTTATAATCTAGCCCTTCCTTCTGTCCCTTTTGATGCTATGGAGAGTCTCCTATGCCACCCCAATGGCTTCATGGATCTTTCTACCTTCTAAGAACCTGAACTGTTCCTGTGAAACATTCTTAGAGAGGATTGACTTTAACCTAACCACAACCACTTTCGAGATAATTTTATAGATACTATTAAAAATATATATGGGGCGAAAGTCATCAAATGAGCCTCAATCATCTACTTTTGGAATTAGAGAAATAAAAGGTGGAATTTAGGGGTTCAAAGATAATCCCTTTCAAACGAGATTCCTCCACCACTGCAGTGAGATCCACCCCTAGATTTTTAAAAAAATGCTGATAGAAATCAAAAGCCCATCCATCCGGTCCCGGGCTTTTTCCTTTTGCATTGACTTAAGGATTCCTTATAAGTCGTTAATACCTTATAAATTGAACACATTAATATAAATTTGAGCCGAAATTTAAAAATGTTTACATAATTTCATACATTACACCTAGAAATCTCCCCTATATTATGTTTTAGAGCGCCTCTGAGCACAATAAATTTACTTTGAAAACATAAATCGTATAAATAATAATATTTCATTTCTCCATTATTGAGTAGTTTTTTTATAATGTACATATAAAATTAAAAAAATTTAAAGATATTAAACTATATACATCATGGTTGAGAAAAATAATAATATAAAATCCCCAAGTAAAAGTTCATGTAATAAATGTTAATAAAGGAAAAATAATACTAAGGTTATGGGACACATATTCCAAGCTAAATTTTGGGAAAACACTTTGGTGGACATAATTTCTAGTTTATTAACGACTATGGAAATTGGCAAAGGCATTGACAAAGGAAAATAGGAAATAATTGGAATTTATTTATGGTAAATAAAGGAAAATAGGAGAAAAGGAAGGTTAACATACATATATATGCATGCTAAGTAAATTGGAAGGAAAATGATGGAAAATTAAGAAAAAAAAGACATCAATAATAAAAAGGTATAAGAAAACCAGCTCATAGGTTTTGTCAGTTTTCAGCTTTGGTAAAGTGAAAAAGAGGGAGAGAGATCCAAGAGGAGAAAGAAAGCAAGTAAGCAAAGGAAGGAAAAATAAAGCAAAGGAGAGCCAAGGAAAGCAAATGAAAACAAGTAGAATATTGGATCAACAACTTTAGCAGAAAGATTTTGCAGGTAGAAGGATGCATGAGTGATTTCCTAGCTGAGGTGTGAATGCATGGTACATGCATTTGTTTATTTGGTTGATTTGTTATCATTGACATGGGTTTTACAGTGGTTTCAACATTACCTTTCTATTTAATTTATAGCCATGGTGTGATGGGGTTCAATCCTGGTTGAGCTTTGGATCGTCAAAAGATTTTGGAACTAGGAGAGGTGCTCTCAGGAAAATTCCCAAGGGTTGGGGATAGAGATGGTTTTCTCGGGGAAGCGATCAACCAGAGGGTGGGGATGGGAAAATTCCTCAAGGTATTCTGAAGAAAGTCTAAGGAATCTAATGATGGGTGCTATAAATATGTCAAGAAAGGAGGTCTCCTGATGTGAAGTCCCAATTAGGCCTCACACCATTTGGAATAGGATCCCCATTTGGAGTATCGAACTGGTTTTTATGTATTCTTGTAGATTTTCCTTGGCACTAATTGTTAGCAAGAGAGAGGAACGTGTGTATGCCTTGGAAAATCAAGTAAGTGTGTCTAGTGAGTGTTTGGTTATATGTGTGCCCGGATTCTTCTACTACAAAGGGAAAGGAAGGTGAGCCTCTAGGAGAGAGATGAAATTAGCACCCTAGTAGATACACACACACACACATGGAAAATATTTTTCTAACATCCATCAAAATAGTCCAAAAATATGTGACAATCATTGCAACCATTATACACAAGAAATATCTATCTAACATCCAACAGAATAGTCCACCAAAATGTGACAATCATCACAACTCGTACAACATATTATAAATAAGATAAGCACTAAAATAGCTGAAATAGTTCAACTACTTTAGCACAGGTGAAAGAAAAACATAAATTACAAAAATTTAATTAATAGTATTAAAAATATTCATAATCCATGCATGAATAACGTGTTGGAAATGAGGCTTTTGATATTAAATAAAATTCCCAAGACACATGTATACAACGAACACCACTAGATCCAATAGTGGAGCGTTGGAGCCACTCGTTCCTGCCCAAAAGAACTAGCTTGTATCTCTAATTCCTTGGGGGAGTACCCAAGGTGAAAATTCCTTTTCTCATACAATGAGGTTGTATATATAACCAATGGGGGTGTGATGATTCACCTTCCTCTTGACTCTTAAACTACCCTCATGATTCTTTGACTTCCTATGACTTTTCAAATTTACACGACTGTACATATTATGTACATGTCCTTTCGAGTTTCACTTTACAATACATTTTTGAATCATAAATTACATAATCCACAATAATGATGTGGCATGTAATGACTCATGCCATGACATAAAATGATACCAACGACATGGAATTATTAATGATATGGAAATGTAAAGGCATCATTTCTTCTCCCTTCTATATGTTTTCTTGAGAATGTTGTTTTATCCACCTTCATATGGCTTACAGGTAAGAAATCTTCAATGATATCAAGTCTTGAGTTTTGGTCGCAAAATTTTGTCACTTTTCTTTCCCTTCATTGATCGACTTGCATAATGAGAAATAAAGATGTCTTTTCAGATGTTTCCCTTATTTATCTACTTCTTCATCATCCTATCATGGTATGTGATGCAGCCATAGGCCGCAAATATTCACTTATGCAGAATTAGCGGAAATAAACCCACATGTATTCCTCTTAACTTAACCTCCTTATCAACTTTAATCAAACACATGCACAAGTTATTTTATACTTTACCTTTATTCATTACCGTGTCTTCACCTTACCTTACTTCCTACAAGACTTCACTCTATGCAATCCTCAAACCTTTTTACATATACACAGAACATCCTACTATAGGCTCCACTATACCTTCATCAAAATACCTTGATCACAATTTTAAACACTTTACCATATAATGCTAAACTCTATGATTAGCAATGAGCACCTATGCGCCATTATGACATGTGGCTCCTTCTATCACATCATAACTTCTGTCCTTTCCACTTCACATCGCAATCAAAACCATTTTCCTTGTGAACTATGTTACTGCCCAAATCCACCTTAGGCTGAAGGAAGGCGAGATTCAGGGTAACACCAAACCACGCTCAGTCTGGTAGCTAGCCCTACCAGAACATGAGAGGGCTCTCTCCGAGTCAATATCAGGAAAAATGTATCAATAGGCCTTGAGATGACTGAAATGAGTGCTAATTTTAGGCTAGGTATATTAATCAAGGAGTTTGGAATGATTTTTTGGGGTTTTGTTGGAAAAAAGGGAAAGGCAATTTTGGGCTTGGGGATGAGGTCAAATTCTTGCAGAGTTCAAGTTGGGGCAGGGAAGGCAATGGCTTTGATGTCTGAGATTCAATGAACGGATAGAAAATACCGCTGAGGAGCTGAAGAGGGCAAGAAGGTGCAAGGATCCTCTTCAAACAGAGGAAAACATATAAAACTAAACAAAAGTTTAAGGCAGAGCACCAACAAACTAATGAATTCTACCTTAGTTACTCATTTGTTTAATTCAGAAGCAAAGATAAAGGAAATGGAATACATATAACATTAATGAAACTTACAGATACATGGAGAAAAACATCATCAAAACTCAGGGCCACAAGGATCCCAACAAGTGCTGTAAAACTCTGGTCTTTCTTTTGCCAAAAATCTGAAATGAATATACAATGAGGTGCCAAACTATTCCCAAAATTCCAACCCTGAAAATGTCTCAGAAAATACAATATATAGACCATCCTAACCCCTTCCCATGCCTCTAGGGGTTGAGCTCATCCTTCTAGGAGCTATTTCAACCAATTCTAAACATGTAACTGAAATCTAGGCAGCCAAACAACTTGCCTCTATATGCTAGGAAACTGATCCATTCACTTAATTTTCACTTTTTAGCGAATGAATCCTCTAGAACAAGTAAATGTGAGCCAAAATTACATCATAGTCATCAATTTACATCAATATAGATCAATAATTACATCAAAAAGTGAAACAAGTCAAAACTGGGCGAATTTCTGAGCTGAAGAGTCAAAATGAGGCCAAATTTCTCTATGCGCCGCGCCCAAAAACTCAATGCGTTGCGCCACTTTGAGCCTGGTTTTGAGGCACTTCTCGAAGTCCAAATTGAGCTCATGATATCTCGTTGGAAAGAATTGTCTGTCTAATATCCAACCAAAGTGGAATTTTTCAATTTGGAGTTCATGTGCCCCTCCAAAACGTTAATCCCCCAAAACTGGTTCCTGCTGGTGCAAAAAGTGGCAGAAAGGCCATTTTTGGAGTGTTTTTGACCCTTAAGACCACCCAAAACTTGATGAAATCTCTCATCCATTCCTGGGAATGAATAATTTATCATAAAAAACCCAAAAACATCAATTTTTCCTCCAGAATATTTTCCAAGCATAAGTGCGCATCGAGTGCTGCGACGCGTTGGGCAGAAAAACCTGTTTTGCAACCAAAATTTCAAAAATGACAATTTTTTTTCCAAATTTGCTGAAATTTGGAGTGAAGGTCCCCCATCATGTTTCATTCTCAGCCAAGGAAGCATCGGCCAAGATTTGGAGTGGATCGGGCCTTTTTCGCCATTTCAGTGCTCTTCTCAACCTCGCCTTCAGGGTCTTCATCCTAGCTCTGCAAACGTGTGTGCAGGCCCAATAGTGGTTCTTCATATGTCTGAGCATGTCTTTGTCTCTATTGGCCTTCGCCAATAGTTTCTCAAGATGAATGTTGACTCTCGTAAGGCAAGTTTCCCGCTCAAATGGTGTCATGTCACCTGGTCTCTTTCGGGCCAATTCACGGTCTTCACGGATTTGCCGCAACTCTATGAGTGTCTGCTGATCCTCCAATTGTTTATTCCGCTGCTCCAAGTAATTTATAACCCACTGAGATCTCTACAATTTCTCAGTCAGTGTGTCGATCTTAGCTTTCTACTCCTGGATGACTTCTTTTAGCTTTGAGCTGGGAGAGCTCGAATCAACATCGATCAAAATCAGTATCTTGGCCTCCTGAGGGGCCCTCATCCTGCATAGGCTTCTTGCCTTTGTCCTGTACCTATGTTGATGTAGAAGGCGAGACCCCTTCCACGCCATGTGGAGATAGTACTCGCACTTCTGTCGAAGGTAACGAGACCCCTTCCACCCCGGGTGGAGATGGTACTCGTCGTGCTGCTGCAAATAAGGCTCAGGTACCTCTCTGATAGGTAATAGACACTGGAACACTGATAGGCTCTGTCTCAGGAACCTCAAACTGATGTGAAGGCTCACCTGCATCATGAAAAATCTCTAGAGGAGGCTGAGGGACTGTAAAGAAGTCACGGGAAATGAACTCCTCCCATGCAATGCCCTGCAATCCAAGCTGATGTACCACAATCATCTTGATGAGCGCATAATGATAAATGTTGTTATGTTGCTACTCTGGAGTCTTCTTCTGCACAAGGGTAGTCATCCACTCTATGTTTCGGCACTTGAAATATGGAATACTCATCAATCTCACTCTAGTGAAATGCATCAAAAGTATGATGTGGTATGCACAAAGGCGTGAGAATCTACGCTCGCAACTGAAGTATCTAATGATGAGCTTCATTAATGGCGCATAGGACTCCTTGAAGAATCTGAAAGGAAACACCCTGCTGAGCTGCCTCATATAACCAGGCCTGATTTAAGGTTCATAATATGCTCTATCCAGCTGCTGTCTCTTATTCCACTCTTCACCTATGTTTGCTATCCCAGTTGCCTGAGAAATGGTTTCTGGTGTCAAGGTGAAGTTCACTCCAACAAGGTTTACATGACCATCACGCAAATGTAGGACAAATAAGCAAACCAACTCCTGATGATGTTGAATCTGAGCAATCATCTCACAATACTGAAAACATGAATGTTGCTGAAAGCATGTCATTGCAAGCGGGAAGGCCTGCAATTGAGCCAAAGAAGTGGGCTCTTCTCTGACGTGCCTGCCACTTTTATGAGACCTCCTTGGTACATTTTGTTTTTGCGGTTGAATCACTGTCCTGCTCATATTCTTGCTCATATGATGAATTTGTCTCTGACATGGTGCTGAAAGCAAGGTGTATAACAAGTATATGCTGATATATATTTGGTCAAAACAAGAGTTTTTCTTTCAATACCCAATATGTACCAAGTATGAAATGAGAGACTGTGGTAAGTATGATCAGTGGGAAAAGTGGGAGTTTGTCAAGTGAAATTAATGCAAAAATAGTCACTTGATTTATGTTTAGGAACTTTGGGATTTAGGGATTTTTATGAGTGATATGGGAGTGGGAGATGGTGATGGGAACACGAATGAACAATGGAGTGGGAGTTTTTAGTACCAATAGTCAAATTTCAACACTTCATTTCAAACCCTAAGGGAGAAGATTTTGATATGGAAATAGGGTTTGTTTTTCACCAACCAAAACTCTAATGTATTTTCCTCCAAACAACACCACACATGACTAAAATCACTGAACAAGCGTTGTCAAACTTACTTGGAACAAATGAGTTGAATCGATTTGATTTTTTATGGAGCCGTGATGAATTTGTGTCTTTAAGGCTTTGTGCGCCGCGCACAAGCCTAGTGCACCGCGTCTCTTGGATGCACCGCGCCAGTGGAAAAATGCACTGTGGCAGGAGGCCCAGTGCGTCGCGCAGCATATGTCCGCCGTGCTCTTACCCAATGTGCCTCGCAAACAATTACCCACAGTCTTGGTTCCAAAATGACAGCTTCGCCCTCTCGCCCCTAAACTTCGACTTTCTTTGAACTCTTGGATGGAAATGGCATTGATACACATAGAAATATCTTTATAAAGTTGTGGCTTTGATTTTCTCTTTGTAAAGACCCACTTTTGTAATGTTTCGAAATTGGCATTTCTTCACTTTTAATACAACTTTGTCTTTTTGTTTCCTCTTTGATTTTTGGCTGAATTGATGGCTTTCTTGGTTGATTTTTTGCAGGGATGGTGGCATTTGGACTTCGACAAAGGATGACCAGATGCTGCATTTGAAGTACTTCATGGCGGAAAACTTTAAAAATACATATTTATTACAAACAATTAATTTGACGATTTCTTCTTCAAAACAGAGTTTTGAAGAAGAAACATCCTTGAACATTGTTAATGATGAAAATCTTGAAATAAAAACTTATTGAAGACATCCTCATGGCTTGCAGGCATTAATTGACATTCTGAAGACCAAACCCTAGACCTAGTGACTGAAAGACTCTTTTTTTGACCACAAGACCATCTATGACGGTAAATGACTGAAATAAACTTTAATGAATTTTGATAAATTTTGACCAACCGAGTAGGTACAAACATGAGAGAGAATGAGGGAACAAAGCCCTTCCGTCAGATAATGGCATGCCCCTAACGGAATGCAAATGAATGAGCGGAATGAGACACCTAAAAATGAAATGCAATAAGAGAAATGATCTCTGATGGAGGGATGTAAAGACTGACTCTAACATTGGCTCCAATGGGGATGGTGGCTCCTTGGAGCTGCCAAGAACGGAAAATCTCTGGGAGAGATAGACAGTGCCTTCGTCCATTGGGCTATGGAGTCCATTATTTTGACAAAGAAACTCAAGGCTGTTGACTGAATTTATTTGACTGAAACTTTGACTCAGACTGACTCAATTTTTAAAATAGAAATGACTGAACCAAACCGTCTAGACAGACTCAAACCAAAACTGAAATCCTTTTTCAGAATTATAGCCTTCACTTCGGGCCCCAAATTGAAGAAAAGACCACAGTGCACACTTGCAATGAAATTGAAACAAATGATATGTAAAATGACAATGTGATCAGCAGAAAACATCTTAGAAATGGTACCGCTTGAGAAGCCGACCATTGACCGGCCCTCCTAGACAGTCTTCACCGTTCATCTCCTTCAAAAGAAAGGCGTCCTGACCTCGATATGCTGCAATATTGAATGGACCTTTCCAGATATTTTAAAACTTACCGTGTTTACCTTTGTCCTCATTCGTAGCATCCCACTTCAACACCACTTCCTCCAATTGGAATTTATCCGCCTTCGCTTTCCTGTCATAGATTTTCTTGATTCTCTCCTGCAACTTAAATGTGTTCTGGAAAACCTCTTCTCTTGTTTGCTTCAAATGAATCATCTGATTTATCCTTCTCTGCATATGGCTTTCTTCACTGCCAGCCTCTTGAAGAAGCTTGACCACCGGAACAGCAAGAGAGGTAGGAAACACTGTATCCACTCCATAAACCAACTCAAAGGGGGACATACCAATGGATTTCTTTTGACTCACTCGGTCCGCCCATAGCGCATTGACTAGCTTCTTATGCCAACTCTTCTTATTTATGTCCAACAACTTTTTAATGATGTTGACTAAAGATTTATTGGAAGATTCCGCCAATCCGTTGCCTTGCGGATGATAGGCGGTTGAATGTCCCGAATTGATTTTATACTTGGCACAAAACTCAATCATCTTTCTTGATTTAAAAGTTTCTCATTGGTGTCATTGGTATCCCGGTTGCCTGAGAAATGGTTTCTGGTGTCAAGGTGAAGTTCACTCCAGCAAGGTTTACGTGACCATCACGCAAATGTAGGACTAATAAGCGAACCAACTCCTGATGATGTTGAATCTGAGCAATCATCTCACAATACTAAAAACATGAATGTTGCTGAAAGCATGTCATTGCAAGCGGGCATGCTTGCAATTGAGCGAAAGAAGTGGGCTCTTCTCTGACGTGCCTGCCACTTTTATGAGACCTCCTCGGTACATTTAGTTCTGCGGTTGAGTCACTGTCCTTCTCATATTCTTACTCATATGATGAATTTGTCTCTGACATGGTGTTGAAAGCAAGGTGTATAACAAGTATATGCTGATATATATGTGGTGAAAACAAGAGTTTGTCTTTCAATACCCAATATGTACCAAGTATGAAATGAGAGACTTTGGTAAGTATGATCAGTGGGAAAAGTGGGAGTTTGTCAAGTGCAATTAATGCAAAAACAGTCACTTGATTTATGTTTAGGAACTTTGGGATTTAGGGATTTTTATGAGTGATATGGGAGTGGGAGATGGTGATGGGAACACGAATGAACAATGGACTGGGAGTGTTTAGTACCAATAGTCAAATTTCAACACTTCATTTCAAACCCTAAGGGAGCAGATTTTGATAT
Source organism: Pinus albicaulis (assembly GCA_034641835.2). Classification (NCBI taxonomy): domain Eukaryota; kingdom Viridiplantae; phylum Streptophyta; class Pinopsida; order Pinales; family Pinaceae; genus Pinus; species Pinus albicaulis. The sequence goes on from CM076578.1 coordinate 1,591,023,258, forward strand.
GGAAATAGGGTTTGTTTTTCACCAACAAAAACTCTAATGTCTTTGCCTCCGAATAACACCACACATGACTAAAATCACTGAACAAGCATTGTCAAACTTACTTGGAACAAATGAGTTGAACCGATTTGATTTTTATGGAGCCATGATGAATTTGTGTCTTTAAGGCTCTCTATGCCGTGCACAAGCCCAGTGTGTGGCGTCTCATGGATGCACCGCGACAGTGGAAAAATGCACTGTGGCAGGTGGCCCAGTGCGTCGTGCAGCCTATTGGCGTCGCGTTCTTACCCAATGCGCCGCACAGACAATTACCCACAGTCTTGGCTCCAAAATGACAGCTTCGCCCTCTCACCACTAAACTTCGACTTTCTTTGAACTCTTGGATGGAAATGGAATTGATACACATAGAAATATCTTTATAAAGTTGTGGCTTTGATTTTCTCTTTGTAAAGACCCACTTTTTTAATGTTTCAAAATTGGCATTTCTTCACTTTTAATACAACTCTCTCTTTTTGTTTCCTGTTTGATTTTTGGCTGAATTGATGGCTGTCTTGGTTGATTTTTTGCAGTGATGGTGGCATTTGGACTTCGAAAAAGGATGACCAGAGGCTATATTTGAAGTACTTCATGGCAGAAAACTTTAAAAATACATATTTATTACAAACAATTAATTTGACGATTTCTTCTTCAAAACAGAGTTTTGAAGAAGAAACATCCTTGAGCATTGTTAATGATGGAAATCTTGAAATAAAAACTTATTGAAGACATCCTCATGGCCTGTGGGCATTATTTAACATTCTGGAGACCAAACCCTAGACCTAGTGACTGAAAGACTCTTTTTTTGACCACAAGAACATCTATGATGGTAAATGACTGAAATCAACTTTAATGAATTTTGATAAATTTTGACCAACCCAGCAGGTGCAAACATGAGGGAGAATGAGGGAACAAAGCCCTTTCGTCAGATAATGGCATGCCCCTAACGGAATGCAAATGAATGAGTGGAATGAGACACCTAAAAATGAAATGCAATAAGACAAATGATCTCTGACGAAGGAATGTAAAGACTGACTCTAACATTGGCTCCAATGGGGATGGTGGCTCCTTGGAGGTGCCAAGAACGACATATCTCTGGGAGAGATAGACAGTGCCTTCTTCCATTGGGCTATGGAGTCCATTATTTTGAAAAAGCAACTCAAGACTGTTGACTGAATTTATTTGACTGAAACCTTGACTCAGACTGACTCAATTTTTGAAATAGAAATGACTGAACCAAACTGGCTAGACAGACTCAAACCGAAACTGAAATGCTTTTTCAGAATTATAGCCTTCACTTCGTGCCCCAAACTGAAGAAAAGACCACAGTGCACACTTCCAATGAAATTGAAACAAATGATATGTACAATGAAAATGTGATCAGTAGAAAACATCTTAGAAATGGTACTGCTTGAGCAGCCGACCATTGACCGGCCCTCCTAGAGAGTCTTCACCGTTCATCTCCTTCAAAATAAAGGCGTTCTGACCTCAATATGCTGCAATATTGAATGGAACTTTCCAGATATTTTCAAACTTACCGTGTTTACCTTTGTCCTCATTCCTAGCATCCCACTTCAGCACCACTTCCTCCAATTGGAATTTATCTTCCTTCGCTTTCTTGTCATAGATTTTCTTGATTCTCTCCCGCAACTTAAATGTGTTCTGGAAAACCTCTTCTCTCATTTGCTGCAAATGAATCATCTGATTTATCCTTCTCTGGATATGGCTTTCTTCACTGCCAACCTCTTGAAGAAGCTTGACCACCGGAACAGCAAGAGAGGTAGGAAACACTGTATCCACTCCATAAACCAACTCAAAGGGGGACATACCAATGGATTTCTTTTGACTCACTCAGTCCGCCCATAGCGAATTGACCAGCTTCTTATGCCAACTCTTCTTATTTATGTCCAACAACTTTTTAATGATGTTGACTAAAGATTTATTGGAAGATTCTGCCAATCCGTTGCCTTGCGGATGATAGGCGGTTGCATGTCCCAAAATGATTTTATACTTGGCACAAAACTCAATCATATTTCTTGATTTAAAAGCTACTGCATTATCAGTGATCAATTTATTTGGGCAACAAAAACGAGACAAAATTTTGTTCTCAAGGAAAGAAATGATTTCCGAATCGGTAGCTTGTCTGGTGGGAACTACTTCGATCCATTTCATGAAGTAATCAGTTGCTGTTAGGATCCATCTATGTTGTCCTGAAGAAGGAGGATGGATCTCCCCAATGAAATCCAAACCCCACTACTGAAAAGGGGCACTTACCTCAATAGGTTTAAGCGGAAAAGGCTGTAATTTATGTCTTCCTTCAAAAATCTGGCACTCATAGCAGCCTTTGATTGTTTTATACACATCGGCAAACAATTTCGGCTAATAGTATCCCGCTCTCAAAATCTTATTGGCTGTTGTTTTCAAAAAATGATGACCCCCGCAGTCTCCTTTATGGAAATCCTCCATTACCTTCTTCGCTTCTTCCTCCACCAAACAATTTAACAAAACACCACCTGGATCTTTCTAATAAAGTGCAGAATTCAAAATACAAAATTTTGCAGCCTTCAGTTTCAGAGTTCTACCTTTGTTTCTAGTCATGCTGAGCGGTGGTGACAAATTTTGAAGAACATACACGATCTCTGAATACCATGGGGAAGCAAAAAAAATTTCCGATACCTGAAGTGGTGAATTCTCCTCATCCTCATCAGACATAGCAGCAATCATATTTATGTCTACCGCATGCAAATTTGATTCAGCCATAAGCTTCGCCAGCCCTTGTCCCTTGATAAGCTTCGTGGGCCTTATCTTCACATCATAGTCCAACAGAGCTTCAATCCACTTGCCTCGTCTTCCTTCTAGATCCGTTTGTACTAAAACATCTTTCACAACAGCGTCAGGAACATAAGCCAAAATATGGGAATGCAAAATGTATACCCGAAAATCATTTAATGCTTTTACCAGTGCCAGAGCTTGATTCTCAATTATGTTGTACTTCAAGGCTGCGTCTCTTATAGTTCGACTGAAAAAAGCTATTAGCCTCTCATGCCCATATTTGTTCTGCATTAACACAGCTGCCATGGTATGCTCCGAAGCAATGGAAAACAAGATAAACTGTTGGGTGTAATCCAGGCTGATTAACACCCGAGCTGAAGATAGTGCCAACTTCACTAAATTAAAGGACTTTATCGCCTCTTCAGTCCACTTCACTTGGCTATCCTTTTTCAGCATATTTGTTATTTCTCTTAGATGTTCAGCAAGGTTAGGGACAAAGCGGCGTAAAAATTTCATCTTACCATTAAAAGACTGAATCTCCTTCTTGTTCCTGGGAGGGTCAATTTGCTGAATTGCTTCAACATGTGCTGGATCAATACGAATTCCATCTTTTGAAATAATGTGCCCAAGTAATTTTCCCTCATCCATGGCAAACAAGCTCTTTTTAGGATTAAGCGAGACACCATATTTTCTGCACTTTTGAAAAAAAACTCTCAAGTGATACATATGCTCTTCATCTGAATTGGAAAAGACCGTCAAATCATCAAGGTATATAACAAGGAAAACATCTTTCTCATTCGTAAAAGCCATGTCCATCGCCCGCTGAAAAGTCACACCAACATTCTTCAAACCGAATGGCATCTTGGCATAGTGGAAAGTTCCCCACGAAGTGGTGAACGCTGTTTTTTCTCGGTCGTCCTCATGGACCAAAATTTGGTTATATCCAGAATAAACATCGAGTAGTGACATATAATATGCTCCAACTACTATCTGCAGTGTATGATCCATTTTGGGAAATGGATAATTGTCCTTCAATGACACCTTGTTCAAATTTCTGAAATCAATACACAACCGAATCTCACCTGTCTTTTTCCGCACTGGCACTAAATTGGAAATCCAATCAGAAAATCTGATGGGAACAATGATTCCTGCTTTGTACAACCTGTTTACATCCTTCTCAATTGATGGCAGCAACTTCGGGTTGATTCTTCTTAGCTTATGTCTGAAAGGCTTATGATTAGGATTGATTGGGATAGTGTGCTGAATTATATTCGTATCATATGTCTTTAAATCTGAGTAATCCCAAGCGAAAGCATCAGAAAATGAAGACAAAAAACTCACATATTTTTCTTTTACCTTCGGTGGCAATGATTTGGATAAATTCACCATCTTTGGGTCTTCAACTGTTCCAATATTTACATCTTCAACTCTTTTTTCAGTCATCCGTAAGGTTGGCTTTTTAGCCACATCATCCTGATCAAAGAGTTCTTCTAAAGGTATCAAAACTTTAGGAATAATGTTATCTTTCAACTGCAACACTTCCATTTGATTTACTTGCACGTCTTCTTCACCATCATCATATTCTAAATCAATTGAGGTATCTTTGAACTTACCTTTACTTTGCAGAAAATCATTAATCTCATCATCATCTTGGAAAACTTGCCAACATCTTTGATTATCCGGGACGGTAGGACGGTGCTTCACATGGATTTCAAACTTGTTACTTGAATTCATTGGGATCTTCAAATTACTTGCTGCCTTAGCAAGTGCATCTAAAATTCCATTTTGAATGCAAGGAATACAAGTCAAGGTATAATCTGAAAACTGCTTCAAAATATCAAGAACAGCATTCCGATAAGCACACGTTCGCGGATGTTTCGTTTGATATTCACCCTTTACCTGCTTAATCACCAATTCAGAGTCGCCATAGACTGCAATTCTCTTAGCATTCATCTTTCTAAGAACTTTTAGGCCAGCAATCAGAGCTTCGTACTCAGCCTCATTGTTTGAACAATCAAATGCTAATTTGTAAGAACATACCCGTACATTGCTCTGTACCTTGTTTGGAGCGGAAAAAGGACTGCGTACCCAAATAACAATCCCAACACCATCATTTCCCACTGCACCATCGAAATCCATGGTCCATAGACCCTCTTCATCATCTTCTAAGTGCTGAAATTGAGGTAGCTCTATTTTTTCTACTTGCTGTCCACTATCTTTAGCTGATTGCTCAACTATGCTTTCCGGTTTTTTCCTTTCTTTATGAAAAACTTCTCTGAAATTCTCAGTAATCTCTGGAATATCTTCTTCTTGAACTAACTGAATATCTACATCATTGAAACTATCAACAAACAAAACAAAAGACTCTAAATCTGTATGTACATAATTAATCGGATGATTGACCGGTTTCTCCTTGGTTGTAATCATATACTTCATTTTTTGTTCTCGGTACAACTTTCTCATTTGGCCAAACACAGGAGTCATTGCATAGGAGAAATCTAATTGTAATTTCCCTTTCAATTTTTCTCCCCAAGATCTGGAAAGCAACATACCAGACCTGGGAGGAATGTCTGCCAAAACTACGTCCATCAAAACATTCTTTGTGGGAATCTGATCCAAACTAACAACCAAGTCTTTAATGAGCCCAATACATCTCACTCTGCTAGAATCAAATGAATAAAGATCATGGTACTTCCTAGTGATGTCTAAACCCAACTTCTCCATGATTGCTTTCGGCATAAGATTATGGGAAGCACCAGAATCAGACATGGCATTATGCAATACGAACTCATGTAATTGAAGATTGATATAAAAAGGAGGTACTTCTCTATCTGGAGACTCACCATCTAAATATGGTCCAAATATCAATTCAGGTTGATCATCTTCAATATTCAACATATCAAACATGGGATCGAAATTCAAAATTCTAGAAAATTGACCTTTATAACTGTTGTTCTTCATTAGTTCAGTCAAGGGAATGGATACCTTTAATTTAGAAATCTCATTCTTCAAACTAAAGGCTGAAGTCTTTTCGATCTCTTTGGCTGGAAAATATTTCTTTTCAGCCTTCTCCCTCGATGTAATTGGCTGATTTTATTTTTCTGCTGATGATGACTTGGTGGCAGCGGGATCGACTATCTCTTTTGCTTTCTTTTGCGCAACAGGTGAATTGTTTTTAGGTGCTGAAGCTTCCTTCCTCTTTTGGATTGGCTTGACAGGCACATCTCTGTTTCTAAGAGAATATTTCTTCTGTTGGGCTGACAAGGCATTCATATAACCTCTCTGATACTCATCCGACTCTTCCTCAAGAGCTGCATCATTGGCCAAGATAAAATCCTCATCTCTTTGTACCACTGAACTTTCTGCATACTCCTCATCTTCAGTGATATAAATGGGTAAATCATCAAGAGTAAAGAAATGATTTTCCTCCCCTACTACATCATCTTCATCATCTAAATCCTGACCAACAAAATTCTGCTGAAGAGGTGTCTTTACTTGCTGCTGGACTGCTGGTTCTTGTGCTCACTGTTCTCGTTGTTTAATCCTGAATTGGGGCTGCTGCTGACCACAGAAGTTGGGATTTTGAATCTGCGGTTCGGGCTTATCAAGCGTGAGCCTTTCGAACATTTTTTCCACTTTACGAAGTAGCTGATCTGATGTAGATGTAGAAGCTTCTTCCTTTATTACAACTTTCTTCTCTACTTTCAATCTAGCTCTCTTGTCGTTCAAATTTGCCTCCACACTCACGGCAATTTTCTGCATGTCTTCTAAAGTGGGCAGATCTCTGTCTCGTAATGAATAGGCCATCTCCGGATCAAAATCATCCAGAAATTTTAACAAATCTGACTTCTTATATGGCCTCAAATCATCAGGAATTGCATTATAAACCGCATTAAATCTGATAATATAGTCTTGGATGGACTCACAAGAATTGCGCTTGATCTTGGTATATTTAGAAGTGATTTGAAGTGGATCTTTCTTCATTTTCCACCGGGCTAGAAACTGTCTCTGAAGCTCTTCTAATGTATTAATACTTCTAGGCTGCAAAGCTCTGAACCACTTGCGTACCTCACCTCCAAAAGTTTGCACAAACAATCTCATGGTGACATTCTCTTCATCAATTTCATGGAGATCAAAGAAGTCTGTCATTCTATCAATATGCTGTTGAGCGGGCACACTTTGAGGAGTACCATCAAACAATGGGATTTTACTCTGATAATCAGCGAGCATGGGATCTAATTTCTGGGGCAAGACAAGAGGTGCGAGTCTAGCATCCATTGCTCTTGGTGGATTTATGATCTGTCTTGGAGAAACGGGTGGAGTAGCAGCAGTAGATGTACGAGGTGTATGTGGTGGAGATGGAGGAGGAACTAACTCAGGTTGCTGATCAGATATATATGGTTGCACGGGAATGGTAGGAATGAAAGAAGGCTCGACGTGAACTTGTGAATCAGAAGTAACTGCTGATGGACCAAGAGTTTCAGAAGAAGATTCGATAAACTCAGGAATATTCGTTGCCACAATAGAGTTTTGGATGTTCAATATGTAACTATCAATGGATCTATTAGCTTGTTCAATCTCAATATACTTGATAAACTTGGGATTTATGATAGTAGAACCATTAGTACTTTTAGATTTAGTTTCAAACAATGACAACTCGAATTGATCATCAAACTCAATATCTTCAAGGAACTCAAATACAGTCAGGCATGAATGAGATTTAAACAAAGGGATCACGGGACTTTCTCGACGGAGGATTCTCAAAATCAGATTGGGATTCTCATACACTGGAGGCGGATCAGGATCGGGATTAGCTCTAGTATGTCTTCTGGAAGCCAGTGTGTTGATCTATTCAAAAATCAAAGGACAAAACCGATCTAATTCAGCCTATCAAATTCTAGACTCAATCACCCAAAATTCCAGAACGATCTAATATAGTGGGGTAATTCACAAGTCAAGTGTCACGTCCACAAGCTAAACCGGAGATTGACTGAAGCAACGTTTATCTACTTCCGCTAATGCAAAGCAAAAGCATTTCGAAAGCTACCTGGCATAACTTCAGGCTCTGTCTATAACTTATGAAACAAATAACACCAACAAGCAAACCATTTTCTCCCCATTATGGTCGCCACTATGTTATTGCCCAAATCCACCTTAGGCTGAAGGAAGGCGAGATTCAGGGTAACACCAAACCACGCTCAGTCTAATAGCTAGCCCTACCAGAACAGGAGAGGGCTCTCTCTGGGTCAATCTCAGGAAAAATGTATCAATAGGCCTTGAGATGACTGAAATGAGTGCTAATTTTAGGCTAGGTATATTAATCAAGGAGTTTGGAATGATTTTTTGGGGTTTTTTTGGAAAAAAGGGAAAGGCAATTTTGGGCTTGGGGATGAGGCCAAATTCTTGCAGAGTTCAAGTTGGGTCAGGGAAGGTAATGGCTTTGATGTCTGAGATTCAATGAACGGATAGAAAATACCGCTGAGGAGATGAAGAGGGCAAGAAGGTGAAAAGATCTTCTTCAAACGGAAGAAAACTTATAAAACTAAACAAAAGTTTAAGGCAGAGCACCAGCAAACTAATGAATTCTACCTTAGTTACTCCTTTGTTTAATTCAGAAGGAAAGAGAAAGGAAATAGAATACATATAACATTAATGAAACTTACAGATACATGGAGAAAAACATCATCAAAACTCAGGGCCACAAGGATCCCAACAAGTGCTGCAAAACTCTGGTCTTTCCTTTGCCAAAAATCTGAAATGAATATACAATGAGGTGCCAAACTATTCCCAAGTATCCAACCCTAAAAATGTCTCAGAAAATACAATATATAGACCATCCTAACCCCTTCCCATGCCTCTAGGGTTCGAGCTCATCCTTCTAGGAGCTGTTTCAACCAATTCTAAACATGGAACTGAAATCTAGGCAGCCAAACAACTTGCCTCTATATGCTAGGAAACTGATCCATTCACTTAATTTTCACTTTTTAGTGAATGAATCCTCTAGAACAAGTAAATGTGAGCCAAAATTACATCATAGTCATCAAGTTACATCAAGATAGATCAATAATTACATCAAAAAGTGAAACTAGTCAAAACTGGGCGAATTTCTGAGCTGAAGAGTCAAAATGAGGCCAAATTTCTCTATGCGCCATGCCCAAAAACTCAATGCGTCGCGCCACTTTGAGTCTATTTTTGAGGCACTTCCCGAAGTCCAAATTGAGCTCATGATAGCTCGTTGGAAAGCCCTATCTGTCTACTATCCAACCCAAGTGGAATTTTTCAATTTGGAGTTCATTTTGTAGAAATTTTGAATAACTGATATATTATTCACCGAGATTCTCCTGATCACACACTATTTTAGCTTCATGCATAATACAGAATCTCTTCTACCATTGATCATCACATGCGGAAATAAAATCAATTGCATGCATACATTAAAACCAGAAACAATCACACATATGAACACAGTATTTAATGGGAAAGCTTAAAGCTGAAAACCCCAACTATCTGTATATTATATGTCATGGAGATCATGTAACAATCATAGTACAAAAGCTCCTCACAAGCTCTCATGCATACCCTCAATTGCTACACACTATCAAGCTAGATCTAGCAAAACACATGCTCCAATCTTTTGCCACTTGATAGCCAGCCTCTATTGCGTTTTCAAAGCTATGGGATGGCTTCATTAAATAGATAACCACCTGGCCTGAACTGCGCAATCCTCATGGGCTTACTCCACCTATCTGTGTGTTGCAAATAGAAACAGTATAGTCACAACTGATAGTTAACCTGCTCTTTCACCTATCTCTGCACTGGTCTCCACTGAAACTGTCCATGCACTGAAGTTAACTGATGTATTCTTTAATTGATTAATGAGTTTATAATTAGTGAATTAATTAATAATTAATTCACACCACTCTCACTAATTGTATCTATTAGTTAACTTGGATACAAAAAGCTCAACTATGTTTAGATTAGTTAAAGTGAATACAACTCCACTAACTTCCTCAATCAACTCCACCAAACTCAGTCACATGAGTTCTAACTAAAGTCTCCATGAAATAGCTTCACTTAAACCCTAGGAAAAGCGTATTTCCTTCTGTCAGCTGCATGTGCCACTTCTAGGCATCAAACTGAAGTGCTCCAAGAGAATAAGATAATGTTTAGAGTCTAAATATTATTAAGAGCTAATAATATTTGACATCCCTATTTTTAGACTAGCAATCTAAAAATAGATTCCGCCCAGTATTTAAAAAAAATAGAAGTCCATCTATTTTTCGCGACTTGACCAACCATCCACAAATAGCATCCTGCAACTCATAGAACATGATCCATATGTCTAAAAATAGACATAGTCTAAAAATAGACTTTGCGCCAAAAATAGCCTACGGGCCCACTTAGTGAAGGCGACTTCTTTCCACTAAGCTCATCATCTTATTGCAATCTCAACACTCCCTCTCAACAAGATAAGGATTATCTGCAACCCCTATCCTGCCCCTGTGGTATTCGAATTTGCTCCTGGTGAACGCCTTCGTCAAGATATCAGCATCCTGATCCTCCGTGGGAATGTATGAAAGTAACATGACCTTCTGCTACACACAATCTCTGATATGATGATACCGGATGTCAATGTGTTTAGATCTATCATGAAATACTGGATTAAGCGAGAGTTTGATGCAACTCTGATTATCACAATAAATCACAGTAGGCTCTAAGTGTGAACCGAACAACCCGACCAGGATCTTCCTCATCCATATAGCCTCGCATGCAGCCAAACTTGCTGCCATATACTCGGCCTCTGCTGAACTGAGTGCCATGGATCTCTGCTTCCTACTGTACCAAGAAACTGCTGTCGACCCGATACTGAAAATCCCTCCAGATGTGCTCTTTCTGTCCGTTGGGCTCCCTGCCCAATCTGCATCCGTGAAGCCACATAGCTTCACCTCATCCTCCTGTCTGTACCACAAGCCATATCCCGATGTGCCTCTAAGATAACGCAATACATGCTTGCCTGCCTTCCATAAGAGCTTGGTAGGCTTAACCATAGCTTGCGAAAGCTGGTTAACAGCATAGCATATATCGGGTCGTGTATTGACCAGATACATAAGCGACCCCACCAACTGTCGATAGACAGTGGCGTCCACTACCTCCGCCGAAGTAGCATCCTCCTTCCTCCAACCACCAGGAAGAGGAGTATCAACAGGCTTGCAGCCATGCATGTTGAACTTCTCCAGTATCTCCCGGGCATACTTACCCTGAGAAACAAACAGTCCACCACTGCGCTGCCAAATTTCCAATCCCAGGAAATAGTGAAGGAGGCCCAAGTCCTTCATCTCAAACTCTTTTGCAAGATCCTCCTTGCATGAGAGTATCAACAACTCATCACCTGTCAAAATCAAATCATCTACATAAAGTACAATGATCAGCAACTTACCCTCCACCACAATCTGGTATAGGTTCGGATCCGCCTCACTCTTGGAGAATCCGAGTCCGGTGAAATAACTGTCTATCCATGTGTACCAAGCACAAGGTGCTTGTTTCAACCCATACAGTGCTCTCTTGAGCCTGCACACATGCGACTCGCTGCTGAAGATCTCGAAACCTTCGGGTTGCTCTGTAACCCACCTCCTCCTCCCGATGACCATTGAGGAATGCAGTCTTCACATCCATCTGATGAATGTGCCACCCCATCTGCGCTGAGAGAGCTAGGATTGTCCGTATGGAAGAATACCTTGCGACAGGTGCAAAGGTCTCCTCATAATCGATCCCCTCTATTTGTGAAAAGCCTCGGGCAAAAAATCTTGCCTTGTACTTCTCCACACTCCCGTAAACTACCTACTTCACTTTGTAGATCCATCTCGAACCCACCACTGATTTCCCCTTCGGCCTCGGGACAATCTCCCATGCATTGTTTCTGAAAATCGAATCATACTCTTCCACCATGGCATCTACCCATGCGGGGTCCTCCACAGCTTCCTCAAAAGAGGATGGCTCTGTCATGATACACTTGTTCATAAGAGCCATGTATCCAGTATATCGGTCAGGTGACTGTCTCTGTCTGCGCTGTGATGTAGGTGCTCCTACAACCTTCTCTGCATCTTGATCCAGTCGCTCAACTTCTGTAGTGCGCTTCTACCCTCTGATGGCTGGCGCTGCCTGAGTGGTCTCTTCCACTCCATGAACCTCCTCTTGTGGCTGATCCACATCCTGAGACTCATCCTTAGGAACTAATAGCACCTCATCTGCATGCAAGTGTGGCTCCCTCTCAAGCGAACACTTCATGGCTTTCTCCTCCTGAAATTTGATATCCCGTCGCACAACAGTCTTGCGACTGTCTGGAAAATACACACGATAGTTGTGGGGCGTATCAGTGTACCCCACAAATATCCCAACCTCTGCGGTCAGCTCCAACTTCTTCTTGGCATCCTTCGTCACATGAATGTAAACAGGTGAACCAAAAATCCTCAAATGGGAAATATCAGGCCTCTTACCAGAAAACGCCTCCTCGGGTGTACTCATGCCAAGTATCCTGTGAGGAAAATGGTTCTGCACATATACTGCAGTATTGCATGCCTCCGCCCACAAGTGAATGGGTAGGCCATGATCATGCAACATCGCCCGTGCAGCACCCACGATCGTTCTGTTCTTCCGCTCAGCAACCCCATTATGCTGTGGGTTATGAGGTGCTATGAGCTCTCTTCGAATTCCTTATGTGCTGCAAAAGTCCTTGAATTCGCCAGAGATGAATTCACCACCATTGTCGCTCCTAAGAGCCTTCACCTGCTTCCCCGATTCCTTCTCAACCAGCGCCTTGAACTCACAGAACTTTGAGTATGTCTAGCTCTTCTTCTGCATGAAGAAGGTCCAGCACTTCCGAGAATAATCATCAACAAAGATCACATAGTACCTGTGATTTGCTGTCGAAGCTACTGAGAAAGGTCCACACACGTCTGTGTGAATTCTCTCAAGGATCGTCGTGGCGCGACTATCCTTCTCGTGAAAGGTGGCTTTCACAAATTTTCCCAAGGTACACCCCTTGTTCTTGCCTTGTCCCCAAGAAAATGCACTTAAAGTACCCTAAGGCAGTGAAATGCTGTTCATGATGTCTTCAAAGCTCCATGGTGAAGGTGGCCCAATCTCCGGTGCCATAACTCACCATCATCCCGGCTCAACACTCCTTCTGCCTTGCCTGCCATTGCTGTGCTGCCATCTACCTGCAATTGATAAAGGTTTTGAACTCAAACCCCTATCCTCCGGGTCTCACCAGTTTCCTTACTGCGTAGGAAATCCTTTCCCTCGCTAAAGACAACATCATATCCCTTGTCTTGTAACATAGCCACAGAGATAAGATTCTTCTTCAATCCTAGAACATGAATCACATCCTTCAATCTAAAGGGTTTACCAGACTCCCTCTCAAAGGAAATGGTACCAATACCGGTCGCACTGTATCTACCATCATTGCCCATGTCGATGTGCACTCCAAGATCTTTCTCATCCAGATCAGTAAACAAGTCTCGATCTCCTGTCATGTGAAAAGACGCACCACTGTCAGGAAACCATACTGATCCCGCCACACTTGAGACCAAGCATGCGATCAGCGAAAAATTCAGCTCAAAATGTGAGGCTAAGGCCTCCCCAGCTGCAGTCCCAGCAGCCTGCTTATTTTTCTTCTTCTGTGAACAATTTGTGGCGTAATGTCCATGTTGGTGACAGTGAAAGCACTTCACCTTGGACATGTCCTACTTCTTGCCATTTGCACCAGATTGAGAAGCTTTCTTTCTCTTCCCCTTCTCTACTTTGGCAGCCAAAGTGCAATTCTCTTCATCAGAGTTCTTTGATGAAGATCTGTCCCTGGTACTTCGCCTTATCTCCTCTTTCACAAGATCCGACCAAAGTCGCTCCCATCCTGGCAATTTCTCCCGACCATTGACAGAGTCCTGATAGGAATTCCAACTCTTCGGAAGCCCGAGGAGAGCCAAGCTCACCAATTCCTCATCATCAACAGTAACCCCCACACTTCCCAGCTCATCCCTGCATTGGATGAACTTCGTGAGGTACTTGGGCATACTGTCTCCTTTCTCCATCTTTATGTTTCTGAGTTTATCCTTGAGCGCCAACTTCCTCTGGTCGCTCTTGCTTTGGAATAAATCTGTCAAGGCTTTCCACATCAAATATAGAGAAGAATTACCATTCAGGCTGGAAACTATGTGATCCTTCTCGCCCTCCAACAGAATCCTTCGACACTTTGCTGTCTTCTTTTGCCAAGCCTCAATTACGGTAGCATCACTAGAAGTAGGCTTTGGAATTTCAGCATCTATGAAATCCTTCAACCCATTATCATCCAGCACCGCCTCCATCCTGTCCTTCCATGTAATATAATTCAAGCTTCCCTCAAGGGCATACTCCAATCGCAATCCATTGAAAGACATCTCAACTTTGACACCAAGAAAACACTCCTGCAAATTCGAATTCCACCAGCACAAAACTCAACCGCTTCAATGTTTTGCAATTGCTCCGATGATCAATAAAGCTCTGATACCATGTAGAAATTTTGAATAACTGATATATTATTCACCGATATTCTCCTGATCACACACTATTTTAGCTTCATGCATAATACATAATCTCTTCTACCATTGATCATCACATGCGGAAATAAAATCAACTGCATGCATACATTAAAACCACAAACAATCACACATATGAACACATTATTTAATGGGAAAGCTTAAAGCTAAAAACCCCAAATATCTGTATATTATATGTCATGGATATCATGTAACAATCATAGTACAAAATCTCCTCACAAGCTCTCATGCACACCCTCAATTGCTACACACTATCAAGCTAGATCTAGCAAAGCTCATGCTCCAACCCTTAGCCACTTGATAGCCAGCCTCTATTGCGTTTTCAAAGCTATGGGATGGCTTCATTAAATAGATAAACCACCTGGCCTGAACTGCAAAATCCTCATGGGCTTACTCCACCTATCTGTGTGTTACAAATAGCAACAATATAGTCACAAATGATAGTTAACCTGCTCTTTCACCTATTCCTGCACTGGTCTCCACTGAAACTGTCCATGCACTGAAGTTAACTGATGTATTCTTTAGTTGATTAATGAGTATATAATTCATGAATTAATTAATAATTAATTCACACCACTCTCACTAATTGTAACAATCAGTTAAACTGAATACAAATAGCTCAACTATGTTTAGATTAGTTAAACTGAATACAACTCCACTAACTTCCTCAATCAACTCCACCAAACTCTGTCACATGAGTTCTAACTGAAGTATCCATGCAATAGCTCCAATCAACCCTTAGGAATAGCGTAATTCCTTCTGTCAGCTCCAGTGCCACATCTGTGCACTTAACTGAAGTGCTCCAAGAGAATAAGATAATGTTTAGAGTCTAAATATTATTAAGAGCTAATAATATTTGACATCCCTATTTTTAGATTGGCAATCTAAAAATAGATTCCGCCCAGTATGTCTAAAAATATAAGCCCATCTATTTTTCCCGACTTGACCAACCATCCACAAATAACATCCTGCAACTCATAGAACATGATCCATATGTCTAAAAATAGACATAGTCTAAAAATAGAATTGCGCAAAAAATAGCCTGCGGGCCCACTTAGTGAAGGCGACTCCTTTCCACTAACCTCATCATATTGTTGCAGTCTCAACAAATTTTCCCCTCCAAAACTTTAATCTCCCAAAACTGGTTCCTGCTGGTGCAAAAAGTGGCAGAAAGGCCACTTTTGGAGTGTTTTTGACCCTTAAGACCACCCAGAACTTGATGAAACCTCTCAGCCACTCCTGAGAATGCATAATTTATCATAAAAAACCCAAAAACATCAATTTTTCCTCTAGAATATGTTCCAAGCATAAGCGCACGTCGAGTGGCGCGACGCATTGGGCAGAAAAACCTGTTTTGCAACCAAAATTTCAAAAATGACAAATTGTTTTCCAAATTTGCTGAAATTTGGAGTGAAGGTCCCCCATCATGTGTCATGCTCAGCCAAGGAAGCTTCGGCCAATATTTGGAGTGGATCAGGCCTTTTTCGCCGTTTCAGTGCTCTTCTCAACCTCACCTTCAGGATCTTCATCCTAGCTCTGCAAATGTGTGTGCGGGCCCAATAGTGGTTCTTCATATGTTTGAGCATGTCTTTGTCTCTATTGGCCTTCGCCAATAGTTTCTCAAAATAAATGTTGACTCTCGTAAGGAAAGTTTCCCGCCCAAATGGTGTCATGTCACCTGGTCTCTTTCCGGCCAATTCACGGTCTTCACGGATTTGCCGCAACTCTGAGTGTCTGTTGATCCTCCAATTGTTTATTCCACTGCTCTAAGTAATTTATAACCCAATGAGCTCTCTGCAATTTCTCGGTCAGTGTGTCGATCTCAGCTTTCTGCTCCTGGATGACTTCTTTCAGCTTTGAGCTGGGAGAGCTCGAATCAACATCGATCAATATAAAATCAGTATCTTGGCCTCCTGAGGGGCCCTCATCCTTCATAGGATTCTTGCCTCTGTCCTGTACCTGTGCTGATGTAGAAGGTGAGACCCCTTCCACGCCATGTGGAGGTAGTACTCACGCTACTGTCGAAGGTAACGAGACCCCTTCCACCCCAGGTGGAGATAGTACTCGTCGTGCTGCTGCAAATAAGGCTCTGGTACCTCTCTGATAGGTAACACACATTGGAACACTGATAAGCTCTGTCTCAGGAACCTCAAACTGATGTGAAGGCTCACCTGCATTGTGAACAATCTCTGGAGGAGGCTGAGGGGCTGTAAAGAAGTCACTGGAAATGAACTCCTCCCATGTAATGCCCTGCAATCCAAGCTAATGTACCACAATCATCTTGATGAGCGCATAATGATAAATGTTGTTATGTTGCTGCTCTGGAGTCTTCTTCTACACAAGGGTAGTCATCTGCTCTATGTTTCAGCACATGAAATATGGAATACTCATCAGTCTCACTCTTGTGAAATGCATCAAAAGTCTGATGTGGTATGCATAAAGGCGTGAGAATCTACCCTTGCAACTGAAGTATCTAATGATGAGCTTCATTAATAGTGCATAGGACTCCTTCAAGAATCTGAAAGGAAACACCCTGCTGAGTTGCCTCATATAACCAGGCCTGATGTAAGGTTCATAATATGCTCTATCCAGCTACTGTCTCTTATTCCACTCTTCACCTATGTTTGGTATCCCGGTTGCCTGAGAAATGGTTTCTGGTGTCAAGGTGAAGTTCACTCCAGCAAGGTTTACATGACCATCACGCAAATGTAGGACAAATAAGTGAACCAACTCCTGATGATGCTGAATATGAGCAATCATCTCACAATACTGAAAACATGAATGTTGTTGAAAGCATGCCATTGCAAGTGGGCAGGCCTGCAATTGAGCCAAAGAAGTGGGCACTTCTCTGACGTGCCTGCCACTTTTATGAGACCTCCTCGGTACATTTAGTTCTGCGGTTGAATCACTGTCCTGCTCATATTCTTGCTCATATGATGAATTTGTCTCTGACATGGTGCTGGAAGCAAGGTGTATAACAAGTATATGCATATATATATGTGGTGAAAACAAGAGTTTGTCTTTCAATACCCAATATGTACCAAGTATGAAATGAGAGACTGTGGTAAGTATGGTCAGTGGGAAAAGTGGGAGTTTGTCAAGTGAAATTAATGCAAAAACAGTCACTTTATTTATGTTTAGGAACTTTGGGATTTAGGGATTTTTATGAGTGATATGGGAGTGGGAGATGGTGATGGGAACACGAATGAACAATGGAGTGGGAGTCTTTAGTACCAATAGTCAAATTTCAACACTTCATTTCAAACCCTAAGGGAGTAGATTTTGATATGGAAATAGGGTTTTTTTCTCACCAACCAAAACTCTAATGTCTTTGCCTCCAAACAACACCACATATGACTAAAATCACTTAACAAGCATTTTCAAACTTACTTGGAACAAATGAGTTGAATCGATTTGATATTTTATGGAGCCGTGATGAATTTGTGTCTTTAAGGCTCTGTGCGCCACGCACAAGCCCAGTGCGCCACATCTCGTGGATGCGTCGTGCCAGTGGAAAAATGCACTGTGGCAGGAGGCCCAGTGCATCGCGTAGCCTATGTGCGTCGCGCTCTTACCCAATGCGCCACGCAGACAATTACCCACAGTCTTGGCTCCAAAATGACAGCTTCGCCCTCTCACCACTAAACTTCGAGTTTATTTGAACTCTTGGATGGAAATGGCATTGATACACATAGAAATATCTTTATAAAGTTGTGGCTTTGATTTTCTCTTTGTAAAGACCCACTTTTGTAATGTTTCAAAATTGGCATTTCTTCACTTTTAATACAACTCTGTCTTTTTGTTTCCTCTTTGATTTTTGGCTGAATTGATGGCTTTCTTGGTTGATTTTTTGCAGGGATGGTGGCATTTGGACTTCGAAAAAGGATGACCAGAGGCTCATTTGAAGTACTTCATGGCGGAAAACTTTAAAAATACATATTTATTACAAGAAATTAATTTGATGATTTCTTCTTCAAAACAGAGTTTTTAAGAAGAAACATCCTTCAGCATTGTTAATGATGAAAATCTTGAAATAAAAACTTATTGAAGACATCCTCATGGCCTGCGGGCATTATTTGACATTCTGAAGACCAAACCCTAGACCTAGTGACTGAAATACTCTTTTTTTGACCACAAGACCATCTATGACAGTAAATGACTGAAATCAACTTTAATGAATTTTGATAAATTTTGACCAACCCAGCAGGTACAAACATGAGGGAGAATGAGGGAACAAAGCCCTTCCATCAGATAATGGCATGCCCCTAACAGAATGCAAATGAATGAGTGGAATGAGACACCTAAAATTGAAATGCAATAAGAGAAATGATCTCTAACGGAGGGATGTAAAGACTGACTCTAACAAACTATTTAACGCTAAACCTTAATTCCTGCAAAGTGTGCTATTGCGTAGTACTGACACATCGCATCTCTCATCGCATCACAACTGTTAGACTTTACTGAATCGAAAAGTATCCTTCTTACCTTGCGAAGTCCTTCACGTTATATTTTATCTTTCGCGAAGTGCAAAATCATGGCTCATCGTCCACCGTTGATCTATTCCTCTTTTACTTCTAATCTAATCATGGCCGTCCATTTATCTCTCTGGAAATATCGAAGTGTTCTATGCCTCTGTTGATTTCTCTGCTTTGTGCCTCTCTGATGCTCTGATAATTTTCCTGGTACTCTTCCTGGTTTATTCAGAGTTATTTAATTCTATCTCTCCGAGATTTTCTTCTATCTTGTTTAACTCTATTTCTAGCTTGAACACAGAGCATCCTTCGTATTACTCCTCTAAATCATAATTACTCGACCTATACATAATTTATCTGCAGAAATTTACTCCCATAAGCTTTATCCTCAGCTAATTAATCCTGAGACTAGAATCTACTCAGATTCTAACCAGCCATAAGTTCTTTATCACTCAGAAAGACGTATTCAATCAGCTAGAATTTGTTATTGATATCGAATCCTTTCTATTATGGATCACTCAGCACATAACAGAAATGACACATAGTCAAAGGGGAATTCGATTTCTCATTAAACAAATAAATGTACAAATACAAGAAAATCTGTTTACAATTTGGTTTTGGCCCGATATTTCTTTACATGGCCCTCTTCTCTTCCTCTCTCTTTATGCCCATAGGCTTACAAATCTAACCTCCTATCTAAGAATAATGATCTCTATGCCTTTGAGGCTTTACAATTATATACGAAATATTCTGTAACCAATTTTGGTTCAGATCCATAGGTTACTCAACAAAATCCTAGGAATCCTCTAAGTCCTTAATTAATTCCTAAAATTTCTTCTTATCCCTTGAGGATCTTCAACTAAATCCTAAGGATCCTCCATAAATCATGAAATACTTTATAATCTAATATTTACAATATTTAGACTATCCCAATCCACACCAATCACTCATCAATCACTCATGTTCTCCTACATTCGAGAACATTTAGAAATATGCTTCTCAATAATTAATTAAACCCTATTCTAAATGTCTCACATAAATCACTCAAAATATTTAAAATTACATTAATTAAATACTTAGGAAATCAACTCTCTTGAAAAACATAAGACCCCCTAGATTCTACTAAATGTATAAACTTTTGGAACCATGGTGCTCCTACATCAGACTCCCAAAGTAGAAAATAATCATGATCTCCACATCATGCGTCTTCAATGCTGATGGAATTCCTCCTAGATCCCAAAATTTATTTTGTAATTTGTCTTTGGCTGTCTATCTTCCTTTCTGTTGTTTTGTTGTTGTTTGTTCTCCAGGTCTCCATACTTTATGCTGCATTTTTCGACTAGCTATGCTCTCACAGTCTAATACTGTCTTTCTCTTGCGGATGCTTTTCTTTCCTGCTGTTGTCTTCTTCTGAGACACCTTCATCATTAACCTTCTCATTGTTTCAATCTCTATGTCCAGTTTATCTTCTGACTGGAAATAATTTTGCCATTTGTTGTTGCACTCTGTCCACTCATCTTCAAACTGTTGTTTGTTAGTTTCACTTTGAAGTTGTTGGATTCTTACTAGCTCCCTTACATCCTTACCCTCTTGTTGCTTTTGAACTTCTATCTCATATCCAAACAACCTATTGTCAATATCTGTAAATTTACTTTCAAAAAATAAATTGTCCTCCAATTCCCTTTCTACTTGATTCTTCTCAAATACATCACTATGTTGTTCATCATTTCTAGCATATTTTCCTTCCTCTTCCATGACAACCCTCAGTGATTGTCATTCACTTCCTTCACTGATTCTGACAATCAATTTATTTTCTTCAAAAACAGTATCTTCATGCTTTACATATTCCTCATCATTATGTCTTACATGGCAACTTCCAGTATTCTTCAGTTCTAAAACTGACTCTCCTACTACTTTTAACTTTTTATAGTCTCCCCCATACTAGGCTTTATATTAATTTTTACCTTTTATTATTATTTAACTGAGCCGACATGTAAATATTTATAAATATTTTATATCTTATAAATTGAAAATATTAGTATAAATTTGAGAGGAAATGTAAAAATATTTACATAATTTCATACATTGCACCTACACATCTCCCCTATACTAGGTTGTAGAGTGTCTCTCAGGGCAATAAATTTACTTTGAAAACCTAAATCTTATAAATAATAATATACATTTCTCCATTATTGAGTTTTTTTTTTAATGTAAATATAAAATTTGGAAAGTTAAAAATATTAAATTATATAAATCATGGTTGAAAAGAATAATAATATAAGAGCCCCGAGTTAAAGTTCATGTAATAAATGTCAATAAAGGAAAAATAAGACTAAGTCCACGAGACATGTATTCTAAGCTGATTGTTGGGAAAACACTTTGGTGGACATCATTTGTGGTTTATTAATGACTATGGAAATTGACAAAGGCATTGAAAAAGGAAAAGAGGAAATAATTGGAATTTATTTATGATAAATAAATGAAAATAGGAGAAAACGAAGGTGAGCATACATATATTTGCATGCTAAGGAAATTAGAAGCAAAATGATGGAAAATGGAGAAAAAAGAGACTTCAATAATAAAAAGGTATATGAAAAACAATTCATAGCTTTTGTCAGTTTTCAACTTGGATCAAGTGAGAAAGAGGGAGATAGCTCCAAGAGGAGAAATAAAGCAAGCAAGCGAGAAAATGAAGGAAAAATAAAGCAAAGGAGAGCCAAGGAAAACGAAGGAAACAAGGAGAATATTGGATCAACAAATTTAGAAGAAATATTTTGAAGGTAACATGTTGCATGTGTGATTTCCCGGCAGAGGTGTGAATGCATGGTACATGCATTTGTTTATTTGGTTGATTTGGTATCATTGACATGGGGTTTACCAATTTTTACAGTGGTTTCAACCTTACCTTGTTATTTCCTTGATAGCCATGGTATGATGGGGTTAAATCTTGGTTGAGCTTTGGATTGAAAAAATACTTTGGAACTAGATGAGGTGGTCTTAGGAAAATTCCCAAGGGTTGAGGATAGAGATGGTTTTCTTCGGGAAGCCCTCGACAAGAGTGTGGAGATGAGAAAATTCCTCAAGGTATGCTAAAGAAATTCTAAGGCATATAGTGATGGGTGCTATAAATATGTCATGCAAGGGGGTCTCCCCAATGTGAAGTCCAAATTATGCCTCACATTGTTTGGAATAGGAGCCCCATCCAGAGTATCGACCTGGTTGTTATGTGTTTTTATATATTGTCCTTGGATCTAACTGTCAACAAGAGAGAGGAATGAGTGTGTGCCTTCGAAAAGCATGTAAGTGTGTCTACTGAGTATTTGGTTGTACGTGTGTCAGGGTTCTTCTACTATGGAGGGAAAGGAAGGTGAGCCTCTGGGAGAGAGGTAAAAGTACCATCATAGTAGACACACACCCACACATGGAAAATATTTTTCTAACATCCATCGAAATAGTCCACAAAGATGTGACAGTCATTGTAGCCATTATACAAAAGAAATATTTGTCTAACATCCAATAGAATAGTCCACCAATATGCGAAAATCATCGCAATTTTTACAACATATTCTAAATAAGATAAGAACTAAAATAACCGAAATAGTTCAACTACTTTAGCACAGGTGAAAGAAAATCATGAATTAAAAAAATTCACATAATAGCCTTACAAATATTCATAATCCATGCATGAAGAACGTGTTGGACATGAGGATTCTGATATTAAATAAAATTCCCAAGACATATGTATACAATGAACACCACCAGCTACAATAGTGGAGCATTTGAGCCACTAGTTTCTCCCCAAAAGAACTAGCTTGTCTCTCTAATTCCTTGTGGGAGGACCCAAGGTGAAAATTACTTTGCTCATATAATGAGGGTGTATATATAACCAATGGTGGGGCGATGATTCACCTTCCTTGTGACTCTTAAACTACCCTCATGATTGTTCGACTTCCTATGAATTTTCAACTTTACATGGCTCTTCATATTCTATACATTTTCATTCAAGTTTCACTTTACAATACATTTTTGAATCATAAACTACATAATCCACAACAATGATGTGGCATGTAACAACTCATTACATGACATGACATTATATTTCCGAGATGGATTTCTTAATGATATGGAAATCTAAATTCATTCTTTCTTCTCCCTTCTATATGTTTTCTTGAGAATTCTAATTTATCTACCTCCATATGGCGTAGAGGTAAGGAATATTCAATGATATCAAGTCTTCAGTTTTGGTCACAAACTGGTGTCCCTTTTATTTCCCTTCATTGATTGACTTTCATAATGAGCTATAAAGATGCCTTTCAGCATGTTTCCCTTCTTCATAATCATATCATGGTATGATAAGGTACCTGCATCTACAATTCACTCATGACGAGATGACATAAGACCGATAAACCCATAGTCTAAGATAGTGCATGTTGATCCAATAACTGATCCAAAACTAGGTGATAGGATGAGAGAGAGGCTCAGTGACTTTGCAACTACACAACTCATGAAGTTAGGGTTGAATATTGGACCTTGGACTACGCAATACACAATTCAAGCTGCACTGAGGAAGAAAACTTTGTAGTTAAGGATCTCATTGGGATAGGATGAGGGGATGGGCACCGGTTCATCCTATTACGCAGTTTCCCTAAGGGGATGGGAACTGGTTCAAGAGCTCAAGGGCTGAGCTTTAGGTCGGAGATTACACACTGCACAGTTGAGGATAAGATGAAGGGCTAAATTGTGTAATTTTGGAGGTCAAGGTCTAGGCTTGAGCACTGAAACTACATAGTGCACAGTCCTGGTAGGCATGAACTATGAATTACATATTATCAAGAGGTATGGTCATAGACAGAGGGTTGAGACAACACAATCCATAGTTCAAAAGGGTCGCATGAGGATTAGTTTCTTGGTCGTAAAGCTTTCAGAAATTGACTATGTGTGGGACCAGTGAGGCTTATGTGAATAGTGATAAGACTTAAAATATGATCACACACTTAGAATACTTGACGACACAACAACATAGATCATCCAAGACACATGAACTACATACTTCCCCTAGTGTGACAAATTTGCGACAAATTACAACAAGTGTGACACTAAATATACACTTTGTGACGACCGTGACGACACTTGTGCGACATTTCTTAAAACGTTGGGAATGAGTGCAAAAGATGTTTACCTGGTAGGATAAACTTGTTTTCACAGAGCTAGCCCCTTTAAACCACCAAAACAAACTTATATAGATTATGTGATGCTTAGCATATGAAAAGGAGTCATTTTTATTTCCTCGCAAAAGGGACCAAAACACTTAGAGAAAACACATCGAATGGATTTCAATGTTTACGATGAAAATTCTGAAAACTGAGGTAGGATCCAAAATTTGGTGCAAGAAAAAAATTTGGAGGGTGTTGTAGCAATGACAACAGTTGTATACACACTGGTAGAATTCCAACTTCTATGTCTTGGTTGACTCTTATGTATAGGGTATTAGTTCTTCAGGTAGTATTGATTCGTCATGCAAATCACTTTGGCCTCCCCACTTACCCCGTGAATAAATATGGTCCCCTTTGTACCTTCTCGGTTGAACACAAAAATAAGATTATCCAATATCAAAATGTTTTGAATTGAAAAGAGTAGTGAAGTTCACGAGCTTTTGATTTTTAGAGTACAATTTTTCATCTCTACTATTGCTCCACTACCAGAAGGCTTATATGGTACCTTGATGGAGTCCCTACGGGAGCAAAAACATTTCTCTGCTGCTATCAAGCCTAGAAAGTACCCCGCTGGAGTTTCTTGCTTCAACCTTCTGTGTATGAATCATTTCTCTTCTTTCAAATTTATATATATATATATATTTAAAGAGGACTATAAATTGGTACTTATTCATTTTATGGACGAAAGAGGGATCCAAACTTACTGAGAGTAGGAGAGGTTGTTCTTTCAGAGAAGCATATAGAGACCTCTGATTTATGTTTTCTCATTTAGATTTTTACCATCATCCTCTTCTACTAATTGGATAAGCATGAAAACACTGAAACATAAATAACTGAGTATGGGCATGAGGTTTAACGAATATACATAAGTATCATTGTTTGACCAAAACTATCCTTATGAATGGATAATATTTTTCATCGAAACTTCATCGACCAAAATATGTAACCAACACAAAGAAGAAAGGTGGAGAGTTAGCCAAATGTTGCAATGTCAAAAATCCCTTTTCTATTTTTCCAAATTTACTTTTGAGCCAACATATAATATTCATGAAATATTTTACATAACAAAAGAAAACACAACACACAACAAGGAAACCAAACTAGAAGACAAAATGGAAGGAGGCTAAACCAAAACATGATGGAAAACCAAAATCACAAAACACAGGAAAAACTACACAAAATGAATGAAGGATGAATGTCCAAAGGGAACTAACATGCAACTAACCTACTCCTAACCTATCCAGTTAAAAGGTATGGGTTACATATAATGAAATTTCCAATGTGGCCATCATAATTGTTCGTGACCTCCAATCACAGATATTTGACCAATTAAAACTCACATATAGACATGTGCAACAGAAAAGAAAAAAACTTGAATAAATTGCACACAAATTTGAAGGTATTTCCTGTCTGGAAAATGATAGGTCATAGCCACTACTTTTGACCAATTCATATTCTTACCTTTTTTGTGAAAACCATCATTCAACAAACCTTGGAAACTTCTTGCGAATGTGTCCTAATTTACACCTAACTCCTTAGAAATCACGAGGAAAGCTCGAAACTTGTTATTCACGATGGAGCTTGTTAGGTAATATTGCTCCAACCATTCAATGATTGGATCATGAGACTCGAAACAGTCTTCTTAAGAATCCTAAAATCCTTGAAAAGATGAAATTACAATTCAAGGCATGGAATTAGGATTAGAATATTTTAAGAGAAAAATAAATATGATCACAATTCGAAGGCTTCTCGAGATAGTGAGGGCCTGACATAACCATCAGCAAAGGCTGAAGTACCTCAACTAGTTACCAAGTTTCTAAATAGTGAGATAAATCATATAGATTAATTGATGTGAGACAACTTTCATAAAATCTACTGGTGGGAAAATCAAATAATGAATGATAGTTAATATTATGATTAGATGGACCATTTTTGTCAAGAGACTCTTGGTTAGAATATTAAAAATATAGATCAGTTTGAACATCTTTACTAATGCCTTGAACAAATGAATCATCTTCCTTTCATGATAGATATGACAACCAATTTCCTTGTAACCAGTAACATACTGCACTAGCATCATAACCATCAAGTGAAGTGAAAATGAATTCCAGTACAACAAACAAATAAAACTAGTCAAAATATGATTAGTGAAGAAGAACTTGATTCGCTAGATAACTCGTCCACTCATCATCGCTCAAGAGTATTTCATGTGTGATAAAGGGTGATATCCATAATAATGCATTCGTAAGAAAAACTAGGAGTTGACTATTACGAAATGAATCTGATAGGCATGATTGCTTCAACCAAAGATGATTCTTGAAATGATCAACTTCATAGTTACATGATTCTATGATAGATACATATTCCAAACCCGAGTGTGATACAAGATATTTGCATGAAGGTGAATCAACTAAGGAAGATTCATGAATCCGATCAGAAATAACATCTTTAAAGAATGAATTTGCATCTAATGAAACCATGCAAAGAATAACATTTCACGGGATAAACTAGATCTGACTTAGTTCGGGAGGGTTACCAGAGTCACGATATCATGACATAACCATCAACGAAATTTGAAGTGCCTCGAATCCATGAAAATTCCATGAACTTTCAAGGATTGTAAAATATCATTTTGATGAATGAACCAGATCATGCACTATGTCATGATAACTATTGTCGTTGATTTCTATTAGACCACTACTAACCTAATGGAAACCATCTCTTTCACTAATTTTATAATATTTTACAACTTCAATAAATATATTACTTAAGTCGAAATATTTTTCTGATCGTAAATCCGAAGATGAATGAATCGAGGAAATTTCATGAGCAAGTTGATTTGAAGAATTTTCTTTTTTCCAAAAAACGGTTGATGAGGGATGGAAAGGATACTTGATGATTTGATTGTTTTCTATTTCATCATGGATATCCTCACAACCTTGTGAAAATTTATAAGTTAACTCATCGAATGAAGAACTTGAAAATATTGAAGCATCTCCATTGGAAATATATGCATTACAAACAATAGAGCACAAGGGATGGTGAGATGAAAAGGAAGTTTCGATAAGAGCATCTTCTTTGACCGAATCAAATTCTAGATTTACATTGAAATATTATAAATTAAAATATTCTTGAGGAACCGAAAGATCAGGTGGTGCACTTTGGAATCCATCATCATCTATATCGATGGAGTCATCCTCATCAAAATGATTTTTTCACAAGGATATGAATTGATTTGAAGAATTGATTGCATTGATTTATTACCGAGATTGGAAGATTGAAAAACGTCCAACAATGGAAGTGCATCATCATGACATGGTGGGATTTTAAAAAGGGAGTATATATCGAAAGTATATTCACTCTATTCCTCCTCTACCAGTGTAACATGATTGCCTTGTATCTAATCACAATTTGCACCATCAACTCGAAAATTAGGAGAGTATGAAGAGCTCTTTGGTGGTGTAGATTGATAGAGCATATCATGATACACAAATTCATGACATGTAGATGATAGAGGATTACAAATTTCCCTTGAAGAAGTAACACTTTCAATGGAACCAAATTTGATATTGATGTTAAGAGCGCCAATGTCATGTAGAGGAGTGAAAGGATTATCCTTCACCCTAGGCTCCATGAGCCATTCTTGGGTTTCTTCCATTAGATATGAATCATTAAAAGTGGGAGGATGATGAATAGATGGATTAGGAATTATATTTAAAACATCCCAACTTCGACATCATCACAAGGAGTCAACCACATTAGAACTGAAAAGGGAGGAGGATAAGGAGAAAAAGGAATCATAGATTCCTCTTCTGAAATTAAAGGTGTCTCATTATTTACAAGATTTTGGGAAGTAGAAACATTAGGAGGTTTAGATTCACCATGTAAAGTGATGTGAACAAAATACTGAAAATGTTTCTTAAACAAATCCCAATCTGTGTCTTCTTCAAGAAATTCATAACAAAGGTGAAGGAATTGATACTTGAAATCCTCAACTAAATCATTAGGATTCATTTGTAGTTGATTGATTATTTTAAGAATATCTTAGTAATCATACCTATCAAAGGTTTAATAAATATCCTTGAGGAAATGATGAAAATAATGAATGCAAGTATATGGTAAGGTATGACACCATCGATTAACATGACCTTGAAGGGTGCAGAAGAAAGCCGCACAAGTAAAATATTCATTATTGATTTTGTAATATCCACAAAATTTAAGAAAATTAGAAATATGCTCGATTATGGATGTTCCATGCTCGCCATGAAACTTCAATTGAGACAAGTGATAAAGAGGCTCATCAGGGATTAAATTATTACCAAGGGATAGGTTGGAAAAACACCCTGGGAGTATGATTTGAGGATGAGCCATTTATGATAAGAGATTCAAAATAGACTCAACATGCACAACTTGTTAGCTAGCCCTCCTTCTAGCACCATTTGTTGATGGGTGATGGAAATATGTCAACCAAGGGTGTCTCCCCGATTTTAAGTCCTAATTAGACCTCACACCATTTGGAATAGGATCCCTATCCAGAGTATCGACTCGATTGCCATGTATTATTATAGATTATCCTTGGCTCTAACTATCAACAAGAGAGATGAACGTATGTGTGCCTTCAAAAAGAAAGTAAGTGTGTTTAGTGACTGTTTGGTTGTATGTCTCCAAAGATTCTTCTACTTCGAAGGGAAACGAAATTGAGCCTCTAAGATAGAGGTAATAATACCACCCTCGTAGAGACACACACAAAGAAAATATATGTCTAACATCCAGTGGAATAGTCCACAAATATGCGATGGTCATTGGAACTATTATACACAAGAAACATATGTTTAAAATCCAAAGGAATAGTCCACCAAGTTGTGACAGTCATCACAATCGTTATATCAGATTATCAATAATATAAGCACTAAAATAACCTAAATAGTTCAACTACTTTAGCATAGGTGAAAAACAAACATAAATTACAAACATTCAAAAAATTTCTTACAAATATTCATAATCCATGCATGAATAACATGTTGGCGATGAGGCTTCTCATATTAACTAAATGTCCCAAGACACATGTTTACAACGAACACCACTATCTCCAATAGTGGAGCATTGGAGCCACTCCATGCTTCCCAAAAGAACTAGCTTGTCTCTATAATGCCTCGTAGGAGCAGCCAAGATGAAAATACCTTTTCTCATACAATTAGGGTGTATATATAACCAATGGGGAGGTGATGCTTCACCTTCTTTGTGAGTCTTCAAATAACCTCATGATTATTTGACTTCCTATGAATTTTCAACTTTACATGACTCTTCATATTTTGTACATGTCCTTTGGACATTCACTTTAAATTACATTTTTGAATCATAAATTACATAATCCAGAATAATTATATGGCATGTGACGAATCATGACATGACACAACATGGCACTATTGACATGGAATTCTTTATGACATGGCAATGTCAATCCATTCTTTCTGATCCTTGTTATATGAGGCTTGAGAATTCTCTTTTATCTACCTCCATATGGCTTAGAGTTAAAGATTCTTCAGTGATATCAAATCTTGCGTTGTGGTTGAAAAATGGTGTCCCTTTTCTTTCTCTTAGATGACCAACTTGCATAATCAACTATAAACATTTCCTTCAGTATGTTTCCCTTATTCATATCCTTATTCATCATCCTGTCATGGTATGATAAGGTACCTGCATCTGCAATTCACTCATGATGATACAACATCAACTTGATAAACCCCCTACTCTAAGATAGTGCATGTTGATCCACTAAATGAGCGAGAACTGGGTGACATGATGAGAGAGAGGATTACTGACTGCATAATTGCATAGCTAAGGAGGCCAAGAGTGAAGCTAGAGCCCTTACACTATGCAATGTGCAGTTTGGGATGGATTGAGGAAGAAAACTGCGCAGTATAGGAGCTCAGTGTGCCAAGTTGAGGGGATGGGCATTGGTTTAGCCTATTTCACTACATGATTGCACAATTACACATCTCAGAAGCTGAGGGGATGATTTTGAGGTTAGAGATTTCAGAATGCACATTTGAGGCCATGATGAATGGCTGTATTATGCAAGTTTGGAGGCCAAGGTCTATACTTTAGCACTAAAAAAACACAATACATAGTCTTGGGAGGAAGGAAATATGCATTTTGCAGTATCAAGAGGAAAGGTACTAGCTAGTGCATTGATAATGCATAATGCGAAGTTGAGGAGGGCCAGATGAGGCTAAGTTTATTTCTTGGAAAGCTTTCGGAAATTGACAAAGTGTGGGATTAGTGGGGCTGATGTGTAAAGTGATAAGACTTCAACTATGACCACACACCTATAATAATTGGTAACACAAAAAATTGATCATATAGGACACATGAACAATACACTTCCCCTTGTGTGATAACTTTGAGACAACTTACGACAAGTGTGACACTAAAGATACACTTTGTGACGACCATGACGACACTTGTGCGACAATTATTAAAACTTTTGGAATTATTGTGACAAACGTTTGGATGGTAGGATCAACTCATTTTCACAAATATAACCCCTTTAAACCACCAGAAAAATGTTATATACATCATGTGATGCTTAACAGAAGAAAATACAACATTTGGTTTTCCTTGTAAAAGGGACCAAAAAACCTAGAGAAAATACATGGAATGGATTTCAATGTTTGCGACAATAATGCACAAGACCAAGGTAGGCTCCGAAATTTGGTGCGAGACGAAATCTTGGAGGGTGTTGTAGAAATGACAACAAAATCAAAGCTTGGTTTGGTTTTGTGATATCAAGACCGGTTTAGGTGAGGTCATGGTAGTTTGATGATCCATGTGGATATCGATGGCCACCCACCTATTCCATTTGGACCCGCACCATCAATTCTTGCATCTTTTCACTTTTAGCATAACTTGCTATTTTTAGCAGATTTTCAGGTCCTGCACTCCTAGAGCCATTTTGGGGCCCTACTGATCCAGTTGGATATTTTTGGCCGCCCAAATATTCCATTTGAAACACCACCATCAGTTCTTTCAATTTATTTTTTTCAGCACAACTGACTATTTTTAGCAGTTTTTCGGGTCCTGAACTTCCAGAGCCGTTTTGAGGCCATAAACGACATTTTTTGGGGAACCTGTGAGCAATATGGGTCCATGGACCGATGTTGGTAACAAAAAAATTTGTACTCCTAGGATATATCTTTCTAACAAGGTATGGTGCGCGTGAAACAGAGATTGTATGCCAAAGTTACGTCCTCGAGAAGTTGAAACAACAATTTACCCAAATGGGGCCCATAGTTTTGGCGCTTCATCTCTTAGGGTTAGGTTTTTAGACGTTTATAATTTTCCATTTTTTTTCAATAATAAATAGGCCCTAGAGCCTCATTGTAACATAGTTCAGAGGCATGTAGCCGCCACATCTCTTCTTAGAGATCAGCTACCAGTTCCCTAGCTATTTTATTTCCATTATGTCTCTAAGCATATTTCTGTTACTTGGTATTAATGAAATGAAGTATTAATTCCAATGCATCTCTATGTTTATGTCTATTTCTGTATTTTATTGCGTTCCTTCATGAATCTGGATTAGTGGTATCAGAGCGGTCTGCTCTTTCTCTTTTTTTCTTTGCATGTCCCCAACGCGGTCATGGTATAAGGAGTCAGGGCTCGATCTAGTTGAACCCTTGCAAGATCAGCCTCGCAAACCCCAAAGACCTCCCATGGTGGAAGAAAAGAAAGACAAGGGAGTAGTAGATATTATTAAAATATTGCTTGAGGAGGCCCTCAAGAAACAAAGGAACGCGATGATGGATAACTTTGCTCAGATCCTTCAACAGTTGCCCACCTACGGCGCATCTGCATCCAACAGCCACAATGGAGGCACCACTCCCTTCAAGGTAGAGGTAAAATTTGACATCCCTATATTTGAAGTCCAGATAGATGCAGATGTCGTCGATAGATGGTTGAATTTGCTAGAAGGATATTTCTCAGTCCATGATTTCTTCAACCAAGAAAATATTATTTTTGCACTCCTCAAAGCCGTCCCCCATGTCAAGGATTGGTGGGAAACGTTGTGTGACAAAAAGGACGAGGAGGAACCCTCTTTGTTCTCGTTGGCACCCACATGGAATTCGTTCCGAGATGGAATTAATGAAAAATATTACCTCGTGGGGAGCTATGAGGACAAGTACATCTAGTGGAACACGTTACTACAGAAAAGGGATCAAGATGTGCACGAACTGATGAATTTGTTCCATACCCTATGCACAAAGTTAGGTATTAAATATTTAAAGAGACATTTGGCGCTCAAGTACCACATATGTCTGCATAGACACATTCAGGAGGAAATGGAGTTCCTCGAAATTACATTGCTTGGCACGGCATATCGCTATGCTACCAAGATCAAGTAGAATAACTAAGAATTTGGATTTGCGAATCCGAAGCTAGGGAAAGTGCCCTAGAACCACAGAACAAGGGGCAAGGCCAAAGCTGGGTGACTCAGAACAACACCACAAATCCAAAGAATGACATAGGGAAGTGGTGTGAATTTCATAACAACCCCACTCACAACACAAATGAATGTCAAGCCAAATAGTCGTTGGTGGCCGAACTAAAGGCACCCGAATCAGATGCATGTTTTGATCCTAAGCCAGAACAAGACAAAGGCAATGAAATTGGGAAGAATATCATTGATGTATATCCCAGTGCCATTTTTTCCACCACCAAGATCCAGAGGGAGGATCCTGAGCATCCATAGGAGGGGGAGCGCCTCTTCCATTCATAGATGTGGGTGAAAGGTTCTCCACTGCAATTCCTTGTTGATAGCAAAAGCCAAAAGAATCTCATTTCAATAGAGGTTGTTAATCGGCTTGTCCTACTGACCATAGCACACCTCAAGCATATATAATCAGGTGGCTTCACCTAGGGAGAGATCTCTACTTCCGTCAGTAATGATGCCTTCCGTACAGTATCAAGCCATTCACGGATGCGGTATTGTGTGATGTTGCTCCTCTTGATGCAGAGGATGTATTATTGGGCCAATAATACTTGTGGAGGCGACATGCTGTGTATGAGTCTAGGCCTCGAGTTGTTATTATTACTTTGGGAAATAACTCGTACAATATACCAGAGGTAGTACTGCCTCCTGTCATCTCTTTAACTACTGCAAAACAACGCAATAGTATTGTTTTCCAAACTAGGAAATTTATTTTCCTTACAAATCGCTCACAGGGAAAGAAGAATATTATGGCCACAACCTCCAAACAGGGCTCCCCTGCATGACTGCAACAGATGGAAAAAATCATGGAGGAATACACAGACATTTTCTCCTTACTCATAGAGGTTCCTCTACACTGTTAGGACAAGCACTCCATTGATTTGACCCCCGATGCTCCCCCGCCTGATGTTTCCATACCTCATGCGACTACATAGACAAAATCCACACATGTACTATCTGAGGCTAATAAAGAAACCAAATTTAATAAACACATCTAGCATGTTTTCCCACAGGTCAATGCCATCTTCGACAAATCTAATACCCAGTTCAACAGAATTTGCCTCATCTCATGGAGGATCTCAATGAAATGGGGACCATTGCTTCCTAAGGAGGGAGGAATGATCCAAGTGTATATCAGTGGCCACCCACCTATTCCATTTGGACCCGCGCCATCAATTCTTGTAGCTTTTCACTTTCAACACATCTTACTATTTTTAGCAGGTTTTCGGGTCCTGCACTCCCAGAGCCGTTTTGTGGCCCTACTGATCCACGTGGATATTGGTGGCCACACACCTATTCCATTTGAAATTCCACCATCATTTCTTTCAGTTTTTCAGTTTCAACAAAAATTATTATATTTATCATTTTTCAGGTCTTGAACTTCCGAAGTTGTTTTGAGGCCGTAAATGAATTTTTTTGGGAAAAACAGGAGCAACGTGGGGCCATGGACCGATTTTTCTCCCACCAAAATTTGTACTCCTCATATAGAACTTTCTAACAAGCTATGGTGCATGTGAAATGAAGATCGTATGCCAAAGTTACTTCCATGGGAAGTTGAAACACCAATTTACCCAAACGCGACCCATAGTTTTGATGCTTCATCTCCTAGGGTTAGGATTTTAGACGTTTAGAGTTTTCCATTGTTTCTAAATAATAAATATACCCTCAAGCCTCATTTTAACACAGTTCAGAGGCATGTTTCCGCCACATCTCTTCTCAGAGACAAGCTGCCAGTGCCCTAGCTAGTTTATTTCCATTATGTCTATAAGCATATTTTTGTTACTTGATATTAATGAAATGACATATTATTTCCACTGCATCTCTATGTTTATGTCTATTCTTGTATTATGTTGCATTCCTGCATAAATCCAGATCATTTGAGGGTGGAAGTGGTATAACAACTATATTCCCTTGGTTGTTTAAAAACTCATTCCTTTCTGTTTTCTCTTCCAACTCGTTCAAATAGATATGAAACATCTCTTATTGTTGCTTCAAATTTCTCTGCCTCTTATTTTTTCCCATAGCTACCTGATCTATGCTTCACATATGGGTTGAAAACTAATGGTCATGGCTTCCACACTTAAAAAAAAAAAAAACTTTTCTTCTTTGTTACACAAATTCAAACAAAATCAAATGTTAACTATGGCTCTCAAAGTGATGGCTATAGTTGCATATCATAGTGGGAGCATGCAACAATGGTGGCTTATCTTATACTCAAATTCTATGAACATATGGATCTACAATATTGTTCACACAGTGTGTCAAGGATAGATGAGTCTCAACTATGGAATTCTAGGTTTTTTCATATTCCCTTTAGGAATCTAAGTTTGTTTTAGAAATATTCTATGGTCAGTGGTTTCACTATTATGAATGAAAAAATATTTTAATTGTGAAATTTTTATTCTAGCCAAGAATAAAAGAGATAACTTTCCCACATCTTCCTCTAGAGAAAAAGAGCCTTTAGAGCTAGTTCACACAAATATATCTGGCCCAATGCAAACATAGTCCATTGGTATAAGTAATTTTTTTTTTACCTTCATTGATGATCATAGCAGTAAGATATTGATATATTTTATCAAAAATAAATTAGATACTTTCTCAATATTGAAAGAGATCAAATCAGAAGCAAAAAATCATAGTGGAAAGCCTTTGAAAGTACTCAGGTTTGAAAGAGGAGGAGAATAAAGTTCCAATGAATTCAAAGATTTTTTTCAAAAATAAGGAATCATGATGCAAAAAACAACAATATACACTCCACAACAAAATGGAGTAGCAGAAATGAAAAATCAATCAATAACTACTATGCCTAGATGTGTGCTTCGTGAGAAGAAGTTTTCCAATGATTCTTGGGCTGAAGTAGTTCTGATTGCAGTACATGTTCTCAAAAAATCTACAACAACAAGTGTCCAAAATGCAGTACCTCAAGAAGCATGTGATGGTAAGAAGGTGAATGTTTCTCATTATCACATTTTTCATTTTGTATAATTTTCACATGTTCCTAATAAGTTCTGAAAGAATCTTGATGATAGAAGTGAAAAATGTATTTTTTTAGGCTGTAGTGAAAAATAAAAAGTCTATATACTCTATAATACAGTCACCAAGAAGTTTGTTTTAAGAGATGTTAAATTTTTTGAAACTGAATCTTGGTTTGTTCAAATTGATGAATTTTTAAATTAGTCGGTCCATCCACCATAGCTGCCAAGATTGCAGGTTCATGAAGAGACATACTACTCCAAAAATGGTACATCTTCCAACAATGAATCCACAAGTGATTCATCATCTTCAGAAGACAATAAGAAAAATAGAAGCATCAGAGAAATATATGAGGAAGAGCATCAGTTTGATCAACAAAATATGTTTTCCATTCTTTCCTGTCAACCAACCCATTTTGAAGAGGCAGTCCAAGAAAAACATTGTGTTGATGAAATTAATCAAGAAATCACTGCCATAAAAATGAATGAGACTTGGGAATTTGTTGATCTACAAGGAGACAAAACTAACATTGGTGTAAAGTGGGTATTCAAGACCAAACTGAGTGAAAAAGGTGAAATTAAAAAACACAAGGAAAGGTTGGCTGCTCAAGGATTCTCGCAATAGTTTGGTGTCTACTATGGCAAAACCCTTGCTCCAGTAGTAAGTATAGTTCATAAAAATTATGGCCACAAGAGCTCAGCACAAATGGAAAGTTTTTCAGCTTGATGTAAAATCTTCTTTCTTAAATGGTATATTGCAGGAAGAATTTTATTTGGAGGAGCCTCTTGGTTTTGAAGTTCTAAGACATGAGCATAAGGTGTACATGTTGAATAAATTAATGTATGAATTGAAACCAGCTCCTCGAGCTTGGTACAGTCGCATTGAAACTTATCTCAACAAATCTGGTTTTTCGAGAAGAAGGCATGATCCAACTCTGTATACGAAAACTCATGAAGGTAAATTATTATGTTTTTCCTTTATGTTGATGATCTAATTTATATAGGAAATATGGTGTTAGAAGAATTCAAAGAAACAATGCAAATAGAGTTTGATATTTATGTTGTAGGGCTCATGAAATACTTCTTAGGAGTTGAAATTCAAAAATTTTCTAATGCCATTTTTTTTTGTCAACAAAAATATGCCACTAACATCCTCCAAAAGTTTAGAATGATCAAATGAAAACCAACTGATACTCCAATTGTTTCAGGCACCAAAGTAAGAAAAATAGATGTCACACCATCACTTGATCCTACATTGTATAAAGTTCTAGTTGGTAGCCTCTTATATCACTGCAACTAGACCAGATATCATGTTTGCAGCTAGTTCTGTTTCCAGTTTTATGAAATCACCTACGATTTCCCATTGGAAGGTTGCAAAAAGGGTCTTAAGATATGTTGCAGGAAGAGTTGACTATGGCTTGTTATACACACATTCAGAAAATTGCTCACTTAGGTTATACATGCAATGATTATGTTGGTAGTTTAGATTATCACAAAAGAACTTCAGGGTATTTTTTTCACCTTGGAACCAATATGATCTCATGGGAATCCAAGAACGAGCCCATCCTTTCAATATATTCTCCAAAGCCAAAGTATGTAGTTTCCACTTCAGTAGCTTATCAAGTGATGTGGCCGAGAAGACTATTGAAGAATATTTCAAATGTTTCGAAGGAGCCAACTCTTATTTCATATGATAACAATTATGCAATTTATTTATCAAAAAATCATGTCTTTCACAAAAGGAGGAAGCATATTGACACATGTTTTCATTTCATTCATGAGCTTGTCAATGATGGATATAACTTACTTGCATTTTATTGTTCAAGAGATCAGTTTTCATATATTTTCACAAATGCATTGGGCAAAAATGTATTTGAATTTCAATAATTTATTGTTCTTCGTTTCCTTGTGTCTTATGTAGTTTATTTAACTAATTTTGAATGATGAGAAGAGTTGTTCACTCCACTCTAGTTTTGAATCTGATCACGGTGCATTTTGGTATCTGTATTTTCTGTCATTCTGGGTCTATTCAAGCATCTTCTATTCCACTTTGGGTGTTTTGGGTGGGCTCATTCACACTCTTGAGCACCATTTTCTGAGCGTAGTTGTGCAAAATTTTGCACTAGTGTTTAGGTGCTCTAGTGCCATCTCAAGTGCTTTACATGCTATCGGTCTCCTAGTGCCACAACACCCAAAAAAACACATAAATGTCGCAAAATGTGTGGTGGATCTCTCACCTCGTGACTCATCTCGTTTAACTCATGTCATTTTTTGGTGCTCGAGCTCAAAGGTTTGACATTGGTCAAGTGGAAGATCAAATGTTGCATGTGAAAGGTGGAGGATAACATTAGCCCAAGTCCATCCAACTAATGCATCAATTGGTAAGGGGTGCATGGACATGCATGTAGAGAGAATTGTTCGAGTGGTGAGAAGGACAAGCAATGAACAAGTAGTTACATAAACATACAACAATGGGCGTGTACCACAAAGTGCACTACATGGCGCACGAGGTTGGAATATTCGATTGAGACGCAAAGCTGTGTGCATGCCTGCTTGGTGGGCAAGGCATGCAGGCCTAGTGTCTTGTGGATTTGTTACTATAGGTCGTCCGAAGGTGCTACTCAAGCATTCCAACAGATTTGAATTAAGGACATAAATTTAGGGTTTGTGATAGATGCAAATTTCATGTTTAGTAGAATTTTGGTGTTTGGAAAAGGGGAGGTTGATTTGTTGTCTTGACATGGTTTTTCTATGGATCTAAAAGCTTGGGGCCTACTATTTGTAAAATTTTTCCATTCATATTATTATATGATTTTGGGTGTTAAACTAAGGCTTTCCATCTTATTTAGGTATTTGTATTATCGGAAATCATTACAATTTATGCATTGATGAAATTAATTAGATAAGTAAATATTCCACAAGCATTTAACTAACAAAATTTATAAAATATAATCCAAGTCTAGTACAATTTAGTTGGTAACCACAACTATAGCATTATTTGTGTCAAATGCCCTAAAAGTCCATGGTGCACCTTGATCGTGCACCATTTACTTAAAACCACTAAGGTAGTCTTAAGGTAGTCTTCCCTTTGATGGATTGTAATGGGATTATATATCTTGATCGAAATATAAAACCACTAAGGTAGTGTTCCCTTTGATTTTAATGGGATTATATATCTCGATCAAAATACTCTTTCATAGTTAGTTGCTCTATTGCCTTTCCCTTTAGCTTTCGGCATTTTCCCTCTGATTGTAATGGGATTATATATCTTGATCAAAATAGAACTCCTTCATAGTTAGTTGGTCTATTGCTTGGGATTATATATCTTGATCAAAATAGAACTCTTTCATAGTTAGTTGGTCTATTGCCTTTCCCTTTAGCTATCGGCTTTATCCACAACATGTCCTCTTACGCTTATGGGATCTCATAGATGGTTTTTATTCAAGCGTACCCTAGCCAAGGGTATGAACCGAATGATCAAAACAGTTTTTAATTTTTCCCCGTGTTGCGAGAGCCCAGTTTTCCACACTCTCCTTTGATATTTTCTGCATCCATCCGGTGAAGGAATTGATGACCAATATGGTCCATTCATTATTCATCCAGATTCATTGAAATGAGTTCTCCATAAAGCAAGATTGCAAGAGAGGTGAGCACTCTTCACATGGAAGGTCATGTGGCTTTTGACAATCTTTCATTGGGATATTAGAATCTCTAGAAGCTCTTGACCGTCTGACCCACATTGAACAATATCATATAGAAATCGACCAATGAAAATTCATTCAATTTGTATTGCGATGGACACACGGACGCCAACCCTAGGTTACCCTGAATTTTGGAATAAGTCGATTAAAGAACTCATTAACTAATAACTATGCGCTGGCCCAACCGATAAACATCGAAATTCAAACTTGCTAACGGTCGCTGAGCAATAAAATACCTGAAAATGCATATATCGCGATTCGCCAGATGCGAATTTCCCCGACCCGTGAGGCTTGCTGTTCGTAATTCTACGTCACGAGAGCATGCCATGGCAGGGGGTGCAATAGAACCTCAGTCGAACAATAGATACCTCTGGAAGTATTTGCATCACATATTACGAACAACCAGATAATATAAACCACACCGACGAATAATACGCGTGTTTGCGTTAGAAACGGTAACTCTTCAGGTTTTTTTTTTCGTTAATTTCAATTTACTATTATAGATTATGTTTCGTGAAATGATTCCTGCTAATCTAGCGCCATTCATAATTTCATTTGTTTATGCAGCCAAAGCTTCCTGCAGATCATGGCTCCACGACAATTTCTATAAATTCAATAATCACCCATGGCACTCAACAACGGATTCTTATGAGGCATTGCTATATCATGTGCGAACTCTTGTGGAGATTAACAGTTAGAGTTGGACTATTGGACTAATGGTTAAGAGTAGAGCATAATGGTTAAGAGCAGTGTTTGTTTTTTTGAGATTTAACATGGTTAAGAGGTAGAGTATGTGTTTCTTCTGTAGAGTTGACATGTTCAAAATCAAAGAGATAGAAAGATAAAGTATATATTCATTCTTTGCGCGAAAGTAGGTCCTTTTATAAACCAGAGGTTTCATACACCAAATATTGATTAGCTTCGAGAGGGGTTCGACAGGGGATCTAAACATGGCGGGTTCCCTTGGAACAAAGGCAGAATCGTTTTCTAATGGCATTAGTTGCAGCAGCAGCAACCATAACTCAGGAAAAAAGAAAAAAAGGCCCAGAGAATCTAAGGCGAGTTCCACTATAGTTGTGATGATAGACATATACAATTTCCGAGCGGAGGTGCAGAAGTTCACAGGAATGCCAACGCCTCCCGCTAGCAGTAAATCTAAAGAATCCGAGAGGATTACATCTTTGCTTTTGAAGCCCAAAGCGCAGAGAGCACTGATTAATGCACCGCTGAGTACCCTCCCCTTTCGATCTTCAATGCTCACGAATTCTTCAAATTCTTGCAATTCCCCTTTAACAGATCATCTTCTCAAGCTTCCAATAATAGAAAGTGATCATCCAGTTGAGGGTGCCAAGAGTAATTCTCTGTTGTTCCCTGCCTTCAGCGACAATAACGCAGCTAACCAGAAATCTAGTAATACCATTTCACTGCTGTTTGAGGAGCTTTTGGAAGAATTGGAACGAACTGAAAATGCTGCAATGTGAAATGGATGTTTCCTTTCTGAAAATACTGTGCTCAGAACAGAAAGTTCCTTGTTTCATTTTCTGTGAATATGTTTTTTTCCAGAAGTTTCCTAGTAAATTTTAAGTAGATTTTGCCTTGTCATCAGCAAAAATCTAGTAGTTCAAGAAACTTTCAACGCTGAATGTATTTATTGAAATAACTTTGTAAATTTTGAGTAGATTTTGCCTTTATTGAAATAACTTTGTAGATTTTGAGTAGAAATTTTCAACACATTTCTTTCACCTAAACATTAAACTAAGCTTCAGTTGCAAACCTTCTTTATCACTGACTATCAGAAAAAGTTCCAGCTTTGAACCTTGCCGTAAAGTACTAAATAAATAGCTCTGCGTTTATGCCCATAAATTCGGTGATGAGTTCTATCCTTCTGGTACATGTATACCAAGTATTTTTTCAGTACCTAGTTATCAGTCACTACCGAATAGTAAGGAGTCGTCTAACGAGCCGGAGGAATTGCCCGGACGGTCAAAATTGGCCGGAATCCGGGCCAAAAAAATTTAAAAAATCTTGCAGAAACAGTGTTTGAATCATGATTTTGACATTGGAAATGGATTCAGCACCATCAAAAACCTGTAGGACACTTAAAATATTAAACTTTGATAGTTATAACATGGATTTAGAAAAATTCCTGCCGGATTTTCTGAAAATCTTATCGGAATTTTCATGATTTTCAGGGCGATTCCTCTGGCTAGTTAGACAACGGCGAATATAGTAATATTTTCATAAATTTAAAATAGAGTTCTATTCATATTACGTACGTGTGAGACGTGTTTTTTTTTTTTTTTTTTTTTGTAAATTTTGTAGGACTTGTCTATTTTCTATTTTGTAAAAAGCAAGTTGATATATAAATTATGCGATTGTTGGTAGCTTCAACTTGCCTGAATGAAACTAGATCTGTTGGCCACCTCAAAGAGTTATAAGCCAACCAAAATTGGTATTGTTTTTTCCTTCTGCGACTAACAATCATTTACTATGTCTATAAAAACTACATATAAACCTCAAAAAACATACAAAAATGAACTTACGTGAGACATGCTTTTAAGTATAGCGTTTTCTTTTAATATAATAAATTTTGAGGCTGTATTAGAGTTCACATCATATCAAGGAAAAGGGATAATTTAATTATTTAAATTGAGGAAATATATGATGTATTTCCACTAGGTTTAGAAGGATACATTAATGCTAGAGTTTTACTTCACAAATTTTTATGTTTATGCTTACTTCATAGCTTATCAATTATTTATCAGTTTATTGAAGATGTATCATGTGTTATGATCTTCTTCACTATTTTTTTAATTTTTTTTTTACACAATTTAGTTTCATTTTATGCAATACTCTTTTCACTGGCAATAATGTTACGTACCCTCCAAATTAAAGTGTTTAAAGTCTTTTTTTGGATGAG
Source organism: Pinus albicaulis (assembly GCA_034641835.2). Classification (NCBI taxonomy): domain Eukaryota; kingdom Viridiplantae; phylum Streptophyta; class Pinopsida; order Pinales; family Pinaceae; genus Pinus; species Pinus albicaulis. The sequence continues at coordinate 1,591,065,420 of CM076578.1, forward strand.
GTTGGCCCGGTGTAGGAATGACTTAACTATAGATGTTATCAACTTCCCCAAATTGAGGCAAGTGAACAATAATTGTCCTTAGGGGAAGAGAGGAAGTGAATGAAGGTAAATGAAACAAGAAAGAAAGAAAATAAGAAATAATGTTAGAGAAGAAAGGTAAGAGTTAAGAGGTGAAAACATATGTGACAAGCTAGAAATGGAATCACAGGAAGAAATGTCAACCTCAATGCCATTGAGAGTGCGTGAAATGATGAATATGTTGTATCAAAAGTGATGAAATGAGTTGGAAACATCTTTATCATGGAAATAGAAAGGTCCTAGTAGGAAGTATTTCTAAAGAAGCATGAAAAATGTAATAGAGGAAGAAATAATGGCTCTAGTATAGAGAGGATGTGGGGGGAGAAAAAGAAAGTGAAAGGAAAAAGAGAAGGAAATAAGAGAAATGAGTATTCTAGAGAGAAAGTAGTGAGGGTAAAAAGTGAAAGGCATGATGAAGGAGACATTGAAAATATGGTAATTTTATTTATAGCTATAGATGATAAAACCTGATAACCCAAGTTAGCAAGGTTACTAAGATATAGAGGGGATAATGATTGGTTCTACCTTTGAAGAATTCATCTTGGGTAAAACCCTACCCAATGAAATAGTTTGGATGAAGCACATTAGTAGCAAGAGGACTGACGATGGAGGAGCTATTATTACTAATTGTTTAAAAGATACTAAAAATAAAAGTCTCATGTTAGCCCTAGAAGATCCCATTTTGAGATGAGGCTTCACTCCACATGGTAAAAAAGAACAAAATATTCAGTCCTTCTCAAGATAATATAACCTAAAGCAATAAAAAACTGATAGGAATAAATGGTTAGGCTTACATTGAGCATTGAAGAGATAGGGATAGGATGAGAAAGAAGGAGAAAGGGGAAGAACATGATGCTACGAGAGAGGAAATATGAGTGGAAAAGTGATACTTCCTTAGTGTAAATAAGGAGTAGTATGGGAAGGAGAATTATCAAATGGTCAGGAAAAAAAAACATGATGGGAAATGGAGTGTGTGGGAGCTACAACAAGAACAAAAAGAAGGAAATTATGTTGTAATAGGTGAAAATAAAGAGGAAGGGAATATCACCCTTAGCAACAGGGAAGGTTTAAGGTAAGTCTTAAGCTAAGGAGGAAATGAGAAGGGAGGCATATATTATTTTGAGAAGCTTTCTCCTAAGAGCGATGAGGTTCCAAGGTAGGAAGCTCCAAGGACATGTCTCATTAAAGAACTAAGGAATAAAAGGAGGAGGAGGGTATCAAATCAAACTTAGTATCCAACCATTCTGATCCAGGAGGATATTTGGTGGCCACCTGCTCATTCCACTTGGACCCCCATTATTATTTCTTTTAGTTTTTCATTTTCCTTAATTGTAGCACAATTTACTATTTTTTGTAGTTTTTCGGGTAGTGAACTTCTGGAGTTGTTTTGAGGCCCTAAACAATTTTTTTCTTGGAAAATGTCCAAACATGGGTTTGCAGTAGCAATTTGTAGTCATCAGATAGACCTTTCTAACGAGGTATTATGCACGTCAAACGAATGCGAAAGTTACAACCCCGGGAAGTTGATGTACCAATTTACCAAAACGGGGCCCACAGATTTGGTGATTCATTTCCTAGGGTTAGGTTTTTGGATGTTTATGGTTTTCCATTGTTTCTCAATAATCAAATAGGCCCTTTAGACTCATTTTAACATATTTTAGAGGCATGTAGCTGCCAAATCTCTTCTCAGAGATAAGTTACCATCGCTTGAGATAGTTTATTTCCATTCTATGTATAAGCATATTTCAGTTCTTTGATTTTAATGAAATAGATGGTTAGATGTGGTGGAAGGATATTTTTTGGCTCATGATTTTTCCAATAGATAAAATATTACTTTTTTGCTCCTCAAAGCCGCCCCCCATGTCAAGGATTGGCAGGAAACCTACTGCGAACAGAGGGATGAGAGAGAACCCTCACTGTTTTTAGCTGAACCCACTTGGAATTTTTTTCAAGATGCCATCAAGGAAAAATATTACCCCATGGGGAGCTATAAGGACAAGTACATACAATGGACTACACTTTTGCAACAAAGGGATCAAAATGTGCATGAGCCGTCGAATTTGTTCCATACCCCGTGCACAAAGTTGGGTATCAAATATTCAGATAAACACTTGGTGCTTAAGTATCGCAGTTGTTTTCATAGATACATTCAGGAGAAAATGGAGTTCCTTAACATATCCGCGCTTGGTCCAACATACCAATATGCTGCCAAGATCAAGCAGAAACTGAAAAAGAAGAAGCGGGACTTTAGATCCGCGAAACCAAATCATAGCAAAGGAGAGAGCCCGGCCGAGACCCCCGAGGGAAACTCATCGAAGCTCCAAGCCAAGGGTGATGGGAAGGAAAAGAATGACACTGAAAAGTGGTGTGAGTTTCATAAAAATCCCACTCAAAACATGAATGAATGTCCCACAAACAAGGCATTGGTGGCCTAGCTGAAAGGCTCAAAGACGGATTCATGCTCTGATTATGAGTCAGAACCTGACAAGGGAACCAACAAGGGTAAGAAGGTCATTGACATAGAACCCACTGTGATGGTAGCCACCATAAAAATCCAAAAGGTAGAACCCGAAGATCGAGAGGAGGGGGAGCGCCTCTTTCACTCACAAATGTGGGTGAAGGGTTCCCCGCTGCAATTTATTGTCGACAATGGGAGCTAAAAGAACCTTATTTTAGCAGAGGTCGTGAAGTGGTTGGGCCTACCGACCATAGGTCATGAAGTGGTTGCACTTACAGACCACACCACACCTGTAGTCGTACACAATTAGGTGGCTTCACCAAGGAAGAGATCTCCACGTCAGCCAACAATGTTGCCTTCCCTACAACATCAAGCCCTTCACAAATGAGGTATTGTGTGATGTTTCTCCTCTTGAAGTTTGTGATGTATTATTAGGCCAAACATACTTTTGGAAGGGAAATAACGTGTATGAGTCGAGCCTCACACTGTTATTATTTATTTGGGAACTAATTTATAGAGGGTAATGAAGGTAGCCCCACCTATTTATGTTTCTTTGATCTCTGCTAAGAAATGTTGTAAGATAATATCCCATACCGGGAATTTTTTTTTCTTTCTGATTCACTCTCAAAGTAAGGGCACGATCGTCGCCACATTCATGGTCCCCGATAAGGGTTCGTCGACAGAACAGAAGCAGGTGGAAAAGGTCATGGAAGAATACATGGAAATATTCTCCTCACCCACAGGGGTACCCGTGTATTATCAAGTCAAGCATCTGATCGATCTGACTCCCAGAGAATCTCTACCCAATAAAGCTCTCCATAGCTCGAGTGGTCATAGTCCCTTTTAAGTCGGTCTATTATTTCAACCATTGTGTATGATTGATGTTGTCATACCTCATGCAACTACACAGAATTAATCCACATATGTATTTTTTGAGGCTGATAAAGCAACTGTTTGGAATCAAGATCGTCATTAGACCAAAACCCACAGGTGTTAGTTAATGATCGCATCGCCAAACATAAGGATCAATGAGAGGCAGTTAGTCAATGTCACGAAATACACTAGAAGCGTTGTTTTATCCAATGTCAAACAATATGCCCCCCAACGGGAGCTGGGTGTGTGTCGAACTTGTGACCTAGGCTTTGATACCACTTGTTGGGAATCATGGTTTCCGTTAGACCAAAACCCGCAAGTGTTAGTTAATGATCGTATCGCCAGAGATAAGGATCTACGAGACGCGGTTAGTCCATGTCACAAAACACATGGGGAGAGTTCGTTTATCCAATTTCCAACAAAAATTGTATTTATTAGACGCATCGAGCATGTCCTCCAACAGGTTCACGAAATATTGGAGAGGTCTACTTCTAAGTACAAGCAATGACATGATCAACAATAGGTGCCAGACAAGTTTCAGGTGGGCAACAAACTTTGGCTACATTTGCAAAATGAATGCCTTACCGGAGCCCATCAAAAGCTCAGGAAACTTCCATATTGGCCTCACACAATCACCAAGGTTGTGGGAGACAATTATTTTGAGCTCATCATTCCACCATTCCTTGGCCTGCAACCAGTGGTCAATGTGGAATACCTTCGGCCATACTTTCCACCATTATTGGACACATGAGACATTGAAGAACAACTCACGCCAACAGAGTTAAATCGAAACTTCATGGAACATGCCAAAATTGATCATATCAAGAACACCCACAAGTAGAAGATCCAACTATATCAGGTTTTCAAAGCTGACCAATTCCTGCACCAAGGAAAGTGGCTCAGTAGGGACCAAGTTCAACAGAAGTTTCCCCATTTCATGGAGGCCCTCAACGCATTGGGGACCATTGATTCCTAAGGGGGGAGGACTTATCCAGGTGGATATTTTGTAGCCATCCGCCTATTCCACTTGTACCTCGACCATTGTTTCTTTCAGTTTTTCAGTTTCCTTAATTGTAGCACATTTTACTATTTTTTGCAGTTTTTTGGGTCCTCAACTTCCGGAGCCGTTTTGAGGCCCTAAACGACGTTTTTTTTTTCTTCTGGAAAATGGGTAAACATAATTATTTATATATGTTTGTAGTGGAAAGTTGTAGTCCTAGAATATATATTTCTAACGAGGTATTATGCACTCCAAGTAGAGATCATATACTGAATTTACGACCCCACAAATTTGATGTACCAATTTACCCCAACGGGGCCCACAAATTTGGCGATTCATCTCCTAGGGTTAGATTTTTTGGTGTTTATGGTTTTCCATTGTCTCTGAATAATAAATATGCCCTTGAGCCTCATTGTAACATAGTTCATAGGCATATATCCGCTACATCTCTTCTCAAAGATAAGCTACCATCACCCTAGCTAGTTTATTTCCATTATGTCTCTAAGCATATTTCAGTTCTTTGATTTTAAAGAAATGAAGTATTATTTCCATTGTATCTATATTTATGGCTATATTCGTATTCTGTTGCATTCCTATCTAAGTTCGGATCACATCCATCACACTTAAGTGAAATAAATAACACCCAATCACTATGTTTCAAGGGTTATACTAACACAACCTACAAAATTTCAAGGAATACTCATAGAATCTAAAGGCATGTAACCCCAAGAATTATTTAATTGGGAAATATATTTAAACATCATCATTTAGGACCCACTTTTCGATCTTGGAGGAGAAATATCAATTTAAGTTCAATGCTTTAGGGATAAATTTTAAGGATTTATCTCCTATCCTAGGAGGATATAAATCAATTTCAAAGAATTAGATGTGTTGAGGATGAGTGTCTAGGTCCAAAACATGATGTGAGGTAAAAGAAAATGGGTTTATACCCATAACTAATTTTTCTTTCCTTAATGGCCATGCACATATAGAGGTATAGTAATAGCAACTAGAATAAATCCCATGTCACGTGAGTAGAAGCCTAGCCCAAGTAATATGTAGATGTAATTAATTTAAAGAATTTGGTGCAACAAGATGGATCTCTTATTTGAGGCCATCACTTAGGGTTGTAAACCCCATTCTGTGAATTGCTAAACCAAGTTATGGTTTAGGGATAAAATCATCGGATGTAGCCCCATTCCTTGATTTTGATATAGACTAAACACACCATAATATAATATTTATATAGGGAAAACCCAAATTTATCCCCTAAGAAATATTTTGTAGTATAATAAGCCAAGAATAATGCCTTATACCATCACATAAACCCTATATAATGAATACTTTATAAGAAGAATATAGTCCTAAATTTAAGGATTAATCTCAACATGGATAAGTCTTTTTGGCCAAATCATTATTCAAAGTCAATAATAAGGAATTATACCTTAATTATATTTTTTGAATTCATAGGCCATGCATGGGACTCTAAGTAACTATACCTTAATTATATTTTTTAAATTCATAGATCATGCATGGAACTCTAGAGCATGATACTATTTATAAAAATAATATTTTTCGTATGAAAAATATATGTAGTTTAATTAAGAATTATACATAATAGACATGTGTCTCACAAACTAAACCATTATTCAAATATAAGATCAAGAATTAATCCCTAATCCACATATTTTGGATTTAGTTAGAAATAAGCATAACATATTTAAAATTTTATATAGTTAAATTATATTTATAAAAAAAATCTATAAAACCTTACTAAAAGACATATAATACCTAATTCTAACTCTATAAAATCTAAGTATTATACTTGAGGCAGTGGGTATAATGCATTAGTTTTTAGTTTTTTATTGAATATATATTAATTTGACTTTGATATGAAAATGATAGTCTCTGCAACCATCGTAATCCTGCAATGACCCCTAATTACTCAGTAGAATTATTTACACTAGAAAATGGCGCGTGTAAAACAAATGGCATTTATCTGAAAATTTTCTTTCGCTTTAATGTTCACTTGAAAATAGGTGCATTAATGGTGGGAGTAGTGGAGGGCACTTAAAAAACCACCACCAAATTCTTTTTTCTTAGAGACAGATAATTCCAAAGGAGGTTTTCTGTGGACAGATGGCAGTATACCGATGATTCTCAATACCTACATTTGTATTTTATTGACTACTTGTGCGGGGAATTGAATTGCTGGGAAAATCAATTTAGGATTATTTATAGGTCAAATATACAGTACATAATTATTTAAAATAAAATAACATATGCTTTGCTATTAAAACTATTGTTACAATTTCAAAATAACATCTTTTGTATGTGTTAATTGATTTCAACTTCCACAACATAGCGTTTGACATTATATATATAAACAAACAAATAAAATAATTTGAATTCACAAAAGTATAATCACTCTAGTTTAAACTGTATTTTTATGATGTAAAGCGTCTTTATTTGAAAAAAACTTTCCTAAAATGCCAGGTGTATCATTGTGCACCATTGATTTTGATGTTAGAAAACTGAAATCGTGTCTACCATAGGATTAAATACTGTTATTATTATTATCTAGGGTAAATTATTGATACCCTTAACTAAGACCTTTTACTTCAGCTGATAAATTAGAATTGCATTTAATTAAAGCGTTAATTAACATAAATGAACAACTGCATGCTGTAAAGAAGAGGAACATAAAATTTCAAGATCATCAATCATAAGAACATGTAGTTTGATAATGGTTTTCTTCCAGGAGGGACTACATCTCCAGGCCTTGGTGTCAATATGGTGTAAGTTGCTGCATTAAGTGATGTAATGAGTGAAGATGTACATCGATGGTTTTTTATCTGTTTTACAAGGAAAATGCCCTCACGTAGGAGTGGTTGGACCTCTCTACGAGATGTTCCACTATAGGAACCATCATACAAAAAAAGGACTCCTATTAGTATGACAATATCTCACACATAAAGACTATGAGTATCCCGTCAACATGGCAAACAAGGGATCTCAGACATAATACAAATACATGACATAAATTACATCAATAACAAAACAATACAATATCCCATGATTCATACATGAATAGGGATTTTTACAGCACTATGCATCTCAGTGACAAAGAAGTACATGAAATCAACACATCATATACCTCATGTTGAATATGACTGGAGAATGGGATACTGCATTGTTGAATATGAAATCACCATCACAATCGTGGCTTTGAAAGGTGTGAGATCGACTGCTCACTTGCTGAAAGATGACACCTGTAACTTCACTTCAAAAAGTGACCAAAAAATATAAAGCTCAGATGGAAAATATGAATGCGCTACCAGATTAGTGACATCGAATAGTGCAAAATCAACTGTCCACTTTATAAATTCTGAGAAAGAGAAAATCTGGGGAAAAAAGGAATCTCTTAGATTCCCCCTAGATTCCTCCAAGATGCTTCTCCATGGGTGGACTGGAAATCTACAACTAAAAAGGTGAATCCGACCCTCCCATTGTGTTCCCTACAAAAAATGTGAAAAATGACTATAAAATTGAATATATTCCGACATGGAGAAAAGTTACCTCCCTAGGAAAATTTCAAGGCTCATGGTTCTGCTCCCTATTTCTGGTCCTGCTCTTGGTTACACCTGCATCAAAATTTGTGCCCGCCTCGAACTACGTATGGGCTTTTCTCCTCCTTGGCCCTTTGGTGTACCATGAAAATGAAGGGTTAAATATTATTTATGTGGCTGAGTATTCCAAGTGAGCTTGTTGGGCTAATGGTTAGGGGCAGACTTTAATTGGGTAGAGTTCGGGGGTTCCAACCCCACTGGCCCCACCATATTTGGATTCGTTTAAAATCGTGCACATTTTTTTTAACCCCGGCACATTTAATTTGAAACAAGTATGGGGGGCTGGGTCCGCATTGGGCGGCCCACCCCGCCACTTCCCTCGACGTCGTTGTAACAAATGGCAAAGGACATAGGGTTGGCGGTGGGTTAACAACCGCTGCCACCTTTTGCATTAACTTTTTTTGGAATGTATGGTGGAGGGTTGGTGTGTGGGTGCCCAGGAAGTGGCCCGACCATTTCGGCGAGGCGAGTTCGAGCCCCGCCGCCCACGGTCCTTGTTTATATATATGGCACGGTGGATGCCATGTGGTGTCGGTCCAATAGGGTCATGGCCATCGACCCTTAATAAAATATATATTTTTTTGTTTATGAGGTTGGGTGAGGTGGCAGGGGTGGTGGCCCGCCACCTCTTTTTTTTGGATTAATTTTTGTTCTATATAAAACAACTAGTTGTTTAAAAATTTCCAAAAATAGGTCGTAGGAGGGATTTTAAACAGGAAACAATTTTGCTCTGGATTTTCTCAGAACTGCTCGGCATATGGTGGCTAGGTTTCATCCAAATTGCGTCTTCCTTAAGGCTTCTCAATCATCCAAGTCAACTAAAAACTTTGACCGCTCCTAACTTTTGCATACGAGCTCAGTTTGATGAACCATTTGCACTGTTACGATTAGGACAACGATATATTCAACCTGAACCTAGTTCGAGAACAATCCGACCACTTTGAATTTTGAGCCCTCTTTGTCCTGTGTGTGTCTCTCGAGCCACCTAGATCAATCCTCCCCAGTGAGGAGATTTTGGTTCTCCAAAAGCATCAAAAGAATCTACACTGCTGTGTGTTATGTCTGCCCCACAAGCGTCTTGAAAAAGTCACCCTTCCTTCTCCTTCACCTGTATCCTTCGGAGCCATAAGTGATGAACTGACACCTGCATCCCCTGCAAGCCTGTAGTACAATATTCTGCAAATACCTGCTCAAATTGACCAATCTATGACCCAAATATTCCCATACTTGCCACGCATTTATAATATGTACTCGGTGGTCAAGTTTACATCAAAAGGGAATCATACCCCAGCTATCATTACAAGACAAGACATCATCGTCGCATTTCGAAGTGATGGCGAACACCTCATCTCTTTTACATGAAATAAATGCATCACCCGACTCATAAAAAAAGGGCAACAACATCATCGTCGCATTTATAAGTGATGGAAAACACATCATCACTTTTACATGAAATAAATGCAACACACGACTTATAAAACAAGGCCAAAAAATATCATTGTCGCTTAAACAAGTGATGGAAAACACATCATCACTTTCATAATTAAAAATGCGACAAATGATTTAAAAACATGGCCATGACAAGCTAACATCTCTAGAAAAAACAATCTAGAAGAACCATCTCTCAATTATCAAAGTGAGTGGATCATTTCCCTGTGGCGAACTTTCTTTTCGATCAGCTCTTTCGACTGGTGTATGCATGGGTGCTTTGTCTTTAAGGTGGTGATATGGATGGAGTTTCCAACATTTGGCTCTTTAATGGCCACTTCGGTTGCAAGGAGTAAAAAAGGCTTTTATCCTCCAAACCTACTTAACCGATTTCTTTCCTTGCTGTGGAGAAGGCTTCCCATGCCTCATACTCCTTTGTGCTTCCATCCTTTTCGAGCACTCAGAAAACACATGGTAATGTAGACCACGAAAATGACACGTTTTGTGATGCCATGATTTACGACTGTGATTATCAACATTCTTATAATAAAAATGCGCTCTATAATAATGAGACTTATTATGGCTTCTATGGTGGTCTCTTGTGCGATCATGGTGATGGGAGCTCACCTCAGCTCTTTCACTGCAACATGCATTACCATGGAACGATGGCGAAGTATCCCCATCATTCCTCTTCCCTTGAGATTTCATCAATGTTTTTTTTCCTTTGATGTCCTTCGAACATCCCTCTTCAGTGTACTCCATGTTAGGTCTCCGTATTTTGCAAGATTGGAAAATACAAAGTTGTAGAGCATACATATGAACCACTTTGGGATTCTAGGATCTAGCCCTCCTGAATCCAGAGAGGGATCTCTCTATAAGTGCAAAGATTGATTTATCTTTTAAGGTTTTGGAATGATATTAGGCTAGTTATGAAAAACAAGGGTTTGTTTGTTTGGTTGGGTATGATCTTTAATTGAGGGGAAAGTCCTGAAAATGAAAGGGTTTCAAAGGGGTGAAGGTGTGAATAATCAAAACAAGGTTCAACTGATAGGATAGGTATGAAACATCACTTAATCCATTAGGCTATGGAGTCACAAAAGGGTTTAATTGTGCAACAATTTCAAGAGTGGTCCATGGGGAAAGTCATCTATAACAAAGGATCTTTTGGATTAAATGATTAAGTGGAACATTAAAAGTGTTGTGAAAATGGAAAAAGCCAATAATTTCAACAAGGATTTATCAACTTTCCAAACAAGAAAAGCCTTTTTTAAGTAACTGTTTGAAACCAGCCAAAGGATAGGGCTAACCATAGACATCTTTGGACAAGCTTGTATTAAAGCTAACTTATCAGACAAACAATCTAGTAATCCACATGAATACTTTCAGAAAGGATGAAAATAGATAAGAAAACAAAGTGTATCTTAAGATCAAGTAAGATATCATTAAAATCTAGGCCTGCTTTCAACATACTCTTAGGGAAACTTTCAAATAACCTTTGAAGGAAGAACTAGAAGATAGGGAAATCCATAAAATTTCCTAGTCCAACTCTACTTAGCATGTAATGAAAATATCATTCAAGAACAATGTTTAAAGTTTAGACAGTAAGACATGGGCTCACCAACATTCCTTAACTATTTTAGACTGTATTAAATCATTCCCAAATACACAAAGGAGGAAAAAATAAAGATAAAGCTTATCAGTGAGAGTAGGGTACTTTTAAGGGTAAATCTTAGCTCTATATTTTTTGTTCTTTATCAGAGAAAAATGAACAATTTTATGAAAAAAATAAAAAGGAAAACAAGTACAATGAGAGGCACATCACCAATAGTATAGACCAGGATCCCATGAATTAGCTTGTGTATTGATGTCAATCCAGTTACATACTTCAAGTCCAATGTTTCAGTACATCAACAACTTCTCTTGTCAGCCTAACTTCTTTGATTACAAACAGAGCTTCAAAGCATCTGAAAACTATTTACATGCAGAAAATTCGAGTAGCAAATATTACATCAAATTCCAACAACCAACCCACTTCTCATCTTCTTCGAAATTATTTATAGAAGAAAGAGGAGGTGGGATGAAAAATAATATCTCTAGTTCAATTAATACAAGTTTTAATGCTTCTCTGCCTTTGAGAGACTCAATAGAGAAGATCTCTGATCTTTTTCAGCTATTAATTGGTTTTCATTAAGTTTTTAGCCACTTGGCAGATTTTGTTGACTTTAAAACTCTTTAGGCAGGTTGGCAATAACTCTAGTTGTCTTTAGGCAAAGATATCACTGACTGGGCAATAAATATGCCTTATTTTGATTTATTGAGGCTGTAGGTGGCACTTTGGTAGCTGAAGAGGATATTTTGGCCTCTGATGTGGCAGTGGAGGTCTCTTTACTGATATTTTTCTTTGTTTTTTCTTAAAACACCTTTAATCTGCTTTTGGTCTGTGTTTAGGCTTAATTAGCCTTGATCTTTGCTTCGGTTCTTCATTCTTCTGATATTGTCTTTGTTTCTTTAAACCTAAGGATTAAAACTGTGATCTTCAATCTTTGGCTCTAATCATCCTTTATCATTAACTTCTTCATTACTGATACACTTTGTTTGGCTTGTTTACACAGGTGGCTTTATGCAATTGGAGGGTTTCTGTTAAACCTTGGATCATGTTTCAGATGATTCAAACATAGATTTTAAGCCTTACAACTCCTTTCTTCTTTGATTTTAAGCCACAGAATCGTCATTCTGGGCCTTTTTTTCAGCTATCTGTGACTGTGGAAAAACACAGAGCAAACACCGTTTAAAACCTTGCGAAACACACAAAATCATTATAAAATACTGCGGAATTTGGTTAAGACTGCTTCAGAGGCTTGTGGAAGCGGTCGGAAATGCTTGAGGATGAGGAAATGTAGCGGAAGAGGACAAAAATCCCTGGCAGAGTAGCTAACCAGGTGCAAATGGAGTTTGGGCACGACAATGAATAAGAAATGTAAGATTAGGACAATCAATGGCAGAGGTCCTCCAATGAAATCGTTTGGGAGAAATGGATGAAGGGAAACGAATTGGGGTTGCGATGTAATGTGGGCCATTCGATCTCAGAGATCAACGGCTGAGATTTAAAAGTGAAAATCACGTTTGAGGAGGATGGTGGTTTGGCAGAAAACCGGAAGCAGTTTTCGCACAGGCTCTGTGGGGGAAGGCAGTATTCATAAAAAAAAATGTGATTCCATATAGCTTTTGACATGTGTCCCTCCGAATACTGCCCATTTCATGAAATTTTTTGGCATTAACGTTTAGGCGCAAAATTTTTGCGAAACAAAACGTAAGTCATCGGATCGGAGGCGCTAGATCTAACGGTGCAAAAAGAGCGCGATGGGAGAGTTGTGCGATGAATCGTTGGAGTGGAATATAGGTGGCAACATGTGATTGGACATGAGCTTTATGCGGTAGAAGGTAGGCCCCAGTAGAACTGGGTTTATTGGGTTATCGGGTTTTATTCTCGATCATTAGATCTTCTTGATGGACGGTTGAGATTAAAAGAGGAGAGAAGATCGATGAATAGAGGAAAAGGAAAGGCAGAGGGTAAGGTGGAGATCGGGTAGCCCAGTGGCTGTTGATCTATGTAGATCAATGGTCCAATTTTTTTTAAATCACGTCATCGGGGTTATGAACAAAAAGGAGAAAAGGGTTTTTCGCATGGGTTTTTGGATTCTAAGCACGCGATTGTGGGGCTTTAGGACACATGAGGAAAGGGGCTAAAGGAAATAATCCCTCGGGGGCTTAAGACCTATAATGAAAAAAGAGCGCTTTTAAGGCCAAAAACAGGGTTTTTAACACAAAAATAAGGTTCTGGTAGGCGAGATGAAGGGATTTAAAACCAAATAAGGGGGAATAAAAGGTTTTAAAGGGAGGTTTTGATGATTTAGAAGGTTAGATGAAAGTTTATAGAGGGATTTCATGGAGGAAATAAGGATGAAATGGTGGAATTTTGTGAGTGAAATGGGGATTGAAATGATGGAATATGGGCTTCTTAAGCAGTTTTCTTTGGTTAACAACAAGGTTCTTTAGGATTAAAATCGAAACAGTAGTGAATATTAACTCAAAGAGTAAATGTCATTATAAGACTTCAAGAACTCACAATTTGGTCATGAAATTGTTTCTTGAAGGCTAAAGAGATTTAGCCACCAGTTGATATGGAAAAATTTTTATAGGTGGCTAACAGTGGCTCCACAGGGGATGGCATCTTCTTGAAGGTGTCAAGAACTTCAGACAAGTTTATCTGGAAGATGATCAGTGCCTTGCACTTTTTCAATCTTTTTATCAACTACTAACAAAAAATATTAGAACTTGGTACGTCAGCAAAAGAATTTCCCAAACAACTACCTACACAACCTATTTTCTAAAAAAATTTCTTCAGCAGGTGCATTTGGACTTGCAAACCTTTTCATCAATCATTTTATTCTTTTATTGAAAAAATAAAACTAATCTAAGTCTACCCTTATTTCTCCATGAACTCAGATTAAGCAGTTGAGTTCATCAGTTTCTCTACCTAACTACTGTCTGTCAGGATTAGACTATCTAACAGACTTCATTCTCTAAATTCTAAGACAATAAATTTAAAAACAGCCAAGCTAGGATTAAGCAGTCTGACTTGTTGTTGATTTATGGCATAAAAACAAGCTGCACATAAACTAAAATTTGCAGAAAATTAAAAACAAAATAGTGAAGGCTTGAGGTCTGAAAATCAAAAACATCCTTCATTATTTCTTCAGCTCTGTTTTGAATTTGTTTGAGTTGTCTTTCTTTCTTTCCTGGTTCAAGTTTTGGGCATATTAGAACCAGTTTGTTTTCTATCTTTGGCTCAGCATTTGATCTAATTAGAGCCATTCTTCTTTTGAGATTCATAGGTTCAGATTTTGAGCTTGTTTGAACCTTCATTTTTCTATCCTAATCTACCTTACTGATAAGCCAAGATTGAGCTGTTTGGCTTATCTAATTCACTAACCTATCAGCAGTAAATTGAAAAAATAATCAGTCATGATTAGGCTATATGACTAACTAGAAGCGTGTTTTTAGGAGTGGCATTTGAGCTTGCGCACTTTCATATTTTATTTCTCTTTTTGGTATGGGGCTGTACCTTTCTTGTTTTCACTCTGCCCTCTTTTCTCTTTTTATTGTTCTTGTATATTTTCTTTTTCTAACTTTGAATGCAATGATGGATATGATATTTACAATGAGGAAAAAATAAAAAGCCTCAAATTGGTACAATCAAGAAAAATAATGTTTGAGCATCCTGCCATTGACAGGACCTCCAAAAAGTTCAGTTCCATTGAATTCCTGCAAGAAATAAGCATTGTTACCAGCAGTAGAATGAATAAGATAAGGGCCTAGCCATAAGTTATCAAATTTCCCATGTTTTCCCTTATCTTCTCTCCTGGAATCCCACTTCAAAACTTTGTCACCAATGTTGAAATCACTTGCTTTGGTTCTTTTATCAAACAGCTTCTTGATGCTTTCTTGCTTGTGTAGTGATCTATTGTAGATTTCCTTTCTGGTTTGTTGAAGATGTATAGTATGATTGATCCTTCTTTTCATATTATTATCCTTATACTGTACTTCTTGGATCAGCTTCATGATTGGCAGTCCTAGACTAGTTGGAAAAATTGCATCTTCTTCGTAAACTAGCTGGTAGGGTGACATTCCAATTAACTTCTTAAGTGTTAATTTGTCAGCCCATAATGCATGTAATAGCTTTGTGTGCCATGATTTCTTATTTTCTTCCAAAAATTTTTTGATTATATTTACCAAACTCTTATTTGATGATTCTGCTAACCCATTACCTTGAGGGTAATAAGCAGTAGAACGGCCCAATTTAATATGATATTTGTGATAGAATTCAACCATATTTTTGGATCCAAATGCAGTAGCATTGTTAGTGATAATCTTCCTAGGGCAGCCAAATCTAGATAGGATATGATTTTCAAGGAATTTTATGATGACAGAGTCAGTGGCTTGCCTAGAAGGGATGGCTCCTATCCATTTGGTAAAAAGGTCTGTTGCAGTGAGGATCCATCTATGTTGGGCAGAGGAGGCTGGATGGATTTCCCCAATGAAGTATAGACTCCACAGTTGAAAAGGGGCTTCAACAGTGATTGGATGCAAGGGTAAGGGAAGCAATTTTCTTTTGCCTTCAAAGAGTTGGCATTCGCAACAGACAATAATCATTTTATGGACATATTGAAAGAGGGTGGGCCAATAGTAACCAGCTCTAAGGATTTTATTGGGAGTTGTCTTCCAATAGAGGTGGCCTCCACATTGTCCTTCATGTAATTCATGCTTGATCTTATTTGCATCATTCTCAAGAAAACATTTAAGCAATAATCCACTAGCATTTTTCCAATATAGACATTTATCCAAAATTCAGTAATTAACAGCTTTCAACTTTAAAAATCTTGCCTTCGTTTTAGACAAACCAGGAGGTGTATTCAAATTGAACAAAACATATAAACTATCAACATACCAAGATGAAAATAGAAAATGATCTTAAATAATGGGAGTTGATAACTCCTCCTGTTCATCTAATGCCTCTAACATGTTTATATCAAGAGCTTCAAAATTAGACTTAGCCATTAATCTTGCTAGTCCTTGGCCTTTTATGAGCTTAGTGGGATTGATTTCTAAATCATATTCAAGAATCACAACAATCCACTTTCCTCTTTTGCCATTTGGGTCCTAGGTTAAAATGTCTGTTACAACTGAACTTGGCACAAATGCAATTACATGGGAATGTAAAATGTAAACTTTGAAGTCTTTAAAGGCTTTGACTAAGGCAAAGGCTTGTGTTTCCATGATATTGTACTTCATAGGTGCATCTCTCATTTCCATACTAAAGAATGCAATTGACTGCTCTTGTCCCTTCAAGTTTTTCTGTAATAGGACAACAGCCACTGTGTGTTTTAATGCAAATGAAAAAATGAAAAAATCCTTTCTAAAATCAAGACTAATGAGAACTGGTGTTTTTTTTAATGCTTGTTTTACCTGTTCAAATGATTTCTTTGCTTCTAAGGTCCATTTAACTCCTTGTTCCTTTTTCAGCATGTTTGTTATGTTTCTAAGGAGTTCAGCTAGATTCGGTATGAACCTTCTCAAGAAATTAATCTTCCCAGTGAAAGATTGAAGTTCCTTGATGTTTCTAGGATGGTTGATTTGCAATATACCATCAATCCTCTTTGGGTCTATCTTTATCCCTTCTTCTTATATGATGTGTCCAAGTCGTTTGCCTTCTTGGAGACCAAACATTGTTTTCTTTAGATTTAAAGATAACCCATATTTTCTACATTTCTCAAAGACTTTTCTTAAGTGTTCTAGGTGTTCTTCATCTGTTTTGGAAAAAACAGTGATATCATCAAGGTAAATAATTATGAAGAAGCCTAGTTCTTCTGAGAATGCAATATCCATGGCTCTCTGAAATGTGGCACCAGCATTCATTAAACCAAAGGGCATTTTCACATACATGAAAGTACCCCAAGGTGCAGTAAAGGCTGTTTTGAGTTGATCATCAAGATGTACCAGAATTTGGTTGTAACCTGAGAAGCCATCTAGCAAAGAAATTCTTTTAGAACCAACTACCTTTTGTAAAATGTGATCCATCTTGGATAAAGGGCAGTTTTATTTCAATGAGGCTCTGTTTAAGTTCCTAAAATCAATACAAAGCCTTATTTCTCCTGTCTTTTTCCTAACTGACACAAGATTAGACACCCAATCTGAATATCTAACAGGGACTATAATTCCAGCATCAAGCATTTTCTTAATTTATTTCTCAACTAGGGGTAATTGAACAGGGTTTATTCTACGCAATTTTTGTCTCTAGGGCTTTTGGTTTTCTTTGAGGGGTATCTTATGCTGAATTATCTCTGTGTCATAGGATTTTAGATCCTCATAAATCCATGGAAATACATCAGAAAAATCCTTAAACAACTAAATATATTTCATCTTGATGTGAGCTTGCAATGTTTTAGACAGTTTGATCATTTTTGGTTTCAGTTCACTGCCTATGTTACATTCTTCAACTTCAGTTTCAACAGGTTCTAGTTTTGGTTTTTTGGCAACATCGTTGAAATCAAACAATTCTTCTAATGGAACCAGTCCTTTTGGCAAGCTTTGAGTGTTAGATTGTAGAATTTCTAAATCTTTCTTTTCTAACTCTGCACTAATTTCTGTGGCATGTTCAAGTTTATTAGCTAACAGATTTATATCAACAATCTCTGGAGACTTTACTTCTTCATCAAGAAGATATTCTTCAATAGGACAGTCTGGGTCATACTCTGAATCCGAACTTGGTAGCTCAAATTCATTTCTAGACTGTAGGAAGTCTTATATTTTTTTATCTCCCTCAAACACTTACCAATATTTTTCATTTTCTGGGACAGCTAGTCTAAATTTGACTTGGGTGGTGCATTTTTTGGTTTCATAAGGTGTTAGGCAAGTTCTAGCAGCAAAGGCTAAACCATTGGCAAGGACATTTTGGTTTCTTGAGACAAAGATAAGTTGGAATTCATCAAATGTTTTTAATAAGTCCATGACATAATTTCTATAGGCTCTAAGTCTGGGGTTTTTGGCACTATATTCCCCATTCACTTGCCTAATAATCAACTCTGAATCCCCATGAAATTTTATCCTTTTGGCCCCTAATTTCTTCAATAAGTGTAGGCCTAAAAGGAGGGCTTCGTACTCAGCTATGTTATTTGTACATTGAAAACTTAACCTGTAGGAACACCCTTCAGCGTGATTGTTTTCAGTGTTGTGTATCCATATGCCTGCTCCGGCATTATTCTTAGTGCAAGACCCATCAAAACTCATACTCCAAAGAGGACTAGTTTCAGATTGACTAGTTTGACTACTATCCTCTTTATTTATTGTGATTTTAGATTGCTCTTGTAAATTAGCACTATGTTGAAATTGCTTTAGTTCCTCATGTTATTCATTATGTTGAGGACTCTTCTCTTGACTCTCAAAGTTGACAAACAATGGATAACTATTTTGTAGCTTTAGACCTGTGATTAGTTTTTTGTGATTTTCTGTTTTGGAAAATTGTTTTGATACTTTTGTCTTGTCTTCCTCCTTTTCTGTGTCTGCCACTATGTTACAATGAGAGGTGGCCACTAATTCAGTTAAGGTTTCTTGCTCATTAAATGTTTCATGATTGAAGAGAATAAATGAGTCAAGGTTTGTATGTACAGAATAAACAGGAGAGTTTTTCGATCTCTCTTGGCTACTGACTATGTATTGCATGTGAGATTCCCTATAAAGTCTTCTGGTTTGATTAAAAATAGGGATAGTATCATATTTCATATAAACTTTCATTGTTCCTTGTAACTTATCTCCCCATGATCTTGATAAAAGCATACCATACTTGGGGGGTACATCAGCCACTACAATATCCATCACTAAAGACTTGGCTAGAATTTGTGCTAAGTTTACACAGAGGTCTTTGATGAAACCTAAACATTTCACTCTACTGGAGTCAAAGGAGTATAGATATTTGTATGGGATGGTGATTTCAAGGCCTAGACTCTCCATTAATGCTTTGGGCATTAAGTTATGAGAGGCCTCTGAATCATGCATAGCATTGTGAAAAATTTTGTCATGAATTTTCAAACTGACCTAAAAAGGAGGAACTTGCCCTTCTTGGTATCTTCCTTCAATCTTAGGACCAAATAAGAGCTCTGGTTGGTCATCATTGAGGTTGACAATGCCATTATTTTCTTCTATGTTGAAAGCTTTCAAAATTTGTGATCTATATACATCTTGGGTGACTAATTCGGTGAGGGGAACACATATTTTGATCTTGGCAATTTCCTGTTCCAAACTAAAAGGCATCTAATTTTTTACAATGTCTGTTTCAGCCTTGTTAATCACCATTCTATCAGCAAAATCAGCTTGTTGATTTGCTCTATTTACATTGGTCAAAATTGTTTTGATAGGAGCACTAGCTAAGGTACTAACGCTGCTAAGGTCTGCACTCTGTTTTTCATTAATTTGAGTGCCTTTGTCTTTGTTTTGAGCAGAATTTACAGTCGTTGTTTTGTATTTTTGTTTTGTAATTCTGGGTTTGTTCACAAGGCTGTTTTTGGTAGAATTTTCAGAGTTCTTAGTTTTGGGAGTTTCCTGATTCTTTTTACTCCTAAGGTCATATTCTTTTGGAGTCTCTATGATGACATTTTCCAACTCTTTATAATAATGTTCATCCTCTATTCTTCCATCATCATAGGGTGTATATAAACCTTGCTTCCTACTTTTAGGAATATCAAAAGTATCATTGTCTACTCCCAGCATGTTTATGTCATCTTCGTCTGTTTTTTCAATTTTTTCATGAACCTCACTTACATAGTTTTGATGAAAAGGAGGTGCAATCTCCTGATCAGAGTCTCTTGGTCTATTTTGAGGTTGGTTTCTCCTAAAATTTTGATTTTGATTTTGAGATTGATTTCTGTTTTGGGGAGCTGATTGGTTTTCTCTAGCTTGTGCTCTCTCAAGTATGCTCATCTTTTTCACCATTTCCTCCATCATTCTTTCCATTTTTGAGATAGATGTGGAGGGTGCAGATTCTTCCCCAAATGATACTTTCTTCTCATTTCTCATCCTTTCTCTTTTCTCCATCAAATTCACTTCCACAGCTAGAGCTCCCTTTTGCATGTCTTCTAGATTCAAAGGGTCTCTTTCTCTTAGCTAATAGGCCATTTCAGGGTCAAATCCTTCGGGAAACTTGTTCAAGGCTGAGCCTTGTGGAGGTTTCAATTATGGGGGTATGGAATTATACACACTATTGAATCTAGTGCAATAATTTTGAACACTTTCCCCAGTGTTTCTTTTGAGGTTATTGTAATCTGAAAGTATTTGGAGAGGGTTTTTTTCTAACTTCCCACTTGTTTAAGAATAACTGATGGAAGGCTTGGAGGTCATTAATACTATTAAGGGCTAAGCCTTTGAACCATTTTCTTACTTCTCCCCCTAAACTTTGAGCAAACAATTTGAGTTTGACAGTTTCATCATCTATTTCATTTCTATCAAAATAGTCATTCATCTTGTCCATGTGTTGTGAAGCAGTAGTAGCACCACTGGCATCATACAAGGGTATCTTGGACTGATAGTCCTGTGGAAGATTGACTAAAGGTAAAGGAAGGACTAGAGGGGCATACCATGTTGCCATGATAGGAGGTTGTGGGAAAAATGGGGGGTTTACAGGTGGAGGATGAAATAGGGGAGGGGGTTGATGGAATGGGGTGGTTTGAACAGTGGGTGTATGAAGACCATAAGTGTATGGAACACTAAAAGGTTTTTGAGCAAATATTGGATGAGAGAAACCAAAATTATGAAGGAAATGCAAATCAGGTGGGGTAGTTTGTCTACTACCAGTATTTTCACCACTATCTTGGGATAAAGGTGAAGGCTCAAAGTCTGACTGATCTATATCATGAATTGACCTAGTTCTGAATGGATTTCTTAAGTCAACTTGTGAATCTTGTAGAGCTGTAAGGTTTTCAGGAACAGAATTAGCTCTATGGAGTGACCTATAAATAGTTGAAGTTTTGGCCTTAGGAGATTTCCTAAGGATTCTTTTAGGATTATCAACTATCTCAGGAGGATTTGGGTCAAGATGGCTCCTAGTATGAATTCTTCTTGAAGCCACTATGCTATGTTTTCAGACCCAACAACAAGAAAAGTTTAACCAAATATGACAATCTTTAGTAGGCTAACTGATATTTAGCAAGGAAACTTTAATCCTTAAAGTTTTCTTAACTGATTTTGTATGATGTTATGATAGTAATGGGTTTCCCAGTGGAGTCTTTAGGTCTATTTAGGATCTTAGAGTCACCAGGTGGAAATTTTTAGCTTTTTGAAGGTTAAATGTTTTATGTTCCACCACCATTTATTGATTTGAATACCAATCTGAAATATTTTTGGGTTTTTGAGTTTTTTTAGTCCTGTAGATTATGAGAGTGTCCTAAATCTGTTTCAACACTTAGCTACAGTGATGAGACAAAGAGAGTTTACTCTTATGGCTTAACTGGCTAATTCCTTGAAGGTTTCATAGGCTCTATGAGAATCCCAAGGGTTACTTAGTTTGTCACTGATTCAAATAAGTCCTATCATGATTACCAACATGCTTGGTAGTGCTTGAAGAAATCTACTTATACTACACTGAATGTTGAGTGTTTTGTTTTAAGGATTTTACTCAGAACTCCCTAGCGGAGTCGCCAGAATGTTAGGTCTCTATAGTTTGCAAGATTGGCAAATACAAAGCTGTAGAGCCTAAATATGAACCACTTTGGGATTCTAGGATCTAGCCCTACTGAATCCAGAGAGGGATCTCTCTATAAGTGGAAAGATTGATTTATCTTTTAATCTTTTGGAATGATATTAGGCTAGTTATGAAGAGCAAGGTTTTTTTTGTTTGGTTGGGTATGATATTTAATTGAGTGGAAAGTCCTGAAAATGAAAGGGTTTCAAAGGGTTCAAGGTGTGAATAATCAAAACAAGGTTCAGCTGATAGGATAGGTATGAAACAACACTTAATCCATTGGGCTATGGAGTCACAAAAGGGTTTAATTGTGCAACAATTTCAAGAGTGGTCCATGGGGCAAGTCATCTATAGCAAAGGATATTTTGGATTAAATGATGGAGTGGAACATTAAACGTGTTGTGAAAATGGAAAAAGCCAATAATTTCAAAAAGGATTTATCAACTTTACAAACAAGAAAAGCCTTTTTTAAGTAACTGTTTGAAACTAGCCAAAGGACAAGGCTAACCATAGACTTCTTTGGACAAGCTTGTATTAAAGCTAACTTATCAGACAAACAATCCAGTAATCCACATGACTACTTTCAAAAAGGATGAAAACAGATAAGAAAACAAAGTGTAGCTTAAGATCAAGTAAGATATCATTAAAATCTAGGCCTACTTTCAGCATACTCTTAGGGAAACTTTCAAACAACCTTCAGAGGAAGAACTAGAAGATAGGGCAAACCATAAACTTTCCTAGTCCAACTCTACTTAGCATGTAATGAAAATATCATTCAAGAACAATGTTTAAAGTTTAGACAGTAAGACATGGGCTCACCAACATTCCTTACCTGGTGTAGACTGTATTAAATCGTTCCCAAATACACAAAGGAGGAAAACATAAAGATAAAGCTTATCAATGAGAGTAGGGTACTTTTAAGGGTAATCCTTGCTCTATATTTGTTGTTCTTTATCAGAGAAAAATGAACAATTTTATGAAAGACATAGAAAGGAAAACAAGTACAATGAGAGGCACATCACCAATGGTATAGACCAGGATCCCACGAATCAGCTTGTCTATTGATGTCAATCTAGTTACATACTTCAAGTACGATGTTTCAGTACAACAACAACTTCTCTTTTCATCCTAACGTATTTGATTACAAACAGGGCTTCAAAGCCTCTAAAAGCTATTTACATGCAGAAAATTCGAGCAGTAAATATTACATCAAAGTCCAACAACCAACCCACTTCTCATCCTCTTCTGAAGTATTTACAGAAGAACGAGGAGGTGGGATGAAAAATAAGATCTCTAGTTCAATTAATACAAGTTTTAATGCTTCTCTGCCTTTAAGAGGCTCAATAGAGAAGATCTATGATCTTTTTCATGTATTAATTGGTTTTCATTAAGTTTTTAGCCACTTGGCAGATTTTGTTGATTTTAAAACTCTTTAGGCATGTTGGCAATAACTCTGGCTATCTTTAGGAAAAAATATCACTGACTGGGCAATAAATATGTCTTATTTTGATTTATTGAGGCTGTAGGTGGCACTTTGGTAGCTGAAGAGGATATTTTGGCCTTTGATGTGGTAGTGGAGGCCTCTTTACTAATATTTTTCTTTTTTTTTCTTAAAAAATCTTTAATCTACTTTTGGTCTGTGTTTAGGCTTAATTATCCTTGATCTTTGCTTCGGGTCTTCATTCTTCTGGTATTGTATTTTTTTCTTTAAACCTGAGGATTAAAACTATGATCTTCAATCTTTGGCTCTAATCATCCTTTATCATTAACTTCTTCGTTACTGATACACTTTGTTTGGCTTGTTTACATAGGTGGCTTTATGCTGTTGGAGCGTTGATATTAAACCTTGGATCGTGCTCTAAATGATTCAAACGTATATTTTAAGCCCTGCTGCTCCTTTCTTCTTTGATTTTAAGCCACAAAATCATCATTCTGGGCCTTTTTGTCACCTGTATATGACTGTGGAAAAACACAGAGAAAACACCATTTAAAACCCTGCAAAACACACAAACTCATTATAAAATCCTACGGAATTTGGTTAATACTGCTTCAGAGGCTCGTGGAAGTGGTCAGAAATTCTTGAGGATGAGGAAATGCAGCGGAAGAGGACGAAAAACCTTGGCAGAGCAGCTAACCAGGTGCAAATGGAGTTTTGGCGCGAAAGTGAATAAGAACCATTAGATTAGGACAATCAACGACAGAGATCGTCTGATGAAATTGTTTGGGAGAAATGGATGAAGGGAAACAAATTGGGGTTGCGATTTAATGTGGGTTGTTCGATCTCAGAGATCAACGACTCAGATTTAAAAGTGAAAATGACGTTTGAGGAGGATGGTGGTTTGGCCGAAAACCGGCAGCGATTTTCGCACAGGCTTTGGGGAGGAAAACGATATTCACAAAAAAAACGTGATTCCATATAGCTTTTGACATGCGTCCCTCTGAATACCACCCATTTCGCGAAATTTTTTGGTGTTAACGTTTAGGTGAAATTTTTTTGCGAAACGCAATGTAAGCTGTTAGATCGGAGGTGCCAGATCTGACGGTGCGGAAAGAGCGTGATGGGAGAGTTGCGCGATGAATCGTTGGAGTGGAATATAGGTGGCAGCATGCGATTGGACAAGAGCTTTATGTGGTAGAAGGTAGGCCCCGGCGGAACTGGGTTTATTGGGTTATTGGGTTTTAGTCTCGATTGTTAGATCTTCTTGACGGACGGTCAAGATTAAAAGAGGAGAGAGGATGGATGAATAGAGGAAAAGGCAAGGCAGAGGGTAAGGTGGAGATCGGGTAGCCTAGTGGCTGTTGATCTATGTAGATCAACGGTCCAGATTTGTTTAAATCACATCGTCGGGGTTATGAACAAAAAGGAGAAAAGGGTTTTTCGCATGGGTTTTTGGGTTCTAAGCGCCCGATTGCAGGGCTTTAGGACACATGAGGAAAGGAGCTAAAGGAAATAAGCCCTAGAGGGCTTAAGACCTATAATGCAAAAAGAGCGCTTTTAAGGCCAAAAACAGGGTTTTTAAGGAAAAAATAAGGTTCTGGTAGGTGAAATGAAGGGATTTAAAACCAAATAAGGGGGAATAAAAGGTTTTAAAGTGGGGTTTTGATGATTTATAAGGTTATATGAAAGTTTATAGAGGGATTTCATGGAGGAAATAAGGATGAAATGGTGGAATTTTGTGAGTGAAAGGGGGATTGAAATGATGGAAAATGGGCTTCTTAAGCAGTTTTCTTTGGTTATCAACAAGGTTCTTTAGGATTAAAAGCGAAAAAACAGTGAAGATTAACTCAAAGAGTAAATGTCATCATAAGAACTCACAATTTGTCATGAAATTGTTTCTTGAAGGCTAAAAATATTTAGCCACCACTTGATATGGAAATGTTTTTATAGGTGGCTAAAACCCCCAACCTGCATAGTGAGGTCTTTGCACAACCTCCAATGGTTGGGTTATGCCTTAGCCATGAATGCCAAGTCCTCCTCCTCTGTACCCCATCTTGGTGAGGAGTCTCATGTCGGTTCTTGCAAGGTGTATCTCCACACTTCCAACCAGAATGATATAATGTGAAGAAACTGAAGAGAAATCAACATTTTTTACCTTATCTGTCGATTGCGAAAAAAGTGCAGAAGGTTGTTGTAAGCCGTCATTACGTTTCACTTCCTCCAAGGGCTCTGTTGTGACTTGTATTTGAAGCTACAATCTATACATCTCCTCCTTCTCTTCCTATAGGAGTGCCTTCAATGCATCATGATCTGCCTGAAGATGTTCGTTGTTGCGCTTCAATTCTTACCATGCCTCTGTCGTGGCTTGCAAATAAAGCTGCAATCAATGTTTTTCTTCCTTCTCTTCCTGTAGGAATGTCTTCAATTCAACTTTCTCTGCTACTTGTTTTTCATAAGCCTCGTACAACATGTGTGCTTTCTCAGAAACCTTAAGCATGGTCTCGTACATGTCCTTGACATTCTCCATGGCTTAACTCAGCAAACGTTCAACAATTCACGCCTGTAATCCAATTAGCAAGAAGTCTTGTTCTGATACCACTTGATCCAGGGTAAATTCTTGATAACCTTAACCAAGACCTTTTACTTCAACTGATAAATTATAATTTCATTTAATTATAGCATTAATACACTTAAATTAACAATTTCATGTTGTAAAGAAGAGGAACATAACATGTCAAGATCAAAAATCATAAGAGCACATCGTTTGATAATGGAGTTTGTCCAAGAGGGACTACATCTCCGGGCCTCGGTATCAAGATGGTGTAGGCAGCTACATTAAGTGTTTTAAGGAGTGAAGATGTACACGGATGGTGTTTTATCTATCGTAGAAGGAAAATGCCCTCACGCAAGAGTGGTTGGAACTCTCTACAAGATGTTACACTATAGGAACTCTCATACACAAAAAGGACTCCTATCAGGACGACAATATCTCACACATAAAGACTATGAGTATCCTGCCAAAATGGCCAAAAAATGGATCTCAAGCAACATATATGCGTGAATGAGTATCCTGCCAACATGGAAAACAAAGGATCTCATACATAATACAAATCCATGATAGAAATTACATCAATAACAAAACAAGACAAGATCCCATGACTCATACATCAACAGGGATATGTACAGAACTATGCATCTCAAGGACAAAGAAGTACATGAAATCAACACATCATATGCCTCATGCTGAAGATGACTGAAGAATGGGCTGCTACACTACTGGATCTAAAATCACCATCACAATCATGGTGTCAAAAGGTGTGAGATCGACTACTCACTCGCTGAAAGCTGATACCTACAACTTCAATTCAAAAAGTGAAAGAAAAATATAAAGCTCAGATGGAAAATCTGAATGCGCCATCAGATTCGTGACGTCGAATGTTGCAACATGGAATGTCCATTTTCTGAATTTTGAAAAAGTGAAAATCTGCGGCAAAAAGGAATCTTTTAGATTCCCCCTAGATTCCTCCAAGATGTTGCTCGATGGGTGGACTGGAAATCTGCAACACACATTAGGGGAATTTTGAGGCCTATAATGGGCTTCCTAAGGAAATTATACAATAATAGTGGAAATAATAAAATAATTTTAGATTACATCATCAAATTTTAGAGGGAAAAACAGAAAAAATAATAATAAAATAATAAAACTATTTTTTCAACTCGTATTTTCAACTTATCTCCCTAAGTTTTTACTCAAATTTTGATCGAAAACACTCACTAGATGCATAATTTAATTCCCCATCCAAGGAGTACCCATGTTGCATACTTTTGATGGACCCTACTATGCGAAAAATGAGAAATACATGAAAAACATGATTTCAATCACGTTTTTTCATGTCTTTCTTATTTTATTTGTAGGAGGGCCCATCGAAATTATGTAACATGGGTACTCCTTAGATGAGAAATTAAATTTTGCATCCAACGAGTACTCTCGCTCGAAATTTGAGTAAAAACTTAGGGAGATAAGTTGAAAATACGAGTGGAAAAAGTAGTTTTATTATTTTATTATTTTTTATTCCTTGTACTTTTTTACTCCAAAAATTGTTAATCATCCCCCATGGTTGACATCATCATCTTTAATCCTATTGGTTCTTATAAATTTCATTTTGGTTGTATATTTTTCTTAGGAGGCCCATTTTAGACCTCAAAATTCCCCTAATGAAAGGCAAATCCGACCCAGTTATTGTGTTCCCTGCGAAAAATCATGAAAAATGACTGTAAACTTGACTATATTCCGACATGGAGAAAAATTAACTCCCTGGGAAAATTTCAAGGCTCATGGTTCCACTCCCTATTTCTGGACCTACTCATGGTTCAACCTGCATCAAAATTTGTGCCCGCCTGAAACTGCGTGCAAGCTCTGCTCCTCCTTGACCCTTGGGCACACTATGCAAATGATGGGTTAAATATTATTTCTGTGGCGGAGTATTCCATGTGAGATCGTTGGGCTAATGGTTACGGGAAGACTTTACTTGGGAGGATGTCGGGGGTTCCAACCCTATCGACCCCAACATAATTGGATTATTTTAAAGCTATTTGAATTTTTTTTAACCCCGACGCATTTAATTTGAAACAAGTGTGGGGATCTGGGCCTGCATTGGGAGGCCCACCCCACCACTTCCCCCTGCGTTGTTGTAACAAATGGTAAAGGACAGAGGGTTGGCGGTGGGTTAACAACCCCCACTACACTTTGCATTAACTGCTACCAGAGTGTATGGTGGAGGGTTGGTGTGTGGGTGCCCAGGAGGCGAGCAGGCCATTCCGGTCGAGCGGGTTCGAGCCCCACCGCCCACGGTGCTTGTTTATATATATGGCACGGTTGATGCCACGTGGTGTGGGTCTGGCGGGGTCATGGCCGCCGACCCTTAATAAAATATATATTTTTTAGTTTATGCGGTTGGGTGAGGTGGTGGGGGTGGTGGCCCGCCACCTTTTTTTTTTTTTTTTTTTTTATAAAAAAATCAGCGTTTAAAAAAAATCCAAAAATAGGTCATATGAGTGCTTTTAAATAGGCGACAATTTTCCTAGGATTTGGTTAGAACTAGCCAAAATCCGGTGGTCAGGTTTCGTCCAAATTGTGTTTTCCTTAAGGCTGCCGAGTCATCAAGGTCAACCTAAAAAATTGACCACTCCTAACTTTTGCATACGAGATTGGTTTGACGAACCATTCACACCGTTGCGATCAAAACGACAAGATCTTCAACCTGAAACTTGTTCGTGAACAATTCCAAAACTTTCAATTTTGAGCCCTCTTTGTCCTGTGTGTGTCTCTGGAGCCACCTGGACTAATTAATCAGTTACAGAGGAAAACTATTTTAGAAATAATAGATTTCATCCTCGTTGGGTTATATGACCACACCAAGAATCTACGGATGACTTGTGTGGTGGGAATGCTGGGTACATAGAGCCTTTGCCAGGGAGCTTGGCCACCATCGCCCGCAGAAGACAACAAGGAATCTATGTTCTAACCCTAAATCTTATTTCCAGTGAAATGATCAATTTCAATATTGATATTTCCGAGTAGAGTTTCGTTATGGTTTATACATGTAGATTGGATGGTCCTCCATTACGGGAAAGCGTTTAGGGTAACATAACCCTACCCCTTCCATATTCTGCTACTCATTTGGCTTTGGAATAGGTCCAGGCTCTACAGACAACTTGTTTCAGCCCATTCCAACAGGGTTTCAGCAGCCTGAACATAACTTTGGGAAGTCACACAGTATCACTCATTCGCCAATTTTCATTTTACACTCAATTTTTCTTAATTATCGACTGACATTGTTTTATATCTGCTCCAGGTTGGAACCCTACTTGTTTGTGATAGTTCCAGTAGGGAAGTGAGTGCAGTGGCTACAATTCTTGTCCAGGTGAATCTTTACGGAGTTTTGGTTCGTTCTACACAATATTTCAGTGGTTAGCCTTATATCGTGTCTAACCTTCTCGTATTGGAATCCAGGTATCTTTGCATATAGGTTTGCTTTAGTGGGGAGCCTCCCAATGTGTCTCCATCTCGGCTTATCCAACCAGTAAGGGTTTTCATAATCCACTTTCCCTTTTTGTGTTCGGAAGGTTGGTGTCTGCTGAGGGTGATACCTCTCCCTTTTCATGGAGGTTGGCTTGGTGTATGTTGGCCATCTTGTATATCGAACCGAAGATTCCCATATCATGTTAGGGTTATAACGCTCGCATGCTCCTGGGTGTACAACATTTCAATGAGGACTAAATAGTTACAATTTGAGGGTTTGATGTTGAAATTCCTCATTTTCGGCCTACAATAGGTGTCGATAAGTTTTAATAGTTTTATTGGAAACTGGAATATATATGTTATGCTTGTTTCTTTTATAGAGAATATATATTCAGGGTTCAACTTTTGAAAAATTACTTTTTGAGAAGTTATATATACGTATCAATGAATTGTTTGTTGTATTGGTAATTTATTTCCAATAACGAGGGTTTCAAGAATGAAATATACTTGCCATCATTTATAATTTTATCTTGCTTGTTTACTGTAATGATTGTTTCCTTTCAAGTATAGTTCAGTTCCACCAATCCTTGGGTTATTGCTATGATTATTTATGTTTTAGAATCTAAAATGAGGGTTTTGTTTTAATCTTTACCGTACTTGTGATTTATGATTTATATGAATCCAATGAGTATTTTTCTGAATTCTTTCATAATAATATTGACCCAAAGGAGGACTCGACCCTAGTTGTGGTTAGCCCTCAACAAGGGTCCCAACCTCTGAACCACATTAAACATTCATGAAAAAGTAATAGTGTTCCTTCCTTTCGGGGTTCCTACTACGCCCCTCGTTTGCATGCACTGCACTTATTGTTTCTGTTAATATTATTTTATTTCTCCTATTAACATTCATGCAAAGAAGTGAAGCCTAGAAAACGAGGTTGTACCTAGGGTTTCTTTTCATGAGTAGGCAAGTTTAATTCTTTATCATTGCCAACATTTTTATGACTCAAGTAGAGCTATTTGTGTTTACATACATAGATTTTTTAAAGCATATCTCATAGACATATGTAAGACCCATAGATACTTTCAAGAATTCATTTTAGTTACATACTTAACCAGATCTGTAATAACTAATATTAACATGAAATACTACCTCTCAAATCAATTAAGCTCACCACTAAAATCATTTTTATCATCTAAATTTTGGAGATTTCACTAATATTAATTCAAACTAAATACTTTTACAATCAAGAGTATACTTTTAAGAGCGTACATTTTTGTATATATATTATATATCTTTCTTCATTTTAGAATATAGTTTTATTAGTTTAAAAGCTGTATGTTTTGATTTTTTTAATTATATTTTTTCAGTTTTATTTAATATTTAATTAAAAATGGTTATAGTTATAAATTTAGATTTTTTTTTTAATAAATTAAATATTTAAAAAAATTATAATATCAATTTTATTTATAGATTAAAAAAATATATTTAAATATTTAAAAATTATAAAGTTTAATTAAATGCTCTTCCCACTTGCTACTTAATTTAAGACCAAAGAATTGATACTTATCTAAAAATTATATTAATATTTGTAGTTGTAACCAAATTATTTAAATGAATAGCTAAAAATGATATTAACATATGTAGTTGTAACCAAATTATGTAACAGAATAGCCCAATCTTGTTGTTCACTCTCTGTAGTTGTAGCTATCTACATGATTCATGTGAGAGCATTTCCTCTATACTACACTTTCCTATCTTACTGCTTTACAGCATTTCCTTTGCAACATATGGTGCAATTGCTAGTTATTTCTATTAGCACAAATTCTATCTAAGCTCGAAATGAGGTTTTGATAAAATTTATTCATCATTATTGTATCTACATTTTTATCTTAAATACTTTGTCAAACTCTATAACTATATGTATAAATTATGGGTAGTTTGTTATACAATCTTTTAAATATATAGATTTCTTAGAATATTATATATTAATTTCAATTTATTTTATTTTGAAATATAAATATATGTGTGTTTTATATATATAAAAGAAAAATATCTTATATTAAATTTCGATATTAAATAAAAATACATTATATTAAAATTGGATATTGATGATGATGATGATGGTTAATGTCCACTAACACCAAAATTTGGTCTATCGGACCTAAAGATACAAATTATTTAGTTTGTTTTAAAATTGTACTCCTATGCTCAAAGAGCTTGGAGAGAAGTGTCCCAAGCTCACCATAATTTTGACATGTTAAAAGGCTAGAAAGGTCGGTATTGCAACAATGATTATGAAACTGAGATCTAATGTGAGTGTACATAGGGCACTCTAAGAGGAAGTGATTTTTATCCTCAATGTTCATATTCTCACAGAGATGGTAGATCCTTTCCACTCATGGTGTTTTAGGAACTGCCCAACAACGTGTTTCACTATGGAGCTCATGAGTTCATTCTTATCTTGGCTATATTAATTATTTTCTTTGAGCTAGTTAAAACATAGAGATACTTTTGATCTTCTAGAGTAGGTTTGATGACCTCCTTATAATATCTTAATTTTATTTTAGCCTCTAAATCTTTCTCAAACCACATTTTCTCTTTAAAATTAGAAGTAACAATATTTTTAATGTTATTAATATTTTTCAATGCAACATTTTCGTCGATCTCCCAATGGTTTAACCAGGCCCTGGTATCTTTATACCAACCTCGTTTGAGCCTTATGTGGATTTGGCTAGAATTTTAAGCTAGCTTAGGAAGTCTATGGTCTCCCATGTATTGATTTTGTGCTTGTACAATAGGAGCCTAGTGATATCTAGGCTCTTGATAGAGGAAAGACCCACTTCTATAAGGAGAATAGTATAGGGTGTATTTATTTTAATTTTGATGTTATACATTATAAAAATCTTTTGTATTTACTCAATATCTCTCCAGGAT
Source organism: Pinus albicaulis (assembly GCA_034641835.2). Classification (NCBI taxonomy): domain Eukaryota; kingdom Viridiplantae; phylum Streptophyta; class Pinopsida; order Pinales; family Pinaceae; genus Pinus; species Pinus albicaulis. The sequence continues at coordinate 1,591,097,572 of CM076578.1, forward strand.
TCTCTAGAGATACTGCAACCTCAAACCTCACATCCATACAAGATAACAGGAGTGAATAAATTTTTAAGGAGGAGCTTATTTTTTTCCCACATCACAAGGTTTGCTGCTTTACAATTATTTTCAAGATCAAAATAAGCTTTCCACCCTCCATTAATCCTTTTCTCAATGCTATAGTTCCAGTTGAGCTTGTGATGAATATCAATTCCTAGGTACTTGTAAGAAGACACTTCCTCCACTAAGACCAAACTTTGGTCTATCGAACCTAAAGATACAAATTATTTAGTTTGTTTTAAAATTGTACTCCTATGCTCAAAGAGCTTGGAGAGAAGTGTCCCGAGCTCACTATAATTTTGACATGTTCAAAGGCTAGGAAGGTCGGTATTACAACAAAGGTTATGAAACTGAGATCTAATGTGGGTGTACATGGGTCACTCTAAGAGGAAGTGATTTTTATCCTCAATGTTAATATTCTCATAGGGATGGAAGATCATTTCGACCCATGGTGTTTTAGGAACTGCCCAACGACATGTTTCACTATGGAGCTCATGAGTGTTCATTCTTATCTTGGCTATAATAATCTTTTTTCTTTGAGCTAGTTTAAACAAAAAGATACTTTTGATCTTCTAGAGTAGGGTTGATGACCTCCTTATAATATCTTAATTTTATTTTAGCATATAAATCTTTCTCAGACCACATTTTCTCTTTAAATTTAGAAGTAACAATATTTTTAATTTTATTAATATTTTGTAATGCAACATTTTCGTCGATCTCCAAATGGTTTAACCAAACCCCGGTATCTTTATACCAGCCTTGTTTGAGCCTTAGGTGGGTTTGGCTGGAATTTAAAGCTAGCTTAGGAAGTCTATGGTCTTTCGTGTTATTGATTTTGTGCTTGTACAACAGGAGCCTAGTCATAGCTATGTTCTCGATAGAGGAAAGACCCACTCCTATAAGGTGAATAGGATAGGGTGTATTTCTTTTAATTTTGAGGTTATACATTATAAAACGCTTCTGGATTTACTCAATATTTCTCCATGATTCTCTACAAATGCTGCAACCCCAAACCTCACATCCATACAAGATAACAGGAGTGACTAAAGTTTCAAAGAGGAGCTTCTTTTTATCCCACATCACAAGGTTTGCCACTTTACAATTATTTTCAAGACCAAAATAATCTTTGCACCCTCCATTAGTCCTTTTCTCAATGCTATAGTTCCAGTTGAGTTTGTGATGAATATCAATTCCTAGGAACTTGTAAGAAGACACTTCCTCCAATTTGCTATTGTCATACACAAAATTATTAGTATACCTATTAAGTATAAAATTCATTATAAGATATAAAATTATAATCATTATATATTTAATATTATAATATTATAATATTAAGGCCTCATAATATAATATATTATAAGATATATAATTATAATCATTATATATTTAATATTATAATAGTATAATATTAAGGTTTCATAATATAATATCTTTAAGACTATAATATTTCTATTATTCTTATTTATTGACTATATTAGTCTTAATATTAGCCTTAAATATATTTGTCAAATAGAACATTAAACTAATAACTCTAATATAGTGATATTCTTATTAATAGTTATTATCTTATTACACCGAAGGTGTTTACTTTTAAATCATTCCACCGCTCACCATAGTCGACCTTTTTATTTTCTTCCGTCGATTCAAGTAAAAAACTGTCACATTGTCCACCGTTGGATCTGTGTAGCATTTTTGGCCATGCATCAGTGATAACTGGAACTTTTGAATCTCTTCCGTAAAGTAATGGCCTTTTAGGATCTTTTTGGGGTTTTTTCCCAGCACAGACGCTGGCTTTTCTCGTGGTTTGAATCATTCTGCTTGGGGAAGGTTTTGTTTTTTAGGAAAGTTTCAATCTTTGAAGCTTGGAAAGTAGTATTTTTCTGAAATTTTTGTGGATTTGAGCCGTTATTGAACAATTTTTTTTTTAGGTGTGAATTTCTTGAGGAGATAAATTGGAGCTCATCATGGTGGAAGAAAGAGATCTGGTGAAAACCTCGTTTGCTAAGTGGATTCTTTACGAGAATTTGAGTTTGAGTCTCAGTTTTTTATTTTGAGTGAAGTTTGTGTTTGCAAAGCTTTTGAGCTGTGGGAAGCTGATAATTCTTAGCATTTAAGCTTTTCCTTTAAATTTTGAGCTCAAATCCGTGATTTTTAGGGATAGATGTTCCTACCCCAACCACGGTCGACGAAGTATGTGTCCCATTGCCTTTAGTATCTTGAGCATATATGATATCATTTTTTCGTCGAGATCGCCATATTGAGCTTCATATCCTTTGTGAAAGTAGTGGGCTAGAATGATTTTGTTGTTACAGTGCTTCAATTTCATTCTCTGGTTGACTTTCTTTATTTTGCATGCGATTCAGAGCTCTTTTCGACATATGGTTTTCAACTGGGAAATTAGTCTAAACCATTTTTTTAATTTTTGCAATTCCCTGCTTCGAGTTTGATGTGATGTGAGCAGCGACCAGTTTAGTGGACTCTTTCCACAACATGCTGAAGGTGGCATATCTCTTTAAAATTGCATTAGGAGCTTTTGAAATTATGTTAAGTCCCTATATTAATAGTATAGTCCCTTATTTTTATTGTTGTACCCCTGTAACCCCCATATTTTTATTATTGTGCCCTTACATTATTATTGTTAGGTCGGCTAGGATTACATTGTGGCCCCATGGACTCCTATATATAGAAAGGAGGTTTTGTAATTTGTATCATCCAAGAATTGTTCATTCATGTAATGTATTAGAGGTTTCCCCCTCGAAGTAGCTAATTTATAAGGCATTGATATCTATTTTCTTCTATTTTTGGAGCTAGTTTCACAACATTTGGTATTAGAGCTTGGGATTCTAGGGTTTCACTGCTCCAAACAGGTCATCGTGGCATTTTCGCTATAAAGTTTTTTCTACGAAGGTTCAGAAGCTGAAATTTTTATAGTGCGAATTAGATCTCCCGAGGAACATCGTCACAAAATTTCAGATCTTGGTTCGCAATATTTTCAGAGATAGGATCTTTGGAAGTTAGGTCTTTTTGCAGGCTCCTGAATTTCACTTAAAAAGGTCATCGCGAAAGTTTCGCTATAAAATTTTTTCTATGAAGGTTCAAAAGTTGAAATTTTTAGAGCGCGAAGCTGAAATCTTGAGGAACATCATCGCAAAATTTCAAAGCTTGGTTCACAATATTTTCAGAGATATGATCTGTGGAAGTTAGGTCTTTTTTAGGCTCCCTAATTTCATATCAAAGAGGTGATTCTGGGAAAATATTCATAACTCTCTCTCTGAGCATCGGATTGGAATTCTGTAAAAAGTGGCTGGAATCACATGGACTGTAGTTTCCAGTCTATAATTTTCATAACCAAAGGAGCAAACAGTGACACGTGGCAAGTTGTACAAGTTTTCTCTACTGAACTAGTCCATAATTAGGTCATTGTGGGACATTGGACATAACTTTGCCTTGAAGAATCCAAATCAAGTCAGACCTGTGGCATTTGAAAGAAGCTTCAGAGGACTACGACAGGGCCAAATTTCAGAGATTAAGGATCTTCAATTATAAAGGTAATTCAGTTTAAATATAGAGCTCCTAAGAATCAAGAAAAAATTGTGTATTTGGTTTTTAAATTTGCATAACGTTTGTTGAAAAATTAGTTTGAAGTGATTCCAAGGGCATATTTTAGAATTTTTATCAGTATTGGGTTCTATAATGCCTCCAAAAAATAATTCCATACCCATTAAGCCCTCAAAACGCTATACTATGACACATGAAGAGGAAAAATTGCAGTATGAGATATCAAAATTACAGTACCAAGTGCAAAAATTTTTGATCTTACGAAGAGCAATCGAAGATGACGTAGATGGTTTAAAAGAAGAAATGAAGGTTAAGTTGGATGGTTTGAAGGATCAAATAATAGCTAATATGGATGATAAATTAGTGGAAGATCACATCGAGCATCAACAACAAGTTCTCCAACTCTCAGAGGATAACCTAAATTTGGTGCAGAATCTAATGAAACAACAGGAAGATCGACATCACATCGAAAGAATTTCTGAAGCAGTCACAAAACCAAGAACTCGACAAGTATGATCTGTTTCAGAGTATCTCAACAAGTGGAAGAATTTTCCTGTAGAAGATTCCACATGGGAGGATGAGAATTTTATACGTAAGCATCAAGAAATAATCAAGCGTTGAGGACAACACTTGTTTGAAGGAGAGGGGCATGTTAATTCCCTATATTAATAGTGTAATCCCTTATTATGTTAGTGTAGGCCCCCTTATTCTTATTGTTGTACCCCTGTAACCCCCATATTGTTATTATTGTGCCCTTACATTATTATTGTTAGGTCGGCTAGGATTACATTGTGGCCACACTAGGATTACATTGTGGCCCCGTGGACTCCTATATATAGAAAGGAGGTTTTGTAATTTGTATCATTCAAGAATTGTTCATTCACGTAATGTATTAGAGGTTGCCCCCTCGAAGTGGCTTATTTATAAGGTGTTTATATCTCTTTTCTTCTATTTTTGGAGGTTTTTTCTCAACAAATTACCCTCGTATTCTGGAGTCATGTAGTGATTTTTTCTTGAAAGAGCTTTTAGGATAAGCATCCATTAATTAATCTCTTATCCAGTGAAAATATTTCTTAAAAACTGTGAAATTTCATGAAACCGTGAAGGTCGGCATGGAGGAAATGTTAAAAATATGAATGTTTCCGTTGTTGATCTAGGGTATTTGGATCCCAGTATTCCTTAGGTGGAGCCACAGTAAAAACTGAAATAAATTTCCAAATTATAAATTAACGGGGTTATGCACCGATTTTTTTTAGGTCATTTATATTTATTTTAAAAATTTAGTTATTAGAGTGTTTAAATGGTTTTTATATGAGGCACTCAAATTATTTTAAAGGTGGACAATTATAATTTAAATTAAATTTCCAAAATTTCTGTTCAATTTTAATTGAAATCACAAAATTTCCACTCTTTTCCAAACACAATTGTGACTTACTCTTTTTTTTTCTTTCTTTTTAGAAATGGGTTTTCTTGGGTTTTAAAATTTTAGTTAGGAGAGTGTTTAAATATTTTTTTATTTCTTAGAGATGGGTTTCCTAGGTTTTAAAAATTTAGTTATGAGAGTGTTTAAATATTTTAAAGATGGACACCTATAATTTAAAATTTCTGTCATTTTAATTGAAATCACAAAATTTCGATTATTTTCAAAATACAATTGTGGCTTACTCTTTTTTATTTTTATTTTTAGGAATGGTTTTTCCTGCTTCAACTTAGTACTCTTACTTCCACGGATTATAGTTTGTCGTAACACAAGTTGTGCAATTTATCAATGTTTGAAATTTGTTTTAATCTATGCGCCCAATTGACATATTTTGGTGATAATTCATTCAGGATGTTTAATGCATAACCACAAGACAAAATTGCTACTTCAAGCACAACAATGAAAGACAAATCTTCCCAGATCCTGACGAGATGAACTACCTTCGGTATATCTTTGCACCTTTAAGAGCAACTGCTAGTTATAACTTTAACACAGATAAAATAATAATATCATATATATTTTAGTTATTATTCTATAATAAATACTAATATTAAAATTATAGTTAAATTATAATAATTAAAACCATTATTAAAATAATCTAATTATGTATTTATATTAAATCTCTAATTAAATATCTATCAAATTACAACGCTACTATATTTAAACTAAACCATAAATACTAACTACTAATACCGATACATATACCTACTATATGTATCACTTATACCGATACATATACCTTTGATCCAAATTTTATAATACCTAATCAAATAATTATATAACCAAACTATAAGTGTACGCAATTTAATTCAAAATATACACACATCATTGTATCTCTTAACCATAAACTAAAGTATGTGACATACATTTATAGGAATTAACACGATGCAATACTCTAGCTATAATTTCCTGGTTATAATGTGAATTCATATTGAGCAATTTGAAATATTTGATGTATTGTAGCTTGACATAAAGTGTATTTGTTAAAACATATAATACTTATATTTTATAGACATCACATGTATAAATTCTAGGGACTCTATCTGCTTGCTTGAGATTATAAATGTTTATCATTGAATTATTTAGTTTGCAAATAGACAACAATTATTTCTATGTGAAGATTCCAAATATGTTGCTACTTCAGCTATGTTTAAACTAATATTATTGTCTCGGGATTCTTTTTGAATTTTTGTTATATCCATAATTAAAAATATATATGATTAATATAATTTATATTATAAATTTTAATTATTTAATTTTTAATATATGCAATATTATTTATAGACTTAAACTAATAATATAGACTTGAACTAGTTTTATGAAGAGTTGGGTTTAAATATTGGCATACGTGCTCCTACGTTGTACTATATTTTTCAAATATGATTTGGGGTTTTGGCGTACCTGGAAAAGTGCTGTATTTACTAGTTCACAATATCATGTCAATGAGTTTAAATTAATGGTATTTACTAGTTCACAATATCATGTCAATGAGTTTAAATTAATGTTTACAATATTATAATGGTAAGTTTAAATATAACTATTTTAGATGTATATTAACTTTATATTTAATACATTTTTATTTAATAATTAATAAGTTTTTAGAAGAATTCAATTCTTTAAGTGTATAATTTATTTTATAGTTTTTATTTCTTTCTCAAACTTGGTAAATCCAGAATTAAAATAGATCTAAGATGATTTAATTATTAATAAGTAATAAGTATACTTATAATTACTATTTCTTTATATAATTTAATTGAATGATAATGTTTTATTTAATGATTTTATTTTATTTTTATTTTTATTTTCTTTTATGTAATTTGATATAGTGAAAATATTTAGATAAGATAATATAATAGGACATTACATCTCTTTCATACTAGGTTAGAGAGTGTCTATACACAAATGTAATAAAATTAAATTAAAAAAGAATATTTAAAAAATATTTAATTGTGAAATGAGATTGTTTTTTGGCATGTGGTATTGATAAGCCATGGTATTGGCTCATTGTATTGTAACAAAGCCTATTTACAAGGTAATAATATCCATGATAAAGTAGGGTGAATATCCATGGTTAAAAATCTTGTTATATTAAGTTTTTATGTTCTTATTAATGAAATTTAAATATTAAAAATTGTTATAAAATTAAATTCAAATAAAATATTTAATTGTAAAATGAAATGTTGTTTGCGCAAATATCCATGGTTAAATAGACACCAGATTCTAAGTCTACAAAGGCATACATACTCTACCCCCCTCTCATAGCAGACATCTTAGGAGGAAACACATGCTCTTAACCATTAGGCCCACTCAAGCTATATATTATGATTTTCTTTTATCTAAAAAAATATTCTTAATTTAATTGAGAAAAACAAAACTACAATATAACAAAATTATTTTTATTACTTTTAACTTTTTATGAGCTCCCCTAGACTAGGCTTTATATTGATTTTTTTGCTTATTTCTTTTTATTATTATTTAATTGAGGTCACATGTAAATATTTATAAATAATTTATAAATTATAAATTTACTTTGAAAACCTAAATCTTATAAATAGTAATATACATTTCCCCATTATTGAGTAGGTTTTTTATAATGTACATATAAAATTTGGAAAGTTAAAAATATTAAACTATATAAATCATGGTTGAAAAAAATAATAAAGTAAAAGTTCATGTAATAAATGTTAATAAAGGAAAAATAAGACTAAGGTTATCGGACACGTATTTCAGCTGAATGTTGGGAAAACACTTTGGTGGAAATCACTTCTAGTTTATTAATGACTATGGAAATTGGCAAAGGCATTGACAAAGGAAAATATTAAATAATTGGCATTCATTTATGGTAAATAAAGGAAAATAAGAGAAAAGGAAGGTGAAAATACATATATTTTCATGCTAAGGAAATTAGAATGGAAATTATGGAAAATGAAGAAAAAAGAGACGTCAATAATAAAAAGGTATAAGAAAACCTGTTCATAGCTTTTGTCAGTTTTCAACAAGGGTCGAGTGAGAAAGAGGGAGAGAGATACAAGAGGAGAAGGAAAGAAATCAAGGAAAGGAAGGAAAATAAAACAAAGGAGATCCAAGGAAAGCGAAGGAATCAAGGAGAATATTGGATCAACAACTTTAGCATAGATATTTTGCACGTAACACGATGCATGTGTGATCTCCTAGCTGAGGTGTGAATGAATGCTACATGAATTTGTTTATTTGGTTGATTTGTTATCATTGACATGGGTTTTACAGTGGTTTCAACCTTACCTTGCTATTTCCTTCATAGCCATGGTGTGATAGGGTTCAATCTTGGTTGAGCTTTGGATTGCCAAAAGATTTTGGAGCTAGGTGAGGTGGTCTCAGGAAAATTCCCAAGGGTTTGGGGTAGATATGGTTTTCTCCAGGAAGCCCTCGACAGGAGGGTGGATATGGGAAAATTCCTCAAGGTATCCTGAAGAAATTCCAAGGCATCTAATGATGGGTGCTATAAATATGTCAAGTAAGGGGGTCTCCCCAATATGAAGTCCCAATTAGGCCTCACACAATTTGGAATAGGATTCCAATCTGGAGTATCGACTTGGTTTCTATGTATTCCTATAGGTTGTCCTTGGCTCTAATTGTCAGCAAGAGAGAGGAATGCGTGTATGCCTTCGAAAAGAAAGTAAGTGTGTCTAGTGAGTGTTTGTTTATATGTGTGTCAGGATTATTCTACTACAAAGGGAAAGGAAGGTGAGCCTCTAGGAGAGAGGTAAAAGTACCACCCTAGTAGATACACACACACACATGGAGAAAATTTTTCTAAAATCCATCGAAATAGTCCAAAAAGATGTGATTGTCATTGCAACCATTATACACAAGAAAGATATGTCTAACATCCAACAGAATAGTCCACCAAGATGTGACAATAATTTCAAGCCGTACAACATATTATAAATAACATAAGCACTAAAATAACTAAAATAGTTCAACTACTTTAGCACAGGTGAAAGAAAAACATGAATTACAAACATTCACAAAATAGTATTAGAAATATTCATAATCACTGCATGAATAACGTGTTGGACATGAGGATTTTGATATTAAATAAAATTCCAAGGACACATGTATACAATGAACACCACTAGCTTTAATAGTGGAGCCTTGGAGGCACTCGTTCCTCCCCATAATAACTATCTTGTCTCTCTAATTCCTTGCAGGAGGACCCAAGATGAAAAGTCCTTTTATCATACAATGAGGTTGTATATATAATCAATGGGGGTGTGATGATTCACCTTCCTTGTGACTCTTAAACTGCCCCTATGATTGTTTGAATTCCTATGGCTTTTAAAATTTACATGACTCTTCATATTTTGTACATGTCCTTTCGAGTTGCACTTTACAATACATTTTTGAATCATAAATTACATAATCCACAATAATTATGCGGCATGTCACGACTCATGCCATGACATGACATCATACCACCCACATGGAATTCTTAATGATATGGAAATGTCAAGCCATTTTTTCTTCTCTCTTCTATATTTTTTCTTGAGAATGTTGTTTTATCCACCTCCATATGGCCTAGAGGTAAGGAATATTCAATGATATCAAGGCTTGAGTTTGGTCACAAAGTTGTGTCCCTTTTGTTTCCCTTCATTGATCGACTTGCATAATGAGCTATAAAGATGTATTTTAGGATGTTTCCATTATTGATCTCCTTCTTCATCATCCTATCATGGTATGACAAGGTACCTACATCTTCAATTTACTGATGATGAGATGACATAATTTCGATAAACCCCTAGTCTAAGATATTGCATGTTGATCCAATAAGTGAGCCGAAACCGGGTGACAGGTTGAGAGAGGGGCTCAGTGACTGCGCCATTGCACAAATCAGGAAGTTAGGGTTTAATATTGAGCCTTGAGTTTGCACAATACATATTTCAGGTTGGATTGAGGAAGAAAATTATGCCATTTGGGAGCTCACTGTGATAGGCTGAAGGGGTGGGCATTCGTTCAACCTATTGCGCAATTTCCCTAAGGGGATGGAAACTAATTGAAGAGCACAAGGGTTGATATTTAGGTCAGATATTTTACAATGCACAGTTGAGGCTAGGATGAAGGGCTAGATTATGCAATTTTGGAGGTCAGGGTCCAGGCTTGAGCACTAAAACTGTGTAGTGCATAGTCTTGGGAGGATAGAACTACGAATTGTGTAGTATTAAGAGGTAGGGTCATAGATAGATTCTTTAGACCTCAAAATGCGTAGTTCAAGAGAGTCGTATGAGTATTAGTTGCTTGGTTGGAGATATTTTAGAAATTGACTAAGTGTGGGATCGATGAGGCTGATGTGAATAGTGATAAGAATTAAACTGTGATCACACACTTAGAATACTTGACGATGCAATAAAATAGATCATCTAGGACACATGAACTACATACTTCCCCTATTGTGACAACTTTGCAACAAAATAAGACAAGTGTGACACTAATGATACACTTTGCAATGACCGTGACGACACTTGTGCAACATTGATTAAAACTTTGGGAATGAGTGTGACAAATGTTTACCTGGTAGAATCAAATCATTTTCACAAAGATAACCCCTTTAAACAACCAAAAAAAGCTTATATACATTATGTGACGCTTAACATATGAAAAGAAGACATTTTTCTTTCCTCGTAAAAGGGACAAAAACACTTAGAGAAAACACATCGAATGGATTTAAATGTTTGCGATGATAATGTACAAAACCGAGGTAGGATCCAAAATCTGGTGTAGGAAATAAATTTGAAGGGTGTTGTAGCAATGAAAACAACTGGAAACACACTGGTAGAATTCCAGATTCTATGTCTTGGTTGACTCTTCTTAACAGGATATTCGTTATTCAAGGAGTATTGATTCATCATGCAGATCAATTTGGCCTCCCTACTTACCTCGTGAATAAACATGGTCCCATTTGTACCTTCTTGGTTGAACACAAAGTAAGATTCATCAATATCAAAATGTTTTGAATTGGAAAGAGTAGTGGAGTTCACAAGCTTTTGATTTTCATAGTATAATTTTTCATCTCTACTCTTTCTCCACTAACAGAAGAGCTAGATGGTACCTCGACGGAGTCACTACAGGAACATAAAAATGCCTCTGCTGCTAGCAAGCCTAGAAAGTACCCCCACAGAGTTTCTTTCTTCAACTTTCTATGTACGATTCATTTCACTTCTTTCACCTTTATTTACATATTTAAAGAGGATTGTGCATTGGTACTTATTCATTTTATGGACAGAAGAGGGATCCCAACTTATTGAGAGCAGGAGAGGTTGATACAGCCTTACGCAGGAATGCAATAGAATACATGCATACACATAAACGAGAGATGCTACATAAATAAGACTTCATTTCATTGATATTGGCCTTAACGCAACCTTAATAACCTACATTACTTATCTAATAAAGAAAAATAACTTTAAATATTAAATTTATTAAAACAAATATTATAGTTAATATTATAATATTAAGAATTTATTAATATATAAGAAGTGACTTATTATAAACATAATAACATTTCTAAATCCTAATTCCAAAATTAAAATTAATTATAAAATGAATTATCAAAAATTGTTTTTAAAATGCTAATAATTTTAATTTTAATCAATTAAAATGAAACCTTTACATTAATCTAAAAACATAATTTAATTTAGAGTAATAATAAAATAATAATTAACATATATTACATTTACTTTTTAGTGTTGGTCGATTCACGCTCACTCTTCATGCACTTCTTCTGTTTATATTTATTGCATCTAACTTTCTCTCTTTTTGACAGGATTTGTCCTGATGATGGGTCTTGATCTAGATCCGAAACGTAGACGCAAAAATGCATATTGTGGAGATTCTGAATTCAACAACTCAAGAATGGAAATAATCTAGCTAGGGCATTGGTAGATTATCTCTTAGAAGATATGTGGAAGCTACAAGCCTATGAACATTTTAAAATGAGCCTCAAAGGCTTATTTATTATCGAGAAACAATGGAAAACCATAAACATCTAAAAACCTAACCCTAGGAGATGAAGCGCAAAAACTATAGGCCCCGTTTGGGTAAATTGGCACATCAACTTCCGAGGGACGTAACTTTGGCATGCCATCTCTGTTTGACGTGCATAATACCTTGTTAGAAATATCTATCCGAGGAGTACAACTTTTGAGTGAGAGACATTAGTTAAATAATAGTGTAGCTCTTGATTTTCCCTAAAAATATTGTTTAGGGCCTCAAAACCGCTTCGAAAGTTCAAGACTGGAAAAAATACTAAAAATAGTAAATTGAGCTACAATTAAGGAAACTAATTATTTTTTGGGAATCACAATTTCTTTTAGACCAAAACCCGCAGGTGTTAGTCAATGATCGCATCGCCAGAGATAAGGATCTATGAGACGCAATTAGTCCATGTGGCGAAACACATGGGGAGCGTTCGTTTATGGAATTTCCAACAATAATTGTACTTATTAAATGCATCAAGCATGTCCTCCAATAGGTTCATGACATCTTGGAGAATTATATTTCCAAGTACAAGAAGCAACATGATCAACAATGGGTACCACACAAGTTTCAAGTGGGAAAAAAACTTTGGCTGCATTTGCAGAAAGAACGCCTTACCGGAGCACATTGGAAGCTTAGGAAACTTTGATATTGGCCTTACACAATCACTAATGTTGTGGGAGAAAATTATTTTGACCTCATCATTCCACCATGCCTTGGCTTGCACCTAGTGTTCAATGTGAACTACCTTTGGCCATACTTTCCACCATTATTGGACACATCAAACATTGAAGAACAACTCACACCAACAGAGTTAAACCCAAACTAAATGGAACATGCAAAAACTGATCAGATGAAGAACACTTGCCAGTAGAATATCCAACTGTATCCGGTTGTCAAAGCTGACCAACTCCTCCACCCAGGAAAGTGGCTCACTAGGGACCAAGTTCAATATAAGTTTCCCCATCTCATGGAGGCACTCAACACATTGGGGACCATTGCTTCCTAAGGGGGAGTAATTATCCAGGTGGATATTTGGTGGCCATTCGCCTATTCCACTTGGACACCCACAATTTTTTCTTTCATTTTTTCAGTTTCCTTAATTGTAGCACATTTTACTATTTTTCGCAATTTTTTGGATCCTCAACTTCTGGAGCCGTTTTGAGGCCCTAAAAGACATTTTTTTCTGGAAAATGGGAAAACTTAATTATTAATATATGTTTGCAGTGGAAATTTTTATTCCTTGAATAGATATTTCTAACGAGGTATTATGCACTTCAAACATAGATCATATACTGAATTTACGACCCCGCAAAGTTGATGTACCAATTTACCCCAACGGGGCCCACAAATTTGGCTATTCATCTCCTAGGGTTAGGTTTTTGGGTTTTTATGGTTTTCCATTGTCTCTCAATAATAAATAGGCCCATGAGTCTCATTGTAACATAGTTCAGTGGCATATTTCCGCCACATCTCTTCTCAGAGATAATCTACTATCACTCGAGCTAGTTTATTTCCATTATGTCTCTAAGCATATTTCAGTTCTTTTATTTTAATGAAATGAAGTGCATTTCCATTGCATCTATGTATTTATGTTTATATTTTTAATCTGTTTCATCCTGTCTAATTTCAGATCACATCCATCATACTTAAGTGAACTAAATAACGCCCAATCACTATGTTTCAAGGGTTATACTAACACAACCTACAAAATTTCAAGGAATACTCATAGAATCTAGAGGCTCATAACGCCAAGAATTAGTTAATTAGGAAATATATTTAAACATCATCATTTAGAACTCACTTTTTCGATCTAAGAGGAACAATATCAATTTAAGTTCAATGTTTTAGGGACAAATTTTAAGGATTTATCTCCTAGCCTATGAGGAGATAATAAATTTCAAAGAATTAGATGTGATGAGGATGCATGTCTGGTCCCAAGACATGATGTGAGGTAAAAACCCATGATATTATACCCATAACTTATTTTTTTTTCCTTAATGGCTATGCATGGATTTATATTCCACAATATGAGCGATCCAAAATTAATATCTACCCTACATCAAGAATATGAACTAGATTCTCATTTATGGGGTAGCTTAATCGGAAATCACCATGAAACAAAATCTTTGTGAAATTCGTGGTTTAAGGTTCAAATCCTCCTTGAAAGCGTCATGGTTTGTGTGTGGGGGTGCACATATAGAGGTATAGTAGTAGCAACCAGAATAAATCCCATGTCACGTGACTACAAGCCTAGACCAATTTTTTATTCCTCTACATACAATGAAAAGAATGAAAAGAAAAAAAATGAATATGAACTAGATTGAAGGTTTTTTTTTTTAAATTGTGTGTACAAGACTAGCCTAATTTTTTATTCCTATAGATACAATGAAAAAAAGGAAGAGAAAAAAAATGAATAGGAACTAGATTCAAGTTTTTTTTTTAAATGGGGATGACTCTTCAATCCCAAGTGATGGTTTAGGGAACAAAATCATAGATTTATCCCCTATTATCCCATTTTTTTATTCCTCTAGATATAACGGAAAAAAAAAAAGGAAAAGAAAAAAAACGAATATGAACTAGATTCAAGGATTCTTTAAAATTAGGATGAGCCTTCAATCCCAAGTCATGGTTTTGGGAAAAAAATCATAGATTTATCCCCTATTACATGTCCTTATAAGTATTTGGAAATGTGAAGGGATCTGGTTGTGATATGGGAAAGGCAAGAGATTTAATTGTTTTATGAGGGTAATATGGTCCTATTATTAAGGTTTCAATATGAGAAATATGGGCTCCTTAGTCCCATAATGGTTGCAGATAAAAATCCATAAATGTATCCTCTTATTAATGTTGTTTGACATCATACATCTTGCAAAAGGCCTTAAACCAGTCCTGGTCATTTACAAAGGAATTTTTTTCTTACAATAGGAAGATGTGGTCAATTGTAAAGCCATAATGATAGTTTAGGGACAAACCATGGAATTATGAAATTGGAAATGACCTATATTTTAATCCTTGCACAAAACTACACGACATAATATTTATTAAATGAATATTTTCCCTACAATATGTAGATGTAATTAATTTAAATAATTTGGTGCATGAATATTTTCCCTACAATATGTAGATGTAATTAATTTAAATAATTTGGTGCAAAAAGATGGATCGCTTATTTGAAGCCATCATTTAGGGTTGTAAACCACATTCCGTGAATTGATAAACCAAGTTATGGTTTAGGGATAAAATCATCGGATGTAGCCCATTCCTTGATTTTGATATAGAGTAAACACACCATAATATAATATTTGTATAGGGAAAACCTAAATTTATCCCCTACGAAACATTTTGTAGTATAATGCCAAAAATAATGCCTTATACCATCACATAAACCCTATAGAATGAATACTTTATAAGACTAATATAATCCCAAATTTAAGGATTAATCTCAACATGGATAAGTCTTTTTAGCCCAATCATTATTCAAAATCAATAATGAGGAACTATACCTTAATTATATTTTTTGAATTCATAAACCATACATGAGACTCTAAAAAACTATACCTTAATTATATTTTTTTGAATTCATAGACCATACATGGAACTCTAGAACATGATACTATTTATAAAAATAATATTTTTGGTAAGAAAAAATATATGCATTTTAATTAAAAATTATACATAATAAACTTATACATAATAGACATGTGTCTCACAAACTAAACCATAATTCAAATCTAAGATCAAGAATTAATCCCTAATCTACATATTGTTTATTTAGTTAAAAATAAACCTAACATATTTAAAATTTTATCTAGTTAAATTAGATTTATAAAAAAACATTTATAAAACCTTATTAAAAAACATATAATACCTAATTATAAATCTATAAAATCTAAATATTATACCTGAGGCAGTAGGTATAACGCATTATTTTTTAGTTTTTTATTCACTCTATATTAATTTAACTTTGATATAAACAAAAATTATATTTTTTCAATAATTTAATTTTAATATTCTATATCATTATTATTATTTAAATATATTTTCCTGATATCTGATTCGTTAACATTTCTCACGTCTCATTTCTAAATAATGGTAGTCTCTACAACCATCGTACTCCTGCAATGACCCGTAATTACTCACTAGATGTCTTTACACTAGAAAATGGTGTGTAAAGCAAATGGCGATTTTCCCTTGACATTGTTGTTCAAGCACAATAGGTGCATTAATGGTGTAGTGGAGGGCACTTTAAAAACCACCACCAAATGCTTTTTGGCTCGGAGACAGATAATTCCAAAGGAGGTTTTCTGTGGACAAATGGCGGTATACCGATGATTCTCACTACCAAGATTTGTATTTTATTGGCTACTTGTGCAGGGAATTGAATTGCTGGGAAAATCAATTTATGACCATTTATAAGTCATATATAAAAATAAATAACATATGCTTCAATATATGATAATTGATTTCAACTTATACAACATAGGGTTTTATATATATATATATCAACAAACAAATAAAATAAATTGAATTCACAAAAGTATAATCACACTAGCTTAACTCAAATTTTATTTCTATTAGCACAAATTCTATCTGAGCTCGAACTGAGGTGTTGATAAAATTTATTCATGATTATTCTGAAATCTGAATTTATTCATCATTATTGTGCGTACATTTTTAGCTGGAATACTTTCTCAAACTTGGTAACTATATGTATAAATTATGGGTAGTTAATTATACAATCTTTTTAAATATATAGATTTCTTAGTATATTATATATTAATTTCAATTTATTTTATTTTGAAATACAAATATATATGTTTTTTATATATAAGAAAAATATTTTATATTAAATTTGATATTAAATAAAAATATATTATATTAAAATTGAATATTGATGATAATGATGATGGCTAATGTCTATTGAGACCAACATTTGGTCTATCGAACCTAAAGATACGAATTATTTAGTTTGTTTTAAAATTGTACTCCTATGCTCAAAGAGCTTGGAGAGAAGCGTCCTGAGCTCACTATAATTTTGACATGTTAAAAGGCTAGCAAGGTTAGTATTGCAAAAAATATTATGAAACTGAGATCTAATGTGGGTGTACGCAGGCACTCTAAAAGGAAGTGATTTTCATCCTCAATGTTCATATGCTCATAGAGATGGCAGATAATTTTCACCGATGGTGTTTTAGGAACTGCCCAACGACGTGTTTCACTATGGAGCTCATGAGAGTTCATTCTTATCTTGGCTATATTAATTTTTTTCTTTGAGCTAGTTAAAACAGAGAGATAGTTTTAGTCTTCTAGAGTAGGGTTGATGACCTCCTTATAATATCTTAATTTTCTTTTAGCCTCTAAATCTTTCTCACACCACATTTTCTCTTTAAGCTTAGAAGTAAAAATATTTTTAATGATATTAATATTTTATAATGCAACATTTTCGTCGATATCCCAATGGTTTAACCAGGACCTGGTATCTTTATACCAACCTCGATTGAGCCTTAGGTAGTTTTGGATGGAATTTAAAGCTACCTTAGGAACTATGGTCTCCCATGTTATTGATTTTGAGCTTGTACAATAGGAGCCTAGTCATAGCTAGGCTCTCGATAGAGGAAAGAACCACTTCTATAAGGAGAATAAGATAGGGTGTATTGCTTTTAATTTTTAGGTTATACATTATAAAACGATTCTAGATTTACTAAATATTTCTCAAGGATTCTCTAGAGACGCTACAACCCCAAACCTCACATCCATACAAGATAAGAGGAGTGACTAAAGTTTCAAAGAGGATCTTCTTTTGATCCCACATCATAAGGTTTGCTGCTTTACAATTATTTTCAAGACCAAAAGAAGCTTTCCACCCTCCATTAATCTTTTTCTCAATGTCATTGTTCCAATTGAGCTTTTGATGAATATCAATTTCTAAGTACTTGTAAGAAGACACCTCCTCCAAGTTGCTATTGTCATACACAAAATTATTAATATACCTATTAACTATAAAATTCATTATAAGATATAAAATTGTAATCATTATATATTTAATAGTATAATATTAAGGGCTCATAATATAATATCTTATAAAATGTATAATTATAATCATTATAATTTAATATTATAATATTAAAGCTTCATAATATAATGTCTTATAAAATATATAATTATAATCATTATATATTTAATATTATAATATTAAGGCGTCATAATATAACATCTTTAAGAGTATAATATTTTTATTATTCTTATTTATGGATTATATTAGTCTTAATATTAGCCTTAACTATATTCGCCAAATAAAACATAAAGTAATAACTCTAATATAGTGATATTCTTATTAATAGTTATTATCTTATTATAAGTTTAACATATAGATAAGATAATAACATCCTACTTTAGTATAGTTTTGTTATTGTCTTATAATTAAATACTTATACTAATATTAACATTATAGTTAAATTATTGTAATTAAAGTTATTATTAGAATAAATTAATTACGTATTTGTATTAAATTCCTAATTAAATATTTATCAAATTGACGCTATTATATTTAAACTAAACCATAAATACTAACTATTATGTAGTATTTATACATTTGATCCAAATTTTATAATACCTAATCAAATAATTATATAACCAAACTATAAATCTATACAATTTAATTCAAAATATACTCACATCATTCAAAATATACACACATCATTGTATCTCTTAACCATAAACTAAAGTATGTGACATACATTTATAGGAATTAACACGATCCAATACTCTAGCTATAATTTCCTGGTTATAATGTGAATGCATATTGAGCAATTTGAAAAATTTGATGTATTGTAGCTTGACATAAAGTGTATTTGTTAAAACATATAATACTTATATTTTATAGACATCACATGTATAAATTCTAGGGAATCTATCTGCTTGCTTGAGATTATAAAGGTTTATCATTGAATTATTTAGTTTGCAAATAGACAACAATTATTTCTATGTGAAGATTCCAAATATGTTGCTACTTCAGCTATGTTTAAACTAATATTATTGTCTCGGGATTCTTTTTGAATTTATATTATAATTTATATAATTATAATCATTATATATTTAATATTATAACAGTATAATATTAAGGCGTCATAATATAACATCTTTAAGAGTATAATATTTTTATTATTCTTATTTATTGATTATATTAGTCTTAATATTAGCCATAACTATATTAGCCAAATAAAACATAAAGTAATAACTCTAATATGGTGATATTCCTATTAATAGTTATTATCTTATTATAAGTTTAACATATAGATAAGATAATAACATCATACTTTAGTATAGTTTTGTTATTGTCCTATAATTAAATACTTATACTAATATTAATTATACTAATATTAACATTATAGTTAAATTATTGTAATTAAAGTTATTATTAGAATAAATTAATTACGTATTTGTATTAAATTCCTAATTAAATATTTATCAAATTGACGCTATTATATTTAAACGAAACCATAAATACTAACTATTATGTAGTATTTATACATTTGATCCAAATTTTATAATACCTAATCAAATAATTATATAACCAAACTATAAATCTATACAATTTAATTCAAAATATACACACATCATTGTATCTCTTAACCATAAACTAAAGTATGTGACATACATTTATAGGAATTAACACGATGCAATACTCTAGCTATAATTTCCTGGTTATAATGTGAATGCATACTGAGCAATTTGAAAATTTTGATGTATTGTAGCTTGATAGAAAGAGTATTTGTTACGACATATCTTACTTATATTTTATAGACATCACATGTATAAATTCTGGGGCATGTATTTGCTTTCTTGAGATTATAAATGTTTATGAGATGTAGCATTTATTTCCATTTGAAAATTCCAAATAGGTAGCTAGTTATTTTAATTATATTTTAGAATATGTTAAATGTATCATGCTTTCTTCACATTATAAATGTTTATTATTGAATTGTTTAGTTTCCCAATAGAAAACAATTATTTCTATGTGAAGATTCCAATAATGTAGCTAGTTATTTTAATTATATTTTAGAATATGCTAAATGTATCATGCTTTCTTCAAATTATAAATGTTTATCATTGAATTGTTTAGTTTCCCAATAGAAAACAATTATTTCTATGTGAAGATTTTGATGTATTGTAGCTTGATAGAAAGAGTATTTGTTAAGACGTATCTTACTTATATTTTATAGACATCACATGTATAAATTCTGGGGCATGTATCTGCTTTCTTGAGATTGAGATTATAAATGTTTATGAGATGTAGCATTTATTTCCATTTGAAAATTCCAAATATGTAGCTAGTTATTTTAATTATATTTTAGAATATGCTAAATGTATCATGGTTTTTTCAAATTATAAATGTTTATCATTGAATTGTTTAGTTTCCCAATAGAAAACAATTATTTCTATGTGAAGATTCCAATAATGTAGCTACTTAAGTTATACTTAAACTAATATTATTGTCTCGGGGTTCTATTTGAATTTTTGTTATATCAATAACTAAAAATATATATGATTAATATAACTTATATTATAAATTTACATTATTTAATTTTTAATAAATGCTATATTATTTATACACTCGAACTAATAATATAGACTTGAACTAGTTTTGATGAAGAGTTGGGTTTAAATATTGGCATACGTGCTCCTACCTTATACTGTATTTTTCGAATATGATTTGGGGTTTTGGCGTACATGGAAAAGTGTTGTATTTACTAGTTCACAATATCATGTCTATGAGTTTAAATTAATGTTTACATTATTATTATGGTCAGTTTAAGTATAACTATTTTAGATGTATATTAACTTTATATTAAATACATTTTTATTTAATAAGTTTTTAGAAAGATTAAATTTTTTGAAATTCAGTGTAAAATTTATTTTTATAGTTTTTATTTCTCTCTAAATTTAATAGATTGAGAATTCAAATGGATCTAAGTGATTTAATTATTAATAAGTAATAATTATAATTATAATTATAATTTTTTTTATTTGATTAAGTGAGAATGTTTTATTTAATGATTTTATTTTATTTATTTTTGTTTTTGTTTTATGTAATTTGACATAGTGAAAATGTTTAGATAACATAACATAATATTCATGGTAAAGTGGGGTGAATATCTATGGTTAAAAATCTTGTTATATTGTAGGTATTAAGTTTTTATGTTCTTATTAATGAAATTTAAATATTAAAAATTGTTACAAAATTAAATTTAAATAAAATATTTTGATTGTGAAATGAAATGTTGTTTGGCATACATACTCTACCCTCCTCTCGTTTTGAACATGTGACCTCTTAGGAGGAAACACGTTCTCTTAACCATTAGGCCCTCTCAAGCTATATATTATGATTTTCTTTTATCTAAAAAAATATTCTTAATTTTATTGATAAAAAGAAAACTACAATATAACAAAATTAATTTTATTACTTTTAAATTTTTACGGTCTCCCCCATAGTAGGCTTTATATTTCTTTTTTTTCTTATTTCCTTTTATTATTATTTAATTGAGTCATCATGTAAATATTTATAAATCATTTATACCTTCTTTTTTCCAAAGAAAAAAATTGAAGCTTTCCATTATATGTAATAAAAAGTTTACAGCGTACATGCTCTAAGTATTATATTTGATAGTGTGTCACGCAGAACACAAAAAAATAGATCCATACAACCATTTTGCGTACAGCCAAAAAACCACGAAAACCACAGAATTAAGGGACCTCTGCATGAGCATTGCTCAAAAGAGCAATACGTCTTCCTTTTCCATGCCAACCCACCAATTCCAGGGCTCCTCATATGAGGAAAACACCCTGAAATGTAAGGCTAGCCAAAAATGCCTTCCATCGAGTCCCAAGCTCCCTCTTATGAGGAAAACAAGCTCAAAAAAGACACGAGGCCGACCAAGAAAAAAACATGAAATATAGAGTCTGAAAGTCATATAGTTTCTCCAGAGAGTGATAAGTAGCTATAAATAGCCTCGCACAAGAGGAAAAATATACTATAGAGATGAAAAATATACAATGATCAGCAATGACAGTAAAACTCTATCCAAAATTCATAGAACAATAAAATCAGATATGAGGGGCACAGTCCGACTCAACCTGGCCCTCCAGGCCCGTTTCCTTTATTTTCCAGCTGCCCAGAACTTGTTGTAGGCCCTGAGAAAGGAGGCCTGCTACTTCGTTTCACTCACTATAAATGTGACAGACAAATATGTAAGTAAAAAAAAAAAATTAAGGACCAACTTTCTTCTAGGATTGGAATTAAAGGATAGCTTTGGCACATGAATTCTTTATTGAACCACTTGACAATGTTCAAGGAGTCCCCAAAAATCTGTACTGAATGAATGCCCAACTAAATCAACCAACACAGAAGCAAGTGCAGAGTTTTAATCTCAGAGAAATTGTTTGCCCCATTCCGGAGACCCATCGAAGCTTCCTTGCGGTTCTCTAGACTAAATTTAATCACAAAGACGACCCCCCACATGTTCTCATCACTAGACGCTCTGTTTAAAATGACTACTTCCTTAACGACCACTTCCCCTCTGATAACTTCCTTAACGACCACCCTAGGTGTAGGTTCATATTTTGGCTCCGGCATTTGAAGATAGATGACCATACTTTCCGTGGCAATAATATGTGCTTGAGACTCTTTTTCCAAAAAAATGGCCCTGTTCTTGGCAAGCCAGATTCCCCATGAGATTATCTAGGGCAGGGCCCTCCAATTTTCCTCTTGACTCTCTTGCCACCAAACCCTGCAAGCATTCGCGACTGATTCCCCTTCCCATCTTTGGATCTTCCCTGTTGCGGCCAAAGCCTCAGAGCAGAAAACTTTGCTAAAAGGAAATTCAATGAATAAGTGCAGAACTGATTCCAACACTTGTTTATAGAGGGGGCACTACCGTGGCCCAACCTTATTCCTCTTTACCATATTATCCCAGGTCGGGACTTTATTGTTTAGAATGCACCGGAACAAAATCCGACTTTTGACCGGACATTTCAATTTCCAAATCTATTTTTCCCACCACACAATAGCCTCCCATCCCCTTTTAACCATAAGGAAATCATATCCAAACTTAGGGGAGTAATTTCCAATGGGACTATGAGCCCACCCTAAATCATCCTCTCTATCCCTGATGCACACATTTGTTCGATCCAGCTCACAAGTATACTTCAGTCATACTTCATGCCATTCGGGCTCAACTCGCAGATCCTCCCCATTCATCCAACCCTAAACCCAGTGCGAGGAGGAAGCCTCATTTGCAATTTGATTTACAAACTAGAACCCTTTTCCCTTTACAATGTTTCTCAATACCACCAGGAGAGAAAAATCCTCATTGCACCCTACCCACGGGTCCAAACCAATCCTCACCTACTCCCATTTCTTATCTACCATACCAAGCCTTCATCTATAATGTTCAATGATCCCAGGTTTTCTTTCCATACCACAGATGCTTTTGAAGGTTTCCCGAGGGCTCTAAGCCAATTTGTTAACTCCATAAGATCGATGTATTTCCACTTCATAACTGTGACCATAAAGAGTCCTTGAATAATATCCTCAATCCCATTTTGGCAGCCAGAAATGCCACAAAATACAGGAGATCTTTAACCCCCCATCCGCCACAATATTTTGGCCTCGCGATCTTGTCCCAAGCTACCCAGGGCATAACCTTCTCCTCCTTCGACCCTGCCCAGAGGAATTTTCTACATATCTTCTTCACCTTTAGGAGAATGTTCCTCGGGGCCCATGAAACCAAAGCCCAGTACACTAGGATTTCCAAGAGAACTGATTTAAGCAAGACTAGTCTCCCTGCTCTTGACAACCAATGAAAACTCCAATGGTTCACCCTCTTCTCAATTTTAGCTACTAGCCAGAGCCAGTCCAAATATTTGTATGAGTTAGGCTTGAGAGTAGAACTGAGATATTTCAAATTTCCTTCCAATCCTTCGACCTCAAAGGGGAGCTTCTCCACAATTCTTCTAATATCTTCACTCGAGAGGCCTTCTATTATGATCACTGATTTTCCAAAATTGATGCTCATTCATGTTTTCGATAGAAAGAGTTCAATGAATTGTTTTAAAAACCTAATCTCACTTCTGATTCCATTTCTAAAAAGGAGTATGTCATCAATGAATAGTAGGTGGGAAATCTGCAGATTGATGGTGACCTCTACTCCTTTGATATCACTCCTCCTTTTTGCTACTACTATCAGCTAACTAAGACCTTCAGCCGCCAAGAGAAAGACCAGCGATGACAAAGGGAAACCTTGTCTCAAGCCTCTCTAACTTTTGAAAAAAGGAGAGGCCACCTCATTTATAAGGACTACAAAACTGATATTGGTTAAACAACTCATCACCCAAATTATGAAGTAGATGTCAAACCCCAGATGGGTTAGAAGTAACCTTAGATACATCCAACTAATCTTGTCGTAAGCTTTGGATAAGTCTATCTTTATAATGAAGCCCTTCCTTCTGTCCCTTTTGATGTTATGGAGAGTCTCATGTGCCACCCCAATGGCTTCATGGATCTTTCTACTTTCTAATAACCCAAATTGTTCTTGTGAAACATTCTTAGAGAGGATCAACATTAACTTGACCGCAATCACTTTCGAGATAATCTTATAGACACTATTACAAAAATATATGGGGAAAAAGTTATCAAATGAGCCTGGCTCATCCAGTTTCAGAATTAGAGCAATAAAGGTGGCATTTAGGGGTTCAAATATAGTCCCTTTAAAATGCGATTCCTCCACCATTGCAGTGAGATCCACCCCTAGATATTCAAAGAAATGCTGATAGAAATCAACAGTCCACCCATCCAGTCCCGAGCTTTTGTCCTTCTGCATTGACTCAAGGATTGCTTATAAATCGTTTATACCTTATAAATTGAACATATTAATATAAATTTGAACTGGCATGTAAAAATGTTTACATAATTTCATACATTACACCTACACATCTCCCCTATATTAGGTTGTAGAGCACCTATGAGTGCAATAAATTTACTTTGAAAACCTAAATCTTATAAATAATAATATTTCATTTTCCATTATTGAGTAGTTTTTTTATAATGTACATATAAAATTTAAAAAAGTTAAAAATATTAAACTATATAAATCATGGTTGAAAAAAATAATAATATAAAATCCCCAATAAAAAATCATGTAGTAAATGTTAATAGATGAAAAATAAGACTAAGGTTTTGGGACACTTATTCCAAGCTAAATGTTGGGAAAACACTTTGGTGGGCATCACTTCTAGTTTATTAACGACTATGGAAATTGGTAAATGCATTGACAGAGGAAAATAGGAAATAATTGGAATTTATTTATGGTAAATAAAGGAAAATAGGAGAAAACAAAGGTGAACATACACATATTTTGGATGCTAAGGAAATTAGAACAAAAATGATAGAAAATGAAGAAAAAAGAGACGTCAATAATAAAAAGGTATAAGAAAACCAATTCATAGGTTTTGTCATTTTTCAGCTTGGGTCAAGTGAAAAAGAGGGAGAGAGATCCAAGAGGAGAAAGCAAGCAAGTAAGAAAATGAAGGCAAAAAAAAAGCAAAGGAGAGCTAAGGAAAGCGAATGAAATCAAGGAGAATATTGGATCAACAAATTTAGCAGAAATATTTTGCAGGTAACATGATGCATGTGCGATTTCCTAGATGAGGTGTGAATGCATGGTACATGCATTTGTTTATTTGGGTGATTTTTTATCATTCACATGGGTCCTTACCTTTATATTTCCTCGATAGACATGGTGTGATGGGGTTCAATATTGGTTGAGATTTGGATCACCAAAAGATTTTGGAGCTAGGTGAGGTGCTCTCAGGAAAATTCCCAAGGGTTGGGGGTAGAGATGGTTTTTTCCGGGAAGCCCTCGACAAGAGGGTGGGGATGGGAAAATTCCTCAAGGTATCCTGAAGAAATTCTAAGGCATTTAATGATGGGTGCTATAAATATTTCAAGCAAGGGGGTCTCCCTGATATGAAGTCCCAATTAGGCCTCACACTATTCGGAATGGGATCCCCATCTGGAGTATCGACCTAGTTTTTATGTATTCTTATAGATTTTCCTTGGCTCTAACTGTCAGCAAGAGAGAGGAACACATGTATGCCTTTTAAAATTAGGTAAGTGTGTCTGGTGAGCGTTTGGTTATGTGTGCCAAGATTCTTCTACTACGAAGGGAAAGGAAGGTGAACCTCTAGGAGAGAGGTGAAAGTACCACCCTAGAAGATACACACACACACATGGAAAAAAAAATTCTAACATCCATAGAAATAGTCCACAAATATCTGACGGTCATTGAAACCATTGTACACAAGAAATATCTGTCTAACGTCCAACAGAATAGTCCACCAAGATGTGATAATCATCGCAACCCCTACAACATATTATAAATAAGATAAGCACTAAAATAACTGAAATAGTTCAACTACTTTAGCACAGGTGAAAGAAAAACATGAATTACAAACATTCAATGAATAGTATTAAAAAGATTCATAATCCATGCATGAAGAACGTGTTGTACATAAGGCTTTTGGTATTAAACAAAATTCCCAAGACACATGTATACAACGAACACCACTAGCTCCAATAGTGGAGAATTGGAGCCACTTGCTCCTCCCCTAAAGCACTAGCTTATCTCTCTAATTCCTTGTGGGAAGACCCAAGGTGAAAAGTCATTTTCTCATACAATGAGGTTGTATATATAACCAATGGGGGTGTGATGATTCACCTTCCTTGTGACTCTTAAACTACTCCCATGATTCTTTGACTTCCTATGACTTTTCAAATTTACATGACTCTTCATATTTTGTACATGTCCTTTCGAGGTTCACTTTACAATACATTGTTGAATCATAAATTACATAATCCACAATAATGATGTGGCATGTAGCGACTCATGCCATGACACGAAATGATACCGCTGACATGGAATTCTTAATGAACACTATTACCGATGAAATAGGTAACCTCATTGTTACCTACTTTTTGAAGTATCAAGAAAAGCACCTAATTTTGAAAAAGTGGCGATGCAGAATCAAGAAAAAAAAAATTGAGCATGTTTTTGGCACTTTAAGTTTTTTTTATTTTTGTTTTTTTTTTTAATTAATTTTTTTTTTTATGTGATGTTTTTTATGTCGATTTTGAATAGTGGTTGTGTATCATCACCAACGTTTTTTTATAGGATTGATTTTGACACTATAGATTTTCTAATGTCTTCTTCTTCCGTGAGATGTTTATTTTTAAGTGCATTTATGTACTTGTGTTTTAAAAATAAAAAAAACATTTTTAAAAAAAATAAAAACTTGTAATGATATCTTCACTTTTTCACATAGATAAAAGATGGAAAAAGGGTCAATATTCTAAAGTTTATATTTTCTACATGTTTATGTATTGTTAAATAATTTTTCAATGCACATCAAATAATTGTCACTAAAAAACCAATATTTTGAACCATATGACAAAAAAATACAATTTTTCAATATAAATACAATGCAAAAAATACACTTTTACATACTTTTTGTTGGAAAAAACATGTTAAATAAACTAATTTTTTGGGAGAATATTAACAAAAAAACTTAAGAAAATAACATTTTTATTGAATTTTATGTCAAAAAATAATAGCAATCACATGTTTTTTGCAAAAAATAAGGGTTGTTCTCATAAAATATCAGAGTCTAAACATTACAAGTAAAACTGATTAATAGTTCTAAAAAATAAGCTTTGTTTGCAAGCATAAATTAAACATCATCAACAATATCAACTAATACATCTTCAACATCATCTAGAACAACATTGATGGCTTCTTCCGCAGCATTTTCTTCTTCATTTTTATCATTGTCGTCGTCTAATGGATCTTTCATGTCAGCAAATCTTCCAAAGTGTCCCTTTCCAATCATTCCATATAATGGAGGTTGAGGTTCCTTTGCTTTTTTTGCCACACGTGATTCATTAAAATCTCCTTTCCTCAAACCAACTTGTTGCTTCTCATCTGGAAGTAATTTAAGAGCATTAATTCTTTGTTGAATAAATTTGCATTGAACTAGGTCTTTCTCAATGGCAATGCAATTTCTTCCTTTTAGTAGGCAACATGCTAGTGTTGTACGTAATCATCAAGCACAAAAAAAATAAGTAAGAAACTTAGTATGGAGACATAAAAAGTAAAAAAGAGAATATTTAAATTTAAATTTGTATAATAAAACTTACCTGAACCTGAGAATAAATCCAAAACCCATTCTCCTTCATTTGAACATAGATTTATAAGATAGTTAATCAATGGTTGTGGTTTTTTATAAATGTTAACTATATCTCCTTTTTCATCTTTATCCTCATATGTTAGTTTTCTTACAACTGCATCATAAACCAATACTTGACTATGACTCTTCCCATCTACTTGATTCATAATAATATGCTTATAGTTATCGTCTTTTGTCCAAAATTCAACATGCATGAACTCACAATCATTTATAATAGGCTGATCTTCGGAAGAAACAATATTTGACTTTTGCCTGTAACATAACATAGTAAAAGTTCAATTAAATTTTACATGAATAAAAAAATTTAGGAGGAATCAAACATACAATTTCAAAGTCTTACCATGTAAGTTGCATCCTTGAGTTTGCTTTACCCTTGAAGCTTGTTAATAACATTGGAAACTGTGTGTCTGAATGAAATGTCACAAATCACCAAAGTGGTCATGTTGTCACTTCTTGAAAACCCGTAACCACTTTACTAAAAAAAACCATGAGGAATATCTGCAATAACTAGGCCATATTCCCTTTTAGGTATTAGTGATGCAATGTCTTCACGGTCACCTTGTATTATTTGATATTGGACACTGTCGAGCCCATTCCAAATGTAATGATTAAGAGTAGGATCAAGTTCAACATTCATAAGACGCTTCCTTCTCATGTTCTCCATCTTAATTTTTTCAATAAAGCTTTTGAAAATATCTAGTACTCCATTTCCATCCTTCTTTGACATCTTTAATGACATCTCTCTCTCTCTCTCTCTCTCTCTCTCTCTCTCTATATATATATATATATATATATATGTATGTATGTATGTATGTATGTATGTATGTATGTATGTATGTATAAGTAATAAAATAAAAATAGTTTAAATATGAATAAAATGAATTTATAAATCAACATACCTTATTGAATGCAATATAAAACTCTTTTAGTGTTGATGTAGAACTTGCTTCTAGGTAGTTGCATACAACATCATCCCAACTGTCTTCATTCAACATTTTAACCATGTGTTCTTGTATTTTCATAAAAATTTTCTGACTGAATAAATCAAGTTAAAAGCGTTAATATACTGACATGTATAACAAATTCTACCAACATCATTATGTTTTATTTAAAAGAAAATTATAATGAAAGAAAAATAAGAAATAATTCAAGAAACTTACTTTTGAAATTCTGCACACATTCTTCCATTGATAATTCACCCGACTTCACACGGGCTAATACTGATTTGACTAATTTATCATTCTTCACACCTTGCATTGTTCTCCAAGGTGTGATAGTCATATCCTCTGGAAGCTGATTCATTTTAGGACCCGCCTTACTGTTGGTACATATTATGGGTTTACTCTTTCTAACCTTATGATTTTTTATGGAAATATTCTCCCACCGATCAAAAATCTCATCAATCAAATCCCATACCTCCCCAGTTCTAAATGCCAACTGAAAAATGTTATTTGTGCCTATAAAGAAATTTTTATTCAATTTTCCATCTTTTGTTTTTTTTCATCAATTTGATAACCTGTTTCCATTAAACATTCATTTCGAAATGCTACACTAACTTGTATCTTATCCCCACCACATTTTTCTATGAATTCATTATGAATAAATCTGACCCTTTGGATGAAAGTCATTTTCATTCTGTACTAATTATCTGCATTATGGTCCCATGCTAATAACTTTGATTCTATTTCGGTTAAGCCAACGTAAATGATGCATTTCACTGTTTGAAAAAGATATTTATTGGGATATTCTGCAATCAATTGTCTCTTAGCCTCTATCGAAATCTTCCCTTCAATTACATAATATTTATAATCAAAACATTTTGTCTTGTCAAATGCTTGTTTGTTGGGAACCTGACGTGGATCGAAAAGAACCACATAATCCACCACATGCGCATATGGATTGAACCTGAACAATGTTTTCATATTATGTACATGTAGGTGATGGGCATTTCTAATTTGATATTGAGATTGTCCTTCATCTGGGCTATAAAATTGGTTAACATTAAGCTCAAATGTTTGGCCACCGAGAATTAATTTATTCTTCCTCAACTCTTGTCGAATAGCATTTTGTTTTGTTTTATTAATGCCATCCTCTAACTCAACACCTGGTGTTATGATTTCTTTGCTTCCGTGAGAGCTTTCAGTTTGTTCTTCACTGTTGCTCACGACCTGTACAGGTTCACCAATATTTGATTTCCTAGTCTTATTGGATAACATATCAGTTTTTTTATAAACAAGCTCTCCTTCATGAGGTAAAAGAGAGACATCTTTGGCGATTTTTCTTTTTGGTGTCTAATCTGTTTTCTCCTTTTGCACAACAGTTCTAATCTCCTCCTCACTAATTCTATCATAATTTTATGTTTCATGTTCGACACCTTCAAAAGAAACTTGTTTAAGTTTACTAGATTGACCCACCTTAGTGACTCTTGGTTGATCCCCTCTTTGTACTATTGCAGTGTCACGAGCTAAAGCTCTTTGCTTCAGTCTCCTTTCCTCTGCTTTGTCTTTGTGGAAAGTGTTGATCACATCCATAACATTTGGCACCAACATATAAATACCTTCAAACATGTTTGAAAGACTCGGAACAAAATCCTATGAAACAAAATAAAACATGTCAATGATAAATAATTTATAAAAAATTGAATCATCCTTACAATAATGCATAGAGGAAATAAAAATAAGCATACTTACAATGTTATTTGCAATGTTGCTTGATATTTCTTCAGAAAATTTTGAAGATATTTCATCTGTCCCGTACTTGACGATTGATAGATGATATCTAACCTTCTCACGTTTCTGAGCCTTCCCTGCAAGAACATAAAGTGTTTGTATTCAGGACCATACATGTCTCGTACTCTGCCCATCACATCATATGGCTCATTTAAGTCAATCATACCACAAATCAGATAGATGTGTATATCAGCCTCCATTTCACTGTCTTCAAGATACCATGAGAAATCAGTTTTATTTATTTCCTCGGCGTTCTGCCAATCAGAAATAAGCTTTAATGAACCTAGTGCCCCACTTGCTTGACTTTTATTAGTGTGTGAAACAATGTCCTTATTGCGTCCAACAGTGTCCATAATGTGTCCAGCTACAACTGTAGATTTGGGAGTTGCTGCCCTAGGTGCAGAAACATTCACATAAATCTTTTTTGATGCCATTTTCCTGATAACATATATATATATATATATATATATATATATATATATATATAATTTAATGGAAAAATAATGCAGATAAAATAAATTTAATAAAAAAAAATTATTTCTAAAACTAAATAGCTTGAAATTAAAGCAGTAAAATTAACTATAAAAATTTTCATTTAAAAACAAAATATTATAAATCATATCTATATAATATGTTTTGAATATATTTTATAAAAAATTTAAAAACGTGTTTAAATTGTATAAAACAATTTTAAAAAAATAAACTATTATTTTCAAACTTCAGTTTTTGTTTAATATTTAAAAAAAGAACAAAAAAAATTACTAACTATTTATAATAAATGTTAATTTTTTTTTTTTTTTAAGGCAATGATTTTATTAAGAAAACTTATAATCTTTTAATATATTCTAAAATTTTAAAATTTAATTTTACATTACATAGCAATTGAAAAAAAATAAACAAAATAAAATAAAAGAAAATTTTATTTTACTCTACATGGAAATTAAATAAAAAATTATAAACTTAAAATTGTAAAAAATTAATATAAAATTTTATAATTTATATAATATTTTAATATATTTGAAAATTACGAATTTCTATTTCACATTACATAGTAATTAAATAAAAATAAACAAAATAAAATAGAAGCAATTAAACAAAATAAAAGGAAAAATCATTTTTTTATAATGTTGTTTTAATACTTAAATTAAAAAAAAAAAAATTAAAAAAAAAATTAAATATTTAAATGTTAAAAACAAATGTTATAATATTATATATTTTTTTATTTTTTTAATTGTATTGTTATGTAGTTTTTCTTTTTTAATTTATTGTATTGTTATATTAAAACAAATTTTTTTAAAATTTATTATATTGTATTGTTTTTTTCTTTAATTATATAATGTTTAAAAACAAAACATAATTGTTATTTATTATTTTATTTTTTAAATATATTTGTTATATTTTGATATTTTTAACAATTATTATATAACAATGTTTTTATTATATTATATAACGATTTTTTTATTATTTTTATATATAACAATGTTTTTATTAATTTTTAATTGTTTTATTAAAACAAATAAAAAAAACAAAATTAAAAAAAAAACAAAAAAAAAAATTGTTTTATTAAAACAAATTTTAACAAAAATAAAATTTAAAAAAAAAGTATATTTAAAAAACAAAATTAAAAAAAAAAAATTTATTAAAAAAAAAACATGTCGCTTACCATAGAGCGCGCCCGCGGGGCGCCGGAGGCCGGCCGGCCAACACAACGGGGGTTTCCCAATCGGCCTCAGGGCCCCCCGCTGGGCACGAGGCCGATTCTAAGCGACATGGTTTTTTTTTTAATTTTTTTTTAATAATTTTTTTTAATTTTTTTGTTAATTTTTTTTTTTTTATAATTTTGTTTATAAATTTTTTTTTTGATATAATATAATTAATAAATAATTATTAAAACATTAATTTAATTAAAAAAAAAAAAAATTGTTAAAAATATCAAAATATAACAAACATATTTAAAAAAAACTATTTATTAAATAACGATTATGTTTTCGTTTTAAACATTATATAATTAAAAGAAAAAAACAATACAATATAATAAATATAAAAAAAACATTTGTTTTAATATAACAATACAATAAATTTTAAAAAAAAAAAAAAAACTATATAACAGTACAATTAAAAAAATAAAAAAAAATATGATATATAACAAAACAATAAAGAAAAAAAAAATTGAAGATTTAAAATTAAAAAGAATAAAACTAAGATTTAAAATTAAAAAAAATAAAATAAAATAAAATATAAAATAAAAAAATTCTCAAATAAAAACAAAAAAAAAACATTTTAAATAATGAAACCACTGATATATTTATGATAAAAAAAACAAATAAATTTTTTTATAATATTACTATTTTTTCTTATGTGCATGGTCGTTTTATGGATTTTTCTGTCTAGATGAACCTATAAGTCTTAAAAAATAAATAAAAAATCTAAATTTTTGTCCTTAAAACCCTAAAAAAATTAGTTCTTTTTGCATTTTCTTCACTAAAAAAATATAAAAAAATTAAGGTTTTTGAACCTAAAAACCTTAAAAAAAAATAGTTTTTGGACACAAAAAACTATAGAAAAATAGATTTTCCCCAAAATCGTCTTTAAATTGACAGAATAGAAGGAAAACTAACCTTTGAAATGCAAAAAACTGTTGTCACCAATGCCAACACAACGCCTCCACAAAATTACGAATAGCAACACAATGCCTCCAATGCCAATGCAACACCTCCACAAAATTACCAATAGCAACACAACGCCTCCAATGCCAATGCAATGCCTCCACGAAGTTACCAATGCCAACGCAACACCTTCAGAAATTTGCTCTAACAAATACCAGAAAACTTGATGTGATGTGATGAATAGAAACAATCATTCTTATTATATAGCGAATATTGTCTGATTGGTTTACTGTTTAACAAATGTGGGATTAAAATTTCAAATTTAAAATATTTACATTTATTTTATTATAGTTCATACTATAGTTAAAATAATTAATATTTGCATGTAGTTATCATAGTTAATATTTTATTTAATATTTACATGTACTGAATGTTGAATAATTCAAATATAATCTCAGATTAAAAATTAAAATATGAAATACTTACATGTAGTTAATTATAGTTAATATTATAGATAAAATAGTTAATATTTGCATTTAGTTATCATAGTTAATATTTACATGTACTCAATGTTTAAAATCATGAGATTAAATTTTAAAATCTAAAATATTTACATGTAGTTAATTATAGTTAATATTATAGTTTAAATAGTTAATATTTACATGTTGTTATTTTTGTAAATATTTACATGTAGTCAATCTTAAACCATTCAAATAAGAAAATTATTATAGTTTCGAAGGCATGCATGAAAGGAATATTTTGTGGATATTTTGAATAGAAAGTATGGTTAAATATTTGAAGACCAACAATTTATTAATAAATTTTGAAATATATTTTAGATGAATATAACGTAAGTTTAAAATTTAAATTATAAAATATTTACATGTAGTCATTATATTTAAAATAGTTAATATTTGCATATAGATATTATAGTAATATTATTGTTAATACTTACATCTAGTCAATGTTAAATCATTGAAACAAAAACATTATTTTAGTTTGGAAGGCATCCATGATAGAAATATTTTGTGGATATTTTGAATATAAATATCGGTAAAATATTTCAACACAAACAGTTTATTAAAAAAATGTTAAACACATTTTTTGACTAATATTTGTACCAAATATTTGAAATGAAAATTTTGGAGGGAAAGTTTTTCGCGAAATTTTTTGGGGGGGAATTTTGGAGGGAAATTTTTTCGCGAATTTTTTTGCAGGGAAAATTTGGAGGGAAATTTTCAGTCTTTAAGCTATATATTGTAAGTGGGAGAGGAATTTGTATCATTCACCCTATTCTTGTTGAAAGCCATGGTTTCTTCTGATAGCGAAGTTTTTCTTTGTACAACATCAACATCTTCGTCACGCAACAACTCTCTTCAGAGTGATGAATATAATGGGAGTTCGTTCACCATGAATAGAGAGTCAAAAAATCAACTTGGTCGTAATCCTAAAGATGATGAGAACAAAATTGATGAGGCGCAGCAAAATGAAATTTCTGCGAATCGAGCGCCAGTTATACCACTTACTCTTAATCCTAAGGATTATGAAAACAACACTGATGAAGGGCATGATGAAAAATTTTCAGAGTCAAAAGCTTCACTTTGTCCTCATCCCAAGGATTATGAGGACACCATTGATGAAGAGGGAGATGAAGAATATCCACTTCACCTTAATCCTAAGGATTATGCGAGAACAACAAATGAAGAGGGGAATGAAGAATCTACAAAGTCAAAATATCCACTCTGTCCTAATCCTGTGGAGTATTCCAGCCCCATCGATGAAAAGGGGGATATAAAATTTCCAGAGTCAAAATATCAAATTCGTCCTAATCGTAAGGATTATGCGAGCACCACTGATGAAGAGGGGAATGATAATGTTTCAGAGTCAAAACATCCACTTCGTCCCAATCCTAAGGATTATGCCAGCACCACTGATGAAGAGGGAAATGAAAAATTTATAGCGTCAAAATATCCACTCTGTCCTAATCCTAAGGATTATGCAAGCACCACTGATGAAGAGGGGGACGAAAAAATTCCAGAGTCAAAATTTCCACTTCGTCTTAATCCTAAGGATTATGTCAGCACCACAGATGAAGAGGGGAATGAAGAATTTGCAGAGTCAAAATATGCACTTCGTCCTAATCCTAAGGATTATGTCAGCACCACTTAGGAAGAGGGGAATGAAGAATTTGCAGCGTCAAAATATCCACTTCGTCCTAATCCTAAGGATTATGCCAGCACCACTGATGAAGACGGGGATGAATTTCCAAAGCTAAAATTTTCACTTCATCCTAATCATAACGATTATAATTTAATTACTGATGAAGGGGGGGGATGAAGAATTTCCAATAAATATAGATTCAAGGAATTCACTTATTCCTAATCCTAAGGATTATGAGAGCTTCAGTGAGAAAGGGGAGGGGCAGGATGAAGAAATTATAGTGCATACAAATTCAAATCTTCCACTTATGCCTAATCCCAAGGATTATGAGAGCACCACTGAGGAAGGGGGGGATGAAGAGTTTCTTGCAAATGATAATTTTAGAGGCACAGATCTGAATATTGTATTTTCTCCAAGTGACCATTTCAAAGACACTCATGGTGATGAAGAATTGAATCCTCCTAGGGAAGAATTTGAAAGCATGGGTCAAGATGGTGAAGAATTTCTTTTGAGTCGGGGTTACAAAAGTGTCGATGAGTCTTGTGAAATGTTTTTTTCGACTGATGATGGTAAAGAAAATTTTCCAGGTAATGATGTTGATGAATTTATTAACTATGTTGAGGATGATGATAGTGGGGATAATATTCCTCCTAATGGTGATGAAACTACTTTTACAAAGGATGATGGAATGATGAAGTTGTTGCAAGAAAATATTGCAACTAGGAGTAGGAGTAGACCTTTTCATATCAATCCAAAGCATTCCAGTTATACAAGGGTGAGGACAAAATATCTCACGAAAAGAAGTTATGTCATTCATTTGATTTCGAGTGAATGTTGTCGAAGGGATTGCTTGAAAAATATGGATTTCAACTTTGTTTTGGAGAAAAGAAAAACATATATGTCAATGAATAAAAGCATGCAAAATTCATATTTAGTGAGTTGCATGCAATCTACACTAGCGGGTTATGATTATCATATTGGGAATGTATTTCTTTGTAGAAAGGCGTTCAAAATGTTGCACTAAATTGGTAATTGTCGTTTGTTAAGAATCCAAGATAGATTGGAAAGGGATCCCACATATTATTGAGAAGCATGTTATAAACGGGAGGTGGGGCCGTTTGCAAATACTGCTAAGACATGGATGAAAGAATTTTTTTAAAATCATGGAGAGTGTATGCAAAATAAAGACACAATACATATTCCAGATAATTTCCCGAGACGAGAAATATTCATGTTATACAAATATTATGCAGAAGCTGTTGAAGGAATTGGTAATTTTATTAAATATTCTTATTTTACAAGGATATGGAAAACTGAATTCAACAATGTTCGTATTCCTAAGAAGACAAGGATGGGGATTTGCAGCACATGTGCTTCTGTTAAAGAAAAAAGAGATAAATGTCAAGGGGCAGAAAGAGGTATGTGCTCAAAACATTGTTTTTTAGAATTTGATACTTAACAACTATGAAAATATATTTATTCATATGTTTCTTTTATTTTATGTACAGATTCCGTTGTCAAAGAACTTCAAGACCATCACAATCAGCAAACAAGTGAAAGGAAAAAGTTGTATAAACATCGAAAGAAGTGTTATGATCATCCAAATAAATATCTGGGGTTGATAATTAATGGTATGGACCAAAAGAAAACACTTCTTCCACATTTTGTCCGCACGCCAAAAAAAATACAGGAGGAAAATTTCATTCAGTTTCACTTAGTTGGTTGTATGGTATTTAATGAGAAGATGTTTCCAAGAGTTTTCTTCACAACTCCAAATATTCACAATGATGCAAATATGACCATAACTATAATCCATGATGTGGTTACTCATTGGTCTGGGATTCTTCCTAAAGTTTTGTATTTACAATTAGACAACACAAGTCGTGAGAACAAAAATCAAGTTCTTTTTCGGTATCTAAACATGCTCGTTGAATTGGGGATTTTTAAAAAGATAAAGGTTGGTTTCCTTCTTGTTGGGCATACTCATGATCATATTGATCAAATGTTCAGTCGTTTTTCAGTAACATTCAAGAGGAAAGGTGTTGGGAGCCTTCCATCATTAATTGAATGTATTAAGAAATCGTACATTCCAGAGCCTGTTTTTCACGTGTTGGAAGAAACTATTGACATGTGAAGGTTTATTTTTGGATCGCATGGTGAGGAGAAATGCATTGAACAACTTAATGACATTAGCTTCCAGCATCAATTTCGTATCAAAAAAATTGTTTTAATAACACTTATATGGGGCAAGAAGTATTCAACTGTTGAAGAATGGGGACCATCATCAAGTTTAGCATTTTTGAAGTTCATTCCAGAGCGTCCAATATTTTCATCAAAGATATTGTTATTACAGTCAGTTGCTGAACTCCATAATGCACGAAGGCAGAAGAGAGACATAAATTATTCTGAATGTCTAGAGGAAATTAAAAGATGTATTAGAGATACATATGAGTACTTCGATGTTGCTGATTCAGTTTGGTGGGAGTATTTTTTCAGTAATCAAAGTGATATGATTTCAAGATCAATAAATGGGGATATGCTTTTGAAGACTCCTTTTTTTTTGCCACAAAATATGCCAAATGAACATGAACATCAGGAAACACACAATGTTGAACAACAACATCCTCAAGCTATTATTAATTCCCCACAGGTAGAGGAAAGAGAAATCTTAATTGGTTCTAGAAGATCATGTGCACAACGTGAAGCCATGGAAGACCTTTACAGGGGTTCTGTGCAGGATCTTAAGGAGGGTTGAATGATAGCAGTGTTAGCAGATGAAGATCCACTTGGCTATCAATTCTGGATTGCCAAGGTTATAAAGGTCATTAATGAAAATGAAGAGATTACGACTGTTGATGTACATTGGTATGCCACAAGTACCCACCCTTTCAATGGTGTGTACAAGCCAGAGATGGTAGTGGAAAAAAGAATTGGAAGAAAGAGAAAAAGAAAGCGCACAAATATAAATTGTCATCGCACAAATGTCTTAAAATTGGATGATGTTGACATACTTGTGTATGAATTCAATTTGACAAAGAGAGGAACTCTTCGGTTGCAGACCATAAATATTTTGAAGAAATTGCTACCAGAACAATTACTATTGAGATGGGACTCTGCAAAATGTAGATGTAGATCTACAAGACTTTTGAACTCTGAAATGGTGGGCATGCATGTTGACTCAGATGGAGCACTAGTTGATGAAAGAGAAGAATATGGATCATCTTCATCTGCATCGTGCCATTCATCTGAAGATGTAGGTTATGATGGTGTGCCAGAACCTATGGTTGATTTTGAATAACTATCTAAGACACTTTTATGTAATTGATGTTTGCATGGTAACTTGAAATAAAAATTTTGACTTCCATCTCATTTTTCATGAAGTTATGAGACATTTCTATGTTTATTAAATTATATATTTTAATTATGAAGAATTCATATCTTTAGAATATCGACAATGCAACAATGAATTACAAAAATAATTTATGTTATATTCAATGTACCAATGTTGATATTTTAATTATAAGTAAAATAGAAAATAGAAACTAATGTTGAATTTTTAGATTATGCAATGATATTACCATGATATTATGTATTGTTACCATTTGGTATAAGATGCCTTTAAAATTTTTAATAATTATATGCATCATTGAAAGGGAACACTTTGTTTTGATGCTTGATTTTTAGGTTTTGGTTGAAATTACATTTAAATTTTTCTTATGCTAAGATTTGAAAAAAGATAAGTTTTTATCCTTTAAAATTAAAATTACTCTTACTTGTTTCTGTTCAATGATAATTTTTTCATTTACTTATTCATTTTTTTAAATTGTTTAAGTATTATATTTTCTCCATAATTTTATTGTTCAAGTATGTTGAAAATTTAAGATTGAAAAACTTTAGATTTACAACTTGTCATTAAGGTTTTTATGCGCTACCAAATTTTATTTTTAATGTTATGGTTGACAATAATTACAATTTTGGGGTTGTTTAGAGTCAAGATATTTTATGTTTAACAACATGGATGAAAATTGTTCGAAATGATAAGCCCTTCAGACATGTATTTTTTTATCTTTAACATCATCTATCAAAAATGTTATAAATTTACGATTTTAAAAAATGTCCTAATATTTTGTCTTTAATTCCATTGTTACAAGTGTCAAAATTATGACACAATTTTTTTTTTGTTATTCCAGCATCAACTGGTTTTGTTTTGAGGGTGTTTTTTCAATCCTTTTTTCAACAAACAATTTTTTTTTTAGCATAATTTTATAAAATGCTGAAATTTAACCTTAAAAAAAAACCAAGTGCGTTCTGGAAGACACACTTTTTGTTTTTGGGGTGCTTTTTCATGTTTTTTGAGACTTTTTGGGCTAGAGTTCCCGTTTTGAGGTCAGGTTACCTATTTCATTGGTAATAGTGTTAATGATATGGAAATTTCAAGCCGTCATTTCTTCTCCCTTCTATATTTTTTCTTAAGAATGTTGTTTTATCCACCTCCATATGGCTTAGAGGTAAGAAATATTCAATGATATCAAGTCTTGAGTTTTGGTCGCAAGCTTGTGTCCCTTTTCTTTCACTTCATTGATCAACTTGCATAATGAGCAATAAAGATGTCTTTCAGGATGTTTCCCTTATTTATCTCATTCTTCATCATCCTATCATTGTATGTGGTGCAGCCATAGACTACAAATATTCACTTATGCAGAGTTAGCGGAAATAACCCCACATGTACTCCTCTTAGCTTAACCTCCTTATTAGTTTTAATCAAACACATGCGGAAGTTTTTTTATACTTTACCTTTATTCATTACTATGTCTTCACCTTACCTTACTTCCTACATGGCTTCACTTTATACAATCCTCAAACCTTTTTATATATATGCAGAACATCATATTGTAGGTTCCACCATACCTTCATCACAATTTCTTGATTGCAAGTTTAAATACTTTACCATATAACGCTAAACTCTATGATTAGCGATGAGCACCTATGCACCGTTATCACATGTGGCTCCTTCCTTCACATCGCAACTTCCGTCCTTTCCACTTCGCATCCAAATCAAAACCCTTTTCCTTGCGAACTATTTAACGCTAAACCTTAATTCCTACAAAGTGCACTATTGCGCGGTACTGACACGTCACATCTCTCATCTCATCGCAACTGTCAAAATTTACTGCATCGCAAGTTATCCTTCTTACCTTCTGAAGTCCTTCATGCTATTTTTTATCTTTCGCGAAGTGTGAAATCGTGAATCATTGTCCACCGTTGATCTATTCCTCTATTACTTCTGATCTAATCATGGCCTTCCATTTATCTCTCTGGAAATCTCTAAGTGTTCTTTGCCTCTGTTGCTTTCTCTGCTTTCTGTCACTCTGTTGCTTTGATATTTTTCCCGGTACTCTTCCTGGTTTATTCAGAGTTCTTTTATTCTATCTCTCCAAGATTTTCTTATGTCTTGTTTAACTCTATTTCTAGCTTGAACACAAATCACCCTCTATATTACTCCTCTGAATCATAATTACTCGACCTGTACATAATTTATCTACACAAATTTAGTCCCATAAGCTTTATTATCGGCTAATTAATCCCCAGAATGGAATCTACTCAGATTCTACCCAGCCATAAGTCCTTTATCACTCATAAAGACTTATTAAATCTACTATAATTTTTTATTGATATTGAATCCTTTCTATTATGGATCACTTAACACATAAAAGAAATGACACATAGTCAAACGAGAATTCAATTTCTCATTAAACAAATAAATGTACAAATACAAGAAAATATGTTTACAATCTGGTTTTGGCCCGATATGTCTTTACATGTCCCTCTTCTCTTCCTCTCTCTCTATGCCCGTAGGCTTACAAATCAAACCTCCTATCTAAGATTAATGATCTCTATGCCTTTGAGGCTTTAAAATTATATACAAAAGGTTTTGTAACCAATTTTGGTTCAGATCCATAGGTTACTCAACAAAATCCTAAGAATCCTCTAAGCCCTCAATTAATTCCTAAAATTTCTTCTTATCCCTTGAGGATCTCAACATTCAACTAAATCCTAAGGATCCTCCATAAATCATGAACTACTTTCTAATCTAAGATTTACAATATTTAGAATATCCCAATCCACTAATTGCTCATCAATCACTCATGTTCTCCTACATTCGAGAACATTTACAAATATGCCTCTCAATAATTAATTAAACCCTATTCTAAATGTCTCACATAAATCACTCAAAATATTTAAAATTAAATTAATTAAATACTTAGGAAATCAACTCTCTTGAAAAACATAAGAACCCCTAGATTCTACTAAATGTACAAACTTTTGGAACCATGATGCCCCTGCATCAGACTCCCAAAGTAGAAAATAGTCATGATCTCCACATCATGTGTCTTCAATGCTGATGGAACTCCTCCTGGATCCCAAACTTTAGTTTGTAATTTGTCTTTGGCTACCTCTCTTCCTTTCTATTGTTTTGTTGTTTTTTGTTCTCCAGGTCTCCATACTTTATGCTGCATTGTCCCATTGGCTATGGTCTCACATTTTGGTGTTGTCTTTCTCTTGCTGATGCTTTTCTTTCCTGTTTTTGTATTCTTCTAAGACACCTTCATCATTAAGCTTCTCATTGTTTCAATCTCTATGTCTAGTTTATCCTCTGACTGGTAATCATTCTGCCATTTGTTGTTGCACTCTATCCACTCATCTTCAAACTGTTGTTTGTTACTTTCACTTTGAAGTTGTTGGATTCTTACTACTGCCCTTACATCTTTACCCTCTTGTTTCTTTTGAACTTTTGTCTCATCTCCAAACAACCTATGTTCAATATCTGTAAATTTACATTCAAAAAATAAATTTTCCTCCAATTCCATTTCTACTTGATTCTTCTCAAATACATCACTATGTTGTTCATCATTTCCAACATATTTTCCTTCCTCTTCCTTCAAAACCCTCAGCGATTTTCCTTCACTTCCTTGACTGATTCTGACAGTCAATTTAGTTTCTTCAAGAACGGTATCTTCATTCTTTACATCTTCCTCATCATTATGTCTTACCTGGAAATTTCCAGTCTTCTTCGGTTCTAAAATTGACTCTCCTTCAACTTGAAACATGTATGTCTCATCTTCATAAGAACCTATAATCATAAAACAATTATCATAATTAAAAATATAAGGCATCATTTCCTTTTGTTTCTCTGGCAACATCTCAGTATGTTTCTCTGAGTTTTCCTCTAACTCCTTTTTCAGCACATCAGTATGCCGATTTAAATTCTCCAAAGAACTCATGATACTGTCAACCAGTCTCTCCTCCATATCATCTATTTCAAGGATGTCTCCCTACTCTGGTTCACAATAATGAACTCCTTCCTCTGAAATGTCAATTTTCTGAAATTTTATTACGATTCTCTCTTCTTTATGATTATCATTCATGACAATCTCTTTGTCTTCCTTCTTCAACAATTTATCCTGAGTATATATCCTTTGGTTTTCCAACATTCTTCTTTGAAGGTATAACTTTCTACATAACTAAAAAATTTCAATTGGAGTAGAATTTGGAAACTTTACACAGTTTTCAATACCTTCACTTGTTGTTGACCCATCATCAAATGGTCCTTCTTCCTCTGCTAGATCTACAGACATGTATAAATCATCATTTTTAAAAATTCCAAACTCATTAGGCTCAGTAAATACCTTTTATTCATCTTCATGTATTAACTCATATCTGCTATTCCAATCTCCACTGTTACCTGCTCCAATATTCTACTGCATATTTCCATGAGAGCTCTCTGTCTCATTTTGTTTCTAAGATCTTGTTATCTCGGTAATAACCTAAAAATATTTTAGATTATGCTCCTCCTTTTTAACAAACTCTAAAGTTTGTTCATCATCCTGTGATGTATCTACAATCATACACAAATCATTAGTTTTAAAAATACAAGACCTTTCGGTCTCGTTTAATGCTTCCAGTGCCAATCTTCCACAATGTACTTTTTGGATTTCAGCAGATCGTCTTTGTTATGACTCAACTCCTTTGATTCTATCCTTCTCCAACAAGTCAATACATATCTTCGCAGGTTCTATGAAATCACTTATTATTTTGACATTCCATGTTATTTCCAATAGGTTCCATCTAACCCGTTTCCTCATACTCCATCCATGTCTTTGGTATTCATTCTCTTTCTCTTGTAGCCATCCCTATAGTACTTCCAAATGTACTCTCATCACTGCAACATTTCTCTCTCGCTCCTGA
Source organism: Pinus albicaulis (assembly GCA_034641835.2). Lineage (NCBI taxonomy): Eukaryota > Viridiplantae > Streptophyta > Pinopsida > Pinales > Pinaceae > Pinus > Pinus albicaulis. Next base: position 1,591,141,716 of record CM076578.1, read on the forward strand.
TTACTCATCTTACCTTCATGGAATTATCTATAACCTCTTCTATGACCCTCCATGGCCATCTTCCTCATGAGCTCATCCATACTCGATTGGTGATCTGCAACATAGCCTTCTCTTGTAGCAATCTCTTCTTGCTACTCACTACCTTATCAAGCTTCCTCTCTGAGCTTGATCTCTCCCTAGGTACTATCTATATTTTTCCATTGTCTTAAACCTTTTAGTGCTTCACTTCTGCTCCCGCTCCTGCACTCAATCACCTCTCTCCTTTCTTCCAACCTCTAGTTGGATAGGTTCATTTCCATCATCGTAAAAAAATCTTACTTGTTCTTGGCTACAATCATCAAACATCTAAATAGCATTTATTTCAATCAATAATTCATCATTAATTAACTGAAAACAAAACATGAAGACCATACCTCACTGTCTAATTTTCTAAACACATGTTGCTGTTGCAATTTCTCTTTTTTGTTTGCTAACTTTACCTTCACTATTTTCAGTTGTCACTATCTCTTCATAAACATTTTTTCATAATTTATTCTTCAATCTGATCTACTTTCTCCCAAATTATATTTTTATCTATCTCTTTACTGTTCTTTCAAAAATCAATATATCAATCACCAAATTCAAAATCAATAAGAAAATAATTTTCTTTGTTACCTCAATCAAATTCAGATCTGATTCTTCTCTTTGCTTCTGCTGCCTCACTCTAATTCTCTAAATCTTTTTCCCGTTCTATTCTCTTCAAAGAACTATTGTTATCCTAATTTCATCAAAACCTGTTCTCCGTTCACAAATTTTTTATGCAAACTATAAAATAAAATAATTCCAGAAGTTATGAATTATCTTCAAAGGACAAACCCACTTTGATTTCTCTTCTGTGGAGTATACCTGCTCTAAATTTCTCCCAAAAGAGCTTTTTCTCACTCTGATACCAAATTATGCAGCCATAGGCCACAAATATTCACTTATGCAGAGTTAGCGAAAATAACCCCACACATGCTCCTCTTAACTTAACCTCCTTATCAGTTTTAATCAAACGCATGCGGAAGTTTTTTTATACTTTGCCTTTATGCATTACCGTGTCTTCACTTTACCTTACTTCCTACATGGCTTCACTTTATACAATCCTGAAACCTTATTATATATACACAGATCATCCTACTTAGGGTCCACTATACCTTCATCACAATCGCTTGATCGCAAGTTTAAACACTTTACCATATAACGCTAAACTCTATGATTAGCAATGAGCACCTATGCACCGTTATGACATGTGGTTCCTTCCGTCACATCCCAACTTCTGTCCTTTCCACTTCACATCGCAATCAAAACCATTTTCCTTGCGAACTATTTAACGCTAAACCTTAATTACTATGAAGTGCGCCATTGCACAGTACTGATATGTCTCATCTCTCATCACATCGAAACTGTCAGAATTTACCACATCACAAGTTATCCTTCTTACCTTGAAAAATCCTTCATGCTATTTTTTATCTTTCGCGAAGTGTGAAATTGTGACTCGTTGTCCACTGTTGATATATTCCTCTTTTACTTTTGATCTAATCATGGCCATCTATTTATCTCTCTGGAAATCTCTAAGTGTTCTCTGCCTCTGTTGCTTTCTCTGTTTTATGCCGCTCTGCTGCTCTGATATTTTTCCCACTACTCTTCCTGGTTTATTAAGAGTTCTTCAATTCTATCTCTGCGAGATTTACTTCTATCTTTTTTAACGCTATTTCTAGCGTGAACATAGAGCACCCTCTGTATTACTCCTCTGAATCAGAATTACTCGACCTATACATAATTTATCTGCACAAATTTACTCCCATAAGCTTTATTCTCAGCTAATTAATCCACAAACTAGAATATACTCAGATTCTACCGAGCCATAAGTCCTTTATCACTCAGAAAGACGTATTCAATCAGCTAGAATTTGTTATTAATATCGAATCCTTTCTATTATGGATCACTCAGCACATAACAGAAATGACACACAGTCAAACAGGAATTTGATTTATCATTAAAAAAATAAATGTACAAATACACGAAAATATGTTTACAATATTGTTTTTGCCTGATATGTCTTTAAACGGTCCTCTTCTCTTCCTCTCTCTCTATGCCCGTAGGCTTACAAATAAAACCTCATATATAAGAATAATGATATCTATAATTTTGAGGCTTTACAATTATATACAAAAGGTTCTATTACCAATTTTGGTTCAAATCCATTGGTTACTAAAAAAAAATCCTAAGAATCCTTTAAGTCCTCAATTAATTCCTAAAAATTCTTCTTATCCCTTGAGGATCTCAACATTCAACTAAATCCTAAGGATCCTCCATAAATCATGAACTACTTTCTAATATAATATTTACAATATTTAGAATATCTAAATACACTCCAATCACTCATCAATCATTCATGTTCTCCTATATTCGAGAACATTTACAAATATGCCTCTCAATAATTAATCAAACCCCATTCTAAATGTCTCACATAAATCACTCAAAATATTTAAAATCACATTAATTAAATACTTAGGAAATCAACTCTCTTGAAAAACATAAGACCCCCTAGATTCTACTAAATGTACAAAATTTTGTAACCATGATGCTCCTGCATCAATATGACAAGGTACTTGTATTTGCAATTCACTCATGATGAGATGACATAAGTCCGATAAACCCCTAGTCTTAGATATTGTATGTTGATCAAATGAGCGAGCCAAAACTGGGTGACAGGTTGAGAGAGAGGCTCAGTGATCGCGCCATTGCACAAATCAGGAAGTTAGGGTTTAATCTTGAACCTTGAAACTCCGCAATAGGTAGTTCAAGCTGGATTGAGGAAGAAAACTATGCCATTTGGGAGCTCACTGTGATAGGCTGAAGGGGTGGGCATTAGTTCAGCCTATTATGCAATTTCCCTAAGGGGATGGGAACTAGTTCAAGAGCTTAAGGGTTGAGATTTAGGTCAGATATTTTACAATGCACAGTTGAGGCTAGGATGAAGGGTTGGATTGAGCAATTTTGGAGGTCAGAGTTCAGGCTTGAGCACTAAAACTGCGTAGTGCACAGTCTTGTGAGGAAATAAATACGAATTGCATAGTATTAAGAGGGAGGGTCATAGATAGAGGGTTGAGACTACACAATGCATATTTTAAGAGGGTCATATGAGGATTAGTTTCTTGGTCAGAAAGCTTTTAGAAATTGACTAAGTGTAGGATCGGTGAGGCTGATGTGAATAGTGATAAGACTTAAAATGTGATCACACACTTAGAATACTTGACGACACAACAACATAGATCATCCAGGACACATGAAATACATACTTTCCCTAGTGCGACAACTTTTCAACAAAATACGACAAGTGTGACATTAACTATACACTTTTCAATGACCGTGACGACACTTGTGTGACATTGCTTAAAAATTTGGGAATGAGAGCGAAAAATGTTAACCTGGTAGGATAAACTCATTTTCACAAATATAAGCCCTTTAAACCACCAAAGAAAACTTATATACATTGTGTTATGCTTAACATATGAAAAGAAGAAATTTTTCTTTCCTCGGAAAAGGGACAAAAAAAATTAGAGAAAACACATCGAATGGATTTCAATGTTTGTGATGATAATGTATAAAACTGAGGTAGGATCCAAAATTTGGCGCAGGAAAAAAATTTGGAGGGTGTTGTAGCAACGACAACACATAGAAACACACTGGTAGAATTCGAGCTTCTATTTCATGGATGAATCTTCTTTACAGGGTATTAGTTATTTAGGGAGTATTGATTCATCATGCAGATCACTTTGGCCTCCCCACTTACCCCGTGAATAAACATGGTCCCCTTTGTAACTTCTCGGTTGAACAAAAAAGTAAGATTCATTAACATCAAAATGTTTTGAATTGGAAAGAGTAGTGAAGCTCATGAGATTTTTATTTTCATAGTATATTTTTTCATCTCTACTATTGCTCCACTACCAAAAGGCCTGGATAGTACCTCAACGGAGTCATTACAGGAACATAAAAATTTATATGTTGCTATCAAGCCTAGAAATTACCCCCACAGAGTTTCTTGCTTCAAATTTCTGTGTGCGGATCATTTCTCTTATTTCACCTTTATTTATATATTTAAACAGTATTGTGCATTGGTACTTATTCATTTTATGGACGGAAGAGGGATCCTAACTTATTGAGAGCAGGAGAGGTTGATCCAACCTTATTAAGGAACCCAATAAAATACAGAAATACACATAAATGAGAGATGAAACATAAATAAGACTTCATTTCATTAATTTCGCATAACTAAAATATGCTTACAGATAGAATGGATATAAACTAGCTAGGGTGTTGGTAGCTTATCTCTGAGAAGATATGTGGCAGTTACAGGCCTATGAACAGTGTTGTAATGAGGCTCGAAGGCCTATTTATTATCAAGAAACAATGGAAAACCCTAAACCTCTAAAAACCTAACGCTAGGAGATGAAGCACAAAAACTATGGGCCCATTTGGGTAAATTTGTACATCAACTCCCCAGGGATGTAATTTTGGCATACGATCTCTATTTGATGCGCACAATACCTCGTTAGAAATATCTTTTCGAGGAGTACAACTTTTGAGTGAGAAATTTCAGTTAAAGGCTAGTGTAGCTCCTCGTTTTCCCCAAAAATGTTGTTTAGGGCCTCAAAACTTCTTCAAAAGTTCAGGACCGACAAAACTGCTAAAAATAGTAAATTGTGCTACAATTAAGGAAACTGAAAAATTGAAAGAAAAATTTGTGGGGGTCCAAGTGGAATATACGGGTGGCCACCAATATCCACCTAGATCATTCCTTCCACCTTAGGAATAAATGGTCCCCATTGTGTTGAGTTCCTCCATGAGATGAGGAAACTTCTCTTGAACTTCGTCCTTGGTGAGCCACTTTCCTTGGTGAAGGAATTGGCCTGCTTTGAAAAATCAATATAGCTAGATCCTTTATTTTTGGGTGTTCTTGATCTGTGTATCCATGATTTGATCAGTGGTGCATTGTTCCATGTAGTATGGGTTTAAATCTGTTGGTGTGAGTTGTTCTGCCATGTTGGGTGTGTCTAGTAGAGGTGGAAATTAGGGTCGAAGGTGGGCCAAATTGAACATTGGGTGCATACCAAGGAATGGTAGAATAATAAGCTCGAAGGAATTTTCCCCTATAGCCTTAGTGATGGTGTATGGCCCATATCAAAGTGGCGGAAGCTTGCGGTGGGGTCAAGCGAGGTGCTTCTTCTATAAATGTAGCCACACTTTGTCGCCCACCTAGAAGGTGTGTGGCACCTGATGTTGATCATGTCGCTGCTAGTACTTAGCATTGTCTCTGTACAATATGTCATGAACCTGTTGGTAGATGTGTTGAATGATCTCAATGAAGCTACTCGCCTTGTTAGCTTTAGAATGAACATGAGCTGAATCTTCCTGAGTAATCGCAAATGGCATGGCTACGTCAATGGGACATAGTGGCTCGAATCCCAAGCCCACCTGAAAGGGGCTATGGCTAGTTGGGGTGTGGAGAGCCCGGTTATAACTGTGTTGTACATAGGGGAGGCTCTCATTCCATGTTCATGGATGATTTGAGTTGTACATGAGAAGAATGTGTACGATCATCCTACTGACGACCTCTGTCTGGCCATCATTTTGGGGGTGGAAAGTTGTGGACTTGGTGAGATTGGTGTCTAGCATCGACCGAAGGGTGGACCAAAATGTATGAGGAACCTACTGTCCTGATCTGAGATGATAGAATGTGGGATCCCAAAGTGTACCCACACTTGTTCAAAGAAGAGTTTAGTAGTGGCTTCTGTTGTGATATTATTCTTGCAAGTGGTCATAATGGGCATGTTCGAGAATCTTTCAAGGACCACAAAAAAAAAATCATTTCCATGCTTAGTAGAAGGAAGGCTCGACATGTAATCCATGGAGATATATTCCCAAGGTCAACTAGGGGTAGGCAGTGAAGTATAGAGGTCTTGGTTCTTGATGGTGAGTTTGTAAATGGCAGAGGAATTGCATGACCTGATGTACTTCCTGACATCTTGTTGAAGGTTCAACCAATAGAAATACTTCTGCAATACTGCCACTATCAATACAGAGTCTCCAAGTTCCATCCTTCTTCTACACCAACATTATTGGGCTCCCACAGGGTGATGAACTTGGATGGATGTGACATTTCTAAAACACCTCCCGAATTTGCCTCTTCATTTCATCGTTCTCCGTAACAGAGCATGGATAGATTGGTCCATTGGGAAGCGGTGTACTTGGGGTCATATCGATCGGTTTCTTGACTTGACAGTGCAGCGGCACCCCTGTGGGTGAGGTGAATATGTCCCCATACTCCTCCACGAACTTGTCCATCTATTATTGTTGTGCGGAGGAGCTTTGTCTAGAGCTCATGGCCATAATCTTCTTCTTGCCTTGAGGGTGGATTATCAGGAAAATAAATTTCCCATTTTTGGACATGAGATTACTGAATTGTTTTGCAGTAACCAAAGAGATGGAGGTAGATGATGCTATCTCGGGTATCCTGTAAAACGTATTTCCCAAAGTAACAATAACAGCGTGAGGCCGAGACTCACACACAACATGTTGCTTCCACAAGCATGGTTGGCCTAATGATACATCAAAAACATCTGGAGGATCAATGTCACATAATAACTCATCTGTGAAGGGCTTGATGCTATAGGGAAGGTGACACTGCTGGCTGATGTAGAGATCTTGGCGTTGGTGAAGCCACTCGATGGTGTACGATTGTGGGTGTGTTATGGTTTGCAAGCCCAACTCGTTCATGACCTCTACTAAAATGAGGTTCTTTTGGCTCCCGTTGTCGACAATGAACTATAATGAGGAACCATTCACCCACATCTACGAATGGAAGAGGTGCTCCCCCTCCTCTGGATCTTCCGGTTCCTCCTTCTGGATCTTCGTGGTGGAAATAGTGGCATTGGGCTTCGCATCGACAATATGTTTCCCTTTATCATTCCTTTTGCCAGGTTCTGATTCAGATTAGGAGCATGCATCTGATTCAAAAGCCTTCAACTCAGCCACTAGTGACTGCTTTTACCAACACTCACTTGTGTTGTTAGTGGAGATCTTGTGTATCTCACACCACTTTCCCGTGTCCTTCTTTGGCTTCGTAGTGTTCTTATTTTCTTGTGGATTTGGTGGGCTATCCTAGGCCACCATGCCTTTGCTTTCTCCTTTGTTTTGTGCTTTTAGGACACCTTTCCCTTCCTTCTGATTCACATATCCAAAGTCTTGCTTCTTCTATTTGAACTTTTGCTCAATCTTGGCAGCATACTGATATGCTGCATCAAGCGAGGAGATGTCGAGGAACCCCATTTCCTCATGAATGTATCTGTGTATAAAACAGCAGTATTTCTGCACCAAATTTTTCTTTGAATATTTGATACCCAATTTTGTGTGTAGGGTATGGAATAAATTCATCAGATCATGCACATCTTGATCTCTTTAGTGCCACGACGTCGTCCATTGTATGTAATTTTCCTCATATCTCCCCACAGGATAATATTTTTCCTTGATGGAATCTTGGAAAGAATTACAAGTGGGTGAGGCAGAAAATAGAGAGGGATCCCTCTCATCTTGTTTCTCACAGTATGTTTGCCATGAGTCCTTGACATGGAGGGCGAATTTAAGGACTGAAAAAAGTAATTTTTTCCTAGCTGGAAAAATCATGAACTAAGAAATACCCTTCTAATAGATTCAACCATCTATCTATGATGTCTGCATCTATTTGAGCCTAAGATATGGGAATTTCAAATTCTACTTGTACTTTAAAAGGAGTTGGGTCTCCAAAGTGGCTGTGGGATGCAAATGCGTCGCTGATGGGAAGTCGTTGAAGGATCTAGGAAAAGTTATCCATCATCATGTTCCTTTGGGCCTCCTTGAGAAATATTTTGATAGTATCTCTTGATCCCTTGTATTTATTTTCGTCTCCTATGAGCGATCATTGGGGTTTGCGAGGTTGGTCTTACAAAGGTCACTACAAAGAAAATACCCTCTAGCGGAGGTTATAAAGGAGGTTTTTAGTCTTATAAAATTGGCCAAAATTGTCAAAAAAACATTTCCTACATCATCCGTTTTTGGTAATGGAGTTTTTGGTGGAGCTTCAAACGGAATTTCAACACAACTAAAAACAACTGGTTGGTCAAAGGTTATTAAGGATTTTTTTGTCATCGGTGCGCTAATCAACTGTCAACGCACCAGTTCGTTTTAGAGTGAATGCACCGATACTATGAACCTACCAAGCACCGAGACAGAAAACAAATATAGGACATCTTGGGACATTTAGCAAATTCCTGGTGCGTGTCAGCCATACAGTCACCCCGGGGCAGTCGAAGGTCCATGCACCAGGACGTTAAGGTCTAAAACCACACAAGGTGCACTGTAGGTGATACAATGCACTGGGGTGTTCTAATTGGTATTGGGATTTCTGTGGTGCCCATAGGTCATATCAACGCACTAGTGTGTATTATTATACAAACACAACAACACATAGTATCATACAAAAACACCAATCGTTCTAATTGGTATTGGGATTTGTGTGGTGCCCATAGGTCGTATTAACAGACTGGTACGAAGTATTATACAAATGCACAAATCGTTCTAACTGGTATTGGTATTTATGCGGTGCCCTGTTGAGGCCTCGGAATTCCATTGCAACAACATGGGGGAAAACCACCCAGTTCGGACCTTTGATAAATTACTTTTCTGTTTGGTGTGGTGGCTCCGACTGGGGATAAAGGGACCAGTTTCCAAATAAGGATGATTTTGGGGTGTGTTTTTTTCTATATAACATGCAAATGGGAAATTATTTTAATCTATCATATGCATTTATCTAACACTATCTATTCTACTATATACCCAGGGTGTTTCTTCCTTTATGTGATCTTAAAAGATATCTTCCAACTATTAGCAATGAAGATTATTTAACAGTTGAAAGAGATGAAAATTGTGTAAAGATGATTCTTTTAACAAAATAGTTTGATTAAAAGAATTGTGTAATGTATATCACATTCATATGTGTGACTATATATCATAGGAAATCATAGACAAATATCAGTACAAAAGTGCATTTAACATTTATTTATGATAACAGTTCAGATATATAATGCAGATAAAAATATAACTATCAATCTAGAAAGAGGAAATTAATATAATGTGTAGAAGTACCATATATATGAATTCCTACTCATATAAACTGAAAATAGGTTCCTTCTCCTCTTCACTATCAAGCAATTTAAAGAGTACAATAGTGCAACATCAGTTAAACAACTTCAAATGTCAAAAAAGATAACAGTTTTTGTTCCATTAATCCATCAAATCATTTAAAAACTTACAAAAGTGCATTATTTGCAAATTTTTTGACAAATTTTTGGACCCTTCTCAAAATTCATGAGAAGGGTTTAAATACTAACCTACCATATGTTTAAAAATAGATTATTACATAAAAATAGAGGAGGTTTCAAACAACCATCCTCGTAAAGAGCAAACTTAAACTACAATTTAGGAAAAGAAGTAACAACATGACTATATGTTTTGATCCTCTTTGTGAATTTTATCTCGAAGCTGACAAATATCTACCATAGGTTTAAGCTAAGATGGCTGCGAAATTCATGATATGATCTCGCCTTTGAATATTTCATTCGAAAGTGTTGGCTGCAACTTCTATGTTGATTCACTTAATTCCTGAAGAGTGATGCACTGATGATAAAGTTTGATCAGAAAATTCCATTAATTTTCTTGATCAAACTTATTTACTTTTTTAATCATTTCTTCCTCCATCTCTATCCTTTTTTTCCACTGTGCTTCTAATGACTTTAATTCTAAGAGCACTTTAGTTGTGGAATCCTTAATAAGCTCAACTTTCAACAACTTTTCATTAAAGGATTTACTAATTTCATTTGTTAACCTTAATGCCTTTGTTGCTGCCTTTTCTTCTTGTCTTAGTTGTACTTCCCAATCCTTAAATAAAATTTCCTTCTAAAATTTATCTATCTGAGGTAGATCCACTTTCCTTCCTGAGTTAGATTCTTGCCACTGAATGAACTCATTAATATTCTTTTAAATTTTCTCACACTCATTTCTCCTGTTAACCATTTGCTGGATCATGATATTACTTGAATCATAGTAAGAGATGGTGATTGAAGCTTGTTGAAAAAATACTTATGTTGTTGGTTTAGCTTTGCATTAATTTCCAATGATTATTTTATGAATTTATCTAATTGAGACTGGATTTTTAATTTGTTCATTTCTCCTTCAAGTTTCATTTCCTTTTCTGTAAGTTGAACCTAATGTTGCAAAGTTAATCTTTCAAAATCCTTTTGAAATTGAGACAATTTCAATTCCATCTACCTACTGGAGTTAAAATTTTCTTGCTCTAACAGTCTCTCTAACTCTTGTACTTTTTATTCCCTTTGCTTCAGTAACAGTTTAACTTCAGTAGCCTTTTTAATAGTGGCAGTAGCATATTCCCCTGTAAACTGTGATAACTTCGTTAAATGTTCAGTAGGATCAAACAGAGGATCCTTCCTGTTAGTGTGAATTCTAATCGCAAGCATACAAAAAATTCTTACTTTAGTTTTTCATAAAAAACAACCCTAACATCAAATATGGATGTAAATTTCCTTAGATCTGCAGTTAGTGATCGAAATAAATGCTACAAAAATCCAGATCTATGGAGTTAAAGACATTAAACAACAAAAATAAGCAAGAGTTGTTCCATGCTTCCAATGGACAAGACAAGAATTTTTAAAGAATTTTTTGTATTATGACAACAAGGAAGGGAAAATAGAAATATATTACCAATCCCCTTTAATGGGATGGTATAATAATCCTAATTGGCCCAAGCTAATAGGAATATTCAATTTTTTTTTCATTTTTCTTGTTACAAGAATAAATTGTAAGGAGGACAAATTAAAATCCTTAAACTGCAAAATAAATCAATGCCTATGTGAATAAGGCTAAATCTGGGCTTCCTTAATAAACGTTCCTCATGTGTGAAAAGGGATTGTGACAATTGAATGGGTCAACAGAACCAGATCTACAGTGTTGTCCAGATGCAATGTACCTAGATGAACAAAAGCAGATCTAGTTGGAGGTTTCAAATGTGAAAGGAGCTAAACCTTTGAGATGGTTTAAGGTTTTTCAAGGCTTTCATCCTATAAATGAAAGAGGAGAGCAGCATGAGAGGGTTGTTTAACATATTGTATTGAAAGAATTTGTTTGTTTAGACACTTCTCATTCTCTGGCTGTTTAGCTGAGAATAGTGTTGTTTCGCACTTGGGTGTTCCTTATTGGGAATCCCACCTCTTTCCTTGAGAGGCCTCTTGGAAGACTCTTTCATTTCTTGTCCACTATCAAGCATTTCACCAAGCTTCTTCTTCCAACTACAACTCAGATCTTGTTGAGGGTTTTGTTGTCCTTGTGAGCAGCAGCAAGTGGAGGCTAGATCTATTCAGATCTAGACCATACTAGTGTCTCTTTTCATTGGGAAAGCCTTCTATTCCATTGCGAAGAGTGTATTATTTGATTGGAGCTTCATATCCATACCTTGGCATCAGGCCAAAGTCTACATCAAGCCTACAGCACAGTTTATATCCCTAGACTGCGTTATTTTGCAAGTGAGAAGTTGCAGGGTGTTTGGAAACTATTTGGAGGAGAGATATCTGGTGTAAAGGAGCCTTCCTTACACTGTGGTGATTTATGGATTAGCCATCTAATCCATGTATGTTTCAATATAATCTATTTATTGATGTATCTACTTCATAATTTCTGAATCATTCTGCAGATCTGCTATAGTAGATCCCAGATCTACTCTTGTGCTTTCATGTTTCGCTGAAAACCCCAACGGGTATGTAAAATAGAGACAATCTAGCCAAAAAATTTGATATAGACCTAATATTTTGTACACAGATTTGTCCTAAATCTGATTTTTAACCTATAGCTTCTTTTTACTCATGAAAATAACGTTTTCAAGGCTTTATAGTGAATTATATTGTTGCAACACCTCTTTTAGAGGGTTTTTCTCCATAAAAGTCTCCATATTTCTCTTGTACGTTGATTGGCCTACATTATAAATATTATCTATCATTGTATAAGCTATTTTTGAGCTTTCATATTGGCCTCTTTCTACTACTATCTAAAACCATGTTATTCTCTGGGCAGTGTTCTTTTGTATTGCTGCAGTCCCCTCTTTAGGCAGTTTGCAAGCCATACTGGGTGTGGGAGATCTGTTTAACCCACCTATTTTGATTTGTTTCTGATATCCTCTTGGATTTGGGTCTTATATTATCAGATCTAGGGGATCAAAGGGCTTATTTCAAGATCTGTAGTATCCATTGAGGGAAAATGTGTTTCTAGTCATGCCTTGCTAGCAGTTCCCAATTTTGGGATATTACAGTGGTATCATAGCATCAATCTTGGAACACCCTGTGCTTTGATTATTGAAGAGTCGATATGTATTTTCATGGAAATAAAATATTGATGAAGAAGAGTGGTTACACTAAAGATACATAAGTAAAGGGTCTAAACCCTTTATTAGGAAATTTGCGGAGAGAGGAGTTCTCAAGGAATCTTTCTCAAGCTATGCATGAACTAAAGGAAGAAATCCGGGGAATAAAGAGGGAAAGGAATGTAGATCCCTCAGGAGGATTCTTACATCAATTAAGCCCCATTACTTCTTACCATGTGTGTGAGCATTCAGCCACACAATCTGATCTACAACGTTGGAGCATGCCCGCTTTCTTGACAAAGAAAGGAAAGGGAGGAACACCAAAGGAGGAATCTCTTGGTGATTATATCCAAGAGTATTAATCTCAATCTAAGAGATTCAAGGATCATCTCAGTTTCCCAGAGTTCTATCAACTCAAAGAAGAAATATCTGGCATCTACAGTAGAAGGAAAGGGTGCATGCAGCACACCTTGGGTAGATTCTCTCTACCTACATTTGATGGATCACCTAAAGACTCAGCCAAGTCTTGGGTAGAAAAGCTTGACACATACTTCTAGCTGCATCAAGTGTCAGAAGAAGAAGCCTTGAGAGTAGAAACACTGCATCTTAAAGGGAAGGCTTATGCTTGGTGGCTATTTGAGTTCTCTTCCTTGAAAGGGAGAAAAATCTCTTCTTATGCAAGATTCACTAGGAGACTAGTGACAAGATTTGATGTGAAACATTCTGAGACTTCCTCAGAAGAGCATATCAAACCCAAGAGATATGAATCTCTGCATAAGTTGGAAGATTCCATGGAGTAAACTCTAGTCCTAAACATTGTTTAGGGAGTTGAACATTTGCTGCACAATTTACCAGAGGCAAAGGCCCCATTTCAACAAGATCTCTTTTCTTAAAGAGAAGAAATGAGGATTCCTTCTTCACTAAGAGATCAAGAAAAAGGATCTCTTGATGATGAATCATTCTCCACTGATGAGGAGAAGGGAGATTAAGATCATAGAAGATCCTCCAATGCTGTTCTAGCATGATGAAATCTAATTTCATTTGGAGATGGAGATGAAGCAATGGCTTCCAGTAGATGGGTTCTTTCACCTTTGCAAGGAATTCCAAAGGCTCTTCCATATGGAGGACATGAGCAGCATGTGTCTTTGCTAAAATACAATGAGACATAACAAATGGGGGATCACATAGCTGATCCACTATCAGAAGATGGGGAAAGGGCTCCAATTAGAGGCGCTCTTACACCACTAAGAGGGGTCTCTAAGTTTCATGATACTTCGACACAACAATCATAGATGTATTTAATAGTGGAAGCAGTCATTACATGCTCCCATCTGTTTTTCACATGGGAATGAGCCATGAGACATCATTATCCTCTGGTATGCCATCTGGGGGACCACCTGATTCAGATTTCATGAAAGATGTTTCATGCATTGATGCTCCTTCCATAGATCCAAGGGAGGAGGGAGAACTAGAAGACCATGCCACAACACTCAGAGTATGGGGAAGGTACAAAGAGAGGAAAAGCATTTTTCCTTTCAAATCACTATCTATTCTCACCTCTCAAATTGCGTTGAGAAGATATGTTGCAAGGAGAAATGATAACACCATCATGGAGCATGGAAGGCAATCCTTGAATCAGAAGACAAAATTTCTTGGAGAACACTCTTCCATACATGAAGAGATATGGTGGTCTCACATGCATTCTTTGACAAAAGCAAAGAGGTTTTGGATAGATGATAGCCTCCCATGAGAGACTTACTACCAAGAAATTCCATCTTATTTTGAGCATGTCCATGAGCAAGGAAGGCAACGAGGAGGGACTGGCCACCTTCCACCTTGTATCTCTAGCATGGGATATGTCAAGGAGGAGGAAAATGGGAAGCTTGGCTTTCCAACATACATCTTTGACATGGGAGATGTCAAGGAAAAGAACAAAAACATGGCAGACACTTAAAATGACACTCTATCAACGCTGTCATTATTGGGCACATTAGATCCCTATTGGAAATCCTAGATGTTGGTGGAATATTCCAAGGATATTCATACTTGCATGATTCTTTATGACTAGTTGCATGAAGGGAGCTATTAAATCCTTGATGGAGTCATCTATAATCATGGTAGTATATTCTTCTCTAGAGCTTCCTAGCTCAAGGAGGAGTTACTACATAGGCCTTATGAAGAGTTCAATTTCAACCACACCTATTATATGAAGCTCAAAAATATCATTTTGAGGAGCTATTATTGGGAGGGCTTTGAAAGAGAACTATATCAGCTTTGTCAAAGATGCATGGACCTTGTGGAGTTGGAGCAGCAACATGACTCTAAGGAAGAGTTAAATCAGCCCTCTCCTTCTTCCCTTGAAGAAGAGAGTAGATCTATGCACCACTCCATTGATATGAGGAGGACTGTTGGTGAAGAGTATGTTCTTAGTACATGTGTTTTATATTATGATTTCATGCATTCTTACACCATGTTTTTTCAGGTCGTGACTCCAAGGAGGAGTAATTTATTTTGTAAATCTCATGGCAATTGTTGGGCCACTAAAAATTCTGAATTTGGCCACTCCCTTGATGTGCAAAGGGAGATTTATTTTCATGATGGGTGCTTCCCAAAGGCACCAAATATATCTAACATTTTCTGCAATAGTGAGATGACTTGGGCAACAAGTAAGTGGTGGAAAAACCACTTACCACATATTGGTTTGATGCAGGTAGGGAATTCTCTGCGTTGGCTCCACACGTGGGACTATGATCCACCTCCATGTGCACACATTCTTGCTTTTTGGTACATTGTTTTGATCCCCTATATTGATGATGTGCTTATACTTTCCATGGGGATGTATGGAGGAAGGAGGGAAGGCATGCATGTACCCTACGGAATGACTACACTCCCTGTAATTTCTATCTTATATTTCAAGGAGGGAATTGGGAAAAACATGGTTGTTTCATGTGATTCATTATTTCCTTATGGGAGGAGTTGTTTGTGTTAGGAAAAATACTGAGAGGGGGGTGAATCAGTATTTAGAGCTGACTAAAATTTTTTTACTTTTTCTTTCTTAAAACCATACGCTTATTTACTGAATCCAACTTGCGTATACACGTGGATATCCTGTATGTTCAGAGATCTTATTATGCATTTAATTCTTTACTTAGATCATTGCATCATTCATTCATCAGATGTTTAGTAAGCAGTAAGAATGTGCAATAATAACAGAATAAACCATCACACATAAGAAATACACATGAACACCAGTATTTAAGGTGGAAACCAAATTCGGGAGAAAACCACCGTTGTTTTCATCTCTGTCTTCAATATTTATTATAAAGAAAACTTCTTACAATTTTGTACTGGCGAAGACTTATATCAGCACGCAGGCACCTACCTATAGAAGGCTACAAGCTTCTCTCATTCTCCAGTCACTACTGGAAGGGAGCTCCAACCCCCTGATCTCATTTACCAACCTCTCCTGGAAGGGAGCTTCGACCCCCTGATCTAACACCAGCTTTTACTGGCAGAAAGCTTCCACTTTCATACTGAAGGCTTCAACCCTCAGATCCACCAAATTTCTTCAATTTCTTCATCAGACTTGTGCCAAGTCTTCATCATTTCTTTTTCAGTTCTTCCTAGAGATTCATCATTTCTAGATCTAGAGATTTGAACCTTCATCCTATCCATAGGTGCATCATAGTTTCATATCTATTAGAGTTCAATCATGCAGATATCTCTTAAAGAGATTTATTCATTAACAACCCCTCCACATGCACACGTTGTACTATAATCCTCTTCTCCTTATATAGTTTTAGCCTTTATTAATACCATGAGTCAAAACCACTCAACCGCTGATGGTATTCCTGGACGGGATCAAATAGATAATCCAGCGGGGTCTACCCAAGCCACAAACAACTTCTCATTTTCTTGGTCTGACAATTAGATAATTAATCTAAGGCTTTTTAATATCTCAATCTGAGATTGAGATATTAATCCAAATTTCTCCTTTAGTAATGACCTCCCTAAAACTCTCTTAATAACAACCCCACAAAAGAACCGATCTTGTATCCAAAACCCTCAGCATACTTCATAGACATTCATATGTCAACCCCCAGGTTTATTCATTCTCGAGATCAATACTCCTAAGGTTCAAGCCCTTACTCATCCCTCGGCAGATGCGTATATTAATCACATCACATATTTCGTCTTTCACCCCCTTTGCATAACTGCCTCTATTAACCCCGCAAACCTTAGTTTAAAAGGTCCCAATTAATATAATTTAGAACTGGGGCCCATTGCTAACGATTGTCTCCATCCGGTGGCGGAGAGCACGTCGCTCGGCTTTAGATGATCTGACGGATATCGCTCGTCGAAGATGCACGGATGATAACGCGCGAGCCCATCGCTAACGATCGTCTCCATCCGACGGCGGAGAGCATGTTGCTCGTCTTTAGATGATCTGATGAATATTGCTCGGCTAAGATACACGGATGGTAACGCGCGATGGCGCGCAATGGAGGCGGTTTTCTCCAAAATTTTGGAGCCACGTGTCGACCTTTCTATGGAATCACTCTGAAATTTTTAATACCACTTTCGCTGCAAAGGTTGTGCGATAAAAACTGCTTCCAGCCTTAAACCGCATTCACTGTTCATCTACAAGGTTCCGCTCTTTTATCTCGGGGTTCCACACCATTCAATTCCAGGCTTACAGCTAAGTGCTTCTCCACAGGTTCGACCATTCCACAATGCATCGTTCACACAGTATCCTGGTTCTCTGCGTGCATTCAATCCACAATTCGGAACATAGATAAACACCTTACTCCATAATACAGAGGGTTATCACGCGTTGGTTCATTATCTACCAGTCGGGATACACAGTCGACCGTATTAACATTGGTACCTCTAACTGTATACAAAGCACCATCAAACACAACACCGGGTTTCTTAACTATCATGGATTTCAATTATCCGTCGTCAGGATGCATACATACACCGAACTTATTCAAGAAAAGAAGATATACATTCACACATGATTTAACTCGTCCTTATTTACATCGATTCTCCCATTAAATACACAGCTAAATACAGAGCTTCGTTCAGTTTACATTCGGTCTTATATTCTGCTTGTATAGAACTGCTAATGGTTTTCTGAGTTCTTCATACAGTCATTATCTACATCCTTTTTTAGAGAGTTTCCATCAAGGACAATCAATTCAATATAGTAGGATACAAGAAACATATTGCCAATAGTCTCCCCCTTTGGACTTGATGGCAACCATGACCAGAAATACTTTCAGCAATATTCTCCCCCTTTGACATCAAGGGCAAAGGGTAGATCAAGATCCTTTGTACCGACAATACCATGCTCCCCCTGAGATCATGTTGCATCTTCAAACATAATATTTAATGAAATAACATAAATGACTTATACAATCAAGATCAAAGATTCTCAAGCATGAGATCAGACTAAAACAAATAATTAGAATGCCAACAATGCATCCTTTCCACATGACCAATGCTCCCCCTTAACCTGTGCATCCAAATATACCCAACAGCACTGCAGTTGTGCTGAAGAATTCTGACCCAGAAAAATTTTGTCAGCAAATACCCATACGTGGTTTTCTGTGTATAAACTTGCGTATATACGCGACTGTCCTGCAGGAAATCCGCATATCCAATTTAATCTTCTGTATTTAAGTATATCTGATATTTTTCATGGCAGAGACTACTCCCAGCTTTTGTCTGAGATATTCGAACGCTTCCCTGGGTAAAGTTTTGGTAAATATATCAGCAACTTGTTCTTTGGAGGGAACATACTCCAACTTCACCTTTTGTTCAAGCACTTGTTCACGTAAGAAGTGATACTTGATGGGAATGTGCTTGGTCTTGGAATGCATAACAGGATTCTTTGAGATATTGATGGCACTTGTATTATCACACATAATGGAGATAGGAGGTGAACATTTGATTGGAATTTCTTGTAAGGTTTGCATCATCCAAAGAAGTTGAGTGCAACATGATGCGGCAACCACATATTCTGCTTCTGCTGTAGATAAGGCAATAGATCTTTGCCTCTTACTGAACCAAGATACTAATCGAGGCCCCATATAGAATGCACCACCACTAGTGCTTTTCCGACCATCAACATTTCCAGCCCAATCTACATCAGTGTAAGCATGAAGAGTGAGATCAGCATTCTTTGGATACCATAGTCCAATGTCTTGAGTTCCTTGCAGATATTTGAATATTCTTTTGACAGACTGAAGGTGAGATTCTTTTGGATTAGCTTGGAATCGTCCAAAAATCCCAACTGCATGCATAATGTCTGGTCTAGTCCCAGTGAGATAAAGTAGACTTCCTATCATAGATCTATATTCTGGTTGATTCACCGTGGGAGAATCATCATGAGAACTGAGATTACGTCCGGTTATCATTGGTGTACTTATAGGTTTTCACTCTTCCATGCCATACTTCTTCATAATTTGCTTAAGATATTTTTCTTGTGATAAGAATATGCCATCTGTTGCTTGTTGCACTTGCAAGCCAAGAAGGAATTTTAGTTCCCCAAGTAAAGACATTTCAAATTCTTGCTGCATAACAGAAGAAAATTTCTAACTCACAGACTCTTCATTACTTCCAAAAATGATATCATCAACATATACAACCACAATCAATAGTTTATCATTTTCAGTTTTTGTGTATAAGTTGCTATCAGCAGACCCCTTTGAAAATCCTTGTTGATGAAGATATTTGTCAAGACGATAATACCATGCCCTTGGAGGTTGTTTGAGACCATATAGAGCCTTTTTAAGTCTACAAACAAGTTTTTCATCATTTCCCAAAATGAATCCTTTGTTCTATATAAACTTCTTCTTCTAGATCACCATTTAGAAAAGCAGATTTAACATCCATTTGATAAACTTTGATTTGTTCAAAGCTTGAAAAAGTAAGAAACATTCTTATGGCTTCAAGTCTAGCTACAGGAGCAAAATTTTCTTCAAAGTCTATACCTTCTTGTTGAGCATACCCCTTGCAAACAAGTCTAGCTTTATTTCTTATAACATCCCCATTCTCATTTAACTTATTTTTTAATATCCATTTAGTTCCAATGACATTTTTGTCATGAGGTATTGGTACTAATTCCCAAGTGTGATTCTTTTCAATTTGATAAAGCTCTTCATTCATGGATTGAATCCAACATTCATCTTTGCTAGCTTGATTGACATTGTGTGGTTCAATAGTGGATAGAAATGCCAGATAGCTAGAAGATCCCACAAGAGTCCTTATTGTTTGTACACCTGATCCCTTCTCTCCCAAAATTTGAGATTCTGGATGATTCTTTTGAACATATCTGGATGGAGCTTTTTCAGATAAATCATCTTTGGGTTATTCATTGGGTTCACTGTCTATATAATTCCTATTTGATGTAGAAGGATATATGTCATCATCATCTTCATCTGTTTTTTGTTTTTCTTCTTTTGGAGCTGCAGGAGACTCATCAATAACAACATCAATACATTCAACAATATTCTGAAGTCTTTTATTGTAACATTTATATGCTCTACTCCTAGAGGAGTAACCAAGAAGTATTCCTTCATCTGCTCTGGGTTCAAATTTTCCAATTTTTTCATCATTATTTTTGATAAAGCATTTGCTCCCAAAAACTCTAAAATGCTTCACAGTGGGAGGATTACCATACCATAGTGCATATGGAGTTTTATCACTATTCACACGAGCATGTGCCTTGTTAAGAATATTTACCGCTGTATGTGCTGCTTCTCCCCAAAATGTGTCAGGTGTTCCGGAATCATCAAGCATAGCTCTGGCCATTTGTTGAATTGTTCTATTCATTCTTTCTGCTACGCCATTTTGTTGTGGAGTTCCAGCTACAGAAAACTGTCTTTTTATGCCATGTTGTTCACAAAATTCAAGGAATTCATCTGATGTATATTCTCCTCCTCGATCAGATCTAAGACACTTGATTTTTAGATATAATTCATTTTCAACCAGTGCTTTGAAGATCTGAAATTTCTCAAATGCTTCATCTTTGTTTTTAATCAACCTAATCCAACACATTCTAGAGAAATCATCAATAAATAAGATATAATATTGTTCACCACGTGGTGACCTTTTCCTCACAGGTCCACATATGTCAGTATGAATGAGTTCAAGAGGCTTACTTGATGACCCTTCCTTGGCATTAAATTTCACTCTGGTTTGCTTACCGAATTGGCAAGATTTGCATACGATACTTTCAGGTAGTGTAATATTGGGAAGATCACGAACAGCTTTAAGTCTACTTGATTTGTTGATTTGAGAGAAACTCAGATGCCCCAACCTTCTATGCCATAGCCATTTTTCTGAAGATTTACTAAAGTAACATTGTTCTTTGCAGTTCTTTAATACATACAAGTTGCTTGGAGTTCTATTTCCTTTTATAATTGTTTTACTTGTATCAAGATCACGTACCACACATTCTTTTGAACTAAAGACAACTTTAGTTCCTTGATCACACATTTGAATTACACTTAACAGATTATGCTTTAATCCATCCACATACATGAAATTATTAGCTTTCACCTTTACTTTTAGAAAAACAGACCCTTTTCCCTTAATGACAGCAGGAGTATCATTTCCAAATGTAACATTCTTTTCTTTTTCTAGAGCACTATATGCAAGAAGCTTGTTTTTGTCACCTGTCATGTGTTTTGAGCATCCACTATCAATGTACCATTTATTTTCTTCACCTTCTGCAAATAAACCTATGCCACAATTTTCAACCTGTAATTCCTTCTTTTTCCACACTTTGGAGCTTGAAGGAAAATGCTCTTTTGGCTTGACTTTTCTCCTGCATTCAGATTCTTCATGGCCAAAGTTATTGCAATAAGCACATTCAACTTCATTTTGAAGAGGAGAAAATTTGTTATATGTATTCTTCTTTGTTCCAATACCAATCCTTTTTTTTCTTGCTTCTCTTGTCATAATGGTTTTATATGCAACACATTGAACATATTTATGACCAAAATTGTGACATGAGAAACATTGTCCATTGAAGAAGAAATTTATGCGATGATGAAATATTCTACTTTAATTTACCTGTTGATTGGTGTTTCTTTGAAAGGTATTCCTGTTAGTGTTCTTTGAATTGAGATGTTCATGCTTTACCTGTGAAGATTCTTTATTCCCTTGCTGAGTGGCAGAATGTTGTATGCTGGTTGTAGCTGCTTTTAGATAATTTGGTGCTGAAGCCTGAAAATATTCTCCGATATATCCAAGACCTGTCTTTACAAGAGGAGAACATTGTACCTTGATAATCTCATCTAAGGTTTCAGATCCTTTAGCAAATCTAAGATTCAAAGTCTTTACTTTCTCAATTTCTTTTCTTAGACTTACTATTTCATATTCTAATTTCTCATTATGTTTCTCCTTTTCTTCAAGCTGGTTTTTCAGAGTTTCTATGGATAATTTACTTTCTTCTAAGCATATTTTGAGTTGATTGATTTCATCAAGAAAATCATTGTCCTCTAAAGCATCCATAAAAGTATATTTTTCTTCTCTAGATTCTTTTTCAAATGCCATGAGAAGTCTAAGATCTTGTTCACATTCTTCCTCACTGTCAGATAACCCATCATTGTCTTCATGAGTATAGTAACCTTTTCTAGTGCTAAACCGATTCTTATTCCTTCTTGCTACTTCCTTCCCTTTTCCATGTGTTTTTATGGACATTCTAGTAAGTATTCTGACCAACTTTCCATTAAAATATTTGAAAGGAAGCTACCAACTGTCTCTGGCATTTTCCAAGTTTTGAAAGTTTCTTTTTTTGCTGTGTGTAACTTACTCTATCTTCTTTCCTCTCAGATACTGACTGGCTTCTGTACTTTTTCCCTTTTGTAGAAGCCTAAAGACGGACTTTGACTTTATGGTCCTCTCTTCTCATTTCACATGCAAAGCTAGTATGCTATGAAGCTGTACCACAAGAAGATTTTGAAGGATCTCGCTTTTCTTCAAGGGCAAACTTTGACTCAAATTTTGTCGTTAGTGATCTTAACACTTTCTCAACCAAAGTAGATTCAGTTATTGTTTCTCCCAGATTTCTCATACGATTTACAATATCATCAAGACGTAAAAATAAATTGGCAATGCTTTCCTCATTATGCATTTTTAGATTCTCATATTGAATTCTGAGAGTTTGGAGTTTAGCACTTTTTACCTTTGCATCACCTTCATAACTTAGAATGATTTTGTCCCATATTGCCTTTGCTGTATCCAGCTGCATGACTTTGACAAATTATGATTCAGTTAGACTTCCCAATAGAGCATTGATCGCCTTTTCATTTGTTTCATAATTCTTTCTTTCCGTTGGATCTGTTGGTACTATGACTGGATATTGATATCCTGCTTCAACAATAGCCCATACATCTGCTCCCAGAGACTGAAGATAAGATCTCATCCTTGTTTTCCATAATATTAAATTGTTTCCCTTAAAAAGCGGAGGCCTGATAGATGTTGTTCCTTCTTGATTGCTCATCCTATTTGATCTTCCTTCTAGCGGCTAAGATTTTTCAGAAGGACCTCCTCTGATACAAATTTTTAGGAAAAATACTGAGAGGGGGGGGGGGGGGTGAATGAGTATTTAGAGCTGACTAAAAAATTTTTACTTTTTCTTTCTTAAAACCATACGCTTCTTTACTTAATCCAACTTGCGTATACACGTGGATATCCTGTATGTCCAGAGATCTTATTATGCATTTAATTATTTACTTAGATCATTACATCATTCACTCATCAGATGTTTAGTAAGCAGTAAGCATGTGCACTAATAACAGAATAAACCATCACACATAAGCAATACACATGAACACCAGTATTTAAGGTGGAAACCCAATTCGGGAGAAAACCACCGTTGTTGTCGTCTTTGTCTTCAATATTTATTATAAAGAAAACTTATTACAATTTTGTACTGGCACAGACTTATACCAACACGCAGGCACCTACCTGTAGAAGGCTACAACCTTCTCTCGTTCTCTAGTCACTACTGGAAGGGAGCTCCAACCCCCTGATCTCGTTTACCAACCTCTCCTGGAAGGGAGCTTCGACCCCCTGATCTAACACCAAATTTTACTGGCAGAAAGCTTCCACTTTCATACTGAAGGCTTCAACCCTCAGATCCAACAAATTTCTTCAATTTCTTCATCAGACTTGCACCAGGTTTTCATCATTTCTTTTCCAGATCTTCCTAGAGATTCATCATTTCTAGATCTAGAGA
Source organism: Pinus albicaulis (assembly GCA_034641835.2). Lineage (NCBI taxonomy): Eukaryota > Viridiplantae > Streptophyta > Pinopsida > Pinales > Pinaceae > Pinus > Pinus albicaulis. The sequence continues at coordinate 1,591,165,454 of CM076578.1, forward strand.
TCTTGAACCTTCATCGTATCCATATGTGCATCATAGATTCAGATCTATCAGATTGCAATCATGCAGATATCTCTTAAAGAGATTTATTCATTAACAACCCCTCCACATGCACATGTTGTACTATAATCCTCTTCTCCTTATATAGTTTTAGCCTTTATTAATACCATGAGTCAAAACCACTCAACCGCTGATGGTATTCTTGGACGAGATCAAATAGATAATCCAGCGGGGTCTACCCAAGCCCCAAACAACTTCTCATTTTCTTGGTCTGACAATTAGATAATTAATCTAAGGCTTTTTAATATCTCAATATGATATTGAGATATTAATCCAAATTTCTCCTTTAGTAATGACCTCCCTAAAACCCTCTAAATAAAAACCCCACAAAAGAACTGGTCTTGTATCCAAAACCCTCAGCATAATTCATAGACATTCAGATGTCAACCCCGAAGTTTATTCATTCTCGAGATCAATACTCCTAAGGTTCAAGCACTTACCCATCCCTCGGAAAATGCGTATATTAATCACATCACATATTTCGTCTCTCGCCCCCTTCCCATAACGGCCTCTATTAACCCCGAAAACCTTATTTTAAAAGGTCCCAATTAATATAATTTAGAACTGGGGCCCATCGCTAACGATTGTCTCAATCTGGCGGCGGAGAGCACATTGCTCGGCTTCAGATGATCCGACAGATATCGCTCGTTGAAGATGCACGGATGATAACGCGCGAGCCCATCGCTAACGATCGTCTCCATCCGACGGCGGAGATCACGTCGCTCGGCTTCAGATGATCCGACGAATATCGCTCGGCTAAGATGCACGGATGGTAACGCGCGATGGAGCGCAATGGAGGTGGTTTTCTCCGAACTTTTGGAGCCACGTGTCGACCTTTCTATGGAATCACTCCGAAATTTTTAATACCACTTTTGCTGCAAAGGTGGTGCGATAAAAACCGCTTCCAGCCTTAAACCGCGTTCACTGTTCATCTGCAAGGTTCCGCTCTTTTATCTCGGGGTTCCGCACCATTCAGTTCCAGGCTTACAGTTGAGCGCTTCTCCACAGGTTTGACCATTCCACAATGCATCGTTCACACAGTATCCCGGTTCTCTGCGTGCATTCTATCCACAATTCGGAACATAGATAAACACCTTACTTCATAATACAGAGGGTTATCATGCGTTGTTTCATTGTCTACCAGTCGGGATACACAGTCGACCGTATTAACATTGGTACCTCTAACTGTATACAGAGCACCATCAAACCCAACATCGGGTTTCTTAACTATCACGGATTTCAATTATCCATCGTCAGGATGCATACATACACCGAACTTATTTAAGAAAAGAAGATATATATTCACACATGATTTAACTCGTCCTTATTTACATCGACTCTCCCATTACATATAGAGCTTCGTTCAATTTACATTCAGTCTTATATTCTTCTTGTATAGAACTGCTGACGGTTTTCTGAGTTCTTCATACAGTCATTATCTTCATCCTTTTTCAGAGAGTTGCCATCAAGGACAATCAATTCAATATAGTAGGATACAAGAAACATATTTCCAACAGTTTGCATCTCATGAGGACATTGTTGGGACAAGTCATGGATGGATGGTTTGTTGATCACTTAGCTTATGAGAGAAGCTTATCCTTTTTTTGTGAGACCAATGGAGGAGGAGATGAGTTGCAGCACTCAGCTTATCTGTTGCTTGAGGACAAGCAACATTTTTGAGGGGAGAACTGTAATATTCCTAATTAGCCCAAGCTAATAGGAATATTCAATTTTGTTTTCATTTTTCTTGTTACAAGAATAAAATTGTAAGGAGGAAAAATTAAACTCCTTAAACAGAAAAATAAATCAATGCCCATGTGAACAAGGCTAAATCTAGGCTTCCTTAATAAACATCCCTCATGTGTGAAAAGGGATTGTGACAATTGAGTGGGTCAACAGAACCAAATCTACAACGTTTTCCAGATGCAATGTACCTAGATGAACAACGCAGATCTAGTTATAGGTTTCAAATGTGAAAGGAGCTAAAACTTTGAGATGGTTTAGGGTTTTGCAAGGCTTTCATCCTATAAATGAAAGAGGAGAGCAACATGAGAGGGTTTTTGAACATATTGTATTGAAAGGATTTTCATGTTTAGACACTTCTCATTCTCTGGCTGTTTAGCTGAGAATAGTGTTGTTTAGCACTTGGGTGTTCCTGGACGGGAATCCCACCTCTTTCCTTGAGAGGCCTATTGAAAGAGTCTTGCATTTCTTGTCCACTATCAGGCATTTGGCCAAGCTTCTTCTTCCAATTACAACTCAGATCTTGTTTAGGGTTTGGTTGTCCTTGTGAACATCAGCAAGTGGAGGCTAGATCTATTCAGATCTAGACCATACTAGTGCCTATTTTCATTGGGAAAGCCTTCTATCCCATTGGAAAGAGTGTATTAGTTGATTGGAGCTTCAGATCCATACCTTTGCATCAGGCCAAAGTCTACATCAATCCTACAGTGAAGTTTATATCCCTGGACTGTGTTATTTTGCAAGTGTGTAAAGGAGCCTTCCTTACACTGTGGTGATCCATGGATTAGAAATCTAATCCATGTATGTTTCAGATATGATCTATTCATTGATGTATCTACTTTAGAATTTCTGAATCATTTTGTAGATCTACTACAATAGATCTCAGATCTACTCTTGTGCTTTCATGTTTCGCTAAAAACCCCAAGGGGTATGTAAAATAGAGACAATCTAGTGTACAGATCTAATATAGATCTAATATTTTGTACACAAATCTATCTTAGATCCAAGTTGTAACCTACAGTTGCTGTTTACTGATGAAAATAACGCTGTCAAGGCTTTACAGTGAATTATATTGTTGCAACACCTCTTTTAGAGGGTTTTTCTCCATAAAAGTCTCCATCTTTCTCTTGTATATTGATTGGCCTACATTGTAAATCTGATCTATCATTGTATAAGATATTTTTGAGTTGGCATACTGGCCTCTTACTATTTCTATATAAAACTATGTTATTCTTTGGGTAGTGTTCTTTTGTATTGCTGCAGTCCCCTCTTTGGGCAGTTTGCAGGCCATACTGCGTGTGGGAGATCTGTTTAACCCACCTAGTTTGATTTTTTTCTTATCTCCTCTTGGATTTGGGTCTTATATTATCAAATCTAGGGGATCTAAGGGCTGATTTCAAGAGTTGTAGCATCGATTCCGGGAAAATGTGTTTTCTAGTCATGCCTTGCTAGAAATTCCCATTTTGGGATATTACAGATGGGTTCTTGTATGTCCTCAACACTTCAGATATAAGATCTCTCTCTCTCTTGATGTTCTAGAAAACCCAGAAAAAATTGACCTCGAAGGGAGCTCACAAGAAAAAAGTAGAAAAATATGACAATGATGGGAGGATCAAAGTTAGACCAAAAGTATAGATCAAGAGTGATCTCTAGGAACAAAAAGTAGTGAATGAATGGAAAAATCCTTCTATTTATTACAAAATATTGAGTTAGTTTAGATATTGGTGCATAATTAAAATATTATTAACCAAATATAGATCCAACTTTTATGGAATATTTTATTATTTTTAATGGAGGGAAAAAGAATTTAAATTTGGTAAAATCCCGTTATTTAGAAATAATAAATAAATGAATTATTTATTTATTATTTTAAGAAGTTGGTTAAGTAATAATTAAATAAATAATGATTTATTCAATTATTTATAAAATATTTAGTCAAATTTAACCAGGAATATTATTAAATAATGTTTTAAATAATTATTCCTAGAAAATAATAAGATAAATAATGATTTATCTAATTAATTTTCCTGTTTTGGGTTAAATATGACCAATAATATTAATTAAAAAGTGGTTTAATTAATTATCCCTTGAGGAAAATCAAATGAATAAGGATTTATTCAATTATTCCTCATGACATTTCCAGTTTAGACCATAAATAACTTAATAAACTATGGGTTATTAAATTATTTTTCATAGTGAGAAATTTTACTATGGTAAAATTGGTCTTACATGTCGTACTTTATTCCATCTAATAGTAACAGGTTAGATGACAAAAAATTGGTGTAACAGATTGCCCCCCAATGTGCGAGCATTAGGAGCTAATCGTATGACCAAAGTATGTTGTAAGAACACAACCACTAGACACCGAAGGGGGAGTCAGAGAGAGAGAAATATAAGGTGGATTGAAGCACGAGAGGACAATACCCTGAGGAGGTGAGAATTACAGGTGTGACAAGTCTCTTTTATGAGTGAGTACCTGTTCAACATGAGGCAGGGGAGGCATACCTATGCCCGATGAGATAAAAAAGTACGAAGAATAATGGTGCATCCAGCAAACATGGGACTGAACTATATAGTAAATGCTAGCATAAACATGGGAAATATAAAAAACATGATAATGGATCCCACATACATACTGTTCCTAGGACAAAAGCCATGACTTATGCAATAATATTTGAGTACATGAGATATAAGTACAACCAAAGAGGCCCTGTAAAATAGGAAGGGGCTCTAAAAATCTAAATGATACATGCAAACTAAAAAAGTGTTACAAGCGGTTGAAGCCGGAACCATAAAATCTATGGAGTTGCATCTAAATCTGTAATAGAGATGTCATCTAGGCGTGTGGGGGGCTACCTAAAGGGCCACCCCCTCATGAGGTCTGAAACATCTCACAGACACCCGGGAATCACTGGTACAATCTGCTGCATCACTGAACCATCAAGTATATGGATCTCGATCATGACATGAGGAACTAGAACTGAGAAAAAATCAAGTCAAAGGGCAATAAAGGGTCCCTTTGCCTCATCCGAGGCACCAAACAAGAGTGGAAGCTGGAACCAAGGTACACCACCCTCTAGATATGTCTTCTAGAATGAATAAGCTGATGTCAACAAAAGGAGGTCCACCATAGCTGAGGCAATAAGGGATCCTCAGATAAGGCATGAGGGATAATAGTAGAGCAATTGATAGACTGATACTAGGGATGATGGTGGAATGGGGGGTACTATGTAGTGGTCTGAAGACTTTCCTTGTTATCGCATAAAGGGTATGCATGACCGAGAGGCTACTGACTTGAATCTAGAGGGGATGGGGGATAGTATGACTGAGGGCAAAAATGTGTGACATGAGAGAGGGACAAAGCAATGAAGGATGGAACACTATGGAGGGTGACAAAAGGGACTCGAGACAAACTCCATGGATGCAATGATGACTCAACTCAGATGCTCTAAAAAAGGGTGCCTCGATGATGATACCCCATAGAATAGGCCAAGTGGGGGCCATAAGAACATTAGTACAAGATGGTTACTCATGACGAAAATCGACACGAGCATCAACAAGTATGAAGGAAAGGTGGTGCCCCAAGTACAATTGTCACAAGTGAAGAAATTCAATTTTGAGGAGTGGCGAAGTGACCCTTCTTGGAAAAAAAAATGTCCAGGCGAAGTATCAAATCACCAAAAACCAAAGGATACCCATTTCAGAGCACGGTGAGAGCTTTCCAACAGTGCTGACAGTTTGTCAAACCAAGCTACGGTTTAGTCGCAACATGTGAAATAAAAATTTGGGGTTTCTCTTTTAATAAGGCATTTTCCTTCCAATTTGATTCATTTGAAAGTGTAGCTGTGGTGAATGTAGAGAGGATAAAAGGCCCTAAATCTTGCGGTGATCGTAGTGGACAAACTGAATGCTGGACTCAATATCTGTCAGTTGCAGGTAAGAGGCCTAACCATACTCTTTCAATTCAGTGGATTAAAATTTCAGTTTAGGTACCTAGAGCTCAGGAAAAGACCCCTCCTCCTCTTCATGGATGAGTTGCACTTTTTGGGGCCTATTTTGTAACCTGGGTAGCAGGTATTTGGCAGAAAACTACAACCTATCCCAGGAATGTCCAGAAAGGTGTCACCTATCAGGGAAAGGGGTTTTAGTGCTGTTTTTTAGCTGAGAGCTAGAATTTTATGGTTATGATACAGTCTTTCATTTTTGTACGCTAACAAACACAATGATTTTCTATAGGTATGGTAGAGTTGAGGATCAATTGGAGAGAGAGACACCTGGACACATTACGTTCTGAGATCCAAGAGGATTAGGTAGTCTGTGCTGCATTGGATAGGTTTCGAGTCCTGAAGTTTGTGGAGAACCCTTTGATGAGAGAAGGAGAGCCCTTGCTGGCCCGGATCGTCAACTATTAGGATCCGGATCATGATATATTTATAGTGCAGGGGCACAGGATGGAGCAGATTTTCAAGGATATATATTTCCTAAGAAGTCTCCTCCCAGTGGAGATGGTGGGAAATACACAACCAGTGTTACCATGAGGGCAGAACATTATGGAGTTTGTAGAGTGCCACTATCGACCGAGTGTCCATGTGAAAGGGACACTGATACCGATCGGAGATCTAGAGAGGCTAGAGACTCGTGTTGTGGCCGCAGTGGTGCTGCGAATCCTGGGCAACCAGGCGCTCCACCACATCACTTGGGGTCAGATGATGCTTTTTGAGGGAGTATTGAGTTAGACCTACTCTGGGTGGGCCTAGATGATGCTGTCATCGTTGAAATGATATTTGTCGCTATGCAAGCGACAGGTGAACCATGACTGTGCATATGGAACAGTGCTTTGCTCGCTCTTCTTTGAGAAGATCCTGACACTTGGACCCCGTATACAGATCCAATATGGTGGCCCGCAAGAGCCCAGGATGCGTCGCTAGGGGTGGATGCTATGTAGAGGGGGAGGTGGGTTAATTGAATGGGTGTTCTGACCTACGTTTTTTCTGCATTGGGATCAGATGCCACTGTAAATAGATGATTATCCCTATAGTGGGATGAACTATCATGGGGACCCAAACTTGCCACTTCTGCCAGGTCAAGCATGGGGGCCATATGGTAAGTGACAAGTTTCTTATCTTTTATGTGCATTTTAAAGTTTTAGAATTTTTTATATGGTACTGATTCAATCACTTTTGGTATGCAGATATAGCACCGGTGAAACCGGCTGGGTATATGGGATGACCTGCAGTATCAAGAGCTACAACACCTAGTGGATCCAGGTGACTACAAAATGAGGATGGAGTGGCCTTCCTGGAGGAAATCTGTCGTAGATGTGAGAGGCCATTGACCATTGTTTCAAAGCGCGGCTGGCAAGACCTTGATGACCAATACATAAAGCCATGTATTGGTCTACCCTCGGAGTGGCGAGGAGTCATGCTGCACATGGCGATGGTAGGAGAGGGGATGCGTGATATACGGGCTTCAAGAGCCGAGCCATTGGCCCGGGACCCTCCAGATAGTGATTAGATTTAGGGGCATGAGGTTCCCCCAATTTTTGTAACATGGTATGGCATGTCATATGTATTAGATTTGATGGACTCTAAAATATTTTGAACAACACATATCATGGATATGCATCGTTTCATGATTTATGGTTATTGTCTTGTGTGAAATGCATGTGATAAATGCCAATCTAGAATATTGTTTGCAATGCTATCTACATAGTGATTTTGTGCTCTAGGTACATGAGTGAATGTAATGATTTCAAACTCACGCATTAAGAGATTCACTAGTAAATATCTTCTAAAAAGGATAGGATTATGCACACGATAAACACCATTCAATTGCATGACAAGAAATAGAGAATATAAAAGAACATGAAGGTGAAATATGCGATGGTAAAGGGCATTAGCTAATAAACTTATCACTACATCATATTCGGCCTAGTTATTGGTGACAGTACCAATGCATATGCCGTTAGAGAGGACAAGTGAATACAAGGTGGTGAAAATGGCCTAGGCTTTCGAGACTAGATTCTGGGAGCGGGGACTTGCAGCATCGGCATAGCCGATATACGGTGTGGATGAGGGGTCCATCTGAAAGGTGCCACAAGACAACAAATGAGAGGATGACGAAAAATGATGGCAACTTGAACACAAGGCAGAAATCAAACAAACACTGCTTGAGGGAGTACTATGGGTAGGACTTCTACCCCCGCACACTAAAAGGTGGATGGTTTGGGGGAACTGCCTTGGGGGTAGTTTGTGCTGAAGTCACGAAAGTCACCATAGACATGGATGGTGCCATTTTTCTTATGGGATGGATAGATTAATTCGGGGGTGGAAAAGGATTGCATGATGTCATCATCACAGTAGAATATGGGCTGACTGGTGGAAGGATAAACACATGACGCGGCAAAGCTACCTAGCTCATCATCATGAGAAGAGAGGTTCACATGCACATATTCACGAAGGGTGACAGGAGAACAAGTAGACGAAGGATCCACCGATGTTGAGCCGAGGGTGATCGTTGAAGGGAGGTCAGGCGAAACATAAGGGAAAGCCCCAAAGGGATCTTCCTCTGTGGATATCATAGATGATGACAGGTAGAGGATACTGGGCAAGGACTCCATCATCTCGACATCATGAGAGAGAATTTCAATGGGAGTGGATGTGTCCTCTGGTTCACTCGAAGCACCTTGTACTATTGAACTACGTCTAAATAGGTGCCGTAGTCTACAAGGCGGGGACAAAGGTGGGTATAGTGGCCATGGAGATCACACAAAGCACAGGGATGGTTTGTGTTTACAATCTTGGGTTTCTTGGCTATAGTAGGTAAAGTAACAGGGGCTTATAGGACCTTAGACTCAGGAGACACTGCGTTGACTATGGGCGTGAAGAGGAAATTCAAGACAATTATGGGTGGCATGACCGACAACATCACAAAAAGCACACAGAGGTGTATGCTTTGGAGGATGAGGAGGAGCATGGGTTGTTTGGGTAGCCTTGTCTTTAGGTGCCTTTTTTTGGGATTTCCCCCCCTCACCCGAGGCTTTCGCAACAGGAGTAGGATCCTATTGAGATGGCTGAGGCGCAGAAGAAAAGGGAGGGGTCATGGCAACTGGTTGGATTGGGGTCAAAGTTGTATAAGGCTTGGGATGACCAGGCAGGATATTGACTGGGGGATCAATGTACCAGACTAGGATCCCTAGGGTGATATTAGGAAGAGACAAGGTAGCCATAATAGGTACTGAAAATACTCCAACAGGAGGAGAAAGAAATGGTATCTGAACAGAGGGGTAATGGCCAGGCGAGACAGATCCAAGATGGTTAAGGCCAAGGGGGACCATTCCGAGAGGGTAGAAGGCTAAGTCAAATTACTAGGAGCAGGTTACAGAGGGCAGGGCTGCTAACTAGTCGAACCAGACCGTTTGAGGTTATAATGAGATGATTGGATCATGCAAACATTTGACGAGATAGGGTTAGATATGAGAGAAGGGAGACTAGGGAATGAACCAAGAAAAGAGGAATTTTTGTAGACTTTGAGTGAGACACTGGTTGGAGGTTAAGATATTTGTTTATTGGCCACCGAAGAGATAATGAACTCTAGAGAGGTATGATACTTTGGTTCATAATATGTCAACTGATCGATGGTGAAAATCTATCCGTTGTGAGGAAAGCACATCTTACGGTGAACCGTAGATGGGACAATAGATATCGCATAACTGTAGCTACGACCCAATAAAATTTTGTAGTCTAAGGGGGCATCAATGAATTCAATGTCAACACAAACAATCTTGCCTACAAGAGTAATAGGAAAATTTCAGAACATGCCAAGGGGCTTAGAGGAGTTTCCATCCCACGTATGGAGGGTGATAGTGGAAGGGGAAAACTTGGGTGATCCGAGTTTCTTCCAAATAGAAGCGAACATCACACAAGTGGATGCCCCCTTGTCAATGATAACATGGGATTCGTTGGCATTCCAGATATTGACAGGTATTTGGAAGGTGACGGATTTAGGAAGGGTGGGATGCTTTGACTTGCCAACATCGAAGAAAATAAAATGATCATCTGAAGGATCCACAATTCCCATAACATCTAGTAGATATTTTCATTGTGAAGAGCACGACTGGAGGACTTCCAGCGTTGACATGGCGGCAGGGGATTGGACCAAGTCATCTACTATATTGTAGGTGTGGGAGGATTTACCAGAAGTAGCATTTCAGCTTAATGGTACCTTGGGGATATTGGTATGAATCTATGACTTAGGCTAAGGGATCTGTAAAGGACCATTGGGTTTCGAAAGAGGCTCTCTGGGACCTGAAGATGGGGTCTCGGTGGTAGATGGAGTGGGGGGATTGTTGTATTGACGAGACCAAGTCTGAAGGTTGAGGTCAACGATATTGGGTTGGTGAGAGTTCATCATGAGTATCTGATAATCAGAGGTACCATATGGAGGAGGTTGAGTGGCCGCCTGACTTTCACAGGTTTGGGCAACCACATATCCTTACTAGGGGAAAGGATTGGTAAACACAACCGGTTAGATGGGTGAAACATTAGGAGGAACCGAAGGGGAGGCTTTTTGTCCTTGTGATGCTCCTTGAGCTTCCCACATTTGACACATCTGAGGTAAAAGGGGACAATCATGGGTATAGTGACCATAGAAACTGCAACAAGAACAAGGATTAGTCGTGTGAATAGGCCTGTCCTGCTTGTGTTGGTGTCTCATGATTTGGCAGATTGGTATACCAAATGACAAGGCAACATGGAGACAATCTTTGGAGCCCTAGGACCTAGCCTTCCTAGACTCAGAGAGGGATCTCTCTATTTATTTTTCAAAGGATATGAACTTGTTTACTTTGTAGGGTAGATTTTAGGCTAGTTATTAAGTGTGAGGTTTCCTTGATTGTTTTGGTTGGGTATAATGATCAAGAAGCATAGGTAGAATGAGGAAATCTCTAAGTCATTGGGAAATGGAGTCTAATGGAAGTCATGATAATTTCATCAATGGATCGGGGAGTATCATAGGGAAAATCTAACTTGGCCAGTGGATCTTTCATGTTTTAAGGGTAATGAGATGGACATCAATTGTAAGAATTAAAAGTAGGGTAAATGGAAATTAATAATCCTTTATCATATGTACTTCTCAAAAAAGGGATTGAAATATCACAAATCATGAAGAGGTAATCAATAGACTGGGAAAACCATAAATTCTACAATCCACACTTCAGTAAGTAGTAATTCAAGACAAAATTTTCTAATGAAATATAGAAAGTGAGAAACTCATTTAACTTCTAGCGATTTCACCTTCAAGGACAGAAAACACTTAAGACACACATATAACTGTAATCAAAGAAGAGGGAACTCCTAAAAATCCTTGATTATAGTTATGAAGATCTCTAAAACAATTAGTTAAGCAAGTACAAAGGGTATGATCGAAACAAAACCTCTTTGACAGACTTTAAAGAATGGTACTTTAGAGAGAGACTTCAGAAAAAGTGTTTAAGTGGCAACAAGTAATCAGGGAAAACCATAAATCATGCTTGAAATCAACTGTATTAAACTATTTAATAAATAAAAAATCTTAGGGGGTCCAGAGAGCAATTAAGAATTCTTTGAAATGTCCTAGTAGAAGAAAACATTAAGTCAGTGAAGAATAAATAGAACTAAGGTGATTTCAAATGAAATTTCTTAGCCTAAAATTTTTATTCTACTGCAACACAGAAAAATTGAAACATAATGAAAACAGGAAATAAAAATAATATATTACAAGCACTTCACCAACAACCAAGCCTAGGGATCTAGTGATCTACCCTCCTCCAACAAACAGATCAAGTCATCCACAAGTTCCAAGACTTCAATTTCTTTTCAACTTCCAAGAGACTATGTATTACTTGAAAGAGTCCTCAAATTCCAACAAGATAATGAGTTCAGATTCAGTATTTATGCTGCAAATGAGGAGGTGAAGCCTAATATAGCGTTTGAGTATCATTTATTACAGAGTAATTGCATTCCTAACCTTGAAGGCCATGCAAGGCTTAAGGCAGGAATATTTGCAGCTACCTCTCTGTTTTAATAACTTCTACCTTAACTTCTAAGGAAAAATAGGTGAATATGTTGAGCTTAAGGCCTATTCATAAATTTTACAATAATGTTTTGACAGATGGAATATCTCTGACTCAGCATAATAACTGCCTAGTTCTTTCTTGAAGGAAACAAGGCACTTAGGTGGCTAAAAAATATCTTTGAGAGGAATAACTATTGTGAGCTGAGTCATTCGAATTTGTCTTAGGTTAATCTCTCCTTTAGTTTATCTTTAATCTCTATCTTAATCCTTAAAATTTGTGTTTATGCTTTGTTGTCTGCTCTTTATCCTTTTTTCTTTAATCTGTTTGATCTTTCTGTTCAGTTCCTTTGATTTTTGACTTGTTTCTTTTTATCCTTTGCTTTTACCTTTTCATCTTTCTAGTATTTTCTTTCTTTCCTTTGATCTTTATCAATTTGTTTTTTCTTTAATCTTCTATTTTAATTGGCTAATCCTTTGTCTTTTCCATTAATTAGGATTAGCCCTTTAACTCTTCTTCTTTCTTCCTTTGTTGTTTCTTGACTGTTTGTATCTTCTTTGTGTAGGGGAGGCCGCTCTTTGTAGCTGGAGGGTTTATGATTCATCGATGAGCATTATTTATCATTGATCAAACCTTTAGAAGGCCTTTGATCTCCCCAATTCTGGATTAAGTCCCTTGGATCGTCACCTAAGGTTTTATCCATCTTTTATGGACTGTAGGAGGACATTTTCGACCTTTTCTGCCATTAAAACCTACACAAACAAAAACCATTAGTATTTAAAATAATGTGGGAGCGGGCTTTACTGCGTTTTCAGGGGTTTTAGTTGGTCGGAAGGTGTTTGCAGAGGAGGAGAGGGTACAGGAGGTAAGGTTCCAGAGGCAGAACCGACATAAATTTGAAAATTGGCGCGGAGAGGAAAAGTGGTTTTGAGAAACCACAAGTGGTTTATCGCACGTGAAATGGGTGGTAAATGGTTTTAAACCAAGTGGACATGATATGGTTTAGGGAGCGACATGTGGTCGATGAAAACCGCTTATTTCGCATGTGTTAAAGCCTTTTAAAACCATCGCGACTTTTTTACGAGATATACGTTATGGGCCGTCGGATCTCGGGTAATGAGATCGACGATGCGGAATAATTTGAGAAGCGGCGAGACGATTTGGGGGGTGGAGCCCGGGGACAGGTGGCACAATGTGAATGGAGTCGGGGGGTAGTGGAAAGTGGGACCCAGGGCGAGGTGATGTGGAAATATTTTTCGGGTAGCGGGGGGTCATAACAATGCAGGGTCAGGTTGGGGATGAGACATCCATTCGATCGGGGGAACAGATCCCATTCAATGGTGGAGATAGTTCGATGAAATGAAAAGGTAGGGTGAGGAAAAGTGGGCCCGCCTTTTAATTTTTCAAAGGTCAGGGGGCTTTATAATATTTAAAAGGGTTTAATAAAATGAAAGGGGTGAAAGGGTAGTTTATAGGTGGTGGGGGCTAAGAATAAGCAGGGGACAAGGTTTTATGGGTGTGACGTGTTGGGGCTTAAGCAGAGAGGGGCTTAAGGCATAATTTATACAAAGAGTGGGTTTTTAACATAAAGAGGGCTTTATGATAAAATTTAAAGGACCTGATAGATAAGAACTCAACTTTAAACAATGTAAAAAGAGAATTTTTACATTGTTTAATATGTTAAAAGGAGAAATGATGGATGAGGGGATTTTATGAGGGTTTTGAGGAAGGGAAAAATGGGTTTTGTAGAGGGAAAAAGGGATTAAATGAGAGTGGGATGTGGGGAATAAAAATGAAATCAGCAGGCCGAGAAAATGGAGATTCTTCGGAGTAGTGGGGTAAAACTTGAGAAGGCAAAGATAGAGAAATTTATTGAAACAATTAGGCTTTAGGATAATGAAGGCAGTGATATTTCTAGAACTCACAATATTTATCAAATGTTGTTTCTAGGAATCTAGGATCATAATTTAGTCATCTTCTGATATCAGCAAAAATTACTGATGACTAACAGTGGCTCCACTTGGGGAGAGTAGATCCCTTTTGGAGGTGTCCAGAACTTTCAGTTTTGTCAATCTCTGAGTTTTTTGCAGACTAGTGCCTTAACCACTGGGCATATTTTTCCTTCTTTTCACCTGCTGATATTCCTTTGAAGTGATAATCTTAACAATCTGCAACATGTGCCTCTTTCAACAACATTTTTACCTACCCATACTACTTGTCCTAACATTCTTTCTTATTTGAGTGCACTTGAGCTGGCAAACTCTTTGACATTTTATTTTTGAAAACATAAATAAACTATCTACTTCGATCCTTATTTCTTCCAAGATTTCAGATTAAACTAGTGAAATTTTTTATTGTCTACCTAAAACTATTTGACTGCCAAGATTAAGCTTTTTGGAAATCTTGATTCTCTAAACTATTGACATGAAATTTAAAGCATGGTTCAAATCAGGATTAAGCAATCTGAATCACCAAGGTTGTGGCATTGGAACAAGCTACACACAAACATTATTTTTCATAAAAAGTAATTTAGGAAGATAAGGCTGTGATCTATCATTTGTAATGCATCCTTATCTTCCTCTTTGGTTCTTTTTTTAGCATGTGGAACCAATATCTTTTATTCCCTAATCTATCTTTCTTGATAATTGAAGTCTGAAATAATCTTGACAATCATTGTTTTCACTCACATATCAACATAATTTTAAAGCATGTTCAGTCATGATTAGGCTAGATGATTGAACAAGATATCATTTTGAATTAGTAGTGGCATTTAGACTTGCACACTTTCAAAAATACTATTTTTTGGGTATGGGGCTATACCTCTTTTTGAATCTGCCCTCTTTTTCTTTTCTTTCATTGTTTTTTGTATTTTTGTTCTCAATATTTTCTCATGCAATGTTTATGTATAATGAATGAAAATTTTGAAGCTAAGATTCTTGACAGAAATAGTCTTTGAGCATCCTGCCATTGACATGACCTACAAATAATTATTCTCCATTCAAACCTTGTAAAAATAAAGCATTATGACCCCTAATTGAATAAATGAGATAGGCCCCTTTCCACAAATTTTCAAACTTGCCATGTTTACCTTTATCTTCCCTCCTAGAATCCCATTTTAAAACTGTGTCTCCAACTTGGAAATTCATAACTTTAGTTCTTCTGTCAAAGATCTTCTTCATGTTGTCTTGTACTTCTTGTGTTAATTTATAAACTTCCTCTCTTGACTGCTGTAAATGAATAGTTTGATTCAGCCTTCTCTGAATGTCATTTTCTTCTGATTGCACTTCTTGGAGAAGTTTCATTACTGGAACTCCCAAGGATGTTGGGAAGACTGCATCCATGCCATATACCAACTGATAGGGAGACATATTGATGGATTTCTTGGTGGTTGGTCTATCATCCCATAAAGAATGAACTAGCTTACTATGCCATGATTTCAGATTTTGTTCCAGCAGTATTTTGATAATGTTGATCAGGCTTTTGTTGGATGATTCAACAAGTCCATTTCCCTGAGGGTAGTAAGTTGTGGAGTGCCCCAATGTGATATGATATTTATGGCATAAATCAACCATTCTTTTGGATTTGAAGGCAACAACATTATCTGTAATGATCTTTCTAGGACAACCAGATCTAGATAATATGTTGGTCTCAAGGAACTTAATAATGACTGAGTGAGTGGAATTTTTAGAAGGGATGGCCTCTATCCACTTGGTAAAATAATTTGTGGCAGTAAGGATCCACTTATGTTGGGAAGATGACGTTGGATGAATTTATCCAATAAATTATAAACCCCATTTCTGAAAGGGAGCCTCAATATTGATGGGATGCAAAGGTAAGGGTAGGAGTTTTATATTGCCATCAAAAATTTGACACTTATGGCAAGTCATGACTAGTTTTTTAGTATTAGGGAAAAGGGTGGGACAGTAATAGCCCGCGCTAAGAATCTTGTTTGTTGTTGCTTTCCAGTAAAGGTGGCCTCCACATTTTCCCTCATGCAGCTCATGCATGATTTTTCCTGCATCACTCTCAAGAAAACATTTAAGCAATATGCCAACAACATTTTTACAATACAACACTCCATCTAAAATGCAGTAATTTAAAGCTTTTTGGTTTAATAATCTAGCTTTACTCTTTGATAAAGAGGGAGGGGTATTAAGATAAATAAGTACATAAATGATATCAGCATAACAATATGAGTTCAGAAATATTTCTTCAATGAATGGACCAGTGAATTATTCCTTGTTTTCTAAAACATCAAACATATTCATATCTAATGCTTAGAAATTTGATTCTGCCATAAGTTTTGCTAATCCTAGTCTTTGATCAGCTTGGTAGGCCTGATTTCTAAATCATATTCTAAAATAATAACAATCCATTTTCCCCTTTTCCCTTCAAGGTCTTGATTTAGGATGTCCTTGACAACTGTATGTGGGACAAAAGCAATGATATGTGAGTGTAAAATGTAAACTCGGAAATCTTTCAATGCTTTTATCAAGGCTAAGGCTTGTTTCTCCATGATGTTATATTTGAGTGGAGCATCTATTAAGGCTCTGTTGAAGAAGGATATTGGTTGTTCTTGGCCCATATTATTCTTTTGCAACAACACTGCAACAATGGTGTGTTCTGAAGCAAATGAAAAAATGTAGAAATCCTTGGTGAAATCGGGACTAATGAGAACTAGTGTTTGACTAAGAGCTTCTTTTACCAGTTCAAATGACTGTTTGGATTGTAAGTTCCATTTAACTCATGTTTCCTTCTTGAGCATGTTAGTGATATTCCTTAAAATTTCAGCAAGTTTAGGGATGAACCTTCTCAAAAAGTTGATCTTCCCAATGAAATATTGCAATTCTTTGAGGTTTCTAGGATGGCTGATTTTCAATATGCCTTCAATCCTTTTGGGATTTACTTTGATTCCTTCTTCAGAGATTATGTGGCCTAGGAGCTTTCCTTCCTAGAGTCCAAAGAGTGTTTTCTTGGGATTCAAAGATAAGCCATATTTCCTACATTTCTCAAAAACGTTTCTTAAATGGACTAAGTGCTCTTTATCAGTTTTCGAGAAAATAGTGATGTCATCAACGTAAATGATTATGAAATAGCCTATATCTTCTGAAAAATCTATATCCATGGCCCTTTGGAAGATGGCCCCTGCATTCATCAAACCAAATGGAATTTTAACATACATGAATGTACCCCAAGGTATGGTGAAAGCAGTTTTGTGTTGATCACTTGAGAGTACTAGCACTTGGTTGTAGCCTGAAAAACCATTCAAGAGTGAGATTTTCTTAGATCCAACCACCATTTGGAGTATGTGATCCATCTTAGGCAATGGATAATCATTAGGGGAATTTGAGGTCTAAAATGGGCCTCCTAAGGAGATTATAAGATAATAGTGGAAATAATAAAATAATATTTGATTACATCATCAAATTTTAAAGGGAAACATGAAAAACTATTTTTTCAACTCATATTTTCGACTTATCTCCTTATGGGTTTACTCAAATTTCGAGCAGGAACACTTGTTGGATGTAGAATTTGATTTCTCGTCCAAGGAGTACCCATGTTGCATACTTTCGATGTACACTACTGCATGAAAAATGTGATTGTAAACACATTTTTTCATGTATTTCTCATTTTTTGTGTAGCAGGGTCCATAGAAAGTATGAAAAATGGGTACTCATTAGATGAGTTATTAAATTTTGCATCCAATGAGTACTCCCACTCGAAATTTGAGTAAAAAATTAGAGAGATAAATTGAAAATATGAGTTGAAAAAGTAGTTTTATTATTTTATTGTTTTTTATTATTTCTACTTTTTTACTCCAAAAATGGTGAATCACCCCCCATGGTTGACATCACCATGTTGAATCCTATTGGTTCTTATAGAGTTTATTTTTGTTGTAAATTTTTTTAAGGAGGCCCATTTAAGACCTCAAAATTCCCCTAATGTATCTTTCAGGGAGGCTTTGTTCAGATTTCTAAAGTCAATGCAAAGCCTAATTTCCCCGGTGTTATTCCTAATATATACCAGGTTGGAAACCCACTGTGAATATCTAAGGGGAACTATAATCCCAGCATCATACATCTTTTTGATCTCTTTCTCAACTAAAGGTAATAAAATAGGGTTTATCCCTCTTAGTTTTTGTTTGAAAGGTTTCTGATTTTCCTTAAGAGGAATTTTGTGTTCTATAATGCTGGTATCATATGATTTCAGATCTTTGTATCCCCATGCAAACACATCTCCAAACTCTTTGAAAAGTGCAATATTTTTTTGTTTTCTATTGGTAGGAAGAGTGCTAGATAACTTGATCATTTTGGGTTCATTCATGTTGCCTATGTTATGTTCTTCTACATTAGTTTCTATATGCTCCATATTTTGTTTTTTAGCTACATCATTGAGGTCAAAAAGCTTTTCTAATGGTGTAAGGCCCATTGGTATTGAATCATATTTACATTGTAAAACCTCAAGGTCCTTTTGGTGTAAGTTTTCAAGTAATTCTGCATTATAAAGGTGTTCAAATTGATTTATATCAGTAGCAGAGGGTAGCTCTGTTTCAGGGATTTGTTTGTCATCAAAAAAATATTCTTTATGGCTTAAACTGGGAGTTGGTATAGCAAAATCATTTTCAGATTGTTGAAAATCATCAATGTGTTTATCTCCCTCAAACACTTGCCAATAGTTTTCATTGTCAGGGACTGTAGTCCTATTTTTTACTTTGACAGTTAACAGTTTATTTACCTGAGGTATTTGACAATTGTTGGCAGCAAAGGCAAGCTCATTTGCAAGGTTATTTTGAGCTCTAGGGATGAAAGTGAGTTCATATTTTTCAAAAAATTTCAGGAGATCTAGGGAATCATTCCCATATTCTCTTAATCTTGGGTTTTTGGCTGTATACTCCTCTTTTATTTGTCTGATAATTAGCTCTGAATCTCCTTGGACTGATATTTTCTTGGCTCCTAAATCTTTGAGCAAATGTAGGCCAAGAAGGAGAGCTTCATATTCTGCAATGTTATTAGTTCATTGGAAATCAAGTTGGTAGGAATGTCCTATGTTTGTATCATGGATCCATACACCAGCTCTAGAACCAGCTTTGCTGCAAGAGTCATCAAAGCTCATGTTCCAAAGTGTTTCTATTTCCTGCTCACTATCATTTTTCTTTTCAAGGCTGCTAAAGTTTGAGCTGTTATGTTTTTCATTTGAGGGCAGATTTGGCTGTTCAAGTGGGCTTAACTCCTTTTTATTTTCATTTTCTTATTTGTTTATTTCCTCTTCATTAAACAAGATAAATGAATCAAGATCTGAAAGAATGGAATAAACAAGAGTGTTGTTTGGCCTATCTATTTTTCTTACCATATATTTCATATGAGATTCCCTGCATAACCTTCTTGTCTGGTTAAAGACTTGAATGGTAGCATAAGACATGTCCATTTGAAGGTTCCCCTGAAGTTTGGCTCCCCATGATCTGGATAGAAGCATGCCATACTTTGGGGGAATGTCAGCAACAACTATGTCCATAACTAGACCCTTAGCAGGAATTTGCGCTAGATTGACACATAAATCCTTGCTCATACCTAAACACTTGACTCTGCTTGAATCAAAGGAATACAGGTCTTTGTAAGGTTTGGTAATTTCTAGGCCTAATCTCTCCATCACTAATTTTGGCATGAGATTATGAGAGGCACCAGAGTCCAGCATGGCATTGTGTAAGATCTTATCATGTATATTTAAGCTGACATAAAATGGAGGGATGGATCCTTCTTGGTATTTTCCTTCTACTTCAGGACCAAACAACAATTCTGGTTTATCATCTGTCAAATTTAAAGTATCAATATCATTTCATATATTCAAAGCTTTCAAGATTTGATTTTTATATACATCCTGGGTTACTAGTTCAACTAAGGGTATGCTAATTTAGATTTTGGAAATTTCTCCCTCAAGGCTGAAAGGGGCTAGTGTTTTTGACATATTTACATATGATTTGTCAAACATAGCCTTTTCAACAATCCTGATTTGCTGAGTTTTATTAGGACTTTTATTTTGCGCAGTTTTCTCAGGGCCACTAGCAGAAGTACTAGGACAGCTTGGGTCAACAATTGGCTAACTGGTTTTGTCTTTTTTTAACTCAGTCTTCTTAGCCATAGTGTAAGAAATGTTTGTTGTCTTTTAGGAAGATTTTATGAGGTATTCCTAGCATCAGTTTCTATTTTTTTATTCTCGGAGGTCTCTTGGTTCCTTTTGCTTGTAAGATCATATTGTCTGTGGACATCCATTATAGAATTTTCAAACCCCAATTGGTAATCTTCAGAATCCTCATGATTGTTTTCAGTTTTTTCTGAGGAGAAGAATCCTTGTTCTTCTTCAATGAGGAAAGCATCACCCTCGCTGTCATATCCTATAAAATTCACATGATTTTCTTCCAACCTTTCTGTCTCCCTTTCTTCTTCTTCATTTACATATTTTTCTTCGAAAGGAGGCCTAATTTGTTGGTCATTATCTCTTTGTCTATTTTGAATAGGATCTCTTCTGAAATTTGGATTTCTATTTCTGTTTTGGGGATTCCTTTGGTTCTCTCTAGGAGGTATTGTATCAGTTAATTTTATATTTTTTAGCATTCTTTCCATTACCCTCACTAATTTATCAATTTTGGCATCAAATGATGAGGTTGATGCCAATGTTTCATCTTTGTATGTAACTCTTTTTTCTGATTTTAACCTAGCTCTTTTCTCAATCGAATTCGCTTCTACACTTATAGCTCCCCTCTGCATATCTTCTAAATTTAAGGGGTCTCTTTCTCTTAGCTGATAGGCCAAGTCAGGGTCAAAGCCTTCTGGAAATTTTTCTAAGGCTAAGCCTAGTGGAGGTTTCATGTTTGGGGGAAGTGCATTGTAAACACTATTGAATCTAGTGCAATAATATTGGACACTTTCCCCAGCATTTCTTTTGAGGTTTCTATATTTTGAAAGGATTTGGAGAGGGTTCTTATTAATTTCCCATTTGTTTATGAATGTTTGGTATAAAGAACGAAGATCATTTATGTTGTTAGGAGTCAAAATTTTAAACCATTTTTTGGCTTCTCCTCCTAAACTTTGAGCAAAGATTCTCATTTTAATGGTCTCTTCTTCTATTTCCATGTAATCAAAGGCATCATCCATTTTATCTACATGTTTTTGGGCAGTAGTAGATTCAGTTCCAGTGAAATGAGGAATTCTAGATTGATAATAATTTGGTAAAGGAGCCAGGGGTTGCGGTAATACTAAGGGAGCATACCATGTTTCCATGATAGGAGTGAAAGGAATATTTACAAGAGGTGAATTTGTGGAAGGGAAATTGGATTGAAATGGAGTGTTTTGAACAGTGGTTGTATGGATGGGTGTGGTGGAATTACTTGGACTAGCAAACTGATATTGAGCATATTTGTTATGGAAAGAGTTGAAGTGATGGAGAAGCTGAAAATCAGGAGGAGTGGAAGGAGATGCTTCTCTGTTGAAACTCCGCTGCAAATATATGGGCTCAAAATCAAATTGGTCAATATCACTATGTGACTTGGTTCTAAACATATTCTTTGAATGACACAAGTCAAAGTGAAGATCTTTCAAGACTGTAAGGTTTTCAGGAAAAAATCTTGTTCTTTGAATAGTCCTATTAGTAGTTAAATTTCCAGCTCTAGAAGTTTGCCACAAAATATTTTTTGGATCATCAACTACAGTAGGAGGATTAGGGTCTAGATGAGATATGGTATTGATCCTATGTGAAGCCAAATTTCAAACTCAAAATTTTGGAGAGGCTGAAATTTTTAGGACTGTTTTTAGAAGGTTTACCTCTCACAACGTTTAGTAAACTTCTAAAATATGGGACTAGGCTTCTAAAATTATTTAGGACTGATTTAATTCAATCTTAAGGGAGTCTTAAAGAACTAGTGAAATAAGGCCTAATGGGGCTAGTGGAGTCGCCAGGTGGAAATTTTTAGCTTTTTTGAAGGTAAATGTCTATGGTCTATTGGTATCCCGTGATTTGGAAGATTGGTAAACCAAATGACAAGGTAACATAAGACCAGTCTTTGGAGTCCTAGGACCTAGCCTTCCTGGACTCAGAGAGGGCTCTCTCTATTATGCGAAGGATGTGAACTTGTTCGCTTTGGATGATTGATTTTAGGCTAGTTGTTAAGTGTAGGTTTGTTTATTTGTTTTGGGTTGGGGTAAGATGATCAAGTAGGATAGGTGGAATGAGAGGTTATCAAATCAATAGGGCTATGGGGTCAGATGAAGTCTAGGGTGTCTAAATGATGAAAAAGAGTGTATTTTGGGGCCGATTTAGCAAGGTTAATGGATCCTTTAGGTGATGTATGAGGTGTAATGAACATTAAGTTTGGGAAAAAACTAAGAGGTCTTAAACATATATATTCTAAAGCAATAAATCATGAGGTAGGGCAAACCATTAATCTATATGAACCATACTCAAACTGATAAACATGTAAGATTAACATTCCAGTGAAACATAGAAGGATTAGAACTCCTAACTTTAGAAATTCACCTTCAGCTTTTGGGAAAACACATAACATAAACAAAAAACTCAATTTATGGAGAGGGAACTCCTAAATAGCATATATAAAGTTATTGGGAACTCTGAAATAAGTTGGTAAGCATGGGAAAAGGACAAGATCGAACGATACCTCTTTGTCTTAACCTAATCAATCAATATTCCATAGAAAAGCTTCAAGATAGGGTTTTGAAAACTTTAAATAAGCAGGGCATACCATGAATCATACTTATAAGCTAGTATGCTAACCATTCATGAAACAAAAACAAGTTTTAGTGGACCTAAGGAGCAGTCAAGAATTCCTTAAGATGAATAAAAGAGGAAAACATCAAAGCCATAACATACAGGAGGTTTGAGGTGTTTCCATGATCATGTCTCAACCTATACTTTTCTGATCTACATCAACCAAGAAGAATGAAATAGAAATGAGGACAAGAAAAAATTAATAAGTTAAGAAAACATCACCATTCACCAAGCTATGGAATCCTGCGAACATGCTTCTCCATCGTCAAGCCAAACAAGCTATTCATTCACTTCATAAAACCAATTTCTTCTCCAAGCTCATTAAACCATGTATTTCTCTTAAAAACATCAAGTCCCAGCTTTTTACAATGAATCCTCATGCCTTATATAACAAATAAGGAGAGGAGAGCCTACTAGAGCATCTAGAAGCCTATTGGCCAAAAAGAAATATCCTAACTTGTCCTTGAGGCCTTGCAAGGCCCAAGGCACAAAAATATCCTACAAATATCTTTTCCGGCCCAAAATAGGAATTATATTGACTTTTAGGCTCTGAAAAGCATGAGAAAAATTTCCAAATGCACGTTTTTTCCACTCATCTATAGGTGCATAGCACACTGTGTCAAACAGTGAAAAAATGTCAGGTGCGTAACGCAGAAATATGCCTTTTGCAGCAATCTTTTAGAGGTCTTTGCGACACCAGATTTGGCTCCATGATGATGCGTTGGAAAGCCTAATGATTCTACTTTCCAAAAAAATTTGAGTTGTGTTGATTGGATACCATTTTCATGCTCAAAAATTAAATCTCCCAACACTGCTTTGTGCGTAGAACCTGGTCTGAAAAGGAGGTAGAAAGGTCAAATTTTTGATGTTTTGTGACCTTTTGCTGGGGTAAAAATGCTCCAAATGATCTGAAAATTGGTGAATAGACTATTGGTGATGTGAAAAATCCAAAAATGTAAACTTTTAGAGCTGAATATGCACCAATTTTGTGCATAGCTCCTATGGGTGCTGCACTCCTAGAGGTCAAAATTTGGAAAAAACAAAAAGTTGTCCAATTTGCCTCAAAATTTGTGGAGAGACCCCTTAAGAGGTTTTGGACACCTGTTGAGAAGCATGGGCCAAAATACCAAGCCTAGCTTGGTCCTTTTCCTCATTTGGTTCTGGGCCCTCACTTTGGGCAGTTTTTAGCTTCTTCCTTGCAAAGTGATTTCTTTGTTTATAGTGATCAGTGATTCTCCTTTGCAAGCTCAAGTTTTTGTTGGCCTTCTCCAGTTTGGCCTCTAGATGCATGTTGGCCCTTTCAATCCATGATTCCCTATTATGCTCAATTTCCTTGGCAAGGAGTTCGGTGAGAGTAATTTTTTGTGCTTGCGTTGATTCTTCCTCTCTTTGCTTTTCCAATGTTTTCCTAAGACCCATAGTCCTTGGCCTTCTTCAAGTTTGACCCTCTTCATCACTAATATCCTTATAAGTTCCCATGTATTCTTTCAACTACACTTGTGACCTTTGAGCCTCGCTCCGATATTTGAGCGCCCTTGCTTCATAGATGGCCAACTGGTAACTTATTTGTTTGTTTTGCATCTGCAAGAAGTGAATGAGATCGTTTGACCTTTCTAATTAAACTTACAAGTCTTTGATCTGGGCATTCCGGTCTTGTAGAAGAGATTTTATGACTATTGTCTCATTTTCCTCATCACTGTTTATTTGAATGAGATCAAATTCTCTTTCTTCCTCATGATTGTCTTCTTCCTCTTTCACTTGTTGTTTACCTTTGTCTTTCATTTGAGTTGAGGAGGAGTGCATGGTCCTTTTCTCTGTGGAGGTAGAAAACACATGCCTCTCTCCTCTTTGATAGGTAATGGTGAAAGGTGCAACAAGTTTTATTTGCAAACTTTGATCATTAGTGACCTTTGGACTATTTTCCTCCTCATGGATGATCTTCGTGTGTGCATCTTCCTCATCTTGCTCTTGGCTGCCCTTTTGGTCAGCATCCTCACTATCTTTTATGCCATTATCATTGTCAAGATCCTTAGGACTGTCCTCCTCTATTTTTGCAATGTTAGAAGCGGCTTGATCTTTGTTGGGAACATCTTCATTTCCATGATTTTCCTCTTCCTCATATTTTGACCCACTATATTCGTTGTCAAATTGATCCTTCGTATCACTGTTTGCATTCTTTGTAGGGTCACTGTCTTGCGTACCTTCATTAGACTTCCCATCACTATGAGGGTCATTTCCTTCTACATTAGGTGATTTATTTTGGCTGATTTCTTCTTCACTGACCTACTCATTATCTTCATTACTTGGCCTATTGTTATCATTTTCTTGCCTACTAAAAACAACTTCAAACTTTTTTTCTTGACTACTTTTGCCATTCTTGTCACTGTCATTTTTGTTTTCTTCATTTCTTTCATATGCCTCCTCCCCACTTCTATTTGTTTGTTCCTCATGGTCACTTCCCTCATTATTTCCTTCAGTATTGTTGTCTTCTTCGTTGTTGTCTTCATCTGGCTCAGTTTCTACCTCACTGTCCTCTTCTTTGTTTTCTTCATCTATCTCAGTTTCTATCTCACTGTCCTCTTCCTCATTATGGTCATCTATTTGCTACTCATTATAACCACTTTCATCTTCTTCACTTGGTACATTAGGAGAAGAGATAGGAGGTGAATTTATTTGTGGAGAAGGCATATGGAGAAATGATGGAGGAGTGGAGGTATGTGGTTGTGAAGTGGAAGGTAGATTCTGTTGAATGAAGGCTTGGGGGTTTGTAAACACATCATGTGAGATGAAGACTTCCCAAGGGATTCCTTGCTGCTCCAGATAGTGTAGGAAAATCATTTTTATCAAGGAGTGGTGGAAAAGGCTCGACATTTGGCAGTCATAGCTTCTCTCCTTGACAACTGAGGCCATTTTTTTCAATACTTTGGAAAAGGTAGTATGGTAGGTTCATAATTTTGACTTTGATGAAGTGCATCAGTAGCCTTATATGATATGAGTAAATCCTGGAGTATCTCCCTTCACAAGTGAAATACCTGATCATCTGCCTCATCCGTAGGGCATACCTCTCTAGTAGGCGGGAGAAGGGGAAGATAGCCTTGCGACCTTGTTGACAGCTAGGTTTTAGGTAGGACTCATAATAGCTCAAATCCAACTTCTTTTGTTTAAACCATATCTCACCAATGTCTGGTATACCTATTGCTTTAGAAATGGATTCAGATGAGAGTTCAAACTCCACTCCTCCTAGGTTAACTTGGTGATTTTGTAAGCCAAGGATGAACAATCTAGTCAAGTTTGAGTGGCTTCTGACTTGCTTGACCTTTTCACAAAACTGATAACACCCAACATCATGAAATCATGAAAGGATCATGGGAGAGGAAGTAATTTGAATGGTGTCTAAGGGCTCAAACTTATTTTCCCTTCCTCCCTTCTGTTTAGGCGTGGAAGGTCTTTGGCTTTCATCACTGCTAGTATGAATTTCTCCTTCATACATGGTGACCGGTTCTAGCACTCAATGTTTTAGAGGTTTGTTTGCTGTCATTCAGTCTCCTCTAGCATATATAACAGTTTCCTCCTTTGTCAACCCTAACCAAAGATATTTAAAACTAATTTCGTATGCAGCCTAGGGTTTGGTTTAATTAGGCCTTTTAAATATCTCTTTGCTTAGGAAAATGAAAGCTTGGAGTCAAGAAAATAAACCACCAACCTTGTGTCTTTGATTGTAGGAAGTTTGCAGGTGAAAAATTGAATTTTTGACTCCTTTTAGCAAATTTAGACACAATTTGTCTGTGCATAGCGCCAGGTCAGATCAGGCCGGAGATGGGCCAGACGAGCCCGTTGGAGCGTAGCTTCGGGTGACCAACAAGAAGTTTTGGGAAGCTGGGTGCTTTGTTGTGTTTGTGCATAACATCTGCCAAGGTGCATAGCGCTGAGCCCTAGGTGCGTGACGTAGTGTTAAATAACATTGTGGCCACCTCTCCTACGTGTATCGCCGAAGGCCAAGTGCGCAGCGCCGGCCTTGGGGCGTAGCGCCTGGAGATTTTCACTGATTTTGCATAGAAACCCTCTAACTCTCTCTCAATGGCTTTATTTTTCTAGGAGATGACAAATGATGCGGGGGAATACCCAAAAATGCCTTTATAAACTTTTTGAAAAATAAATTTGAAGCCAAAACCCACTTTTGTAATGTTCATGTTTCTTCACTTTTTCTCACTGTGTCTTTGACTGTTTTGGTCTTGCAGGTGGCATATTTGATTGAAACAGTTACTTTTCTTCATTGTTGGAGGCTTCTTAAGGATATTTTTAATTTGACACCCTTACTTAAGACACCAAGCCTATGCCTCTCAGCCTTTTTTGGAAAAAGAACCTGTCTTTGACTTTAATACTTATACATAGAAAACTCATCATTTTTGCCATTTCTCTTTTTGATTGATATTCTGTATTTGAACCATTCTTTCCTTTGACCTTGTCATTCTTTCTATGGGAAAAACACCTTTGTCATCTCTATAAAGTGTTATTAATGTCTTAGTCATGTTTTTTGCAGAATAGTCATTTGATAAAAAGGTCCTTGTTGGGAGTTCACTGCTCTGCTATAACCAGGGGTATATCTGTTTGTTTTTAGGTCACTTTGCTCACTGTCACTTTGAACTTGGAAAACTTGCTTTATCAAATAATGACCCATGCTTATCATAGTTTCTATTTTTGGAAATTTCTACCCATGTTTGTCCCTTTTTTCCACTTGAAGATGTCTCTAATTGTTTTTCAGAGAAAAATACCTTTGAACTGACATTTCTTGCCTCTTCTTGCTGATAATCTTCATCATCTTTCTGCCTTCGGTGTAGTAGAGTATTTGATCTCTTTAAAACCTCTGATTTTAAAGCTTATCATCATCTGTCCTCCTTTATCTTTTTAAAACCTATGATTTTACCTTTTGCTGAGGTGGAGTTAGTGCTTGTCTGCCAAACCCTATAAGGTAGTTTGAAAACCCTTGAAACCATCTGCTGTGATGAAGGAGGTTTCTTTGTCACTATTTTGACCATATTTTTCATATCTTACAGGGCTTCTGTGTTCTTAGCGATACTTTAGAAAAACAAACAGTGTTATCTTCTAAGTTCTCAAAAGAGACACTTATCAAATTCACTATTTATGTCTAAAAAGTCTCCAATGATCATTTGAAGGGGTTTAGGGGTTTTTTGCCTTTATATCCTTAGCATTGCTCTATTGCTTGGTCAAAATAGTCATGAATCTTGATTCCCATCAAACACATACCTTGCTGCTTTCTTCTTGGTTGTGAGTGGTTTTCTTGTGATGACGGCTCTCATTACTTTACCTCTTGCTAGGTTGATAGCCCTTTGACTCTTTTGTAGAAAAGTAAGTAAAGGACAGATGTCTCCCTACAAAACTTTTGCTTCAGGATAAATACCTTTTGAATGATCTCCTTTTTGAACTTAATCCTCTTGTATCTTAACACCTGTTGTGGATGCCTTTATAAGTTTTTTAAACCTTCTTCTTTGGCTCTGTTTCTGCTGTTGACCATTTACAAAACATTCCTGCAGAAATTCTTGGACATGGTAAATTGATCCTTTGCAAGTTTACTGCTTGATCAAGAAGATATCTTTGGAGGTCTTTGATATTTTTTGGACAATGATAAGCTTCATTCTTGTGTTCTCTTGACTTCACCTTTGAATATTTGTGGAAATAGTGAATTTAGAACCATGACAGTGCATAACCTAGGTGACCCTATTTGACTTATTGTAATGTCCTTGGAATAGTTTTTTTGACTGAAAACTTGAATCAGGGTTTGGATGAGGAGACATGGTTTTTGACACTCTATTATGCACTACCATCCTAGACCACTAGAAAACCTTGGGGGATTTAGAAAGGGAGTTTTGAAACCACCGTTGCTTGAGGCACTTGGTGATTAGGGGAAAAAGTTAGTTTAATTGGCGAAACAAGGTGTGAAAATAGAGACAGAGTGTTATAGGCAGAGATGGAAAACATAGTGAGAGCGAGGGACATCAATTCAAGATTTGGTCTTATCTAGGCGATAGATTGGCCATGCTTTGGAAGAGAAGTGGGATAGTGAAAAATTTCTCTTTGAGGAGATTTCTAGAACTCACATGATTCTTGAATTATGTTTCTAGAAATTCAGGACAAAGCATTTAGTCATCTAAATAGGTAAAAATTACTGATGACTAACATTGGCTCGACTTGGGGAGGCCAGCTCCTTTTCAGGAGGTGTCCAGAATTTTAGATCTCTTGGTTTATGAAGACCAGTACCTCATCCATTGGGCATTATTTCTTCTTTCTTTTGTTGCTGCTTTCCCCAAAGTAGTGATTTTGAAAATCTAAAAGCATTATTTGCTCAACTTCATCTTTACCTACCGAACCCACTTGCCTAACATTTTTTCTTCCTTGGGTGCACTTGAAGTGGTAGACCCATTAACATTTTTATTTTCAATAGCAAACAACAATCTACTTCTACACTTATCTCTTCCGAGAGTTCAAATTAGGCTAATGAACTCCTTTGATTCTCTACCTATTCTATTCACTATCAAGGTTAAACTATTTGACAGGATTCATTCACTAAGCTAAAAACATGAAATTGAAAACATGACTAAATCAGGATTAGACAATCTAACTTATCTTGGGTTTGTGGCATAAGAACAAGCTGCACACAAATGTTATTTTTGTACAAAATAAGACTATAAAAATCAGGGCTAAGATACATAGTTTGCTATTCATCCCTATTTTTCTCCTTGGCTCTGTTATGGGCATGTGGAACCAGTATCTTTCTTTCCTAATCCATTTTCTTCGACAAGTCAAGCTTCAATTATTCAACCAACATTATTTTCACTAACTTATCAACAATAAATTTAAAACATGTTCAGCCATGATTAGGCTTGATGACTAAATAAGACATTATTTTTGCACCAGTAGTGGCATTTAGACTTGCACACTTTTAGTATTACTATTTTTGGGTATGGGGCTGTGCCTTTTCTTTTCTCGGTAAAACTAAATCTATTTATAAAACATAATAGTACAAAACTGTGCCAGTTTCAGCTGTGTGAGCCTGAGAACTAGGCTTGATGTCCAAGCTTAACCTTAGCAACTGAACTGCCCTGAGTGGGAAACCAATTCTTTTAGAATAAAGTCTACCACCCTTAGAAGGGAAACCGGTAAAATAGTAAAATTACTGTGATATAACAAGAAACAGTAAAATAGAGTAGCCTACAACTTTTGCAATTGAATATAAACTTAAAAAACCAAAAAATTCTTCCATGAGGTCGAAAACCTGTACCAAAGCCAGCTGAGGGAGAGCAAAGTCACCGTTCAGGAGTAGGGGACTCCGGTTCTTCCACGATCTTGCAACCAAACTCAGCTTCTCCATCATCATTGTCCTTCTCTGGCACACCACTCTTGCTGAAGAAGTCCACCTGCAAGTTTTCCATTCCAGGAATGGAATGGCCAATGCCCACAGGCTCCACAGAGGCTAGGATGTCCAAATTTGCATGTGAGGGCTGTGGGTCAGGCGGAATAGGAGTAGGGCGGGGGACCAAAGCAGGATCTGGGATGAGGGATTCTTCGCACACTGTGATAGTGATGAATGCAGTGAGAATAGGCTTATTTAAGGAACAATTGAAGCGGAATTCTGCCCTTTGTGAAGACTGGCGGAGAGCTGGGTTGGTGGGCAAATTAGAAGCAGGGCAGGCAGGCTAAGAGTCAGGCGGAATAGGCTGCAAAGGCGGAATAGAGTGAGTGCTTCCCGAAACGGAGTGGGAGCCTCTCTGATGCCTAGAATCCAAATGAAAACTCCAGTCAACGTCTTCCTCCGAAGAATCTGAGGGCAAGCTAACGGAAGGGCGAGAGCGAGAGGAGCGCCCTCTGCTCACACCGTGCATGCAGTGCATTCTCTGCCTGAGCCTAAGCATCGAAACCGCACGACGCCAGGAGTGCTTGGGGCAGTCGGGATGCCATGGATAGCTCCAAAAATCAGCATGAGAAGGCAAACAAAAATTGAGATGACAGTAGCTGTTCTGGGTGAAGTGGAAGCTTGGAAGAGTTTCCAAGCATCCCAGAATGGAGCAACGTCGACCAGTGTGGGTGCGCTCACTTGGAACAGCGCAAGCGGGGGGGGGGAACTTCCACAGACAGGAGCAGGGGGACTACAGAAAACACAATGAGCAGAAGAATTCTCTAGAATGAACTCCATAGCCAGATGAACCAGCGAGACGAGGTAGATGACAGGCGCGACGAACGGTGTGAAAGCGAAACAGGTTGGCGAAGTTAATGTGCTAGTAATGGCGCTGCAGGGGGCCATATGGCCGCAGCAAGCAAACGCCCTCGGGATCCACCAAGGGACAGAAGTCCCATCAGTCCAAGCCAGCATCTGCATCCAGAGGGTTGTGCATTTTCTTTAGAATCTCTATGTTTTTTTGTTTTCTCTCTTTTTTACCTTTTCTTCAAACAATAGTATGTACAATGAGTGAAAATTTAAAGCTAAGAATCTTTACAGCAGTGGTACTTGAGCATCCTATTTTCAAAAGGATCTCCTAAAACTTTTTTTCCATTCAGTGTTTTGTTATAGGGATCATAGTTATTTTCATTTACAAACATGGTATAAGGATTTTTCCAAGATTTTTCAAACAACTCATGTTCTCCTTGATGCTTCTTCTTTGACTCTTGATTCCCATTTCTATTTTTGTTATAGATTTTCTTTAGGTAAAAAAGGTATTCTTTATCATTTTTAAAACAAATGATGATGTCATCAATGTATACCATAGTGAAGAAATTGAAAACTGGAAACATAGTTCTTCGGAAGGTGTCTCTAGTGTCCTTCAGCCCGGGAAGCATTTGTTTAGTCTGTAACTGCTTCCTATAAACTTGAAGAAGTCTTGGAGCTGATTTATCTAAAGTGGTATCTCCTAATGGTAACCTTAAAAACTACCATGCAATGAGATTTGGTTAGAAAACCTTACCCTTTGTGAAGTATGATCTTGTTGGGTATAAAGGTATTTGTTCCTTTGGAAGGGTTGATCCTGGTACCTAAAGTCTACACAAAACCTATGCCCTTTTTCCTTCTTTTTAAGTGAACTCGACTGCTCAAGGTTTTCATGATTCTTTTTGGAAGGAGGTTTTTTTAGAACAATGGTTGTGTTACCAGTTTTTAGACTAATTTGCCTACACATATAAGCATTATGAAAAAAAATTCACAGTTTTGTATTTCTTTGTTTCGTGTGTAATGATAAAATTTCAAACAACTTAATTATTATAGGCTTCTTAATTTTACCCATGCCATCTTTCTCTATGTCATATTTAGTAAAGATTTATTTGGGATTTATAGCAATATTTGTGGAAATTGACAGCTTTTTTGAAAAGGAGAAATTCTTGGATGATGAAGTCTTTAGGTAAGGTAAAAACATAAGACTATCTTGCTCTATATTCCCAAAGATTTTTGTTTTGTGAGGGTGTTTCATTTCTTCTGGATTAGAAAAAGGAAGAAGTTGTGTTCTTGTGATTTGTCTTTCTTTTGAGAAACTTGTTCCCTTTTCTAAACTGATTCTTGTTTCTGACATTTCATTTTCAATTTGCAGGAAATCAATTTCAGCTTTATTATCTTGTGGTGTTTCATGGTCATGATTGTTTTGAATGTCGAACTCATCATAGAGGGACTAATCTGATTGTTGTAGTGTACCTAGATCTTCACAATCTTCATTCACTTGCTCATCAAGGTCATTTTCATTATACAAGATGAATGAGTCCAAGTCTAAATGAATGGAATAGATAGGGGTGTTGTTGGGTCTATCTAGGCTACTTACCATATACTTCATGTGATATTCCCGATAGATTCTCCTTGTTTGGTTAAAAATTGCAATGGTAGCATAAGACATGTGAAGTTGGAGGTTCCCCAGAAGTTTGTCTCACCAAGATCGGGACAAAAGCATGCCATATTTGGGCGGAATGTCATCCACGACTATGTCCATGTCCAGGCTCTTAGCAGGGATTTGTGTTAGATTGACACATAATTCCTTGATTCATCCCAAGCACTTAACCCTGCTTGAATCGAAAGAATACAGATCTTTGTAGGGCTTGGTTATTTCTAGGCCTAATATTTCCATCACTACCTTTGGCATGAGTTTGTGAGAGGCACCAGAGTCTAGCATGGCATTATGTAGGATTTTTTCGTGTATGTTTAGGCTAACATAGAATGGGGGAATGGCTCCTTCTTGGTATTTTCCATCTACTTCGGGTCCAAACAACAGCTCTGGTTTATCATCTGTCAAATTCAGAGTATTGGTATCATTTCCTATGTTCAAAAATTTCAAAACTTGGGAGCGGTACATATTCTGAGCTACCAGTTCAGTGAGAGGGATGGTTATTTTGATTTTAGTGATCTCTCCTTCAAAACTAAAAGGTACTTGAGTTTTAGACATATTTACATCAGTTTTATCAGTGCTAAATTTTTCCACATTTTAATTTTGCTGATTTTGATTCGGGGATTTGGTCAGTAGAGTTTTCTCAGGGCCACTAGAAGAGGTGCTAGGACAGCTTGTCTGAACACCTCGTTGGCTAGTTTTATCCTTGTTAGGATCATTTTTCTTTGCCATGGCGCAGTTATTGTCTGCTGTTCTTTTAAGAATTTTTTTGGGAGCTTTCTTAACAACAGTTTCTGAGTTGTTTTTCCTGGAGTTGTCTTGGTTTTTCTTACTCCTAAGATCATATTGCCTATGGACTTCCATTATGGAATTTTCTAATCCCAGTTCGTGGTTTTCCGAATCTTCATAGCTTGTTTCATCTTGGTTTGAGGAGAAAAAACCTTGTTCTTCTTCTGTGAGAAAAGCCTCACCCTCACTATCAGAACCTATTAAGTTTAGATGCTTTTCATCTGGTTATTCAATATCTCTTTCCCCTTCGTCAATATAGTTATCTTGGAAGGATGGTCTGATTTGTTGATCATTTTCCCTTGGTCTGTTTTGGGGTGGGTCTCTTCTAAAATTTTGATTCTGATTCCTATTTTTTGGATTTGGTTAGTTGTCCCTAGGGGGTGCTATTTCGTTTATGCTTATTCTCTCCATCATTATTTCCATGGTCCTAAGAAGGTTTTCCATCTTGGAATCAGATGAGGAGGTGGAGGGCATGGCGTCATCTTTGTATGTTACCCTCTTTTCTGATCTTAGCCTAGCCCTTTTTTCAATTAAGTTGGCATCTACACTTATAGCTCCTTTTTGCATTTTTTCTAGAGTTAGGGGCTCTCTTTCTCTTAGTTGATAGGCCATTTCGGGGTCAAAACCCTTCGGGAATTTAGCTAAGGCTAGGCCTAATGGGGTTTTCATTTTTTGTGGTAGTGCGT
Organism: Pinus albicaulis; assembly: GCA_034641835.2. Taxonomy (NCBI): domain Eukaryota; kingdom Viridiplantae; phylum Streptophyta; class Pinopsida; order Pinales; family Pinaceae; genus Pinus; species Pinus albicaulis. The sequence goes on from CM076578.1 coordinate 1,591,199,428, forward strand.
TGTAAACACTATTGAACCTAGTGCAATAGTCTTGGACACTTTCCCCTTTGTTTCTTTTAAGATTTATATATTTCGAGAGGATCTGAAGAGGGTTTTTCTTGATTTCCCATTTGTTTATGAAAGTTTGGTAAAGGGAAGGTAGATCATGTATGTTGTTGGGAGTTAGGATTTTGAACCATTTCTTAGATTCTCCTCCTAGAATTTTGGCGAACATCCTCATCTTCATGGTTTCCGCTTCTAATTCCATGTAGTAAAAAGCATCATTCATTCTATCTACATGTTGTTGGGCAGTGGTGGATTCAGGCCCGGTGAAGTGTGGGATTCTAGATTGGTAATCATTTGGAAAAGGTACTAATGGTTGTGGTAACACAAGGGGTGCATACCATGCTTCCATGGTAGGGGCTAATGGTGGATTTACAAGTGGAGGATTTTTGCTATGAGATGGAGTGGTTTGCAGAGTGGTGGAGTGAATGGGTGTGGTGGAAGTACTTGGACTAGTAAACTGATTCTGAGCAGCAGACTTGGGGTGAAAACATCTAAAGTGGTGGAGAAGTTGGAAATCAAGTGGTGTGGAAGGAGAAGCTTCTCTGCTAAGACTCTGCTACAAGTCTATGGGCTCAAGGTCGGTATGGACAATCCTACTTTGTGACTTGGTCCTGAAAAGGTTTTTTGTACGAAACAAGTCAAACTGGGGATCCTGCAATGCTATAATATGTTCAATTATAGAGCTTGCTTTATGAATGGTCCTATTAGTAGCTAAGTTTCTAGTTTCAGAAGTTTTCCACAAAATCATTTCTGGGTCACCAACTATAGTAGGAGGGTTTGGGTCCGGATGAGATCTCGTATTGATTTTTCGGGAAGCCAAATTTCAAATTCAAAATTTAGAGAGGCTGAAAGTTTATGACTACTTTTGGAAGGCTGACCTCTCTAGGTGCTATCAAACTCACACAGGGTGTGACTAGGTTTCTAGAATTCTCAGGGCTGGTTTGATACAATCCTACAGGAGTCTATAGATACTTAGCAAAATTTAGAAGGCCTACTGGAGGCTAGTGGAGTTGTGAGGTGGATATTTTTAGTTGTTTTGAAGATATGTTGTCTATGGTCCACCACCAATACTGAAAAAAATCCAATCTAGAAATGTTTTGGGGTTTTTTGAGTTTCTATATGAAGCCCTTAAGGTATGTAAGAGTGTCCTATAGCTGATTCATCAATTTTCTAAGACGGTGAAAAAGCTAGATTCTACTATTAGGCTATTAGTTAAGTTCTCTATGATTTGACGAAAGTTTCTGAAGTCCTAAGGGATACTTAAATTTTCATTGACATCAGAGGTTGCATCATGATCACCACTGTGTTGGTGAAAGTGATGACGTGATTTACAAATCACAGGATTTCAAAGTTTAACTGAGGGTTAAAAGAGTCTATAAGATTTTTTAGGCTACTATGTACTCGGTCCCATCATGATCGCCATTATGTTGGTGTCCCGTGATTTGGAAGATTGGTAAACCAAATGAAAGGGAAACATCAAACCACTCTTTGGAGTCTTAGGACCTAGCCTTCTTGGACTTAGAGAGGGCTCTCTCTATTGTGCGAAGGATGTGAACTTGTTCACTTTGGATGATTGATTTTACGCTAATTGTTAAGTGTAGGTTTGTTTGTTCATTTTAGGTTGGGGTAAGATGATAAAGTAGGATAGGTAGAATGAGAGGTTATCAAATCAATAGGGCTATGGGGTCAGATGAAGTCAAGGGTGTATAAATGATGAAATGGAGTGTGTTGTAGGGCCGATTTAGAAAGGTTAATGGATCCTTTAGGTGATGTATGAGGTGTAATGAACATTAAGTTTGGGAAAAAACTAAGAGATATTAAAAATATATAGTTCGAAGTAATAACTCATGAGGTAGGGAAAATAATTAATCTCTATGAAAAATACACAAACTGATAAACATGTAAGATGAACATTCCAGTGAAACATAGAAGCATTAGAACTCCTAACTTTAGAAATTCACCTTCAGCTTTTGGGAAAACACATAAGATTAAAAAAAAACTAAATTTATCGAGAGGGAACTCCTAAAAATCATATATCAAGTTATTGGGAACTCTGAATTAAGTTGGTAAGCATGGGAAAAGGGCAATATCAAACGAGACCTCTTTGTCTTAACCTAATAAATCAATATTCCATAGAAAAGCTTCAAGATAGGGTTTTGAAAAATTTAAATAAGAAGGGAATACCATGAATCATACTTATAAGCTAGCATACTAACCATTCATGAAACCTAAACAAGTTTTGGTGGACCTAAGGAGCAGTCAATAATTCCTTAAGATGACTAAAAGAGGAAAACATCAAAGCCATAACAAACAGGAGGTTTGAGGTGCTTCCATCAACATTTCTCAACCTATAATTTTCTGATCTATAGCAACCAAGAAGAATGAAACAATAATGAGGACAATAAAACATTAACATGTTAAGAAAATATCACCATTCATCAAGCTATGGAATCCTGCAAACATGCTTCTCCATCATCAATCAAAACAAGCCATTCATTCACTTCATAAAACCAATTTCTTCTCCAAGCTCATAAAACCATGTATTGATATTAAAAATATCAAGTTCCAACTTTTTACAATGAATCCTCATGCCTTATATAAAAAATGAGGAGAGGAGAGCCTACTAGAGCATCTAGAAGCCTATTGGCCAAAAAGAAATATCATGTGTTGTCCTTGAGGCCTTGCAAGGCCTAAGGCACGAAAATATCCTACAAATATCTTTTCCAGCCCAAAATAGCAATTATATTGACTTTTAGGCTCTGAAAAGCACGAGAAAATGTGCCAAACACACATTTTTCCCACTCATATATAGGTGTGTAGCGCACTGTGTCAAACAGTGAAAAAAATGCCAGGTGCGTAGTGCAGAAATAGGCCTTTTTGCAACAGTCCTTTGGAGATCTTCTTGACACCAGATTTGGCTCCATGATGGCTCCTTGGAAAGCCTGATGAGTCTACTTTCCAAAAAAATTTGAGTTGTGTTGAGTGAATTCTATTTACCAGCTCAAAAATAAAATCTCCCAACACTTCTCTGTGTGTAGCACCTGATCTGAAAAGGAGGCAGAAAGGTCAAATGTTTGTTGTTTTTTGACCTTTTGAGGGGGTAAAAATGCTCCAAATGATCTGGAAATTGGTGAGTAGACTATTGGTGATGTTACAAATCCAAAAATGTAAACTTGAGAGCTGAATATGCACCAAGTTTGTGCATAGCTCCTAGGGTGTTGCACTCCTAAGGGTCAAAATTTGGAAAAAACAAAAAGTTGTCCACTTTGCCTCAAAATTTGTGGAGAGACCCCTCAAGAGGTTTTGGACACCTGTTGAGAAGCCTGGGCCAAAATACCAAGCCTAGCTTTGTCTTTTTTCCTCATTTGGTGTCGGGCCCTCACTTTGGGCAGTTTTTAGCTTCTTCCTTGCAAAGTGATTTCTTCGTTTATAGTGCTCAGTCATTCTCCTTTGCAAGATCAAGTTATTGTTGGCCTTCTCCAGTTTGGCCTCTAGATGTATGTTGGCCCTTTCAAGCCATGATTCCCTATCAGGCTCAATTTCCATGGAAAGGAGTTTGGTGAGAGGAAATTGTTGTGCTTGGGTTGATTCTTCCTCTCTTTGCTTTGTCAATGCTTTCCTAAGACCTAGTCCTTGGCCTTCTTCGATTCTGACCCTGTTCATCAATACTCCCCTCATAAGCACCCATGTATTCTTTCAACTGCACTTGTGACCTTTGAGCCTCTCTCCACTATTTGAGTGCCCTTGCTTCATAGATGGACAACTAGCAACTCATTTGTTTGTTCTTCATCTACAAGAAGTGAATAACATCCTTTGACCTTTCTAATTCAACTTCCAAGTCTTTGATCTGGGCATTCCGGTCTTGTGGAAGAGATTTTACTATTATTGTCTCATTTTCCTCATCACTGTTTATTTGAATGAGCTCAAATTCTCTTTCTTCCTCATGATTTTCTTCTTCCTCTTTCACTTGTTGTTTACCTTTGTATTTTATTTGAGTTGAGGAGGATTGCATGGCTCTTTGCTCTTTGGAGGCAGCAAACACATGCCTCTCTCCTCTTTGATAGGTAATGGTGAAAGGTGCAACAAGTTTTATTTTCAAACTTTGATCATTAGTGACCTTTGGATTGTTTTCCTCGTCATGGATGATCTTTGTGTCTGCATCTTCCTTATATAGCTCTTGGCTTCCCTTTTGATTAGCATCCTCACTATCTTTTATGCCATTATCAGTGTCAAGATCCTTAGGACTATCCTCCTCTGTTTTTGCAATGTTAGAGGTGCCTTGATCTTCGTTGGGCACATCTACATTTCCATGAGTGCCCTCTTTGTCATCTTTTGACCCACTGTATTCATTGACAAATTGATCCTTTGTATCACTATTTTCATTCTTTGTAGGGTCACTGTCTTGGGAACCTTCATTAGTCTTACCATCACTGTGAGGGTCATTTATTTCTTCATTAGGTGAGTTATTTTGGCTGATTTCTTCTTCACTACCCTACTCATTATCTTTATTACTTGGGCTATTGTTATCATTTTATTGCCTACTGAAAACAACTTCAAACTTTGTTTCTTGACTTATTTTTCCATTCTTGTCACTGTCACTTTTGTTTTCTTCATTACTTTCATATGCCTCCTCCCCACTGCCGTTTTTTTTCTTCATGGTCACTGCCCTCATTATTTCCTTTAGTACTGTTGTCTTCTTCATTGTTGTCTTCATCTACCTCAGTTTCTACCTCAATGTCCTCTTCTTTGTTCTCTTCATCTATCTCAATTTCTACCTCACTGTCCTCTTCCTCATTATGGTCATCTGTTTTCTCTTCATTAGAGCCATTGTCAGCTTCTTCACTTGGTACATTAGGAGAAGAGATAAGAGGTGAATTTATTTGTGAAGAAGGCATATGGAGAGATGATGGAGGAGTGGAGGTAGGTGGTTTTGAAGTGGAAGATAGATTCTGTTGAATGAAGGCTTGGGGGTTTATAAACACATCATGTGAGATGAAGACTTCCCAAGGGATTCCTTGCTGCTCCAACTGGTGTAAGACAATCATTTTGATCAAGGGGTGGTGGAAAAGGCTCAGCATTTGGGGGTCATAACATCTCTTCTTGACAACTAAGGCCATTTTGTCAATACTTCGGAAAAGGTAGTATAGTAGGTTCATCATTTTTACTTTGGTGAAGTGCATCAGTAACCTTATATGATATGAGTAAATCCTAGAGTATCTCCCTTCACAGGTGAAATACCTGATAATCTGCCTCATCAGTGGGGCATACCTCTCTAGCAGATGGGAGAAGGGGAAGAGAGCCTTGCAACCTTGTTAACAACTAGGTTTTAGGTAGGGCTCATAATATCTCAAATCCAACTTCTTTTGTTTAAACCATATCTCACCAATGTCTGGTATACCTGTTGCTTTAGAAATGGATTCAGATGAGAGTTCAAACTCCACTCCTACTAGGTTAACTTGGTGATTTTGTAAGCCAAGGATGAAAAATCTAGTCAAATCTGAGTGGCTTTTGACTTGCTTGATCTTTTCACAAAACTGATAACACCCAACATCCTGAAAGCATGAAAGGATCATGGGAGATGAAGTAATTTGAATGGTATCTAAGGGCTTAAACCTATTTTCCCTTCCTCCCTTGTGTTTAGGCTTGGAAGTTCTTTGGCTTTAATCAGTGCTGGTATGAATTTCTCCTTCATACACGGTGACCAGTTCTAGCACAGCAAGATTTTAGATTTTGTTTGAGAGCCTTTAGGTTAAAAGGCTGCAATGAGCGAGGTGATTGGCGAATTTTGAAATTGGGGCCAAGATGAAAATTTCTAGGAGTGCACTCAGTGTTTTAGAGGTTTTTTTTCTGTCACTCGGTCTCCTCTGGCATATATAGGATTTTTCTCATTTGCAAACCCTAACCAAAGATATTTAAAACTAATTTCTTATGAAGCCTAGGGTTTGGTTTAATTAGGCCTTTTAAATATCTCTTTTTTTAGGAAAATCAAAACTTGGAGGTAAGAAAATAAACCAATAACCTTGTGTCTTTGATTGTAGGAAGTTTGGAGGTCAAAAATAAAAAATTTGACTCCTTTTAGAAAATTTAGACAAACTTTTTATGTGCGTACCGGGTCAGCTCGGGCCGGAGATGGGTGAGTCGGGCCCATCAGAGCATAGCGCTGGGTGGCCGACAGGAACTTTTAGGCATCTCATGTGCTTTGTTGTGTCTATGTGTAACACTGTCCCAGGTACGTAGCATCGGGCCCTAGGTGTGCGGCGCAGTGTTAAATAACACCGCAGCCACCTCTCCTATGCGTAGCGTTGGCCTCGGTGCGTAGCGCCTGGAGATTTTCACTGATTTTGTACAGAAACCCTAAAAATCTATCTCAATGGCTTTATTTTGCTAGGATATGACAAATGATGCGGGGGAATACCCAAAAAGGCCTTTATAACCTTTTTGAAAAATAAATTTGAAGCCAAAACCCACTTTTGTAATGTTCATGTTTCTTCACTTTTTCTCACTGTGTCTTTAACTATTTTGGTCTTGCAGGTGGCATATTTGATTGAAACAGTTGCTTTTATTCATTGCTGAAAGCTTATTAAGGCTCTTTTTAATTTGACACCCTTCCTAAAGACACCAAGCCTATGCCTCTCAGCCTTTTTTGGAAAAAGAACCTGTTTTTGACTTTAATACTTATACACAACAAACTCATCATTTTTGTCATTCTCATTTTGACTGATATTCTGTATTTGAAACATTCTTTCCTTTAACCTTGCCATTGTTTCTGTGGGAAAAACACCTTTTTCAGCTCTGTAAAGTGTTATTTATGTCTTAGTTATCTTTTTTGCAGAATAGTCATTTGATAAAGAGGTCCTTGTTGGGAGTTCATTACTCTGTTGTAAACCAGGGGTATATCTGTTTGTTTTTAGGTCACTTTGCTCACTGTCACTTTGAACTTGGACAACTTGCTTTATCAAATAATGACCCATGCTTATCATAGTTGATATTTTTGGAAATTTCTACCCATGTTTGTCCCCTTTGGCCACTTGAAGATGTCTCTAACTATTTTTCAGAGAAAAATACCTTTGAACTAACATTTCTTACCTCTTCTTCCTGATACTCTTCATCATATTTCTGCCTTTGGTGTAGTGGAGTATTTGATCTTCATGTCTGTCCTCCTTGATCTTTTTAAAACCTATGATTTTACCTTTTGCTGAGGTGGAGTTAGTGCTTGCCTGCCAAACCCTATAAGGTAGTTTGAAAACCCTTGAAACCATATGTTGTGATGAAAGAGGTTTCTTTGTCACTATTTTTACCATCTTTGTCATATCTTCCCAAGCTTATGAGTTTTTAGGAATAATTTAGAAAAAAAAACAGTGTTATCTTCTAAGTTCTCAAAAGAGACACTTAGAAAACTCACTATTTATGTCTAAAAAGCCTTCAATGATCATTTGAAGGGTTTTACGGGATTTTTGCCTTTGTAACCTTAGCATTTCTCTATTGCTTGGTCAAAAAAATTATGAATCTTGATTCCCATAAAACACATACCTTGCTACTTTCTTCTTGGTTGTGAGTGGTTTTCTTTTGATGATGCCTCTCATTACTTTACCTCTTACTAGGTTGATAGCCCTTTGAATCTTTTGCAGAAAAGTAAGTAAGGGACAACTGTCTCTCTACAAAACTTGTGCTTTAGGCTAAATACCTTTTGAATGATCTCCTTTGTGAACTTAAGCCTGTTGTATCTTACCACCTGCTGTGGATTCCTTTATAAGTTTTTTAGGCCTTCTTCTTTTTCTTTGTTTCTGTTGTTGACCATTTACAAAACATTCCTGCAGAAATTCTTGGACATCGTAAATTTCTCCTTTGCAAGATTATTGCTTGATAAAGAGGATATCTTTGGAGGTCTTTGATATTATTTGGACAATGATAAGCTTCATTATTGTCTTCTCTCGACTTCACCTCTGAATATCTGTGGAAATAATGAATTTAGAACCATGACAGTGCATAACCTAGGTGACCCTATTTGACTTATTGTAACATCCTTAGAATAGGTTTTTTGACTAAAAAATTGAATCAAGGTTTGGATGAGGAGACAGGGTTTTTGACACTCTATTATGAACTACCATCCTAGACAACTAGAAAACCTTGTTTTTCTTCAAAGGGGCTTGAGAAAGGGAGTTTTGAAACCACCATTCCTTGAGGCACTTGGTGAGTAGGGGAACAAGTTTGGTTTACTTGGCGAAATAAGGTGTGAAAATAGAGGCTTAGGAAAACAGAGACAAAGTGTTATAGGCAGAGGTGGAAAACATAGTAAGAGCAAGGGACATCAGTTCAGGATTTGGTCTTGTCTGGGTGATATATTGGCCATGCTTTAGCAGAGAAGTGGGATAGTGAAAATTTTCTCTTTGAGGAGATTTCTAGAACTCACATGATTCTTGAATTCTGTTTATATAAATCCAGGACAAAGCATTTAGTCATATAAACAGGTAAAAATTACTGATGACTAACATGGTCCACCACCAATAATTGACAAAAAACAATCTAGATATATTTTTGGGGTTTTCTGAGTTTCTTTTTTGTAGTTCTAATGTTTGTAAGGGTTTTCTATACCTCAATCATCATTTAGCTAAGATGGTGAAACAAAAAAGTGTACTCTATGGCCATCAACTGAGTTTTATATGATTGATAATGGTTTCTAGAGTCCTAAGGTGTACTTAGTTTTTCAATGACTCAGAAGGTCCCACCGTGATTTCCAGAATCTTGGTTATGGTGATGAGGTGGAAAATTCCACCAGATACTATCAGTCAAGGGTTTCTGAATCTTTAAGGGTGTTGGGCCCAAATTAAGATATGTTCTCACCCTGTAATTACTTCAAATTATGTTACAATTTTGGGAGAATTCCTCTTCATATTAACAATAAAGAGAAAAAAGATTATGAAAACTAGAAAAATTAGATTAATGATGAAAAGGATGTTTTTGTAACAAAAAATTGACTTCTCTTATCTCCCCATGTTGGAAGGCAGAGTTCCTAGACCAATAGGAAAAAAAGCTAACCAACAGGCGCAAACATATGAGATATCGGTAACTCCCAGCAGTCGACAAAAGGCAGACATACATATTCGAGTACAAGAACTCAAACGACAGCCACATGCAACGGGCTATCATTTGGGAATTACTTTCTCATTTTTGAAACCGCCTTTAAAAGGGTGAAGGACGACCGAGAAGAGGAGCCAGAGAAAGGATAGGAAATTCATTCTGCAATCGACGCATCAGAACCAACCTGTCTAATTGTATTTTTGTAACATCACTGGATGTAATATAGAGCCTTGAAAAATAATCTTTTGAAGTTTTTTACTGCGCTATAGCCTCTGGTGGTCTGGGCCCAACCCCTGGAAGTTCCTCACTAGTTTTCATACTCTATGTAGTTGCAGAACTAATGCTTAAGTATCTGATGCAGTTGTAAAGTATATTTCCTTCAATAAAGTTACAGTTTCTCTTTCTTCAGGATTATTAGCAATCACGTTCTTGATTTAGGATAGTCGCAATCGTATTTTTCGACTCATGGCAATGTTTCATTATCAGTAGATAGTTCCAATTATTTCAATACCATTGCATTTGAGTTACAAATTGTAAAATAAGCTGATTTCAATGTTATTTGTCTTTATGAATTGCATTCTTCTTTTAGCACAACGAAGCGTTCAACCGTCGATCAGTGTCGATTAATTAATTCATAAAGATAATTCCATTGCAAAATTACATAAATAATTGTTGTACAATTCATTTAAATTGCTTCAATTATACTGATGTTCCATTACTGCTCAGTTAGTTATACTGTTGTTCCATTACTGCTCAGTTAGTTATATTACTGTTCCATTACTGCTCAGTTAGCTAGACTGTTGTTCAATTCAATTCCATTACTGTTCAGTTTAGTTAGAATGATGTTCCATTCAATTCCATTGTTGTTCAGTTTATTTAGGTTTCTATTTAATTCAATTCAATTGCTGCTTGAATTCTCTAGATTGTTCAGTTCAATTAGATTGCTCTTTAATTCAATTAGATAGCTGCTCAATCTTGCTGCTCAATCTTAGGTTAAGAATCAATCCAAGCCACCCCTGATTAGGTTAAGTGAACTTAGGAAGTTAGCAAATTCTTCCTCATAAGTAACAAGGAGTAACTATTAGACAACCTAACTCGCATATATTGTGCCAACACTCTTTAAATAAGAAGACTTACCTTGGGTTAATAATTAAATGAGAAAGCACTAGCGTTTTCGATAATAAGCCACCTCTATGAACCCCAACATTTTGGCACCGTTGCCGAGGAGAGTGTTAAGAGTAATCTCCTTTATTCATATTTCTCCATTGCTGTGAAGAATTGGGTATTAAAAATGAGAGGTAAGAACCTGCGTACCGGCAAGCAACATGCTTGCCCTCTATCCCGCTTACCAGCAAGTTGTGAAAAAAACCGTAAGATAGGTGCTCTTATTTTATGTCTAGGAAGAAAAACATAGAAACAATCTGAAATCATCCGCAACCATCCTCACAATCCAAAGGATTGGTGATCCTTGGAATAACAACATATATAGATGAAATCATTAAGAAAGTTGAATCTCAGGAATCTATAGGACCTAAAACTATTTCCATTCAAAGTCCTAATACACTCCCTCAGGCAACAACCTCACCATATGTAGCCTACACCGAGATTCACTGCGAGATAGAGGGGTCCGAGCAAAGCCTGCAAACTGCCATTCATATAGGCACTGACCCTTCAAAAGAGGGAGGCTCTTGCAACCTACAAGAAGGAGGGGGAGAAAATAGTGGAGGAATTCACATAGAAATATCAGAACCTAAGTCCCCTAAAGAATTAATCAAAACAGAAGTAATTAGGATCCTAGATCAGGGAATTGTTTTAAAACCCCCACCGTATTCACCTCCCAAGCCTATTAGAATCACTCCTCCAGATCAAGAAATTCCCGAAGATTTCTGGCACCTCTTTGATCAGATGGAAAATAATCAAAATCAGAATCAGAGGCAGACATCAACATTAGAATACCCTATTGTTGATCATCCTGTCAATGCCCCTAAGAAATACATTCCCTTGCACAACATTCCCACCTTTCATGGATTAACCACAAAATATCCTAATGCATTCCTATTTGAATTTGATGTCTTATGCAGAGGATATTACTACACCACTGATCCCCATAAACTAAAACTATTTCCCTCTACCTTAAAAGGAACTGCGCTATGCTGGTTCATGGGATTAGGTGGGGGAACTATAAACAACTTGGACCAAATGGAGAATATTTTTCTTACCAAATACAAAGACTATTGCCGAACTCGAGATCTAAAAGATGAAATTTCCAATATTTCTACAAAGGACAATGAAACATTAGAAGAATACGTAGAAGGATTTCAATAAAATTTACAAATATCCCCATATACCATGCTATCCAAGGACATTTTAAAAGCCATGATGCTTAAAGAGATGAAGGAAGAATGGGTTGAGATGCTTAACATAATGGTGAAGGGAGATATTTACCAGGAAGAATACGACGAGATTATTTCCTTATGTATTAGATTCTGTCGAGGTAGCTCAAGCAATAGGCCTATTGGGCATGATTCTATGAAGAAAGACCTTAAGCAGACCAATGGCAATGTAAATAGAGCAGAATTTGGAAATCTGTTAGAAAATTTCAAAACTGACATCGTGGGTACCTTGACAACACAACTTGCTGTTTCGCAAGCCAAACAGAAACAAGCTATAGTAGAACAAAACCTGGCCATATTTTTCCCAAGATGTCGGAAGAAGCACATCCAGCGGGAATGTCCTTTAGACATGGTTCAAACTTGTGCTATTTTCACTAAGGATCATACCACGGACCAATGTTCTTCACTTCCTGGGCTGAAAACCATCTACAAGGAAGCAGAGGAAGAAACAAAGCCAATCTATTTAATGAATCAACGTCGGCAATGGAAAGCGTGACCTGGCATACCACAAGACCTGCCTTAATAATTTCCTTCACCGCAGTTTAGCCAGCAAAACCCTCCAAAAACTTGGCAAACTCAAAACTCCTTCCCAACCTGGACAAACCAAGCGTTTCCTATGACACCCTGGCCTACACAACCTCCATCAGGGAATAATTGGCAGAAATTTCCTTGCTCTCCCCCTTATTGGCAAAATGAACCATATAAAAGCCAGTGGCCAAACCCCCCTACTCAAAACACCAATTTTAATTGGTAGTGACCCATGGGAATGACCATTCTGTCGATAGGAGTAGGGACCCAAAATCAACCTACGTTGCCAACTCCCTACCCAGTTCAGCATAACCAACAGCCTGCCATAATCCCTTAATTGCTAGCCCAACCCAATCCTAATCCCAATAAGATACCATTCCAACTAATTCAGATCATAGAAAATCCAAAACCCAATGCCAAACAGAAACAGTGCAATGAACTGAGGTTAAGATCAAGACGTACCATCTTATCTATAGAAGCCACAAATCCACCTCAATCCCAAATTGAAACATCAACAGAACCTAGCTTAACGAATATAAAAAAAATAGGTAAAGATAAGGAAGCAACTGATCAACAAAGACCTGAAGAACTTAGGGTGACTCCGCCTCCATTTTCTGAAAGATTAAATCTACCTAGGCTTATAATCGCTCTAGATTTTGACATCCCGGGTGAATTAAGAAACCTTTGTGTCAAAATTCCTCTTCTCTAGGCCATCCAAGACATTCCCATCTATGTAAAGACAATCAAATAATTATGTGGAAAAAAACAAGTCAAGAAAACAAAGGTTGCATCCACCGTTCATGTGGTAGGAGCGCTATCTGATTTGTTGTCAGGTAGGGAATCACCTATGAAATATGAAGACCCAGGAAACCCCATTTTGATTGTGAAAATATCTGGCCACTCATTTCCAAACACAATGGTTGACCTGGGGGTATCCATTAAAATCCTAACTACTGGAGCTTGCGAAAAACTAGGCATATCAGCTTTAGAACCTACGGCCACACTTCCTGAACTAGCTGACAGGTCTGTTATCAGACCGAAAGGTATAGTGCAAGACATCATGGTCTTTATGGAATCATGGGAATACCATCTGATTTTTTAGTAATTAATCCAAAAAATAGGATGGAAGGGCACCCATTGATTCTTGGGTGACCTTGGTTGGCCACAACAGATGCTTACATAGGCTGTCGAGCAGGTAGCATGACTATCACTAGAGGAGATTCTATAAAAAATATCATTATTTATCCGCGTGCGAAACCAAGCTTGCCCATGATAAAGATTCACAAACATCCAGATACATATTAGGAGAAAAAAATCCGTCCACCTCTGACACTATTAGAAGCTCTCGAATTCAAGGATCAAAATAAAGATGATGTAATCAATAATTTTATCAATCTGTCACCCAGGCCTGAAAATATAAAATGCCAAATGTTGAAAATAGTCCTCGAACATAAATATCAAGAGGATTTTGTGGCAGACTTCGACACTCAACATATCTCCATAAACACTGTTCGTAACAACATACCTATTGAGATCGAACCAAGAAAGGTTCTGAATATTAATGGAAATTTGGATGACGACCAAAAAAAAAACTCATAGAAGTCCTCCGAAAGCACGAAGGGGAATTTGCATGGGACTACCAAGACATGAAGGGTTTAGACCCAAAAATATGCATGCACCACATCTATACTGATAGGGAAACAAGCGTCGTTAGAAAACCCCAACGAATATTAAACCCACACTTAAAATATATTATAAAAGAGGAGCTGCAAAAACCATTAGATGTAAATTTCATTTATCCTATTTCAGACAGCAAATGGGTCTCCCCTCTGGTAGTTGTCCCTAAAAATAATGGGAAGTGGAGAATCCATGTAGATTACAGAGAATTAAATAAGGCAACGCAGAAAAACCATTTCCCCATCCCTTTCATTCACCAAGTCCTTGATACATTGGCTGGGAAACAGTTCTTCTCCTTTCTTGATGGATTCAGTCGATACAATCAAATCCAAATATCTCCCGAATACCAAGATAAGACAACCTTTACCTGCATGTGGGGCACTTTTGCTTACAGAGTTTTACCGTTTGGATTATGTAATGCCCCATCAACATTTCAGAGAGCCATAATTATCATTTTTTCTGACTTAATAGATGAAGGGCTTGAAATCTATATGGATGAATTTACACCCTATGTGGAAGACTTTGATCAAGCTCTATAAACACTAGAAAAAGTGTTAGAACGATGTATTGCTACTAGAATATGTATAATAAATGAAAAATGCCACATGATTATGACTGAGGGGGTAATCCTAGGTCACTACATTGCTGCAGCTGGAATACAGGTAGATCCGGCTAAGATAGAGGTAATTCTGATGTTGGCCACACCTTGTACATAGAAAAAGGTGTGCAGTTTTCTAGGATATGCAGGATATTATCATAGATTTATAAAATAATTCTCACAGATAGCTACACCTATGTATGCATTAACTGGAAATGTTGAATTCCATTGGACTGACAAATGTGACACTGCTTTTATAGACTTGAAGAGACTAGTCTCAACAGCACCAATCCTACGACGTCCCAACTGGAAAATGCCCTTTCACATCTCTTCCAATGCATCTGATACAACAATAGGAGTAGTCCTTGGCCAATAAGAAGACCGAAAACCTTATGCTATTTATTATATCAGAAAAAACCTTAATCCTGCTCAATTAAATTATACCGTGACCGAAAAAGAGTTCCTGGCTATCATTTATGCTATCAATAAATTTAGGCACTATATAACTGAATATCAAATGTTCCTGTATGCTGACCACTCTTCTATTAGATATTTAGCTAATAAACCAATCACGAATGGGAGAATAACACGTTGGTTACTGTTGTTGCAGGAATTCGATATAACAATCAAAGACCGTCCAGGGAAGGAAAATGTGGTCGCAGACTTCTTGTCCAGGGTCCCTAAGGCAGACGACACACTAATAGTTGATGATCAATTCCTTCATGAACACCTATTTTCTCTAGCGGTAAAAACACCATGGTATGCAGATGTGGCAAATTATCTAGCAGTGGGGAAGCTACCCAGACACTTAACATCAAGGGAAGGGAAACTGATTATATATTGCAGGGCAAGATTCTCTTGGATTGGGGGATACCTCTTCCATACAAGGGCTGATATGCACATACGTAGATGCATAAGGGAAGACAAAATCTATGACATCTTACGATCCTATCATGATGAACCCTATGGTGGCCATTTCGCAGAACACGGGACAGGGCATAAAGTGTTGCAATTAGGCTATTATTGGCCTACGATTTTCAAAGACGCAAAAAAATATGTCCAGGCCTGCGATAGCTTCCAAAGAATGGGCTACCCAGGCCAAGCTGATGAAATTTCGTTACAACCACAATTGGTGGTGGAACCTATTGTCAACCCTAGAGATAGCCTTCAGTTGTGAAAGACCAGTGCCTAGGACATCTTATATAGAAAGGAGCAATATGATATAACAAGGATAGTTAGCAGGACAAGGCTCTTTTTCTATTTCAGTTTTAATAGGAAAGTTCAATGTAGATGGAACAAGAATATTCATAAACTCAACATAATGAAAGGACCACTACAGAGGCAAGATGTGAATTCTCAATATAAATGTATCAGACAATTTAAAGGCAGCTTTCTATAAGGAGGGCTGGATTCTGAAAATTATTTACAGAGATAAAAATCAGATGGCATGTGCTGTGTATGGAAATTAGAAGGAATACTAACCACTAATGAGATGAAATCCCATAAACAGATCTAGACATGAGATGGGCTTATGATAATAAGAATCCATACATGTCTATAGCATTTAAAAATAACATCCCATAGCACTTAATATAGAAGAAGCATGAATTAAGTGGAAAATGAAACAACATATCATGACTGAGCCATATTTAAAGCGCTAGACAGGTTTAGCATAAGTATCAATTGTGATAAATTCATACCAGAACCAGTGAGCCACTCGCATTCTAGAGCATGATACAAGAGAAATGGAAATAGTGAAATGAACAGCTAAACTATATCACATAAGGAAGAGTTACAAACTATAAAACACCAAGACCAAAATCCTCATTAAAGATAGAACTCCTTCTCATTGATACCCAACGGGCTCTTCACATTTGTATTAAAGCTTCAACAAAATGCATACAAAAACTCTTTCACAACAATTTCTTTAGAAAATCTGGAACCTGTTTTTCTCTTTAGTTGATGCTTATATAGAAGCCTTAGAAACATGAGCAAGAAGATATTTTTGGGAAAAATATCTTTCTCGCATGCTGGTAATCATTTTGAGGTCTCCATAAAAAATAACCAAAATTCATGATGAGGAATAGGGGCATCTCATCATTGACAGTTAGGCTCGCGGCCGTTTTAAACAAAAATATTAAACAACAGTTTTTGACAGAAAGTAAAATGCAGGAGTGGAATGTAAATTCCACTCGAAATTTAAAAGTAACAAACTAAAATGAAAGTAAAATTCCACTAGGGCCGAATCATGAATTGACAATGTTCACTGATGAGATGGAGTCGAGGCGGTCGCTGACACAGGTGGCGGAACGTTGGCTGATGAGCTGGCGACCAGGCTGGCATACCGGGTAGTGTCCACCCCCGTGACACGTCACCACAATTCCGCGGGGGTATGGGTCTCTCATCTTCCTCCGCTCCTTGACCCCCCCGGAATAGCACATGCGGAGACTCATTTCAACGTGCATAATATAAAGGCGGGCAGTGTTATAATATTTTCGTTTTAGAACTTTTATACCATACCTTCGCTTTTTTACTTCATGTTCGGAGCCTTTATGTCTTCCTCCACTTTTGGACATGTGCTTAGTTATTCAGCCACGTGACTTAGCTTAGCATCATTTCTCTCTAGCCATTATTAAATTTTTCACCACGAGTCATGACATTCAATACTTGGCTACTCAAGGTTATCTTTAAAAATGACTAATGTTAACCATATGATTAGCATTGGCTCCACCTGGGGATGGCATGTTCATCCTTGGGCGTGTCGAGAACTTCGCAGACCACCTGTTAATCTTCTCGATGGACACCACTCTTCAACACTTTTTATTTTTCTCTTCATGATTCATCACGACACACACATCATTCAAACAAAGATGAAAACAAAAAACTAATGTACTGTATAATACATCAGGCTCTCTCGGCCTGAATCAGAAATGGAAGTAAGGTTTGAGGAACTGAGCATTTACAGGGGCATCAAGCAATTCTCCCTATAAATTTTCCAACCTGAAAGTGTTGTTGCCCCCTTGTTCCACAATTTTAAAAGGGCCGAACCAGAGTGGGTCGAATTTACCATGTTTCCCCTTTTCAGCTCTTCGAATATCCCATCTAAGCACTAAATCCCAAACCTGCAACTTCCTATCCTTGGCATGCTGATCAAAAAGGTTCTTCATCTTCTCTTGATATTCAGTTAGCCTCTGACTTACCTAGTTTCGAGTTTCTTCTAACTCCACCAGCTGATTTATTCTCCTGGTCACATCATCGGGTTCTTCTTAACTTTCTTACATGAATCGAGCTACTGGTAAGGCTAACTGTACAGGGAATACTGCTGCCATCCCATATACTAATTCATATGGGGACTTCCCGGTTGCTCTCTTGTTGGTAATCCTGTTGGCCCACAGAGCGAATTTCAACTGGGAATCCCAATTTTTCTGATTTTTGTTGATAGCCTTCTTCAGTGCCCTCACTAGGGTTTTATTTGAAGACTCTGCCATGTCATTTCCTTGTGGGTAATAAGCCATAGAGTGACCTAATGCAACATTATACTGCTGGCGGAAATTGACAAAATTTGCAGATTTAAAGGCCTGTGCATTGTCGGTCACTATCTTGGCAGGGCAGCCAAATCTGGATATGATATTTTCTTCCATAAATTTCATTACCACAGCATCTGTTGCATTCCTTGCAGGTATAGCTTCCACCCACTTCATGAAATAATATATGGCAGTTAATATCCACTTATGCCGACCACTTGATGGAGGATGTATTTCACCGATAAAGTCAATTCGCCATTGTTTGAATGGTTCATCCACATGAACAGGGATCATGGGCTGAGGTGCCAAATTCTGTCTTTCAGCAAACCTTTTGCATTTATCACAAGCTCTAACCTTGGCAAACACATCTCCAAAGAGTTTGGGCCAGAAGAAACCAGCCTTCAGGATTTTTTGAGCAGTAGCCCTGCAGCTATAATGACCCCCACAGATTCCTTCATGAAATTCGGCCATTATACTCTCTACCTCGTCCTTTGTGAGACACAGGAGCAGAATGCCTGAGGGATCTCGCCAGTACAACCGGCCATTGGATAAAACGTACTTCTGTAATCTCAACCTTAGTGTTCTGTATTTTGCTTTGTCACAACTAGGAGGGCAGCTGAGTGTTATAAGATACTCCACTATCTCTTTGTACCACAGGCTGATGAGGTACTTCATATGTGTCTTCTAAGTAGCTATCTCTACTCCCTATTGCTCTTCTTTCTTCTCAGACTCCTCATTTGCTATCATGGACAGATTTATACCCAGAGCCTGACAGTTTGATTTGGACAAGCTTTTGGCTAACCCTTTTCCCTTGATCAGTTTGGTAGGGCAGATGTCTAGCTCATACTCTTGTATTTTGGCAATCCATTTCCCTCTTTTTCCTTCGCTATCTCCTTGGATAAGAATATATTTTACAGCTGCTGTAGGCACAACACAGTGATATGGGACTGCAAGACATACATGCGAAATGCTTTAAGAGACTTCACCAGAGCATATGCCTGCTTTTCTAATATGTTATATTTTAGCTCAGCATCACGGAGCACCTGACTAGAGAAAGCAATGGGCTGCTCATACCCTTATTTATTTTTCTGCAATAAAACTCCTGCCACTGTATGAGGTGATGCAAATGAAAATATCATGAGAGGTTTGGCATAGTCTGGTCCAGCTAGCATAGGGGCTTCAACAAAGGAATTTTTTATCCTAGAAAAGGCCTCTCGTGATTCATGGGACCACTTTACCTCATTATTTTTCTTCAACATTTCAGTTATGTGTCTAACTATCTCATCACAGTTAGGGATAAACCTCCTCAGAAAGTTAATGCGCCCTAGGAACACCTGCACCTCCTTTTTATTTCTGGGAAGAGAAATTCCATTTATAACTTCTACTCTCTTAGGATCTATTTTTACCCCATATTTGGTTACAATATGTCCCAAAAGCTTACCCTCTTCTAATGAAAACAATGACTTATGTGGATTGAGAGAGAGACCATACCTTTTGCACTTCTTGAAAGTTCTACGCAAGTGTTCAATGTGCTCTGCATCATCTTTTGAGAACACAGTGATATCATCCAGATATACTACCACAAACTTATCTTGCTCCCCAACAAAAGCAATGTCCATGGCCCTTTGAAAAGTGGCCCCTGCATTAATCAACCCAAAAGGCATCTTGGCATACATAAACGTACCCCATGGAGTGGTAAAGGCAGTATTCTTCTGATCTTCTGGTAGTACGGCCACCTGATTGTAACCAGAGAATCCATCCATCATCAACATCTGAGAAGCTCCTACCACTTTCTGCAGGATGTGATCCATCTTGGGCAGGGGATAATTATCCTTTAAGGATGCTCAGTTTAAATTTCGGAAATCAACACATAGCCTTATTTCTCCATTATTTTTTCGGACAGGGACTAGGTTTGCTACCCACTCAGAATACCCCAATGGCACAATGATTTTTTCCTTCAACAGTTTCTTAATTTCTTTCTCAATCGAGGGAAGCAGCAGGGGATTTATCTGTCTAAACTTCTGTTTATGTGGTTTCGCATCTCGCTTCAGTGGAATTTTATGCTGCATGATGCCGATATCGAAGGTTTTTAGGTCCTGATAAAACCATGCAAACACATCTTTGTATGACTGGAATAATTTCTGGTAGAGTTCTTTATATTCCTCTGGGACTTTCTTGGATAACTTCACAATTTTGGGGTCAGCATTAGTACCAAGGTTAAGATCTTCTACCTAATTTTCCTCTACAACTTTGTTCGGCTACAGTGGGACATCGTTCCTGTTAAAAAACCTTTCTAAGGGCACTAGTCATCGGGGTATAATGTTACCTTTTAGTTGCAGAACTTTATGGCCAGCCACGTTTTCTTCCCATTTATTTTCTAAAGTGTTTTGAGCCTCTTCTTCTTCACAAGCATCAATCTCCACGTTGGAGAATTCCCCAACTGTTTCCAGGAATATTTTCACTTTTTCTTCATCCTCAAACACCTGCCAATGTTTGATGTTATCTGGGATTGATGGCCGATAACGTACCTCAATTTCATATCTTAAGAGAGGGTTTTCAGGTGGACGGAAAGTACTGGTAGCCACTGCAAGGGAGTCTGCCATCCTATTCTACTCTTGGGGCATGAACTGAGTATTAAATGCCAGGAAGAAATTCTCCACCAGGTCCCAAACTTCGTTCCTATAAGCCCTCACCCTAGGATGTTTGGTTTGGCACTAATTCTTCACTTGTCTAACCACTAGTTCTGAATCTCCCAGAACCTTTAAACTCTGTATGTTCATGCTCCTAGCTATCTGTAACCCTATCAGAAGGGCTTCATACTCGGCCACATTATTAGTGGCTTCATAATATAGCTTGAAAGACAATGGGACCCATTGGCCTGTAGGAGAAATCAATAATACTCCAGCCCCATTACCTTCTCTAGAGTTTGCTCCATCAAAATGAAGTGTCCAGATTCCTGCTTCATGGTTTTGTATGGACTGCTCGGTCCTGATCTGGCAGAATGATGGTTCATGAGCGTAATATTGATCTTCTTCTAGCATCAAACATGAGAAATCTCCCTCCTTACTATAAACTAGAGAATTAACTGAGTTGTCAGCCTTGGTAACCCTCTTGACAAATCTAGTTTCCCGGTACAACCTCCTCTCCTGGCCACCAAAAACTGGGATAGTAGCATAGGTGAATTCCAACCTGATTGACCCACCAATTTTAGTCCCCCAGTACCTTAACAACAACATGCTGAAGCGAGCTGGGATGTCAGCCACCACGATTTCCATCACCACACTTTTTGCTGGGATTTGGGCTAGATTGACCACCAAATCCTTGATCATACCCAAGCATTTAACTCTTTTGGAATCAAATGAATAGAGGTCCTTGTATGGACGGGTGATTTGAAATCCTAGTTGTTTCATGACCGATAGGGGCAATAGGTTATGGGAGGCTCCTGAATCTAACATACAGTTATGCAACAATAGGTCATGAATTACTAAGGACACATAGAATGGGGGAGTAGAAGCATCTAATTCCTCAAAATGTGGGCCAAATACAACCATGGGTCTTTCTTCTTGAAGGTTCAGACTGTCTGGAATATGTGCTACTTCTAGGGGAAGCATAAAGGATGTGAACTGGGACTGATATGCAGACTGCTTCAACAATTCGATCAAGGGAACTAGGATTTTGACCTTCTCAAGCTCCTTTTGTAAACTGAAGACAGAGGAGGACTTATCTACTAAAATATCTTTTGACTCTTTACTTTGGACAAGGGGTTTGACTTCCTTTGTGACTGACTGAACATTAGGGGGAGTAGCCACTTGTGAAGAGGAAGGAATTTGATCAGTAGACTATAAAGATTCGTTAAGAGGCCTCTTACCTTTGTCTGTGGTCCTTCGAGCTGTTGTCTCCTTCTGAGAAGATGCTTCCCCATGAGGTGAGTCTTCCTCCTGATCCTTAGTGCGAGTTATCTTTCTAGAAGATCTGAGGTCATATCTTCTATTAAACTATGCTTGCATGAAATTGACAAACTGCCTGCTTTAGTCATCGATCTCAGTATCTTTGGTGCTTTCATTAGCTTTTTCTTCCTCTTGTGATGGAATCTCCACTTCATCACCTTCTTGTAGGGGACATTCTACGTCATCACTATTTGAGAAAGCAAGGTATTCCTCCTCTTGCTCATAAGTGGTGTCTTTGGTGGGACCATCTACCTGACCTTCCAAGTACAGAGGGTGTGGTACCTGATCGTGTTGCTCCTTCCGTTCCGTCTGCAGTATCTGCAAGGGTGGTTTTTTGTACTGAGGGTTGTAACCCCTATTTGGAGCATTCTGGAAATTCTTGGAGGATGAATTCTTGGCCTCTAGTTCAATTTTGCCCAGCTTACTTGGAAGATTCTTAATCATTTTGTTCATTTCTTCAATTTTGTCATTAGTTGAGTCTCTATCTTGGCCAGAGGTAGATACCTCTTCTTTGCCCTTTCTTCTAGCATCTTGTTCTAATTTTCCCTTAGATTTACTAGTGGAAGCAAAATTTGCCTCCAACTCTAGTGCATCTGTTTGAGCATCATCCAGGATGGCAGGCTTTCTTTCTCTCAGAGAGAAACCGAATTCTGAGTCAAAAGCAGCTACGAAAACAAATTTAGCAGCAGTTTGATGAGGTTTCATATCTGAAAGCAGGCTCAAATACAATTTGTTAAACCTCTTGATGAACTCTGACACCCCTTTGTTATGTCTTTTCTTGAGTGTGTTAAACTCAGAAAGACAATGTCCATGATCTTTTTTCTCCCCCCATTTTCTGAGAAAAGAATCTTCCATTCCTTCCCAAGTGGTGATGGAACGGTGCCCCAATGTCTTAAACCACTTTCTGGCTTCGCCATCAAGATATTGAAAAAACTGTCTTAAGACTACATCTAGATGCTCCACATTAAAGTTCTCTGCAAAAGAACAGAAGACCTCAAGATTTTTTTGAGCTTCAATCTCATTTTCCCCATTGAATCGGGGTAAGATCTTCAGATAGTCATGTGGCATATCATTCAACACTTGAGGTAATGCCAAGGGGGCATAATTATTCAACAAGAAGCCAGGAACATTGGCCATTGGGGGAGGTGGGGGTAGTGCAAGATTTTGAGGTGTAAAAGGAGGAGGAGGTGGTGGAAGTGAAGTACGAATGACAATAGGGATGTATTGGACAACAGCTTGAGGTGTTGGCGGGAACAACGAGCTGTTAATAGTAGATACTTCGGTGACTTCTTTGACCTCTTCAAACTCATGAGTAGGGTGAAAGGGGTAATATGTGGTATCCATTGATTCAGCTTCGTCACTAATTCAGACACCTCCCCGGGGTGGACTATCTGAGTAGTAATCGGTATCTCCGATAGTGGAGTCGGGACCTTGCACTTGGGCGACTTGAGAGGAGGAGGATGGAAAGTCTTCTAAAGAGAATTTCGGGATCTCAGTATGAACTGATTGTCTTTCCCTCCAACTCCTTCTATGTAGGATATTCTCTGGGTCAGACACAGAAGGTGTCCTTGGCTAAGATGTATCTAACCTTAGGTGTGGCTTACGAGGAGCCAGGACTGCAAGTAAATTTTTCTGATAAATGAATGTGGAGTCGCCAAGGTGAGGGATCCACAACTCTCAACTCTCCATGCTCACCTATTTGAATAGTGAATAAGGTTTTTTCGAGACCCAGGGATTCAACTTCTCTCAACTTCGATCCCCGGAAACGGCGCCAAAAAGATGTTGTCAACCCTAGAGACAACCTTGACTTGTGAAAGACCAGTGCCTAGGACATCTTATATAGCAAGGAGCAATATGATATAACAAGGATAGTTAGTAGGACAAGGCTCTTTTGCTATTTCATTTTTAACAGGAAAGTTCAATGTAGATGGAACCAAAATATTCATAAAGTCAGCATAATGAAAGGAACACTGCAGAGGCAACATGTGAATTCTCAATATAAATGTATCAGAAAATTTAAAGGCAGCTTTCTATAAGGAGGGCTGGATTCTGAAAATGCTTTATAGAGATAAAAATCAGACGGCATGTGATATGAATGGAAAGTAGAAGGAATACTAGCCACTAATGAGATGAAATCCCATAAACAGATCTAAACATGAGATGGGCTTATGATAATAAGAATCCATATATGTCTATAGCTTTTAAAAATAACATCCCATAGCACTTAATATAGAAGAAGCGTGAATGAAGTGGAAAATGAAACAGTATATCATGACTGAGCCATATTTAAAGTGCTAGATAGGTTTAGCATAAGTATCAATTGTGATAAATTCATACCAGAACCAGTGAGCCACTCGCACTCCAGAGCATGATACAAGAGAAATGGAAATAGTGAAATGAATAGCTAAACTATATCACAGACTATAAAACACCAAGACCAGAATCCTCATTAAAGATAGAACTCCTTCTCATTGAGACCCAACGGGCTCTTCACATTTGTATTAAAGCTTCAACAAAATGCATACAAAAACTCTTTCATAGAAATTTCTTTAGAAAATCTGGAACTTGTTTTTCTCTTTAGTTGTTGCTTATATAGAAGCCTCAGAAACATGAGCGAGAAGATATTTTTGGGAAAAATATCTTCCTCACGTGCTGGTAATCAGTTTGAGTTCTCCATAAAAAATAACCAAAATTCATGATGAGGAATAGGGGCATCTCATCATTGATAGTTAGGCTCGCGGCCATTTTAAACAAAAATATTAAACAACAGTTTTTGATAGAAAGTAAAATGCAGGAGTGGAATGTGAATTCCACTTGAAATTTAAAAGTAACAAACTAAAATGAAAGTAAAAGGCCACTAGGGTCAAATCATGAATTGACAATGTTCACTGACGAGATGGAGTCAAGGCGATCACTAACACAGCGTTGGAAATATTGTCATTGATGGCAAAGGAGGCAGCGCTCAAGCAAAGGAGGCAGCGCTCAAGCAAAGAGGCAGCAAAGAAGCAAATGAAGGCAGAGGAAACGAATATAATAGAGGCAGAACCGTTATCTCAGCAATAGAGGCAGAGGCAGAGCGACAGGAGCAGCAGAGGCAGAGGCAGAAGCAGAGCCGTTATAAAATTCCAGGAATCGCACTCTCCAACCGGCGCAGCAAAGACAGAGACAGAGGCAGAGAGCTGTTATAAAATTTCGGGTGTTGTACATATTTACCCCTGCCGTGGCCCAAAATCTCATGAGCCTGCTTGCCATTACTATCTCCGTCTGAATATCTGCTTTACAATAGTTAAAAACCCAAATTTAAATAATCGGGCCGATTCCTTAAGAGTTTGACTCCCTCGCGCTTCGGCTTCCATATGACCCAGGTCTGAAAACCATAATTCAAAGCAAGAAGGGGCCTATTGTCTTAACGATCGGGCGCAATGATGGCCGTCTGATCTGGCTCAAATCAACGGCGCGGCAATTAACTTATACGGAGGGCTCGCGCACAACAGATCGTCGGAATTTCATGGCCCACTGTCTTATTGCCCCCCCGATGCAAGTGTAGCCGTCGATCTTATTCTGAGATCGAACGGCCCTGGGCCAATCGCGGTCCTGCCCTCAATCGCGATCGGAACTTCCAAAATGTATCACCCCTGTCTCCCCGCTCCACTTTCCGATCCCGATTTCTGATTTGGGTCCCACCACCTGTGGTCGTGTCATCATTATTCACAAGTGTACGCTGTGTCCTTCCTCCACCATTCGTATGTTCCGGTGACGTGTCATAGTTTATGAACCTTTGCCCCGTTCATTCGTTGTCGCTCCATTGTTTTTTTCCTTGTCACCCTCCATTTCTCCCTTATGTTCATGCGTTTCTTGTCACCCTGCATCATCTCAACATTTCGCCTAGTCCATATCACCGATTCCATGGCCGCTGTCGCGTCCACACCTGAGTCAATTTTCTCTAATATTTTGCGGGTTTTGCAGGTTTTAAAACGACTTAGTTGGCGCTTTAACTTGCCGCTTACATTGCAAAGATCTGAAGCATACCAAAGGACATATTCTAACTGGAAAAATTAAAGGAAGAAGCCGAGGGTAGGTGGGAGAGGTGACCGCCATTAAAGAAGACATAGATATGGATTCTCAGAACTCTCCAGATAAATTCACCCCGCATTAAAGATCCAGGATTCAAATCCATAGCCAAGGGCCGAGAGTACAGTACAGAAACGCAGATTATTTCAAATCTCTTACGGCAGCAGATTTTCCTTCAGCCGCGGGCAACATGTTGTGTATATTTTATTATTTATGTCTTATATATAAAGAGATTTTTATCTCCCAGCATTTATTTCTTTAGATAGATGGTTAGGTATATTCATTTATAGTCAGTCATTCATAGAGAAGGTGCGAATGTTTTCCGCCATTTTGGTTCAGACTGAGTCATTAATTGTGCCTCATCTCCCTCCTCCTCCAGAAGTTTCAGTCTTCTCTATAAATACTGAGAAATAAGATTTTTGAAGGGTTCCAGATTTCTATCAGCAAATGGTGCAGCGAGAAGACTTCTGTATACATTTTGTAATACTTGTGTATGAAGTTTCAGAGCCCATAGGGTCTCAGTGAGGAGGGGTTATAACTATATTGAGGATTCTGGTCTTTGGTATCTCACAGTATGTAATTTCTCTTATGTGTTAATACATTATCTCATTTCTTACAATTTATCTTCTTGTATCATGTTCTAGAATGCGAGTGGCTCACTAGTTTGCAGTAAGGATTCATCTTAAGTGGTGCCCTTTCTGGAATTATTCAAGCGCTTTAAATAGGCCTAGTCATGGTATACTGTTCCATGTTCACTCTTTCCATATCTTCTGCTATATTAGTTGCTTGAGGAGGGTGCTTTTAAAATGCCATTGTCATATAAGGATTCGTAAATTGGTGCGCCCTTGTATGGTTCTGTTGTGTATCTGGGTATCAGTCTCATGTCAGCTAATATCTTCTTATGTTTCCTCACTACACTCACTTCCTGATATATGATTTCTGTGATATATTATTTGAATCGGCCCTCTTTACAGTAAGCGGTCTATTAACTGTCTGATGCTTTCGTGCTGAATTTTTACATGATGTTCCTACATTATTCTTATCTTTGTATCAGCTTCTGAGAGAGATTGGTCCCATTCAAATCTAATTTCCTTGTTTAGAACAAGAGATAGTAAGCGAGTTCTTGGACTGACAACCCAAACTAAAAGGGCTCCTTGCTATATTAAGATGTCCTAGGCACTGGTCTATGGCAACTCTAGGCTGTCTCTAGGGGGGTGACAAAATCATCCACAACACCGGGAATCGCAGTCTCCAACCGGCATTATACATATAACTTATACAAACATTATTCCGGGAATCGCTTCACTCCAGCGGCAAAATATATATATAAACATATATATCAGTTATATGCAAGCGGAGCACATATAACATATACAAACATAATTCCGGGAATCGCTTCACTCCAGCGGCAAAATATATATATATAAACATATATATCAGTTATATACAAGCGAAGCGCTTTATATCTATATAATCAAAGGTTCTATCAAAACGAAATGGCTTATAAGGTGGGACTCCTCACCCAATCGCAATCGGAGATCACAAGAGCAGCGTAATATGTAACCCACAGGAAATTGTGATTGCGATGAGAATCCGGACCCGATGGGTCTATAAACCGCAATTGATAAATCTCAAAACTTAAATAAATAGAGAATTTGCGAATACAATGAAGCCCAGAGCATATAACCAAAGGTCCAAGGTATATATATGGAGCGCACAAAATGAAGTTTTATATGGTGGGACCCCTTCCCAATCGTATCGGAGGTAAACAAAGCAGAGGGGCTTGCAACTCAAAGTTGCGATTGCGATCAATTGCAATCGGAAATCGCAAGGGGATCGGAACGTGCAAACAAAGAGTTGCGATTGCGATTGAAAGGCCGGACCCGATGGGTTTATAATCCAAGACTGATATATGTTTGAAGTTTCGCCATAACGGAGAATAATCACAATTGGAAGAGGTTGAGGAGTGATTCATCGCATCGGAAAGATCGGCGAGTGAGCCCGAAAGGAGTTCTTATTTGTTTAAAGAGTTTTTATTATATAATGACGAGAATTGATTTAAGTCGTTTTTAAAAGGAAGGTTGTATGTATGCCGAGTGTTAAAATTACTTATATATATATAAAAGGGCGTTGTTATATATATATATATAACACTGTTGCGATAAGCCGTGTGGTCTGTAGACCCACAGGCCTCAGCTTAACGGGAGGGCGATTATTAATATACAATGACTGTGATATATGTCCGTTCCGCTTGCGAAAAGTTCCACATCAACAAGACACTTGCTGCAAGTCAGCAGTCACGTATTTTTCTAAGAGGCACTGATATAAAAGCATTGTTTCACGTATGCAACAAATACACCACAGCAGAGGACAGAAAAGCATACAGTCACAGAAAAGACAAATGCGCAGCAAACCAAGAGACAAAATAAGTGAGCTGGAATTCACATTGTAATTCGAATGTAAATGGTTTAATTGTTTTTATTGTTTGTGATGGATTGGCAAGTCTCCGAGAGAAAACAAACTCCCACTGTAATGTTCAAATTGACACCTACAGTTATAATTTCTGAGTAAGCTGATAAAAGGAGTGAGAAGGCAGAAGGCAAAGAAACATGACTTTCCATTTCGAATTCCAAGCATAATACAGACAGTCATGTGAGGAAATCTATAAATAATATCATCTTGATATACAGAGAGAGTTTTTTTGAGAGCAAGGGAGAGAGCATATATAGAGAGAATGCAGAATATAGAAGGCAGAGAAGATTAAGAGAAGCTACAAAACAGAGATCATATCTGAGGAAAATCAACAAACATTCAGTTTGATAAATTGAGGAAGTTGGAGCTTCCCTATGAAGTTGTAGCTTGATAGTCGTCAGTTGTAGCTGACTGAGGTTGGAGCCTCCTGTAGGTTGGTGCCTGCAGAAAATTGAAGGGAGTTGGTGCTTCCTTGCGAGTTGTAGCTTGCAGAATTGAGGATAGAGCCTCCTGTAGGTTGGTGCCTGCAGAAAATAGTGGTGAGAGGGAGTTGGAGCTTGCCTTTGCATCACAACAATAATAAGATGTGGTTTTCTCCCTTTATGGTTTTCCACTTATATCTGGTGTCTCTGTGCATGATATTTATGTATTGATCTGATATGTATCATTTGCTTAATACCTGCTGCTCTCATATTAAGTCTACTGCTCTATTAAACTAATACTTTCTGATTACATTCTAAAATTACTCTCACATCAAATTGAGTTTGAAATGAAGGTGTAAATAAGTTTAATGAAAAGTTTCAAGAGATCAGGAATGTATTAAACTGATTCACCCCCCCCCCCTCTCAGTTTAATTAGAAGTTCAACAATTGGTATCAGAGCAAGGTTCCTTTGTACAAGTCTAACAACTGAAAGGAGATCCTAGGTTCCCAAGATGGCTAGTAAAGAAGGATGCTCAACCAATAAAGCCCCTTTCTTCACTGGTGAAAATTATGCTTTCCGGAAAATCAGAATGAGGACATACATAATGTCTCTAGGAATAGAAGTCTGGGATGCAATGGATTTAGGATATACCCCAAAGGCAACTGACTCAGAGAAAGAAGCCAAACAAGACTTTGTAGCTAACGCAAAAGCCATGAATGCCATATTAAATGGATTGTGTGAAGCGGATTTTATTAAAGTAATGCACAAAAACACTACCAAAGAAATATGGGATACTCTTGAGAACATACATGAGGGAAATAAGAAAGTAAAAACTGCCAAACTTCAAATATATAGAGCCCAGTTTGAGAACTTAAGAATGAATGATGATGAAGATATTTCCAAGTTCTTTCTAAAGGTTGCAGAAATTATTAATAATATGAAAGCTCTTGGAGAAAAAACATCAGAAAGTATAATTGTACAAAAGATTCTAAGATCTCTTCCATCCAGATTTAATCCAAAGGTGTTTGCAATAGAAGAAACAGCCGATTGGGAGACCTTGACCATGAACCAGCTTCTAGGAAATCTTACAGCATATGAGATGAGGCTCCCACAGAAGAAGCCAAGCACACGTGAGGCAGCATTCAAAACAGAAAAGAAGAAAGAAGAAAAGGAAGACATATGCTCCTGCTCTGATGAAGAAGAGGCTAAATTTCTCAAGAAATTGGATAGAGGCTCAGGTAGATACAAAGGTAAAATTCCCTTCAAATGCTTTAACTGTGGAAGAGTTGGACATTATGCTGCTAAATGTCCTCACAAGAAAGTAAGAAATCAAGCTCAAGAATCAGAGAAAGACACATCAAAGAATTGGCAGAAAGGAAAGAAATTCAGCAGCAAATCCTTCTATGCACAGCAAGACAGCAGTACATCTGAAGACTCAGATGAACCCTCAGGAGAAGAGGGAACCTATGAATTTTTACTAATGGCCATAGAAGATCCTGAAGGACTCTTGCTAGAAGACGAAGAAGAAGGGGAAGTCGATCTTGAGGGGGAGCTAAGAAGTGCTCTGGAGGAGATTGAGAGACTCAAACTAAAATGCAGAAAACAAAAAGATATTCTCCTCAAATGTGTTAAAGAAGAACAAAATTCAGAAGTCCTCATGCTGCTGAAGGTAAGTCTTGAAGAAGCCAAGAAGATAGAAGATATGTTACTTCAGCAAATCAAGGATAAAACCCAAGAACAAGAGAAGTTGGAGGAAGAAGTGGTATGTCTTAGAAAGAAAATAGAAAATGCTCAAAGGACAGTGGTTATAAACTCTTCTCAAACAACAAGCTCTAGCAAGTTGAATGATATCCTGGTTGCTCAAAGATCCCCAATGATAAAAACAGGAATAGGCTATGAAGGAGAATCAAGTAAAGGCAAAGAAAAAGAAAACAAAAATATAATTTTTGTAAAAGCAAAGAAGACTGATGAAGAAGCCCGGACAATTCATACAAAAGAATAAACATGTAATAAGGATGACAGAGATCAGAAGAAATCTCTAGTAACAAGGAATATAATGAATACTAAGATGGCAGAAAAAGAATCATATGCCCCTGAGTATATCAAATTTGGAAGTCATCAGAGGATATTCTTCCCTCCTATGAAGAATGCCACCTGTTATGTCTGCCACAAGCCAGGACACATTGCTGCATATTGTTATGCAAGGAAGAGTAATTCAGACCTGCAAAAGATGCAAACAGTGAGGAGGCTATCTCAAACAAACAAATGGAGAAAACAATCTTACATCAGGTATGCAAATAATTTCTATGGTTATTGTTTTTATTGTAAGGAATTTGGCCATAAAATTATTGAATGTAGAAAGTATGGAAAAAGAATAATGTTCAACACCTCAAGGAGGTTCATGAATCAAAGAAATTTTGGTCATACTCAAAATTCTGCAAAAACTATGATCAAATGCTTTATATGCAATCAAGCTGGACATATGCCTTCCAAATGTCCTCTGAAAGGATGCAATTCATCACCTCACAAAAGATATCAAACTGAAGGATTCCTCCGGGGGAAAAAGAAGGAGAATAAGTGTGACCTGGCTCTAACTGCTCAAGATCTGAAAAGCCAGTGGTACTTGGATAATGGCTGCTCCAAACACATGACTGGAGACAGAAGCAAGTTTATAACTCTTGATGAAAATAAATCTAGCAATGTTACTTTTGGTAATGATAAATCAGGAAAGATCAAGGGAAAAGGCTCAGTCAGCATAGACAATGGTAGAGGAAAAGCCCAAGAGGTACTATTTGTGGATGGACTAAAAGCAAATTTACTGAGTGTCAATCAGATGTGTGACAAAGGCTATGAAGTTCTTTTTAGAGCACAAGATTGTGTAGTCAGGTCAAGCACAACAGGAAAGACTCTGCTCAAAGGTGTTCGAACATAGAACAATGTATACATAGTGAAAGAGGAAGATGAAGCCTTCCATCTTAGCAAACTTGAGGAGTCATGGTTGTGGCATAGGAGATTGGGACATCTCAGCTTTGACCATATCATCAGACTGAGCAAGAAGAAAGTTGTAAGAGATATGCAAAGAAATAAAAAGGCCTTCAAGTACTATATGCAAATCTTGTCAATTGGAGAAACATACTCGCACATCCTTTAAATCTAAAGAGGAGCTGTCAACAAGAAGACCACTCCAGCTTTTGCACATGGACCTGTGTGGACCTGCTAGAACTAGGACACCAAGTGAATAATCCTATTTCATGCTGATAATAGATGACTTTTCCAGAATGACATGGGTTGCTTTTCTCAAAAATAAATCAGAAGCATTGGAAAAATTTAAGATATTCAAAGCATTAGCAGAAAATCAAACTGGATGCAATGCGGTATCGGATCGGTCGGAGGAGGAATTCCATGATTGTGACTTTTGTGAACCTATGCAATGAGCATGGAATAAAGCAACAATTTACTATTGCGGGGACTTTATAAGTGAGAATGGAGTAGCAGAAGAGAGGCAAAACAGGTGCGGCCTGGCAACAAATAGCCGGAGGCAAATTACGAGAGAATAATATTGCTCAAACTATGCAGGCGACGATGCACCGTGGTGTATCATGGTAGCTGTAGACCAAAACGGTGACAAGACTCCATATGAACTATGGCATGGAAAGCCAGCTTCAATAAAACATTTCAGAGTCTTTGGTAGCAAGTGTTACATAAAGAATAATGATGAAAAACTTGGGAAATTTGATGCAAGAGCAGATGAAGGGATTTTTCTAGGATATGCTTCCAAAAGTAAAGGGTACAGGTGCTACAATAAGACTCTTCGGAAAATAGTTGAAAGTATTGATGTGAGATTTGATGAAGAATTTCCAAACAATACAAGAAATCCAGACTGCTGCAGTCCATTAGATAATCATGAAGAAGAAGATCAGAATGATGATGAAACCAGCAAGACAACAGAAGATGCAGAACTGAGCCCAAAAACCCCCTCAAGATACACTCAGAAGAATCATCCTGAAGATCAGATCATAGGAGACAAGAAAGCAGGAGTCTAGACAAGAAGGTAGCTAACAGAACAAACAGAAGAAGTATACATAGCCATGTTATCACAAATAGAGCCAAAGAAGTTTGAAGAAGCCAACAAGGACAAGTATTGGGTAAAAGCAATGAATGAAGAATTGGATCAAATTGAGAAAAACAATACCTGGGAGCTAGTTCCTAGACCTATTGAGAAAAATATCATTGGTTCAAAATGGGTATTCAAAAACAAAATGAATGAGCAAGGACAAGTAATCAGGAATAAAGCCAGGCTGCTCTGCAAAGGATACTCACAAATTGAAGGACTTGACTATGATGAAACATTTGCCCCTGTAGCCAGAATGGAGGCTATCAGAATGTTCCTGGCATTTGCATGCTACCAAGACTTCAAGGTATATCAAATGGATGTAAAGTCTACTTTTCTTAATGGAGATATAGAAGAAGAAGTGTACATGGAACAACCAGAAGGCTTCTCATTGACAGACAAAGAAGACTATGTGTGCAGACTGAAGAAGGCCCTATATGGACTGAAACAGGCTCCTCGTGCTTGGTACTCAAGACTGGACAAATATTTGCGAAAACAGGGCTTTAGGAGAGGTGGAGTAGACAGCAATCTATACATAAAAGCCCATGAAGATGAACTCCTGATTGTTGTAGTATATGTTGATGACATTATGTTTGGAAGCAACAAAGATGAACTAGCAAAAGGGTTTGCTGATGAGATGAAAACAGAGTTTGAAATGTCTATGATTGGAGAACTCAGTTTCTACTTGGGACTGCAAATTCAGCAAAAGAACACGGGCACATTCATTTCTCAAGAAAAATACTTAAAAGAAATGCTGAAAAAATTCAAAATGGACGATTTGCCAAACTTTGTGTCAAAGCCCATGACCGAGGTTGCAAGGTTTGTGTGCTGATGATGGGTCTGCAGATATAGATCAAAAACTCTACAGATCTATGATAGGAAGTCTGTTGTATCTGACAGCATCAAGACCAAACATCATGCTAGCAGTAGGACTAGTGGCTAGATATCAAGCAGCACCTAAACAAAATCACCTTCTTGCAGTCAAAAGAATATTCAGATATCTACAAGGAACTACACAATATGGACTTTTGTATCCTAAAGGCAAAAGCTTCACTTTTATGACATGGGATGCGGATTGAACGTATATTGGATGATAGGAAGAGTACAAGTGGAGGTGCATTCTATACTAGGAGAAAGTACGGTGGCATAGTAAACGGTAAACATCCATCTGCTTGTCTCTGGTAAAAAGAGCGAATATGTCGCCAGTAGGCGACATGTTTTTACACAAGTCATGTGGATAAACAAACTCTTGAGGGCTGAAGGCAACGTTGATGAACCTATTTCGTCAAATATGAGTAATACATTTTCTTAATTGTATCTAAAAATCTTCCTTCTTCACTCAAAAAACTAAACAAATGTTCAATTAAGTATCATTCTCACGAGAACAGTGGCTGGAAGATAGTATTTGAATATGTAACGAGAAACAGACGATTTGATATATTTTCGACCCCCTTTTTTCTTTAGAGAACCATTTCATAGCTTGAGAGATAAACTAGGGTAGTATCTGGGGATACTGTCTGCGATATAAAGAAAGCACGGTCCTAGGGGGGAGAACAAAACGAAGATATCATTCCGGGGGGAGAATAGCCGGCAAGATAAGCTTAAAACAAGTCCACATGATCAACATTATCAGTATTATCAGCATTATCAATATTATCAGCATTCAGAAGCAACAAGAACCTTTCAATCGTAAAATGCATCATCTCTGTCTGCAATCTAGCACATATTATAGGCACTACAAATGAATCACAACTATAAAACATATATCGGCTCACTATACCAAAGTGTTCTCTCAACAAGTTTCATACATCACTCTGGAGCAGCATAGTCCAATTTCAGCAGAAGAGGACCTAAATGTAACTCAGAGAAAGGAAATGCAACGACAAAACCCATACAGAGAGATGAGGTGTCGTCCTTTGCCATTGATGTCAAAGGGGGAGGAAGAACAAACAACAGGAGGAAGAGCAGGCAAACAGGAAGAGCAAGCAACAAGAGAAAGAGAAAGCAAACAAAGAAAGTGGATTGCCATCAATGCCAAAGGGGGAGACTATTGGAAATATTGTCATTGATGGCAAAGGAGGCAGCGCTCAAGCAAAGAGGCAGCAAAGAAGCAAATGAAGGCAGAGGAAACGAATATAATAGAGGCAGAACCGTTATCTCAGCAATAGAGGCAGAGCGACAAGAGCAGCAGAGGCAGAGGTAGAAGCAGAGCCGTTATCTCAGCAATAGAGGCAGAGGCAGAGCATCAGGAGCAGCAGAGGCAGAGGCAGAATCAGAGCCATTATAAAATTCCAGGAATCGCACTCTCCAACCGGCATTATACATATAACTTATACAAACATTATTCCGGGAATCGCTTCACTCCAGCGGCAAAATATATAAACATATATATCAGTTATATGCAAGCGGAGCACATATAACATATACAAACATAATTCCGGGAATCGCTTCACTCCAGCGGCAAAATATATATATAACAGTTATATACAAGCGGAGCGCTTTATATATATATAAACAAAGTTTCTATCAAAACGAAATGGCTTATAAGGTGGGACCCCTCACCCAATCGCAATCGGAGATCACAAGAGCAGCGTAATATGTAACCCACAGGAAATTGCGATTGCGATGAGAATCCGGACCCGATGGGTCTATAAACCGCAATTGATAAATCTCAGAACCTAAATAAACAGAGAATTTGCGAATACAATGAAGCCCAGAGCATATAACCAAAGGTCCAAGGTATATATATGGAGCGCACAAAACGAAGTTTTATATGGTGGGACCCCTTCCCAATTGCATCGGAGGTAAACAAAGTAGAGGGTCTTGCAACTCAAAGTTGCGATTGCGATCAATCACAATCAGAAATCGCAAGGGGATCAGAACGTGCAAACAAAGAGTTGCGATTGCGATTCAAAGGCCGGACCCGATGGGTTTATAAGCCAAGATTGATATATGTTTGAAGTTTCGCCATAACGGAGAATAATCGCAATCGGAAGAGGCTGAGGAGTGATTCATCGCATCAGAAAGATCAGTGAGTGAGCCCAAAAGGAGTTCTTATTTGTTTAAAGAGTTTTTATTATATAATGCCGAGAATTGATTTAAGTCATTTTAAAAGGAAGGTTGTATGTATGCCGAGTGTTAAAATTACTTATATATATATAAAAGGGCGCTATTATATATATATATATATATATATATATATATATATATAACGCTGTTACGATAAGCCGTGTGGTCTGTAGACCCACGGGCCTCAGCTTAACGGGAGGGCGATTCTTAATATACAATGAATGTGATATATGTCCGTTCCGCTTGCGGAAAGTTCCACATCAACAAGACACTTGCTGCAAGTCAGCAGTCACGTATTTTTCTGAGAGGCACTGATATAAAAGCATTGTTTCACGTATGCAGCAAATACACCACAGCAGAGGACAAAAAACCATACAGTCACAGAAAAGACAAATGCGCAACAAACCAAGAGACAAAATAAGTGAGCTGGAATTCACATTATAATTCGAATGTAAATGGTTTAATTGTTTTTATTGTTTGTGATGCATTGGCAAGTCTCTGAGAGAAAACAAACTCCCACTGTAATGTTCAAATTGACACCTACAGTTATAATTTAAAATGGCGATAAAAGAAAAGGAGTGAGAAGAAGCGAGAAGGCAAAGACATGACTTTCCATTTAATTCAAGCGAATATCTGAAGGAAAAGTCATGTGAGAAATCTATAAATAATATCATCTTGATATGCGAGATGTGGTTTTTTAGAGCAAGGGAGAGGAAGGCATATATAGAGAAATGCGAATATAGGCGAGAAGATTAAGAGAAGCTGCAGACGGAGGCGTGCTCCCGGGGAAAATCGACAAACATTCGGTTTGATAAATTGAGAGTTGGAGCTTCTATCAAATTTGCAGCTTGATAGTTGTCGATTGTAGGCCCCGAGCGGGGTTGGAGAACCTCTTTGTGGGTTAATTACTGCGAAGAATTGAAGGAGTTAGTGCTTCCTTGCAAGTTATGCTTGCGGAATTGAGGATAGAGCCAGTAGCCTCTGTGGGTTGGTGCCTACGAAAAAAAAGTGGTGAGAGGGAGTTGGAGCTTGCCTTTGCATCACTACAATAATAAGATGTGGTTTTCTCCCTTTATGGGTTTCCACTTATATCTGGTGTCTCTGTGCATGATATTTATGTATTGATCTGATATGTATCATTTGCTTGATACCTGCTGCTCTCATATTAAGTCTACTTCTTTATTAAAATAATACTTTCTAATTACATTCTAAAATTACTCTCACATCAAATTGAGTTTGAAATGAAGGTGTAGATAAGTTTAATGAAAAGTTTTAAAAGATCAAGAATGTCTTAAACTGATTCACCCCCCCCTCTCAGTTTAATTAGAGGTTCATCAGATAGTACTGAGTACTTGTGAGGAGTATTGTGCTATGTATTGTTACATGTTCTCTATCATTATAATATACAGATATTTGGGGGTTTTCTGCTATTTCTTTCCCCATTACATACTGCGTTGATATGTGTGCTTGATTATGTTTTAATGTGCACATGCGACTACTTCTATTTCTGCAAATTGATGATCAATTGTAGAAGAGGTTATGTATTATGCATGAAGCTTAAATAGTGTGTAATTAGGATAATCTCGGTGAAGAATTCAGCTATTATTCAAATTTCTATATGGATGACAGATCTACCAAAGGATCCCGCGACTTCAAAGAAACATAAACCAGCCAGTCAAGGAAATGCAGGAGCAACATCATCAATTAACATTCAACAAATAGATTTGGATTTATATTCATGTTATTTTCCTATTTTAAAGAGAATGTAAATGTAATAGGACATTTTTGATAAAATGTAATAGATAGTTGACAAAGTCTTAAGTAGTTGAAGCAGTTAGCATTAGTTCCAATAGTTACAAACTTTTTTCTATTTTATTTAAAGAGATAAACAAGAGAGAGAAGGGTTCTGAGATTTGGACCTTCAGAATGCAATTTTTGTACTAAGTTTTCAAATGATTAATGAATGAAAAACAAGTTTCTGGCATTTTTTGATATTGATGTGTCTTCTTTTTTACATTGTTTTCTTTCTGTCGTTGAATAAAATGAAGTAATGAAGTTGCAAGTCTCTTTTTAATTGTGTGAATAAGAGTTAAAATCCTTAACAGGCGCTCCTTCATTTTAACTGTTCCTTTCCTTATAGTTCTTCTAAAGTTTGAGGTGATATATTTTGTACATCAAAATATCAGTTTGGTATTTTTCTTTCTCGTTCTTCTGATCATTCCATTCTATATCAACGGATAATAACATTGTGGGACATTAATTATATTTGATCTTTGAGGGTTTAATGATAAACATATGAAGCTGATTAAACAAATACCAATATTTCTGTGACATATTTATATAAATGTATTAAGCACGGATTCCTTACTATAGCCAAGGGATTGTCTCTTAAGGTACAAAAAATTTTGGCGTTGTTGCCAGGGACGAAGAAGCGAAGTTATTTCCCTAGGTTTTATTCATATTTCCTCTAGTTGTTCAGAGAGGAGGAACTATCAGGTTGTATCTTTATTTCACAATTATGGTGTATAAAAGGGAACATGCTAAGTCAGATAAATCTCAACAGAAAGCTCCTATTCTATCAGATCCTTAAAAGATAGTTTCTAAAAAAATCTAGAAATCAAGAACGCTTTCTACACTTGATGCTACATTGCCTGCACCAGGAAAAAGTTCCCATAACCTTTCATCCAAGGATATTTCCCAGAAACTCATTTTCTCAGAACAAGAATCCTTTTCCCCACCTATTCATTTCCAAGAACTAAAGTTAGAAGAACAATTTTTTGAGTCTGTCTCATTCACATTTATAGAAGCTCAACCTAGTACAATTTTTAGTTCTTCTGCTATTGTTCATCAACCCCTTCCCATATCAGTTGTTTCACCCCATTCATTCACATTTACAACTTGTATAAAAACCCCACCTACTGAAGGAGCAGTTAATAAAGTCATAAACATGCAACCATTGTCCCTAATTTCTTGAGGAATAAATACGGACCATTAAATCTTCCACAACCTATGAATGAAATGCCTCAGGAATACCTTAAATTGCTTCCTAGATTTACTAGTGAAGATGAAATAAGTGAAGAAC
The DNA here is from genome assembly GCA_034641835.2 of Pinus albicaulis. Lineage (NCBI taxonomy): Eukaryota > Viridiplantae > Streptophyta > Pinopsida > Pinales > Pinaceae > Pinus > Pinus albicaulis. The sequence goes on from CM076578.1 coordinate 1,591,238,446, forward strand.
AACACTTGCCTTTGTTTTTCACTTTTTCTAAAAATTTAAATGTTGAACATATTGATGTAGTAATGAGACTTTTTTTACAGTCTCTAAATGGAGAGGCAATAAAATGGTTTAAAGGATTTCCGAATGCCTCAATTAATAAGTGGGATGAATTAGAAATACAATTTACTCAAAGATGCGGTGAAAAGAGAGATCATGGTTATTCATTGACAGAGTTTAATGCTATTAAGAAAAATTTTGATGAAATCATGAATGATTTTATTAAGAAATTCAAAAAATTGTATAATATATTGTCTGTGGAAATGAAACCCCCTCTTGTTGGAGCAAGAGTAGTTTTTGCTGGGAATTTTGTATCAGATTTTACTTTCACTTTGAGAGAAACAAGATCTTCTACTCCTGAACAAATCCAAACAAATGCTTTAGAGATTGAAGTAAACATGAATGCTATTGGAAAAACACAATAAAAGTATTCAATTCAAGATAAAGGTAAGGCCAAAGAAGATTCATCACAGGATCAAAGAATTGATGAAATGAAAAACGTTATCAAGAATTTATCAAATAAATTAGTAAAGATGGAATTGGACAGTAAGAAACCTGTACAACAAAATAGAGGATATTTTAATCCACAATTCAAAAAATAGCCCTTGCAGATTCTGCAGAGGGAAAGAAGAGATCAGGATCAAGTTCAAGCACCTTTGTATATAGAAGCAACACCTTCACAGTCTGCTGAGGAAGATGAGAAAGAATTTGAAGATAAAATATTCGATGTTTATATGGAATATGATAAGGAAGGAGAGGAATGTGATTAAGAATTCAAAAAAGCTAATGTGTCATTTGATCATGAAGAAACGGATGACTATTGTAGACAATTCACAGATTTTATGCAAGCAGGGCTGCATAACAAGTATGACTTAAGATCAAAAAAGAGATTAAGAACTCAGGATGATGAAGAAAAAGAGCCAGAGTCAGTTCCTTCTCCAATGGAGAATCCACAACCAAAGAACTCAGTAAAACAATTAGACAAGGGGAAACAACCTATGCCAGTGAGTGGAAACGAAAAACAAGAGGCTAAGGCTTCCCAGAATAAGTCTATTGATTCTAATATTTTGGAGAATATTGTCACTGTACCTGAGCAGAATGCTAATCCTAACAAGAATCAAGAATAAACTAAGAAGATTATTAAACAAAATAAAACTTTCAATCTTTCCAAATAATTAGAAAAGATCAAAATTAAGTACACGTGCTTGAGTTATCTAAGACACCTGGTTACAAGAAGGAGATTGCAGAATTTATTAATATTTATCAGTCTGATGATATTGGTGATACTGTAAATTTGTAAGAAGAAAAACAAGTGGTCATTTTTGGTCCACATGTTGAAGAGGTAGATTCTTTTGTTCCTCCATTTTATATATTTTTGCTTATTCATGATTTCATTCTTCATAATTGTACGTTAGATTCTGGTGCATCACATAATCTTATGTCATTATCTATGATGAAATAATTAAATTTAAAAATCTCTAAGCCCTATAGAGATCTTTATTCATTTGATTAAAAAATGGTGAAGTGTTTTGGGCTTATCAAAGACATGGTGGTATCCCTAGCCCAAATTCCAGCCAAGAGTATTATGATGGATGTAGTAGTTGTAGATAATCCAGCCAGATTTGGTATGCTTTTGTCCAGATCTTGGGGAGAAAATCTTGGAGTATTTTTAAAGTTTGACTTCACATATTCTATCATTCCCGTGTTTAATGGTGAATAAAGGATGTTAAACAGAGAAACAATATTTTTAAAGACTACCACAAAGAAAGATGCAGGAAATTCCCTATCTATGGCCAAGACAAGGAAGATCTCTCTTGTTTTACGCTGCATGAAGATGAAAAATTTGTTGAAGACTCGCAGCTCTCTTTATAAATTGTACATAAAGAGCTGGATTGAAATAAAATTTGGAAGTTTTATTTTGATGGTGCCTATTCTAAGGATGGCACAGGAGCTATATTTTTACTGATTTCTCCAGAAAGTAATCTTTTTCCTTTTCCATTTAAGCTTGAATTTGAATCGAAAAATAATGTAACTGAGTATGAGGCATTAATCTTGTGCCTCCAAAATACTAAACAAATGGGAATTCAATGTATTTCCATTTTTGGTGACTCTGAATTGATTATAAGACAGATTAAAAATGTGTGTCAAACCAAGCATCCAAGGTTGAGATCATATAGGAATGAGGTCTGTGATCTTATTGAGAATTATTTTGAAGCTTTGAACCTTCAATTAATTCCAAGAGAATAAAACATAATGGCAGATTCACTGGCAGTTGCAGCCAGTACATTCAAGCCACCAATCAATCCTAAGTTGAGGTATGATATTGAGTTGAGTAATAGAACCTCAATCCCTAATAATGTTAAACACTAGTAAGTTTTCGAAGATGATGAGCAGATAAATCATTTTCTAACAATGATTGGAAACTTTTAAGATAGTGAAATAGATTAGGAAAGTGAGCAGGCTGATCAGAATGAGGATTTGACAAATCTTAAGAAATCAATAGTTGATCAGAATATAATACAATTGAAAGGCATTGTATTACCCACAGGTTTGGTTCCTCTTGAAAGGTTGTTTGACGCAAATGATGTAGCACTGGATAAAAAGAAGGTATCTCAAGAAGGTGAGATGGAGGACTGTAATCTAGGAACTCACTAGGAGCCTAATGTTGTTAAGATATTCAAAGGAGTCCTAAAGGATTATAAAGAAAGTTATGTTGATTTTTTCAAAAAGTATATGGATGTATTTGCATGGTCCTATGATGATTTGAAAACATATGATTTAGATATTATTCAGCATAAAATACCATTAAAATATGGGATCAAGCCTCACAAGAAGAAACTCAGGTAGATTAAACCATTTTTCCTCGGCCCAATTAAAAAAGAGGTGAAGAAATTGTTGCAAGCAAAAATCATAGCCCCCCTTAGATATTCAGATTTGATTTCTAATCTCGTTCCTATGAGGAAAAAGAATGGAGAGATAAGGCTATGTGTTGATTTCAAGAATTTGAACAGAGCTTCTCTAAAAAACAATTATCCTTTGCCAAAGACAGATTATGTTTTAGAAAAAGTAAGAAGAGCTTATAGATTATCTATGGTTGATGGTTTCTCAGGGTACAACCAAGTAGCTGTTGAAAAGGAAGATCAGAAGAAAACAACTTTTACCACACCTTGGGTAATGTTTATGTATGCCAAGATGCCATTCGGTCTCATGAACGCAGGGGCTACTTTCCAAAGCGAAATGGACATAGCATTTGTGGGTGACAAATTTGTAGTCATATATTTGGATGATGTGACTATTTTTTCAAGTTTTGGTGATGAGCACTTGGAGCATTTGCAAAAGGCTTTTCTGAAATGCAGGAAGTTTGGGTTATCATTGAATCCTAAGAAATCTCTATTTTCTTTGGAAAAAGGTAAATTATTGGGACATGTAGTTTCTAATCAGGGGGTGAAAATTGATCCAGCAAGAGTTGAAGCTATACAGACAATTCCATTGCTTAGAAGTAAGAAATATATCTATATATTTCAAGGAAAATTATTTTTTTGAGAATATTTGTCCCAAATTATGCTGAGATTGTCAGAAACATAACAGATATGCTGAAGAAAAATGCTGAAGTAAAATGGGACAAAGATGCAAGAGGTTACTTTGCCAGGATCAAAGAAGCTCTTCAAGAAGCTCGTGTTTTAATTAGTCCAGATTATCAAAAGCCTTTCCAAATTTTTTCATTTGCATCACCTTATACCATTGTTGATGTCTTGCTACAGATGAATGAAGAGGGAAAAGAGAAACCTGTGGCATTTTTCAGTAAATTTCTCAGAGATGCAGAACTCAAATACAATATCCAGGAGAAACAGATGTATGCATTAGTTAAAGCATTGAAAGTCTTCATAACTTGTGTGCTGTAGTCTCAAATAGCTGCATATGTACCTAACTCAGCTGTAAAAGATGTATTAGTTCAAATAAACATTGAAGGAAAAAGAGGAAAGTGGATTACTAAAATCCACGAGTACGACTTAGACATTAAACCTACTAAATTGTTAAAAGGATAGGGCTTGGAAAAGCTGCTAACATAATCTAATTTTCAAGCTATGGGAATTAATTTTCTTGCACCCTTGGATGAATTTGTTGATGAAATGAGTCAAAGTAGCACAAAGTCAACAATTAAATACAAGTTTCTCTGCTCTGACTGGTATAAGGATATTATTCACTACCTGTGTTTTTTCTCTTGTCCATTCTCAATAAACAAAACAAAGTATAGAGCTCTTAAACTAAAAACTCAGCCTTATGTTATAATTGATGCTAAACTGTATTGGAAAGATCCTACTGGCATTTTGTTGTTATGTTTGACAGAAGGGGAATCAATGGAAGTTATTAAAGAATACCATGAAATTTGTGTGGGGGCCATTATAGCTGGAAGGTTACTACTCATAAAATCTTCAAATTAGGTTTTTACTAGCCTTCCCTATTTTCTGATGTATACAGATTGGTTAGAAGTTGCCATAAATGTCAATTGTTTGTAGAGAAGAAAATGTTAACTCCTCTACCTCTTCTCCCTATATTTGTTGAAGAACCCTTTAGACAATTGGGGATTAGATTTTATTGGAGAAATAAATCCACCATCAAATGGGTAGTTTAAGTGGATTCTGACTGCCACTGATTATTTTAGAATGTGGGTGGAAGCAATACCTACTAGAAAAGCAAATGATTTGGTAGTAATGAATTTTATGGAAGAAAACACCTTCAGCATATTTGGGTGTCTAGTCAAGATTGTAACAAACAATGCTCAGGTATTAAATTCAGTCAGATTCATTAATTTTTGTCAAACATATAATGTCATTTTGTCTCATTCTACAACATATCATCCTTAAGGGAATGGGTTAGTTGAATCTTCCAACAAGACATTGGTTAAGATTTTGAAGAAAAAAATTAAATGAAAATTAGAAAAATTGGGATTCAAAGTTGATATTTTCTCTCTCGGCAGTAAGAATGACTACTATAATATCTACTGGTAAGTCCCCTTATGAATTGGTATATGGTACTCAAGCTTTGTTTCCTACTCAACTAGCTAGACCAGTAATTTCTTTTCTTCGAGAAGCAGAAGAAGAACCTAATGCATTGATAAGAAGGTTGAATAAGGTGATAGAATTGAGTGAGAGCAGGAATAAAGTCAGATAAAACTTGGTCACCTATCAAGAAAAGATGAAGTCCATTTTTGATAGAAAATCAAAGGAGATTCTTTTTCAAACTAGATATTTGGTATTAAGATGGGATACCAGAAGAAAATAAAAGTCAAAGCATGCTAAGTTTGATACACTTTGGTATATTCCATATAGGATTGTTGAAGCTAGATCAAATAACAAATTTGTAATATCCCAAAATAGGGATTTTCTACAACAAATAGAATATCTAAAGATATTACAAAGTTGTGGCTTCAAAAAATCATGGACATAACAATGTATATCATCTCATAAAATGTACAAGGAACATTTAACCAACAAATGAATGATCAGTAGCAAAGATATGCCTCACTATTCTCTCCCAAAGTGAAGAAATGCAACATTCTAGACCATGAAAACATCATTTTTAGAGAATAATGCAATAAATATGGGAAATTGGACTTTTATCCCATGTTTTATACATTATACATCTCCCATACCAAATTTGAGCTTAAAAAAATCATTCTAGCTAAGTTAAACAAATCTCCTCAGCTAGAGATAGCTCAAAAACACCCCAATCCCATGACTTTCAACTGCAGAATTTCTGAAGACTATGAGAGCATGATTCCCATGATTTTTTCTATAGAAAATTATGAAATAATACTGATAATAATTTTATATTAATCATGTACCAAATAAATGGATGTTTAACCTCTTTTACAACAGAAACAAGACACCCGACAAGGGTTTCCAGAATTACACATGTATGAAAAGTAGTACTGTAGAAAATAACGTAGTATAATACAACTCTGTATTAAAAATGACTAAATACAACATAATATAGCTGATAAATACAGAAATTGGCCCAAGGCCCCCCTTATTATATCTGCTGGAGGGAAATAAACACCTCCTCCTCAAACACTAGCACAAAATCCAGGGGTCCAACCTTGCTATTGCTGCACCTGCATAAAAGATGCAGATTCTGAAGGGAGATATAGTGTAGATGTATATGGATGGTTGGAAATAAGCCAAATTATGGAATTAAAGCTCTGATCCTTCCCTTTAGATCCCTTAAGCAAGCTAATCCAAAGAGAGGATGGAATTCCCACTCGAGAATTGCTTGCACTAAATAGTGCTGCAACCACAGCTAAATAAATGAAGCATCCAAGTAGTCAAAATACCAAAGATATATGATTACTGAATGATATCCTTGATGCTATGCCCTCCTTTTTATCTTTGGTGAGCCTCCTCACCGCGGACCCCACACATTGTTGAGGTGTCTTCCTAGTGAAGATTCCTCCTCCAAAACCGTGTTGTCCTTATTGGCTTCCCTCCCTTTGTAGCAGCGTTGTTGACTTGGTCAACCGGGACTAATCCACCCGCAATTTCTCCTTTCAAACTAAGGGGTCATCAATCCAGTTCTCATATGTGTGTCTAGGTTAATCCTTGTTCACATTGAGCTAGTTTACTTGGGTGATTTCTTCCTCCTCAAGAATGCATGTTGACTTAGTCAAACTTGACTATGTCCACATCTATTTTTCCCTTGTTCACACCTGAAAGTATAAAATCCAGTTCCTAAGGTGATCCCATTCCTTATTAAGGTGGAAATTATTCATATTTTTATTGTTCATGGGCCTCCTTACCCATTTATTCCTCTCCTAGGTGAAAGCAGCAAAATCTAGTATTCCAAATCGCTTGCATGAAAATTTTGGAATATTATAGTCCTCCCCTCCCAAATTTTTCTTGTCCTCAAGCAACTGCAAGGATAGTACTAAAGAGCATCCTATTCTCCCCTGTATCAACCTCATAAGATGAAATCTTCCAAAGATCAAGGCGCTGCATCATCAATATATCTCCAAGTTGCCCCTCCTAAGAAAACTAGCTAGCTTTTGGTGTACATCCCAAATAGCTATCATTATGTGACAGTAAGATATCAATGGAGGAAAAAATGGGTCATCTAAAGGCCTTATTGAGGCATGTGGTCTGATATATATTAGGATCTACCATCCCCATGTGAATCTTCCATCCCTAAGCTATCATCCATACAAAATGAGTTGCCTCCCAACATGGAAACTCCTAAAAATCCTCCTCCACCTTGAGCTCCTGCAAAGAAGGTGGGCTGAAATTTTGAACATGGTAGGCAATGTGGCCTACCCCATGCTATCCGCCTCTCCACTTAATATAATTTTAGATAGTTTGTTGATCTTGGGCTGCAATAATGTTTCCCTCAAATGGCAAGAAGGAAACTAGACCTCCAAAGATCCATTTCCCAACGTTGTGAATCAAGCTGGCCCAAACCATCTCATACATGATGGATAATAAATCACCACCATATGGAATCTCATCCATATCATGGCCCTCTTCATAAATAAATAAATATTTTGTTGTAGAGGCCATGTCTCTTCCCATGCTCCCCTTAGAACATGTAATGTAGAAAGTGTGGGGATGCTCATCCCCCAAGAACACATCCACCCAATGTGTTCCTCCCCCAATCATGCTCCCCATAAAGACAAGAGTAAAATCAGAAAATGGGCTCATGATCAGTATCGAAATGAAAGAAATACTGAAGGTTTCATGTGGTGTTGGAAGGTACCAATAGTCTCCCAAGTGGTCATGGCGCAGTCTTCTCCACTGCAACTTCAAAAAATAGCCTGGCAAGTTGTTCTTTGACAAATGGCTTGTTATGTAAGTCATCGCACCCACTATTAAATAGTAGATGACTGAATGTATCAACTAAGCATACAAGGAGTAACCAAATACTTTCCCCAGGTCATATAGTAGATGGTTGTCTCCATCACAATGGCTGGCCAGAAATGGTCCATGGAGCCTAAAGAAAAACTTGCCCCTTTGTAGGGCAATGAACTGCAAGGAAATGTTAAGAGCATGTAAATATTGTGTGGAACAATCAGTGAATGCAAAACATAATTATTTACATGCAATGAAAGTAAGATGGTGACAGGATCCACAAATGAGCCTTCCATAGTGGTATGACATGCCCCTATGAAGAGGAATAAACCTTGTGCTGCATGAAGATCCCCCTCCTCATGCTTGGAAGTCCAAGTCAAGAAGAACATACTATAGAAATTGATGAATCCATCCACTACTTTATCAGTCTCACCTCCTCCATGTCCACCAAGTGCATCAAATGTGAAGTGATCCTGGGAACACTCCATCAACAAGTTCCTACTCCAAAGTGATAGCATTGTTGGCCTAGGAAAATAGGCTCTTGCCATCTCATAAATCCATTCTTTGACATGTTCAATTTCAAAGACTCCTCCCATGATGTTGCCATCCCCTCCTACTACAACATCATGAAAAATGTGAGAGAAAATCTGCCCTTGCTCTCTCTCAATCATCAAAACCAACAAGTGTCTTTGTTGCCTCATCATACCTCTATCATACAAATCATGAGGTGAAAATATGTTTATTGATGTGAAGAGGATCTAATCAACATCATACATCCAACCCCTATGCTGCCATATGATGTTGGTGTCCTGCCAAGTGTCTTCCATCCCCATACCCTTCAGAAAAGGATATGCCTCATGATGGCCAAACTCTCTTAAGAGTAGCCAACATAGCTTTGCCTCTTGCTGTCCTGTGTCATAAATCTGCAAGTGGCTCACCAGCCTCTTGCTCTCCACCCACATCCACTCAACCCAATGTGGATGCCTTCTATCAATTTTCACCTTGGCATTCTTCCAATGTGAGCTATCATGCTTCACAACCAGCTCCTCTTCTTTTCATGTTATGAAGTGCTGGAATGCATTTTCTTGCATATCCCTTAGTGAAGATTTCATGTCCATCCCCATCTTGAATCCATCAAGATCTAAATGTGATAAAGGCAAAGCCTCCACACTACTATTGTTTGGTAGCGCTGCTAGTCTCTCTAATGATATAGTTTCTTTCTATACTCTATCTCATGTCTCTGATTCTACATAAATTTGTTTGGGGTCAAGTTCACTCCATCCTTCAAGAAATCACACCCCACCCTTGCATGTGTTGTGCAGCCCATCAGTGGCACATTAGGATGATGTATCACCCCCTCCTTGATCAAACCAAGGTTGTACAGTGTAGTGCAATCATGTTGTCCCAAATGAGCAGTGTGCAATGGTATACAATTCTCCATATGATTTGCTGAAATAATAGGAGATGGAAATTTAGACATACCTTGATGAACTTTAGAAGTATCTCAAATGGCTGTAAGGGCTTGTCCCCCCAATAGGTTGGCTCCTCCAACTGAAGATGATGAGGGCTGCTCCCCCATAATTGTGACAGTGCTAGTACAAGTATCCTCAAATGGAGAAGAGGACTCCTCCTTATGTGTATAAACCTCCTGAAATATGTAAGAGCGAATTCTCATCATCCCTTGATACTGATCCTCCTCCTCTTCTTCCATGTATAAGAATGTCTCATCCTCAATGAGAGATCCTTGACCTCAATCATCCCTTGAAGAAAAGGACTCCATTTCTTCACAAATAGAAAAAGGCTCTTCAGGAAATGGGGATCTTTCCCTTGGAAGCCTATCATGCATGTTTTTATCCCATCTAAGAATACGGAGTGGATTTGGTTCAATAGGTCTCTCCAACTCATGCAAAGTGTTTGAGTTTTTGTTTTTAACAAATGATGGTTCACAATGTTCTTGATAAAATCTCCTCACAAATCCTTTAGTGAACTCAACATAAATTTCTACATTTGCATGAAAAAATGAAGTAGAATCACTGAACCAAAATTCATGGGCCATACCTTTGAGGTGTAGCGTTGCTACTCTAATGGCCTCCTTCTCTGAAACTTGGTGTAGCTGAAAATAGGAATCTAGCTCCTCTATCCAAGCTTTTGTTGTGCACTTTGCTGATCCATAAAAGTGAGATAAGAAGATTCTACCTCTCTTAATTTTCTTGTGGTTGCTGGATCTCGCCTCCTTGAGTTTGCAAAACCCTTGGAAGTCTAAGTGCTCTTTGAATCTCCATGATCGAGATTCTGTAATGTTCCAAATTTTTCTTCAATAAATTGGAACATTAATTTTTTCCTAAATTCATTTAGGAGATGAATAATTGGGTAAGGAGGCCCAATGACAATAAAAGCATAAATAAAATCCCTCTAGTATGAAAAGGGATCAGCCATGGAACTATATTTCACACCGTCACGTGTGAAAGGAGATATTTGCAAAGAGGTTTAACCAAGACAACTAGTGCAGGGTATGAGGTGGAAAGCACTACATGGGACAGCGCAGAGATAGAGGAGGGAAGCTTCTAGAGGAAGAGAAACCCTAATTCAAAGTAGGGACCATGGGGAGCCTTCATTTGCTATATATGGAGAGGAGGAGAGCCGTTGTTATTCATGCATATGTTTATGATTTCATGTCTATTCATACATTGAGCATTCGTTGCTGCTTACCAAGAATTGTCAGGAAACTCCTGTTTAGGATTTCCTCACCTTCTTGAGAGGCCTGTTGAAGGTTGGTTCTTCATTCTCCACATTTCTTGGCTCAAGGCCAAAGCATCTCCTCCAGGACATCGTTATTGCTACAACAGCATAATACTGTGTTGTAGGGTGTTTTAGTGGAGACTTCACAACACCTCTTCCATTGCTTGATTTTCAAAGGGAGAGTCTTCCTTGCCTTTGTAGGATCATTTTGGAAGCCTTGGAGCTTATTTTAAGATCTTGGCATCAGGCCAATTCATATTCTTTCCCCTACTGCCCAGTTTGCTCCAGTAACTGCGTTATTTTCATAGTGTATTTGCTGCGGGGTTTTGCAGATTGATTGGAGGGTGAGATCTCAAGTGTAAGGATCAGCCTTCCACTTTGGAGATCCATTGGAGAGGGTTTAATTCAGATTGTTAATCATCTTTAGCCTTCTTCATTGAGTTCCAAATTTGAGTTGTAGTAGCTGCCCAACAACTCCAACATTTTTTCCATTTTGTATATTTCAGCCAATCCTTTGGAGAATTGATGTATTTTTGCTTCTAAGGGTTAGAGCATTTCTCCCCTAGTGTATTTGAGACATGTATTGTCATACCTTTCAGTTATTATGTGATACGGAGAATTCCATCTTATAAACTGTGTCCTCATAGCCAAGGGTTTCATATTTGCAGTTGTATTTCTTCATTTCATGTACTTGTATTGTTGAGGCTTACATTGCCTTTCTTGAGAGGTTTTTTCCTCAAGATATTGTACTCTTTCTGCTTCTATAATATTATTCATTGGATATCTACATCTTCTTGTCTCACATCTTATTGACTAATGTTGTCTCTTCATGATATGCTCTTGTTTATGTTTGCATATTGCTGTAGCTCACTTTTGAGTGGGATTTCTCCAAGAAGCTCTATAGACAGAGTCTGAAAAGGGCCAGATAGCCTCTGTATCTCACACTTTCTTGAGAAGGTGACACATTCGATAAATTCCCCTTCAGTCAATCTCTGGAATAGATTGCTGATTGTTGACATTCCTGAAAAAGGAACATTATGGTGGTATCAGAGCAACTTTCTTGGCTCATCCTGTGAGTCTTCGCCAAGAAGATCATAATGTTGAAGAAGATGAGTTTATTCTCATCCATTTTCAGATCTAGAGGAGACCTCTCCAAGGAGGTCAAGAAGATTGAAGAAGAAGAAGAGGAAGTACCATCCACTTCCTATTCTCATCAAGAAGAAGACATTGAGCATGGAAGACGCTTAGATCACCAAATTATAAGTGATTACCTTGTTGAGTATAGATCTCAAACTCGAGGCTTCAAGGAGGCTATAGATTTTCCTCATTCCATCCAGCTGAAGGAAGAGAAAAGACCATGTAGCGAAAGAGAAATAAAAGGAAATAGATTTTTGTTGTCTACCTATGATGGGTTATCTACAGCAAAGAATTGGGTGAGAAAGTTGGAGGAATTTTTCTTACTACATCCTATAGTAGAGAAGGAAGCTGCTGAAATATTAGTGCTGCACTTGGAGGGTGAAGCCTATGTATGGTGGTTCAGCTACTAGAGCCATGCAAGGGTGAGAAATTTTGTACAGTTCACTCAAAGGTTGATCAAAACCTTTGATAGAGAAGGAACAAAAGAAGAGAAACTCACACCACCATTTGAAGGGCCTTCTCATAACACTGTCACACTCATGGAGGAGCAGCCACATACACCAACAGTTGGGGCAGCCAACACTTTTGAGGAAGGAAATTTTGAAGCCCTGCAAGAAGTTCCAAATGCACATCAAGGTATGGAATAATTTCTACAATATATTGTTGTAGCAACTTCTTTTGAAAATTGTGAAAGTTTACTTTTGGATGACCAAGGGTCAAATCCCATTACTACCATAGAGCAACTTGGTTGCACTGCGCTGTGCAACATGAAAAATTTCAAGGACGATACAAACCATCATATTCATGAGCCTTTCTTGGATTACATATCACATTGGAGGTTGGGGTTTTTAGCCTTGAATAATGATGGTAGACATCTTGGAGTAAGAAACCCTTTCTCCCTTCAAGATGACATTTTATCAATGAGCTCCTCTCAGCTCAAAGAGGAACTTCTACTTTCAGATCCAAGACCTCATTGGTTTTGGAAGACTATTGATGAAAGGGAGGTCTCAAGGATAGATCTCATTGGAGGTGCACTTCAACACACCATGGAGTGCAATTTTTTTCTTCCTTTCTCACAAGAAAAGATAGAAGATGGAGAACATCTTAGGATGGATAACATCTCTCATGCTTGTGTTGGAAATTCCTTGAGCCATACACATCATGATGGGTGGTTTTTTCCTACCACCTATTTGGTTCTTGATAGGGTCTCATTGATCCTTGAGAAGATTTCATTTCAAAATCCCATGAAGTGCAAAGATAGGAGTATGATTTGGGAGGATGGTAGCCCTCATGGGAGGAGTAAAAAGGTGAAGAGAAGAAGAAAGAATCCACAAGTGGTTGAGTGGATGTGGTTGATGAGCAAGGAGCTGGGAGGCTACTTGCAAATTTATGATACCGGGCAGCAGGAGGCTTGGTTGCGCTGGTTACATTTGAAAGAGTTTGGCCATCACTTGGGAAACACTCTTCTTGAGAGTAGGAGGATGGATACTTGCATCATTGAGAAGCATAGAGTATGGATGCATGATTTTGGTGTGAAACTCATATCATTCATTGTGTATTCATCTCATGAGTTGTATGATGGAAGTATGGGGAGGCAGAAAAATGTCTTGTTTCTTTGCTTGTTTCTAGGAGGGCAAGAGCAGATTTTCTCTCACACTTTGTATGATGTTGCAGGAGGAGGATATGGCATTATCTCCTTAATATTTTATGATGGCTTGGAAGCACTTCCAACTTGGGAGGTATTCCACATTTGTTGTAGCATTATTAGAGGAGTCTTTGACAAGGATCATGTCAAAGAACAGAGCTTTGTATTGACAGGAGCTTATTTGCATGAGGTCACAATGCTGTCACTTTGGAGTAGAGACTTATGGATGAAGTGTGCCCAACAGAAATGTGGTGGATCCATAACCCATAGGTCCCAAGATCACTTCATATTTGTTGCACTTGATAAACAAAGAGGAGCTAATGATGATAGAGACATCTATCACTATGGCATATTCTTCTTAACTTGGGTTTCCAAGCATAAGGAGGATTATCTTCTTGCAGTACATGGTTCATTCTTCTTCATAGAATGCCAAAACACTATGGATGACTCATATATGGACCCATGTAGCATCTTAATTCTAGTATATGGTGAGAATTTTTTTTATACATTCATTGATTTGAATACTCTTAGCATTCTTATGCATTGCATTGCTTCACAAGAGGGCAAGCTTGTCACATTGCTCCATGAGTTTTATTGGGTCAATCTACATGATGGAGGCCGCCATCTCTTTTTTGTCCTTGGGAAAATGTTTTATCATCACATGTATGTTCAGTTGCTGCACTTTAATATGTATCATATGAAGACATGCATGATTAACCATGGAAGAAGAAACATTTTTCCTTGTACTTTCTTCAAGCAGCAACTTGTAAAACTGCATTGTACTTGTCTGGGAAGCTGTTGGTACCTTCTTGCACCACATGAAACCATCAGAATTCTCTCCATTCGTTTGTTGATCATGACTTCATTCATTGATATAGATCAGATTTGTATGAGAAGCATGATTATGAGAGAGGCACATGAGTTGGATGTGTCTTTGAGTGGGAAAAATTCTCACAATTTTTGCACTACATGTTCTAATGGGACCATGGGAGGAGATATGGCCACCATAGCCAATTTTTTGTTCTCTTTTGAGGTGGGCCACAAGATTGATATTCATCCATTTTACAGCCATGGGAAATTTCTTGATCATGTATTATTGTTGTATTCATCCATTTAATATTTATTAGTAGATGTGATGGATCTTGTACATTGCTTGCCATGTAATTTTCTGAAGTTGCAGTGGATGAAACTGTGTTGTGTCCTTGTGAGACATTGTTTGTATCAAGAATTATCATGTATAACTTGCAGAAAACCTCTAATTGGGATACTCTATGATGATATTGTCCTATTCATCATGGATGATATGTTTTGGGCCAGCTTGTTCTTCATTGTCAGAGGAGAACTCTTTGGAGGATTTTTCTTCATTTTTCCATTTGAGGGAAATACTTTTGTAGCCCAGGATCAACACACACTCTACACTTATCATAATTGGAGAGAACGACAGCTTGGGGTAATCTATGATGCTTACTATGTTCATATTTTCAGCCCACCTTCATTTCTGGAGCTTGAGGTGGAAGGAGATTTTCAGGAGTTGCCTTGTTGGGAGGTGGCTCATTTTGTTTGGATGATTGCTTGGGGATGGAGGATCAACATGGGGGAGATGTTCTTCATTATATTTCAGACTCCATGCCTTGAGTGGAGATTCTTCAGTTCTATCCTTGTAGTTGCTTGGGGACAAGCAACATTTGGGAGGGGAGGACTGTAATGTTCCAAATTTTTCTTCAATAAATTGGAACATTAATTTTTTCCTAAATTGATTTAGGAGATGAATAATTGGGTAAGGAGGCCCAATGACAATAAAAAAATAAATGAAATCCCTCTAGTATGAAAAGGGATCAGCCATGGAACCAGATTTCACACCCTCATGTGTGAAAGGAGATATTTTCAAAGAGGTTTGACCAAGTCAACCAACATAGGGTATGAGGTGGAAAGCACTACATGGGATAGCACAGAGATAGAGGAGGGAAGCTTCTAGAGGAAGAGAAACCCTAATTCAAATTAGGGCCCATGAAGAGCCTTCATTTTCTATATATGGAGAGGAGGAGAGCCATTGTTATTCATGCATATGTTTATGATTTCATGTTATTCAGACATTGAGCATTCTTTGCTGCTTAGCAAGAATTGCCGAGAAAATCCTGTTTAGGATTTCCTCACCTTCTTGAGAGGCCTCTTGAAGGTTGGTTCTTCATTCTCCACATTTCTTGGCTCAAGGCCAAAGCATCTCCTCCAGGACACCGTTATTGCTGCAGCAGCATAATACTGTGTTGTAGGGTGTTGCAGTGGAGACTTCACAACACCTCTTCCATTTCTTGATTTTCAGAGGGAGAGACTTCCTTGCCTTTGGAGGATCAGTTTGGAAGCCTTGGAGCTGATTTTAAAATCTTGGCATCAGGCCAATTCAGATTTTTTCCCCTACTGCGTAATTTGCTTCAGTAACTGCATTATTTTCATAGTGTATTTGTTGCGGGGTTTTGCAGATTGATTGGAGGGTGAGATATCAAGTGTAAGGATCATCCTTCCACTTTAGAGATCCATTGGAGAGGGTTTACTTCATATTTTTCATCATCTTCAACCTTATTCATTGAGTTCCAAATTTGAGTTGCAACAGCTGCCTAGCAACTCTGGCATTTTTTCCATTTTGTATATTTCAGCCAATCCTTTGGAGGATTGATGTATCTTTTCTTCTAAGGGTTAGATCTTTGCTCCCCTAGTGTATTTGAGCCATGTATTTTCATATATTTCAGTTATTATGTGATATGGAACAGTCCCTCTTATAAACTGCATCCTCATAGCCAAGGGTTTCATATTTGCAGCTGTATTTCTTCATTTCATGTACTTGTATTGTTGAGGCTTACATTGCCTTTCTTGAGAGCTTGTTTCCTCAAGATATTGTACTCTTTCTGCTACTATAACATTATTCAGTGGCTATCTACATCTTCTTGTCTCACAGCTTATTGACTAATGTTGTCTCTTCATGGTATGCTCATGTTTATGTTTGCATATTTCTGTAGCTCACTTTTGAGTGGGATTTCTCCAAGAAGCTCTATAGACAGAGTTTGAAAAGGGCCAGATAGCCTCCGGATCTCACACTTCCTTGAGAAGGTGACACATCCGATAAATGCCCATTCAGTCAATCTATAGAATAGATTGTTGATTGTTGACATTCCTGAAAAAGGAACATTACAGATTGATACTCCTGAAGGTAGTCACTCAAGCTCTCCTCCCTTGGTGCACCTTCTTCCTCCATCCTTCTTGCAGTCAATGTGGGCAATAGACTGCGTTGTGGATCTGCATGTGTGGCTGAATGCTCACACCCATCATGTGAATAGCTAGGGCTTGCTTCAAACCCTCTTAGAAATATCCTACATTCCTCTCCTTTCATCTCCTTGATATCTTCTCCAATACCTTCCAGGGTTTGGAAAAGAAGCAGGGAGATCTCCTCTTTCGTCATTCCTCCAAGTAATGGAGTCATGTCTTGGTTTCTTCTGCACAACTTATCTCTCCTATGAGAAGCTTGTCCTCTTCTTCTTATCTTCTGATTGGATCTGAAATCCATATGCTAAGCCAAGATGACAGCTCTGATACCACTGTAATATCCCAAAATAGGGATTTTGTACAACAAATATAATATCTAAAGATATTCCAAATTTGTGGCTTCCGAAAATCATGGACATAAAAATTTATATCAGCTGAAAAAATGTACAAGGAACATTTAACCAGAAAATGAATGATCAGTAGTAGAGATCTGCCTCACCATTCTCTCCCGAAGTGAGGAAATGCAGCTTTCTGGACCATAAAAACATAATTTTAAGAAAATAACGAAAAAAATATGGGAAATGGGACTTGGAGCCCGTGTCTTATACATTATATATATCCCATACAAAAATTTAGCTTAAAAAAATCACTCTAGCTAAGTTAAACAGATCTCCTCAGCTAGAGATAGCTCAAAAACACCACAATCCCATGACTTTCAACTGTAGAATTTTTGAAGACTATGAGAGCGTAATTCCCATGATTTTTTCTACAAAAAAATATTAAATAATACTGATCATAAGTTTATATTAATCATGTAGAAAATAAATGGAGGTTTAACCTCTTTTGCAGCAAAAACAAGACACCCGACAAGGGTTTCCGGCATTACACATGTATGAAAAGCAGTACTGCAAAAAATAATGCAGTCTATTACAAATCTGTATTAAACATGACTGAATACAACATAAAATAGATGATAAATACAGAAATTGGCCCAAGTCCCTCCTTATTATACCTACCGGAGGGAAATAAACACCTCCTCCTCAAATATTAGCACAAAATCTAGGGGTCCAACCCTGCTGCTGCTGCACATGCATAAAATATGCAGTTTCTGAAGGGAATGGAACTGTATATGTATATGGCTGATTTTCCCTAAGCAAAATGATGGAATTGAAGCTCTGATCCTTCCCTTTAGATCCCTTAAGCAAGCTAATCCAAAGAGAGGATGGAATTCCCACTCGGGAATTCCTTGCACTAAATAGTGCTGCAACCACAGCTAAATGGCTGAAGCATCCAAGTAGTCAAAATACCAAAGATATATGATTACTGAATGATCTCCTTGATGCTATGCCCTCCTTTTTATCTTTGGTGAGCCTCCTCACCCCATACCCCTCACATTGTTTAGGTGACTTCATAGTGAAGATTCCTCCTCCAAAACTGCGTTGTCCTTGTTCGCTTCCCTCCCCTTGTAGCAGTGTTGTTGACTTGCTCAAATGGGACTAATCCACCTGCAATGCCTCCTTTCACACTAAGGGGTCTTCAATCCAACTCTCATATGTGTATCTAGGCTGATCCTTTTTCACATTGAGCTAGTTTACTTGGGTGATTTCTTCCTCCTCAAGAATGCATGTTGACTTAGTCAAACTTGAATATGTCCACATCTATTTTGCCCTTGTTCACACGTGAAAGTGTAAAATCTAGCTCCTAAGGTGATCCCCGTCCTTATTAAGGTGGAAATTATTCATATTTTTATTGTCCATGGGGCTCCTTAACAATTTATTCCTCTCCTAGGTGAAAGCAACAAAATCTAATATTCCAAATTGTTTGCATGCAAATTTTGGAATATTACAACATTCATGATGGAAGATATTCATGGAGTAACAGTAGAGTTGCCTGTGAATGGATAGTATCTAAAGCATTACTTTCAGCATTGAAATTTTATGGTTCACCATTGTACCTATTCGGTTTCCTTCATTGTACATTTTTCACGAAACAACATATGACTCCATGCCCAAAGTGATGGCACTAATCGATAGTTCTTAGTGTTTCGTGGCAAAAAAAAACTATCCCCAGGTGGAGCCAAATGTTGTGGATCATTTTCAATATCCTTTATTTTTAATTTTCAAAAATACAAAAAAATAGAAAATTATCAAAATATATAATAAATTATAAGATTTGATGTACTTTAGTATAAAAATATAATATTCGTTACATTAAGTTTAAAGTTTAATACTTTAAACCTTTGTGAAAGCAAGTCCCAACACACAGGATAAATATCAAGCATGTAATGGAGCAGGATCAGATGATTTGATAGACAGGGAATAAAAGTGTCAACCTGCGGGCACTTTCAGTGCGCGGGTTAATGAGGAGGGTGCCTCCGCAGTTGACCCTATTGATTGCGGGGCCGATCTAGATCAACGATCGAGATTCATTGCGGGGGCATGAACCAAATGATCGTACGGTACCTTGAGACCTCCCGTAGTGACGTATGCAGCCAACTGGTGACAGATGTGGTGCATGATAGAGTACTTTTAACGGTCTTTTGGCACGTCTCTTCAGCATTTAATTCTTAATCCCATGCCACCTATTTAAGATGGATTCTCATTTTTCTAAGGTTATTTTTGCTAGTTTGAGATTGAAGTTGTGCCTGCGTTGTGTCTTTCTCTGTTTTCTGCCATCCTTTCATTTTTCTTTCATCCCAAGCTAAATTATGGCCAAGTGTCCATCCCATTTAGGTTCTTCTAGCCGCATTCCTCTCATGGATACTGAGAGGGACATTCATGATACTTTCTTTTCACTGGACCACCTTTCATTTTATCAAAAAGTTAGTTTAAATGGAAAAGCTTCTCCAATTTACTTTACCATGATTAAAAATGGTGTATTGTCTGCATGCATTCCAAGAACACACCTTTTTCTTGAACTTGTGTATTGGCTAGTGTCTGTCATGTACCCAAGAAAGTGTTTCGTAATGAATTTTTAGGGAGAAAATGTTCTGAAAGTCTCAGCCCAATTAATATTTCAATCTTTGTGTTACCCTAAGTCAAATTCATATGTCCAATTCACTAATGATTCATTAATGGCGCATTATGATAGCCTTGTAGGTCAAGAGTTCAACCAATTCATCTTTTTTCTAAAGCTAGATACAAAGCAGTTTGCACTTGATACTAAATAATTCTCTATGGAGGTTTTTGATGTAGAAGTAAGACCTGTGTTGACGTTCATTTCAAATATTTTGGGAAAAGACAATGATAGTACAGTAAACACATCATTTTTGGGAATGTTTGCCTTGATGATAAAGACAAGGGTAGTGTTGGACATCCCGTCTTATTAGCAAGAAGCTATAAATTCTTAGCTTATGAGTTTATCACTGACGAGTTCATTCAGGTTTCCCTCTCTTGTTATTTATCTGTTTTTATATCAAAATGTAGAATAATTCATGCATATAGGGTTAAATATAATGGATATGAATAAGAAGAGGCAGTCAGTGGTATTATGGAAAAACATAGTAAAGAAAGAACAGAATGAGGAAGGTTTGTTTGAGTTTGCAAGTCATTTTATGTCTGCTGCATATATAATTTTGAATGGAATTTCTCCCCCATGCTTCGTGCCAAAGGGTCAAGAGTTCTTGTAGCTAGGGATAAATTGTAAGTTTGGTGATTGGTATGTTTTTTAAGATTATTCTGAAATTAGACTCTATGGAGCTGGTGTGGAACCTTATAGGCTTCCAGTATTTGTGCCCATGATATTATTTTCTTTGGAATTCATTAGGAAAATTTTAAATGTTGATCAAATCCATTTCGTGCCTATTAAGAAAGGTCATATGTTTAAATTTCCAATGATTGTTGGTCCTTTTATAGTTAATATGAGATATGCAACTGATGAAGTCACTAAGATGTTAGATGAGATGCACTTATTGTTAGAAGAGAAGTGGTCTTATGACCCACATAGTGATTTCTAATAGGAGAATTGAAAATGGGTATTTAGCTGATGTGGAAAATATTGGAAATAAGGGTTTTGCAGGTTCTGTAAGCTCAAATGTACAAACTCCTATCATATCAGAGAAGTAAAATAAGAGAGGTAAAGAAGCAATGGTTGATTCAGAGGATGAAGAGTAGACGACTGAAAAGAGGATGAAGCTCAGTGAGGATTATGTAGATGCTCAACCTGGTTTCTCACTGCAATTAGGAGATGAGAAAAATTTCCCTGCTCCACCAAGAAGGTGTGAAAGCACTCAGGAACAAGTGCCCTTAATCAAAAATTTTTTTTCTCAGATTGCAAAAATAAATCAAAAAATGAAGGCAAGCATGGAGGCTCAAGTTGAGTACCAGATAACCCCAGAGAAAACAAGACTGCTAACTGCAATGGATCTTGAAAAGGATCAGTTTAAGATTAGCCTGTCACATCCCTCTGATATGTCTATTGGTTCATCCAATAATTTTAATATTGTGAATTTAACTGTAGATGTAAATAAAATTCCATTTCTTGACAAAGAGAATCTACATATTCGAACATGTCAACTGATTGTGAATGAATTAACTAAAACCAATGCAATGGCATTCAAGGCTAAAAACATGCTTGGAAAATTTATCAAACAATTGAAATTTGAAAAAGAAAATTCTAGGGCTTTAACAATCCAGAACGAAGAACTCAAAAAGATTATTGTGAAGATTGGGGTAGATCCCAATGACAGGTTTGTTGTATAGAAGCTTCTACAAAGTGCTGAATCAAAAATCTCTGTGCTGAAGAAGAAATTGAAATTTCCTACAAGAGAGCACTCCATGGCAGCAGAGGTTGCTGAAGTAGAAAATTAGAAAGAGAAACTTCTTAAGAAACTCTTGCAAAAGGAAAAGAAACCAATAAATTAAAGCAATCTTCTTTATCATTGCAGAATCACATTGAATTTCATACCTGGACATTTTTTTTTCCATCTGGTGATGAAGATGAGTAGCACAAATATCTCAATTGACTACTGAATTGAAGATAGCAAAGGGGAATCGCAAGAAGGCACAAGCTGATTTTGAGACAGCAACAAAGATCATACAAGCCAAGGAAGGGGAAGTCAGTAAATATAAAACATATTGTCATACTGTTGATGCTGTGATTAAAATTCTCAAGGAAAAATTGAAGGAAAATATATCCCCAATACATGCTAAGGATATCATCTGGAATGACATCATTGTAGAAATGAAAGAAATTTGGGGTTTTCTGACTATTCTAAGAGAGTAAAGAAGTATTATCATAGATTTTGAAGAAAAATTCATGGCAGAAAAGAAAAAGAAAATTAACAGGGCCATTTGGGCAAGAAAATTCATTGATTTCATTGATTTCAGAACTGATCAAGAGTTGGGAGAGAATGAAATTAAAGACAGGATTTTATATGCTATGGAAATTAATAAGATGATTGTTAAAAATCATTGCAAGAAGTCTACAGAGAAGAAGTTGATTGAGCTAAAGGAGGCAGTGAGCTAGTTTGATAATTTATTTGACAAAATAGCAAGAGCAGGTTTGCCATCACGTTGGGGTCTTGGAGGTAGTCTTTTATCATGGGATTATTATGAACCCTTATTGGTATTGGAAAAAAGCAAGGTAGAAAATACCCATGAAAAGACTCAGATTCGCAAAGGATCAACGATGATCAATTTTCCTCCAAGACATTTTTAGCTGTTATGGTTAGTGAATAATTTATTTACAGAGAGGCCTTCATTTAACAAAATCACTGCCTTTAGATTGGAATATCACAAGCTGGTTCATTCACTTAAGAAAAAAATTGAGATATGGAAGAAATGCAGAGCTTGGATGAAAAATCTACCAAAGGATCCCTTGACTTCAAAGAAAGATAAACCAACCAGTCAAGGAAATGCAGCAGCAACATCATCAATTCACATTCAACAAATATATTAGGATTTATATTTCATGTTATTTTCCTCTTTTAAAGAGAATGTAATTGTAATAAGACATTTTTGATGACATGTAATAGATAGTTAACGAAGTCTTAAGTAGTTGAAGAAGTTAGGATTAGTTCCAACAGTTACAAACTGCATTCTATTGTATTTAAAGAGATAAACAAGAAAGAGAAGGGATACGAGTTTTGGACCTTTAGACTGCAATTTTTGTACTAGTTTTCAAATGATTAAAGAATGAAAATCAAGTTTCTGGAATTTGTTGATATCGATGTGTCTTCTTGTTTACATTGTGTTCTTTCTATCCTTGAATAAAATGAAGTAATGAAGCTACAGGTCTCTCTTTACTTGTGTGAGTAAGAGTTAAAATCCTTAATAGGTGCTCCTTCAATTTAACTATTCCTTTGCTTATAATTTTTCTGAAGTTTGAGGTGATACAGTATGTACATCAAGATATCAGTTTGGGATTTTTTTGTCATGTTCTTCTGATCATTCCATTCTATATCAATAGATAACAACATTCTGGGACATTCATTATATTTGATCTTTAAGGATTTAATGATAAACATATGAAGGTGATTACAAAAAGACCAATATTTCTGTGACATATTTATATAAATGTCTTAAGCATGGATTCCTTACCACAGCTAAGGGATTTTCTCTTAAGGTACAACAGGGTTCATACTTTATATCCTTTTTTAATATGTTTCCTTTCGGTCCTTTTATTTTTCTTTTAGGGCATACCCTCTTTTCATTTTTTAATATGTAGAACATTTGCAAAAAGAAAAGGTATGTATAAATTTACAAGATTAAAAATAGGAAATTCAAAAACCTATTATTATAGGACCCTAACACCTATAAGGAGATAAGCTAAAAATACAATTAAATTTTTTTTTTTTCTTTTCCCTCCAAAATATTTACATGTACCTCTTTTTTAATTTAAATTATTTTAATTGGTTTACATATTATGACAAGAAAACTACGTGAAAATTTCATGGGCACTTTTAGGCTAAAATTTCCTCTAATGATAGGGTTATGCTATATGGATTAGTTTTATTTGTTATTATCATACTTGAAATATGTTAGGGAGTTCACAAATTTATTTTTTAGATTGTACTCTTGGAAAAAAAAAATGTGTGGTGAAGGTGTGTCTAGTCCTTGAAATTCCCTTCTTGGAATTTTTCTATTCTATATCGTTTTTCTTATTTCTGAGAGATCATACTCAAAATAATAAAATCATATTTGGGGAAGGATGGTGTTTGGTTGATATGCTAGTAATCTGAACTCTCACATTTTTTCCAATGAGGTGAGTGTATCCATAGCTTTAACATTTAGGTTCATTGTAAATTGAATAAACTAAGTATCATATGAAACTTGAACGTGTTTCTGAATGTAGTAGTATTGTTGTGTCTTTTAGGTACATGATAGAGTTTCCTTTATATTTTAATAACTTATATGTTCTGTAAATGTGTTGTTAATAATATATACATAAATATGGTCATGAGATGATGTTTGCCATAATCCTAAATTTTCTTACACAAGTGGTTTGAACATTCATTGAAACATTTATGGTCAATAGGGCTATCAAGCACCTCGACCTCCACCATAGTGGGGCCCTCCTGGTCCACCTCTAATGCAGCAAGTAGGTTATGGGTATCAGCAACTTGGACCTTACCCAACTCCACCTCAACACTATATGTCACAACCATATTGTGGATATCCCTAGCAAGCCTCAGGTGGCTATGCTACTGGGTGGGACCAAAGGTCGTTTGCACCATCTTAAAAACCATATCAAAGTGGAGGTTATGATTACTATGGAAAACAGGGTCAGGAAGGTGTAGCTCCAAATAGTGGAAACTATGTGTTGGTGTCCAGATGTGAACAAATATTCAAACCCTTTTCCCACATAAATTATCAACCCGAGGGAGTTAGTTATTTCAAGACTAACACACATAGTATATGCAAGAGCAGTCACACAACCTGCTATCGATCACATGCTTAAATAAATGAACAGAAAAATATTGCAACAACAATTAAAATGGATTGCAGAATTAAAAATGTATTCACAGCAATTATAGAGTATACTGAAACAACAGTTACAAAACCAAAATAAAACATGAAATAAATGGAAATAAAGATAAGGCAGCACCTAATCAGAAGAGTGGGCCCAACTCTCTTATCAGGGCTATGACAAACTCACAATTTATAGGTAAAATAACAGAGTGTTATGCATTCAATTAATTGCAAAATACTTCTGTTACAAAATTTGTACGTGCTTGCTTAACCCTGATTCATAGCCCGCAGGCCCTCTTTATACAATTGTTCAGGAAATCATATATTTCCTTCAACTACTAAATATTTACAAGTATACAATTTGTTACAACAGCAACCTAGTTGCCAAAAGGAAACCATGAAAAAGCTTGAAATATCGTTGGGGTGAAACGGAGTTTGTTGCACTGTAGCAGCAAGTGAAGATAGCACTGGAACTTAGGAGCTTCTCCATGACTCACAACTATAATATTCCTGCTTTTTCCAAATCTATAAAAATATCAGAGTTAATGTTTACAAAAGGTAAAACCCCCTTGACTATTACTTCATTAATCAAATATACCATGTAAGATAAAAGAAAGGGATTTACTCGTGTGTTTAAGAACAATAATGATACAAAGAGATAGAAAGGTGGAAGAAAATGGAAGAGAAAAGTATAAAAATCAAATACCCAACATCCCCCCCCCCCAACTGGTCTATCTGCATGTCGTAATGCAGCTCGTCGTCTCCTCAGATCCGGGTTGGATTGAATGTGACTGGCATGAAGTTGTGTGAGATCATATTCTTTGGCCATTTCTAGCCCAGGGGGTTTATAGCCTTCCTCCAAAACAACATCCTTCCACCAGTCTGGGTCAACGTTGTATGTAGGAGTATATTGCTCGGCTGGAAAAAAAATAAGGGGAAACTGAAACCTCAGCCCCATACATCTGACCCCACAGGTCTGAATGCATGCTACAAAACGTGGAATCCTCTCTAGAGCCCGTGCAAAGTTAGGTGCTCCAAATGGTTCTCGTCCTCTGGAAACTGAAGATGACAACATCCACCTCCTCTAAAATCTGTCCAGTGCTTCCTTACGAAACATTTCAATCTGTCTAACATAGAGGTCAACACACCATTTCTAGGTTGTCAACATGTGCTCTCTATGCCCCTCAACTGTAGAAATGTAAAATTCTTATTATAAATATTTTCTGATTGGCCAAGCTCCTTCCTCATCATTAGCGGCCTTGTGACTTGGGTTTCCTCAAACGTATCATAGGCCTTTCTCCATTTAATCTGATTGATGGTGTAGGAGGCAAGAGCTCTTAAATGAATATCCCCCATGAACTGGGTTTAAAAGCCTGATCATGCCTTAAGAAGTAACTGTGCATGTAGAGCTCGCACATTAATTTTTGTCCTATGATATCATGAACTTTCAAGATACGAAGAAATTGAATGGGGTCCTCAATCTCATGCCAAATTTCCTTATATATACTCTCAAGACAAAAGAAAAGAAATTGTTCATGAAGGAATAAGGCATAGCTATGTGCAGGAGGTTTACAAGCCATTACCTACGACACTAGGTAAAACATCTTCTACTTAGCCGATTGCAACAGTTGTACTTGTTCTTCCAATTCTTCTATTCTAGCCTTTTGTTTAGCTTACCTCAGCGGCGCCTTATCTAGTTGGTCTATGTATCCTGTAATGATCCCGAAATCCTGTTCTCGAACCTGCATTGTCTCTTTCTTATGTCCATTCACAACAGACTGACACCTCTGGATCTCGACGGACAAGAAAAATTCTCGGCCTTCAAACAACTGTTCAATCAGACCAGTTTTTGTAGTTGCAGAGGAGACCTCAATTTTTTGCTTTACTGCCCCCCATTTGTATACTTTTACCTTCTTTTTCAACCGGGAAATTTGCCTCTTCAACTCCCGAACCTCCCTCTTCAATATCATGGTTTCATTGAACTGTAACTGGTACCTTTTCTTGAGAGGTAACCTTCTCTTCTCACACTATTCAATCCATTCCTGTTTAACAATAAATTCATTTTCTAGACCCATAACAAGCTCAGGAGGTAGTGGAATGCTGCCAGTACTATCAGCTGGCTCTTCTATTAGGTCTTTCTAGCCGAGATCCCTATCTTCAGGGACATCCTCCTCTGCATTTACTTCATGGAATACTACTGTTTGGTCAGCATTTCCATCGACCACTCTATGTTCTGGTATTTCCACAGGAATCCCATATTCTTTGCAAGCCTTTGAGTGCTCCAACTAAGATTCAACAAATAATGGGCTGATATTGTCCATTTCCTTTCCTAGGTTGAAAAACTTAAGCACCAGTGGGACAACTATTTCCTCCATTAATAGTTTGGGTGAGCGGAATCCCCTCGCCCCTCTAAGCATCACAGACTGGAACAAAGAGTGGGGAATAGATTCATCATCCTTATTTCCAGCTTGGGTCGGACTTCCATGCACTACTACTTCAATCGGGCTCGGCGATGGTTCTTGTGGCACAACGTTGATTTTGTGGGTTGTTTCCCTTCTGTCCTCCTGCCCTTTGTGCATTATTTCCTCCTCTACAGTTGATATTGGTTCTTGTGGGATAGTATCGACCTCGAGGGTTATTTATCTTTTATCTTTCTGGTCTTCATGGATTTCTTCCTTGTTTCCCTGTTCTAGCTTAATCGGGGGTGGTTCTTGTGAAACACCCCCACTTGTTTCAATATCCATATCTTCTTGGGTAGGTGATGTTGTTTCTTGCAAAACAACATCATTTTCCATCCCTCTATCTGACGTTCCACTTTCCTATTCTTTATTAACAAAATTTGACGATTGTATGACAGTCTGAACTTCGTGCACTATATCCATAATCCCTTCATCTATGGGTTCTTTGGGCGAGGCTGGTTCTTTTGTGGCAGCCTCGAATGTGTCACCAATTGTCTCCTCTACTCCCATTTCTTCAGGTTCCTCCTGACCAACCTCCATTTCCAATTCTTCGGGTTCCTCCTGATCAACCTCCATTTCAATTTCTTCAGGTTCTTCTTGATCAATTTTCTCTGAATGTTCTTCCTCTGCCAAACCAGCCGGAGGTTGGTTCCTCTTCTCTAATAGAAATAACAACTGCTATCTCTTTTTCTGAGGATCCACAGAGTTCTGCCCAAGAGACTCGAAAACTGGTTGTTTCATGTATGACCAGTAAACGCACCAATCCATGATTGGAGAGCACTACCGTCATCTAGCGTGAATGCCGAGTATAATGTGCCATGCACTGCAATTGTTTTATTAAAAAGAAGGGCATGTTTAAGGAATTCACCTGAGCCTGTGGAATTCGAAGGTGAGTTAAAATTTTAAAATGATATTTAAACAGATTTGTGGCCCGACCCTCACAAGTTATGTATTTCATTACAAAACTTACGACTTTTTTCTATGGATATGGTACAGAATTGCACTCATATCCTCTGCCCAATTGGATGATGCTTTCTCCTGCCTGCAAGAATAATTCGAGAAACTCTGGGAGAAGCACTGTTCAAGCAAACCATTGTTTCCCTTATTGTCTCAGCCCACTAACTTCTACAATTATTTCTTCTATGAGAGGAATTTCCAATCCTCTCACTCATGAGAAATTCTCATCCAAATTAAGTGCAAATTCCATTGTGATTCCCCTGTCAAACCCCTGCAATCTATCGAAGTAGGTATCCCATCCTGCATTGACAAATATTTTCCATACCTCTGGATTACTGCAGACTGAAACTGTATTTTCAGGTTCATGTGACACAGCCATTCCGCCCATCCTGTGGGGACAGTAACAGCACTCTGGAACATCAGACCATTGGATGGAGTGGTGGGTACCAAATTTGGAAAACCAACATGGTGAAAATGAAGGGTAGTAATGGTAATTACGGATGGTAATTCTCTGAAACCGGGGAGAATCATGAAAAAGTATGGTAAGTGTAATGAATATAATGGTAATTATTTCATATGAAATGGAAAAGACGTGTTACGGATCCCAATACGTATTTAATGATTATACAGAGTATTGATAAGGATCGTAGGGTGTACCACACACGGAATTGTAATAATTACTTACAAAATCATCATTACGTCGTCATTAAATTATGACAACACCCCCCCAACTTAAAAGTTGTAGTCCACGACATTAAATGTCTTCACATGGAATATTTAATTAAATCAGTAAAAGTCAAGTGGAGGCGTACCTGGCGGCCTACCTGGACGAAGTGATGGTTGGTAGGATGACGACACAATAATGATGCGGTTGGAGTAACAACAGTACGAGTAGTAGCATCTGGAGTAACAACAGTGTGAGTAGTAGCATCCAAAGTAACAGCATCTGGAGTAACAGCAGTGCAAGTAGCAGCATCCGGAGTAACAACAATGTCAGTAGCAGCATCCGGAGTAACAATGGTGCAACTAACAACATCCAGAGTAATAGCAGTGCGAGTAGAAACATCTGGAGTAACAACATCTAGAGCAATAGCAGTGTGAGTAGCAGCATCTAGAGTAACAATAGTGCAAGTAACAACATCCGGAGTAACAGTGTTATCACCTAGATTAACCTCAGGTTGAAGGAAGGCAAACCAGGGTAACCACAAACCATGCTTAACCTTGTAGCTAGCCCTACAAGGCAGGGAGAGGGCTCTCTCCGTAAGAGATCTCAGTCAAGGATGACTGCAAAAATGATTTTAGGCTAGGTATAGTAGCACGAAAGGGTTTTAATAGATTTTCTGGTGTTGTTTGTTGGATCAGATGGAGCTGGGCAGTTTAAGTCTGGGAAATTAAATCAGAAATGTAAAGTATTATATGGGGCAAGGTATGCATGGAATTTAACACTTTTGGCTTTATGATGGTGAAGTGTTTAAGACTGGTGAGGAGCTGAGGAGGGCATATGAGATGAATCCTTCTCAAATAGAATAAAAAAAATAAAATATTGAATGATTTCCCAAGGCAAAGCACTGTAAACAATGGATTCTACCTGTCTAAATTTAAAAAATTCAACAAAAATGAATGGAATGAAATATGGCATACATAACATTTAACAAATGATTACAAAAGAAGATACTGTGCTAAAATTCCACACCACAGGGATCTCATAAAAAATAGCTGCAAATCTTTATTAATTCCTTGCTAGATTGGTTACAAATATGTACAATCAAGCTCAGAGATTCCCAGTGATTCCAATCTTTTTCACCGTTACAAATGACTGAAAAATTACATTAAATAGACTAGCCTCAGGGGGCGAATTCGTAGGAAGACGAGCCGTTTCACCTGCCCCCAAACCAAAACCTGAAGATAGAAAAACCCAAAAATATGCCTCTGAAAGAGGGGAAACTGTATATTTGACCATATTGAAGAATCATCTGTCACACTTACTCTAGAAAATGGGAAGAAAACAAATCTGGAATCAACCTGCCCCCTCATTTATCGTTTGCTGCTATTTCGTGGGAAATTTCGTAATGATCTTTGTATTCACAATTAGCTCACGGCCTTAACATAATGTATTTTTCCTTTAACCTAAATAAAACCCATTTAAACCCAAAAATATCGAATGTACCTCATTTAACGGAGAAAAGACATTTTTCTTTGAAAAGGGCGAAAGGAAGTGGTGGGCCTTGGAAATCGCAATTGTTGGCAATATGATGCTGAGTGTTGTCCTTGATGGCATCCCACTTGATGAAGATGATGGAAACCTACTTAATGAAGTTGTTCTTGATGAGCTTGTGAATGATATACATCTGATGTATCTACAATCAGTATAGAAGGTGCAGAAGAAATAATTTCCAGAATGGGCCAGAACAGTGATGAAAAGTGTATGTCACAAGGAATACGCGAGTTTGTCTAGGGGAAGTCGCGTATGCACGCAGGAAATAACGTACCAAGTCGCGTATGCTCAATTGCGCTCTAAATATGTAAAACCAGGGGTTACTACCATGGTATTGACCCATTGTATTGAGCGCTGGATTGTTTATTTGATCCCATCCAGGAATACCATCGGAAGTGATGTGGTTTTGACTCATGGTATTGTTGAAGGCCAAATCTATATAGGGAGAAGAAAATCATTGTGCATGGGGGTGGAGGTGTCTGGGCTTTAATGGATACTTCACTATGAAGTATATATGCATGCTTGAACTCTCCTCTTGTTTGATAGATCTGAATCTATGATGCATCTATGAACATGGTGAAGGTTAAATATCTCTAGATCTAGAAATGGTGAATCTCTTGGATGATCTGAAAAGAAGTGATGAAGACCTGGCGCAAATCTGCTGAAGAACTTGAAGAAATCTGGGTAAGCTCATAGATCTGATCTGTTGTGCAAAGTTTATCTTTTACAGATCTATACGCAGGTTCAGTTCGTGAAAAGCGCGTGTATACGCGGATCTGTTTCAACAAAGTCGCGTATGGACAGTTAGGGTTATTCTGGTAAATGCACAGATGTATACACGGGTTCACTTCATAAAAAGCGCGTATATACGCGGGTCTGATTCAATAAAAGCGCGTATGATATCTGATCTTATGGTTGCTCAAGGTTGAATGTGTTTCTACATATTTATTCTGAAGTCTGGGTTATCTCTGATATTCTGGTTACAGTGGTTTCACTGTTCTGTTTGATGCATTGGGAAAAGGTTGTTTATTGAAAAGTAAAGGGTTGTGTTGGAGCTGTTTGATCCAGTTTGAAAATTGATGAACGTGGTCTGCAGTGGATCTGAGGGTTGAAACCTTAGGTTTGAACGTAGAAGCTTTCTTCCAGTAGAGGCTGGTGCCAATATCAGGGTGTAGTAGCTCCCTTCCAGGTGAGGCTGGTAAACGAGAGCAGGGGGTTGTTGCTCCCTTCCAAGAGAGGCTGGTAAACGAGAGAAGGTTGTAGCCTTCTGCAGGTGGGTACCTGCGTACTGGTATGAGTCTGCACCAGTACATGTTGTAAGAAGTTTTCTTAATAATAAAAATTGAAGACTGAGACGACGGTAGCGGTGGTTTTCTCCCGAATTGGGTTTCCACCTAAAAATCCTGGTGTTCATGTGTGGTTGCTTATGTGTGATGATTATTCTATTCTTCCTGCACTTGTTTACTGTTTTCTAAATATCTGATGAATGAGTAATGCAATGATCTAAGTCAAGAACTAAATGCATAATTAGATCACTGGATATACGCGAGTTCTGTAAAGGATATCCACGTATATACATGGGTTTGCTTCAAGAAAGTTGCGTATGGTTTTTAAGAAAGAAATATCAAAGTTTTATTGTCTACACTAAATACTGATTCACCCCCCCCCCCCTCTCAGTATTTTTTCCCAACAATTGGTATCGGAGCATGTCCTTCTGAAAAAGATTAACCGCTAGAAGGAAGATCAAGCAAGATGAGAAATCAAGATGGAACAACATCTATCAAGCCTCCACTCTTTAATGGAAGAAATTTAATCTTCTAGAAAATAAGGATGAGATCCTATCTTCAGTCTATGGGAGCAGATGTATGGGCCATTGTTGAACAAGGATATCAATATCCAGCTGCAATACCAACAGATCCGACTGAAAAGAAGAATTATGAAATAAATGCAAAGGTAGTCAATGCTCTAACGGGAAGTCTAACTGAATCAGAATTTGTCAAAGTTATGCAGCTGAATACAACAAAGGAGATATGGGACAAAATCATTCTAAGTTATGAAGGTGATGCAAAGGTAAAAAGTGCAAAACTTCAAACTCCCAGAATTGAATATGAAAATTTAAAGATGCATAGTGATGAGAATATTGCCAGTTTCTTTTTACGTCTTGATGATGTTGTAAATTGTATGAGAAATCTGGGAGAAAAAGTCACGGAATCTACTTTGGTTGAGAAAATCTTAAGATCACTAACTGCAAAATTTGAATCAAAAGTCTCTGCTCTTGAAGAAAAACAGGATCTTCAAACTCTTACTGTGGTGCAACTTCATGGCATATTGACTGCATATGAAATGAGGAGAGGAGGATCATCTGAAGTCAAAGAAGCTGTTTTTAAAGCTTCTACAAAAGGGAAAGAAGTTCAAGGATCAGGATATATCTCAGAAGAAGATGAGGCAAACTTTGTGAGAAGACTCCAACTAGGAACCGGAAGATTCAAAGGTAAGCTTCCTTTCAAATGTTTTGATTGTGGAAGAGTTGGTCATTATGCTGCAAAGTGTCCTTATAAAGAAATATCTACTAAAGGGAAAGAAGTAGCAAGAAGGTATAAGAATCGATCTAGCACTAAGAAAAGTTACTATACAAATGAAGACAATGATGGGTTATCTGATAGTGAGGAAGAATGTGAACAATATCTTAGACTTCTCATGGCATTTGAAAATAATTCTAGAGATGAAAAGGATGCTTTTATGGATGCTCTAGATGACAATGATTTTCTTGATCAAAACAATCAACTCAAAATATGCTTGGAAGAAAGTAAAATAATCATAGAAACTCTAAAAAGGCAGAATGAAGAAGCAAAGAAACACAATGAGAAATTAGAATGTGAAGTAGTAAGTCTAAGAAAAGAACTTGAGAAAGTAAAGACTCTGAATCTTAGATTTGCTAAAGGATCTGAAACCTTAAATGAGATTATCAAGGTACAACGTTCTCCTCTTATAAAGACAGGTCTTGGATATATCGGAGAATCTTCTCAGGCTTCAGCACCAAATTATCTAAAAGCAGCTACAACTGGTATACAACATTCTGCCACTCAGCAAGGGAATAAAGAATATTTACAAGTAAAGCATGATCATCTCAATTCAAAGAACACTAACAGGAATATCTTTCAAAGAAACACCAATCAACAGGTAAATTCAAGTAGAAGATTTCATGATCGCAGAAATTTCTTCTTCAATGGACAATGTTTCTCATGTCACAATTTTGGTCATAAAGATGTTCAATGTGTTGCATATAAAACCATCATGACAAGAGAAGCAAGAAAGAAAAGGATGGATATTGAACCAAAAAGGAACACCTATAACAATTTTTCTCCTCTTCAAAACGAAGTTGAATGTGCTTATTGCAATAACTTTGGCCATGAAGAATCTGAATGCAGGAGCAAAGTCCAGCCAAAACAACATTTTCCTTCAAGTTCCAAAGTATGGAAAAAGAAGGAATTACAGGTTGAAAATTGTGGGATAGAGTTATTTGCAGAAGGTGAAGAAAATCAATGGTACATTGATAGTGGGTGCTCAAGACACATGACAGGTGACAAAAGAAAACTTCTTGCATATAATGCTCTAGAAAAGGAAAAGAAAGTTACATTTGGAAATGATACTCCTGTTGTAATTAAAGGAAAAGGGTCCGTGTTTCTAAAATAAAAGGTGAAGGATAATGATGTCATGTATGTGGATGGATTAAGGCATAACTTGTTAAGTGTAAGTCAAATGTGTGATCAAGGAACAAAAGTTGTCTTTAGTTCAAAAGAATGTGTGGTTCGTGATCTTGATACAGGTAAAACTATTATAAAAGGGAAAAGAACTCCAAGCAACCTGTATGTATTGAAGAACTGCAAAGATCAATGTTACTTGAGAAAATCTTCAGAAAATTGGCTATGTCATAGAAGGTTGGGGCATCTAAGCTTCTCTCAAATCAACAAATAAAGCAAAATTCAAGCTGTTCGTGGTCTTCCCAATATTACTCTACCAGAGAGTATCATATGCAAATCTTGCCAATTCAGTAAGCAAACCAGAGTTAAATTTAATGCCAAAGAAGGATCATCAAGTAAGCCTCTTGAACTCATTCATACTGACATATGTGGACCTATGAGGAAAAATTCACCACGTGGGGAAGAATACTATATCTTATTTATTGATGATTTCTCTAGAATGTGTTAGATCGGGTTGATTAAACACAAAGATGAAGCATTTGAAAATTTTCAGATCTTCAAAGCATTGGTGGAAAATGAATTAGATCTAAAAATCAAGTGTCTTAGATCTGATCGAGGAGGAGAATATACATCAAATGAATTCCTTGAATTTTGTGAAAAACATGGCATAAAAAGACAGTTCTCTATAGCTGGCACTCCACAACAAAATGGCATAGCAGAAAGAATGAATAGAACAATTCAACAAATGGCTAGAGCTATGCTTGATGATTCAGGAACTCCTGACATCTTCTGGGGAGAAGCAGCACATACAACAACAAATATTCTCAACAAGGCACATGTTCGGGTAAATATTGACAAAACTCCATATGAACTCTGGTATGGTAATTCTCCCTCTGTGAAGCATTTTAGAGTTTTTGGAAGTAAATGCTTTATCAAAAATAATGATGAAAAGCTTGGCAAGTTTGAACCTAGATCGGATGAAGGGATATTTCTTGGTTACTCATCTACAAGCAAAGCATACAAATGTTACAATAAAAGGCTTCGAAAGATTGTTGAATGTATTGATGTTGTTATTGATGAGTCTCCTGCAGCTCCTAAAGAAGAAAAACAAACAACAGAAGAAGATGATGGTGACTTTTGTCCTTCTACATCAAATAGAAATGATATAGACAATGGATCCAATGAAGAACCTGAAGATGATTTATCCGAAAAGGCTCCATCCAGATATGTTCAAAAGAATCATCCCGAATCTCAAAATTTGGGAGACAAGGAATCAGGTGTACAAACAAGGAGGACTCTTGTGGGATCTTCTAGCTATCTGGAATTTTTATCCACAATTGAACCACACAATGTCAATCAAGCTAGCAAAGATGAATGTTGGATTCAAGCCATGAATGAAGAGCTTGATCAAATTGAAAAGAATCAAACATGGGATTTGGTACCAAGACCACATGATAAAAATGTCATTGGAACTAAATGGATATTCAAGAACAAGTTAAATCGGAATGGGGATGTTATAAGAAACAAAGCTAGACTGGTTTGCAAGGGGTATACTCAACAAGAGGGTATAGACTTTGAAGAAACTTTTGCTCCTGTAGCTAGACTTGAAGCCATAAGAATGTTTCTTTCTTTTTCAAGTTTTCAACAAATCAAAGTTTATCAAATGGATGTTAAATCTGCTTTTCTCAATGGTGATCTAGAAGAAGAAGTGTATATAGAACAACCGGAAGGATTCACTTTGGGAAATGATGAAAATCTTGTTTGTAAACTTAAAAAGGCTCTATATGGTCTCAAACAAGCTCCAAGGGCATGGTATTATCATCTTGAAAAATATCCTCATCAACAAGGATTTTCAAAGGGGTCTGCTGATAGCAACTTATACACAAAAGTTGAAAATGATAAACTATTGATTTTGGTTGTATATGTTGATGATATCATTTTTGGGAGTAATGAAGAATCTATGAGTCAGAAATTTGCTTCTGTCATGCAGCAAGAATTTGAAATATCCTTACTTGGAGAACTAACATTCTTTCTTGGCTTGCAAGTGCATCAAACTACAGATGGTATATTCTTATCACAAGCAAAATATCTTAAGCAAATTTTGAAGAAGTATGGCATGGAAGAATGCAAACCTGTAAGTACACCAATGATAACTGGATGTAATCTCAGTTCTCATGATGATTCTCCCGCGGTGAATCAACCAGAATACAGATCAATGATAGGAAGCCTACTTTATCTCACTGGGACTAGACCAGACATTATGCATGCAGTTGGGATTGTTGGACGATTCCAAGCCAATCCAAATCTTCAGGCTGTCAAAAGAATATTCAAATATTTGCAAGGAACTCAAGACTTTGGACTATGGTATCCAAACAATGCTGATCTTACTCTTCATGCTTACACTGATGCAGATTGGGCTGGAAATGTTGATGATCGGAAAAGCACTAGTGGTGGTACATTCTATATGGGACCCCGGTTAGTATCTTGGTTCAGCAAGAAGAAAAATTCTATTGCCTTATCTACAGCAGAAGCAGAATATGTGGCTGCCGCATCTTGTTGCACTCAACTCCTTTGGATGATGCAAACCTTACAATATTTTCAAATCAAATGTACATCTCCTATCTCCATTATGTGTGATAACACAAGTGCCATCAGTATCTCAAAGAATCCGGTTATGCATTCGAAGACCAAGCACATTCCCATCAAGTATCACTTATTACGTGAACAAGTGCTTGAACAAAAGGTG
Organism: Pinus albicaulis; assembly: GCA_034641835.2. Classification (NCBI taxonomy): domain Eukaryota; kingdom Viridiplantae; phylum Streptophyta; class Pinopsida; order Pinales; family Pinaceae; genus Pinus; species Pinus albicaulis. Next base: position 1,591,275,084 of record CM076578.1, read on the forward strand.
AAGTTGGAGTATGTTCCCTCCAAAGAACAAGTTGTTGATATCTTTACCAAACCTCTACCCAGGGAAGCATTCGAATATCTAAGATAGAAGCTGGGAGTAGTCTCTCCCAGTCAGAAGAACAAATTTTCCTAAATTCAGAAGATTAAATTGGATACGCGGGTTTCCTAAATGGCATTCGCGTATATACGCGAGTTCATACACAGAAAACCACGTATGGTTGGATGCTGACAAATTTTTGGGGTCATCATTTCTCAGCACAGCTGCAGTACTGTTTGGTATCTCTGATGATGCTTCAGATTTTATATTTTTGTTTCTTTCTCTGATATTGGGTGAAGATGCCTTGATGATTTTCTGTTGAAAGTGTTCAGGATGCACAAGCTAAGGGGGAGTTTTGGTCGCTTGGAAAGGATGCATTGGTTGTATAGTTTCAGGGGGAGCATTAGCCTTGCTGGGTGTAATGCATTTTTGGCAGTATGATGATTCTGAAATATGATCTCTCTCTTTAGGTCCTTTTGGTATTGGTTATAAAATTCATATGTGTAATTTGATGAAAAGGCTATGACCTATGATGTAATTTGTAATATTCAGCCATGTAAAGGGCTTGTTCAGATTTGTAAACCCACTTGGTTGGGTAATTGAGCCAAAATGTGTAAACCCACGTGGTTGGGTACTTGGGTCACATATGTAAATCCACTTGGTTGGATCTTTGATGTAAGTATGAGTCCTTGGTGATAGGAAAGGTCATAGTGTCATGCACTTCATTGAAAAGACGTGTTACGGATCCCAATACGTATTTAATGATTATACAGAGTATTGATAAGGATCGTAGGGTGTACCACACACGGAATTGTAATAATTACTTACAAAATCATCATTACGTCGTCATTAAATTATGACGACACCCCCCCAACTTAAAAGTTGTAGTCCACGACATTAAATGTCTTCACATGGAATATTTAATTAAATCAGTAAAAGTCAAGTGGAGGCGTACCTGGCGGCCTACCTGGACGAAGTGATGGTTGGTAGGATGACGACACAATAATGATGCGGTTGGAGTAACAACAGTACGAGTAGTAGCATCTGGAGTAACAACAGTGTGAGTAGTAGCATCCAAAGTAACAGCATCTGGAGTAACAGCAGTGCAAGTAGCAGCATCCGGAGTAACAACAATGTCAGTAGCAGCATCCGGAGTAACAATGGTGCAACTAACAACATCCAGAGTAATAGCAGTGCGAGTAGAAACATCTGGAGTAACAACATCTAGAGCAATAGCAGTGTGAGTAGCAGCATCTAGAGTAACAATAGTGCAAGTAACAACATCCGGAGTAACAGTGTTATCACCTAGATTAACCTCAGGTTGAAGGAAGGCAAACCAGGGTAACCACAAACCATGCTTAACCTTGTAGCTAGCCCTACAAGGGGCGGGGAAAGACTCTCTCCGTGAGATCTCGATCGAGGTAAGTGCAAATGATTTTAGGCTAGGTATAGTAGCACGAAAGGGTTTAATAGATTTTACGGTGTTGTTTGTTGGATCGAGATGGAGGTACAGAGCGATTTTAAGTGCAGGAAATTAAATCGAGAAATGTAAAGTATTATATAGAGCCAAGGTATGCATGGAATTTAACAGTTTTGGCTTATGATTGTGAAGTGTTTAAGACTGGTGAGGAGCTGAGGAGGGCATATGAGATGAATCCTTCTCAAACAGTAGAAAACATAAAATATTGAATGATTTCCCAAGGTAGAGCACTATAAAAATGGATTCTACCTATCTAACTTAAAAACATTCAACAAAAATGAATGGAATGAATAATGGCATACATAACATTTAACAGATGATTGCAAAAGAAGAAACTATGTTAAAATTCCATACCACAGGGATCCCATAAAAAATAGCGCAAATCTTTATTAATTCCTTGCTAGATTGGTTACAAATATGTACGATCAAACTCGAGAGATTCCGATGATTAATCTTCATACCCGTTACAAATGATGAAAAATTACATTAAATGTCCCATTATTGTCTCAAGGCGAGTCGTAGGAAGGCAGTAGTTTCCACACCTGCCCCCAAACCAAAACCTGAAGATAGAAAAACCCAAAAATATGCCTCTGAAAGAGGGGAAACTGTATATTTGACCATATTGAAGAATCATCTGTCACACTTACTCCAGCAAATGGGAAGAAAACAAATCTGGAATCAACCTGCCCCCTCATTTATCGTTTGCTGCTATTTCGTGGGAAATTTCGTAATGATCTTTGTATTCACAATTAGCTCACGGCCTTAACATAATGTCTTTTTCCTTTAACCTAAAGAAAACCCCTTTAAACCCAAAAATATCGAATGTACCTCATTTAACGGAGAAAAGACCTTTTTCTTTGAAAAGGGCGAAAGGAAGTGGTGGGCCTTGGAAATCGCAATTGTTGGCAATATGATGCTAAGTGTTGTCCTTGATGGAAACCCACTTGATGAAGATGATGGCAACCTACTTAATGAAGTTGTTCTTGATGAGCTTGTGAATGATATACATCTGATGTATCTACAATCAGTATAGAAGGTGCAAAATAAAGAATTTCCAGAATGGGCCAGAACAGTGATGAAAAGTGTAGGTCACAAGGAATACGCGAGTTTGTCTAGGGGAAGTCGCGTATGCACACGGGAAATAACGTACCAAGTCGCGTATGCTCAATTGCACTCTAAATATGTAAAACCAGGGGTTACTACCATGGTATTGACCCATTGTATTGAGCGCTGGATTGTATATTTGATCCCGTCCAGGAATACCATCGGAAGTGATGTGGTTTTGACTCATGGTATTGATGAAGGCCAAATCTATATAAGGAGAAGAAAATCATTGTGCATGTGTGTGCAAGTGTCTGGGCTTTAATGAATACTTCACTCTGAAGTATATCTGCATGGTTGAACTCTGCTCTTGATTGATAGATCTGAATCTATGATGCATCTATGAACATGGTGAAGGTTAAAGATCTCTAGATCTAGAAATGGTGAATCTCTTGGATGATCTAAAAAGAAGTGATGAAGACCTGGCGCAAATCTGCTGAAGAACTTGAAGAAATCTGGGTAAGTTCATAGATCTGATCTGTTGTGCAAAGTTTATCTTTTATAGATCTATACGCAGGTTCAGTTCGTGAAAAGCGCGTGTATACGCGGATCTGTTTCAACAAAGTCGCGTATGGACAGTTAGGGTTATTCTAGTAAATGTACAGTTGTATATGCTGGTTCACTTCATAAAAAGCGCGTATATACGCGGGTCTGATTAAATAAAAGCACGTATGATATCTGATCTTATGGTTGCTCAAGGTTGAATGTGTTTCTGCATATTTATTCTGAAGTCTGGGTTATCTCTGATATTCTGGTTACAGTGGTTTCACTGTTCTGTTTGATGCATTGGGCAAAGGTTGTTTATTGACAAGTAAAGGGTTGTGTTGGAGCTGTTTGATCCAGTTTGAAAATTGATGAGTGTGGTCTGCAGTGGATATGAGGGTTGAAACCTTCAGTTTTAACGTAGAAGATTTCTGCCAGTAGAGGCTGGTGCTAATATCAGGGGGTAGTAGCTCCCTTCCAAGTGAGGCTGGTAAATGAGAGCAGGGGGTTGTTGCTCCCTTTCAGGAGAGGCTGGTAAATGAGAGAAGGTTGTAGCCTTCTACAGGTGGGTGCCTGCGTACTGGTATGAGTCTGCACCAGTACATATTGTAAGAAGTATTCTTAATAATAAAAATTGAAGACTGAGATGACGGCAGCGGTGGTTTTCTCCCGAATTGGGTTTCCACCTAAAAATCCTGGTGTTCATGTGTGGATGCTTATGTGTGATGATTATTCTGTTCTTCCTGCACTTGTTTACTGTTTTCTAAATATCTGATGAATGATTAATGCAATGATCTAAGTCAAGAACTAAATGCATAATTAGATCACTGGATATACGTGAGTTCTATAAAGGATATCCATGTATATATGCGGGTTTGCTTCAGGAAAGTTGTGTATGGTTTTTTAAGAAAGAAATATCAAAGTTTTGTTGTCTGCACTAAATAATGATTCACCCCCCGCCCTCTTAGTATTTTTCCCAACAATTGGTATCAGAGCAGGTCCTTCTAAAAAAGCTTAACCGCTAGAAGGAAGATCAAGCAAGATGAGCTATCAAGATGGAACAACATCTATCAAGCCTCCACTCTTTAATGGAAGCAATTTAATCTTCTGGAAAATACGGATGAGATCCTATCTTTAGTCTATGGGAGAAGATGTATGGGCCATTATTGAACAAGGATATCAATATTTAGCTGCAATACCAACAGATCCGATTGAAAAGAAGAATTATGAAATAAATGCAAAGGTAGTCAATGCTCTAACGGGAAGTCTAACTGAATCATAATTTGTCAAAGTTATGCAACTGAATACAGTAAAGGAGATATGGGACAAAATCATTCTAAGTTATGAAGGAGATGCAAAGGAAAAAAGGTGCAAAACTTCAAACTCTCAGAATTGAATATGAAAATTTAAAGATGCATAGTGATGAGAATATTGCCAGTTTCTTTTTACGTCTTGATGATGTTGTAAATCATATGAGAAATCTGGGAGAAACAATCATGGAATCTACTTTGGTTGAGAAAATCTTAAGATCGCTAACGGAAAAATTTGAATCAAAAGTCTCTGCTCTTGAAGAAAAACAGGATCTTCAAACTCTTACTGTGGTGCAACTTCATGGCATATTGACTGCATATGAAATGAGGAGAGGAGGATTATCTGAAGTCAAAGAAGCTGTTTTTAAAGCTTATACAAAAGGGAAAGAAGTTAAAAAACCAGAAGGATCAGGATATATCTCAGAAGAAGATGAGGCAAACTTTGTGAGAAGACTCCAACTAGGAACTGGAAGATTCAAAGGTAAGCTTCCTTTCAAATGTTTTGATTGTGGAAGATTTGGTCATTATGCTGCAAAGTGTCCTTATAAAGAAACATCTGCTAAAGGGAAAGAAGTAGCAAGAAGGAATAAGAACCGATCTAGCACTAAGAAAATTTACTATACAAATGAAGACAGTGATGGGTTATTTGATAGTGAGGAAGAATGTGAACAAGATCTTAGACTTCTCATGGCATTTGAAAATAATTCTAGAGACAACAAGGATGCTTTTATGGATGCTCTAGATGACAATGATTTTCTTGATCAAAACAATCAACTCAAAATATGCTTGGAAGAAAGTAAAATAATCATAGAAACTCTAAAAAGGCAGAATGAAGAAGCGAAGAAACATAATGAGAAATTAGAATGTGAAGTAGTAAGTCTAAGAAAAGAACTTGAGAAAGTAAAGACTCTGAATCTTAGATTTGCTAAAGGATCTGAAACCTTAGATGAGATTATCAAGGTTCAACGTTCTCCTCTTATAAATATAGGTCTTGGATATACCGGAGAATCTTCTCAGGCTTCAACACCAAATTATCTAAAAGCAGCTACAACTGGTTTACTACATTCAACCACTCAGTAATGGAATAAATAATCTTTACAGGTAAAGCATGATCATCACAATTCAAGGAACACTAAACGGGGATATCTCTCGAAAGAGGCAACAACCAACGGTAAATTCAAATAGAATATTTCATGATCGCAGAAATTTCTACTTCAATGGACAATGTTTCGCATGTCACAATTTTGGTCATAAAGATGTTCAATGTGTTGCATATAAAACCATCATGACAAGAGAAGCGAAGAGAAAGAAAAGGATGGATCTTGAACCAAAGAAGAACACCTATAACAATTTTTCTCCTCTTCGAATGAAATTGAATGTGCTTATTGCAATAACTTTGTACAGAAGAATTTGAATCTGGGAGAAAAAGATCCAGCCAAAACAACATTTTCCTTCAAGTTCCAAAGTATGGAAAAAGAAGGAATTACGGAGTTGAAAATTGTAGGATAGAGTTATTTGCGGAGAAGGTGAAGAAAATCAATGGTACATTGATATTTGATGCTCGAACACATGACGGGTGACAAAAGAAAACTTCTTGCATATAATGCTCTAGAAAAAGAAAAAGTTACATTTGGAAATGATACTCCTATTTTATTAATTAAAGGAAAAGTGTGTTTCTAAAAGAAAAGGTGAAGACGTAGTTTCATGTATGTGGATGGATTAAGGCATAACCTATTAAGTGTAAGTCAAATGTGTGATCGAAATGAAGTTGTCTTTAGTTCGAAAAGAATGTGTGGTTCGTGATCTTGATACGAGTTAAAAACTATTATAAAAGGGAAAAAGAACTCAAGCAACATGTATTGAAGAAGCTGCAAAGATCCATTAGTACTTGAGAAAATCTTGAAGAAAATTGGCTATGTCATAGAGGTTGGGGCATCTAAGCTTTCTCTCAAATCAACAAATAAAAAAGCAAAATTCAAAACATTCGTGGTCTTCCCAATATTACTCTACCGAGGAAGTATCTATATGCAAATCTTGCCAATTCGGTAAGCAAACCGGAAGTTAAATTTAATGCCAAAGAAGGATCATCAAGTAAGCCTCTTGAACTCATTCATCTTGACATATGTGGACCTAGCAGGGAAAAAGTCACCACGTGGTGAAGAATACTATATCTTATTTATTGATGATTTCTCTAAAATGTGTTGGATTGGGTTGATTAAACACAAAGATGAAGCATTTGAAAAATTTTAGATCTTCAAAGCACTGGTGGAAAATGAATTAGATCTAAAAATCAAGTGTCTTAGATCTGATCGAGGAGGAGAATATACATCAAATGAATTCCTTGAATTTTGTGAACAGCATGGCATAAAAAGACAGTTCTCTGTAGCTGGCACTCCACAACAAAATGGCGTAGCAGAAAGAATGAATAGAACAATTCAACAAATGGCTAGAGCTATGCTTGATGATTCAGGAACTCCTGACATGTTCTGGGGAGAAGCAGCACATACAGCAACAAACATTCTCAACAAGGCACATGTTCGGGTAAATAGTGACAAAACTCCATATGAACTCTGGTATGGTAATTCTCCCTCTGTGAAGCATTTTAGAGTTTTTGGAAGTAAATTCTTTATCAAAAATAATGATGAAAAGCTTGGCAAGTTTGAACCTAGATCAGATGAAGGGATACTTCTTGGTTACTCATCTACAAGAAAAGCATACAAATGTTACAATAAAAGGCTTCGAAAGATTGTTGAATGTATTGATGTTGTTATTGATGAGTCTCCTACAGCTCCTAAAGAAGAAAAACAAACAACAAAAGAAGATGATGGTGACTTATGTCCTTCTACATCAAATAGAAATGATATAAGCAGTGGATCCAATGAAGAACCTGAAGATGATCTATCTGAAAAAGCTCCATCCAGATATGTTCAAAAGAATCATCCTGAATCTCAAATTTTGGGAGACAAGGAATCAGGTGTACGAACAAGGAGAACTCTTGTGGGATCCTCTAGTCATCTGGCACTTCTATCCACAATTGAACCACACAATGTCAATCAAGCTAGCAAAGATGAATGTTGGAAGCAAGCCATGAATGAAGAGCTTGATCAAATTGAAAAAAATGACACTTGGGAATTGGTACCAAGACCACATGATAAAAATGTCATTGGAACTAAATGGATTTTCAAGAACAAGTTAAATGAGAATGGGGATGTTGTAAGAAACAAAGCTAGACTGGTTTGCAAAGGGTATACTCAAAAAGAAGGTATAGACTTTGAAGAAACTTTTGCTCCTGTAGCTAGACTTGAAGCCATAAGAATTTTTCTTGCTTTTTCAAGTTATCAACAAATCAAAGTTTATCAAATGGATGTTAAATCTGCTTTTCTTAATGGTGATCTAGAAGAAGAAGTATATATAGAACAACCGGAAGGATTCATTTTGGGAAATGATGCAAATCTTGTTTGTAGACTTAAAAAAGCTCTATATGGTCTCAAACAAGCTCCAAGAGCTTGGTATTATCGTCTTGACAAATATCTTCATCTACAAGGTTTTTCAAAAGGGTCTGCTGATAGTAACTTGTACACAAAAATTGAAAATGATAAACTATTGATTGTGGTTGTATATGTTGATGACATCATTTTTGGGAGCAACGAAGAATCTTTGAGTCAAAAATTTGCTTCTGTCATGTAGCAAGAATTTGAAATGTCTTTACTTGGGGAACTAACATTCTTTCTTGGCTTGCAAGTGCATCAATCTGCAGATGGTATATTTCTATCACAAGCAAAATATCTTAAGCAAATTCTGAAGAAGTATGGCATGGAAGAATGCAAACATGTAAGTACACCAATGATAACCGGATGCAGTCTCAGTTCTAATGATGATTCTCCCACTGTGAATCAACCAGAATACAGATCGATGATTGGAAGTCTACTTTATCTCACTGGGACCAGACCAGACATTATGCATGCTGTTGGGATTGTAGGAAGATTCCAAGCTAATCCAAAAGAGTCTCATCTTCAGGCTGTCAAAATAATTTTCAAATATCTACAAGGAACTCAAGATTTTGGTCTATGGTATCCAAAGAATGCTAATCTTACTCTTCATGCTTACACTGATGCAGATTGGGCTGGAAGTGTTGATGATCGGAAAAGCACTAGTGGTGGTGCATTCTATATGGGACCTCGGTTAGTATCTTGGTTCAGCAAGAAGAAAAATTCTATTGCCTTATCTACAGCAGAAGCAGAATATGTGGCTGCCGCATCTTGTTGCACTCAACTCCTTTGGATGATGCAAACCTTACAATATTTTCAAATCAAATGTACACCTCATGTCCCCATTAAGTGTGATAATACAAGTGCCATCAGTATCTCAAAGAATCCTGTTATGCATTTGAAGACCAAGCACATTCCCATCAAGTATCACTTCTTACGTGAACAAGTGCTTGAACAAAAGGTGAAGTTGGAGTATGTTCCCTCCAAAGAACAAGTTGCTGATATCTGTACCAAACCTCTGCCCAGGGAAGCATTCGAATATCTAAGACAGAAGCTGGGAGTAGTCTCTGCCAGTCAAAAGAAAAAATCTACTTAAATTCAGAAGATTAAATTGGATACGCGGGTTTCCTGAAAGACAGTCGCGTATATACGCGAGTTCATACACAGAAAACCGCGTATGAGTGGTTGCTGACAATTTTTTCAGGGTCAGCATTTCTTCAGCACAAGCTGTGGTGCTGTTTGGTATCTCTGATGTGGTTTGGAGTCTCTGGTGGTATTTCAGCTCTT